>CM022082.1:14851927-16051927 GCA_011114355.1 Carex littledalei
AACAGTAACTTTTGGGGAGCAGCCAAACAGGCCCTAATTGTCTTGACAAAATAGTATATACTGTTTGTGGAAGAGTACAATTTTATGATCCGAATCATCAAACAATGACTTGACGTGGCTGATACGACTTGAATTCTGTAGTTAGAATAGCGTGTTAATCTTGTGTATAAACTAGAAACAACACTGTTCCAAAAGAATTCCAAATAGTGATGTTATTTCGAGAATAGTGATCTTATTTTGGGAATAACACCATTCAGGTGTTTATTTCAATAGAAACTGCTAGTATTCATGTCTCCGGTGTTGATAGAAAAATAAAATGTTGTATAACTTGCGAATATTAAATTAGTTGGATAACTTGATCTCTAACTTTACTGAAAACATATTTATAATTCTAATGATAGTAGTATATATATTCATAATGTTAATAGTGAATGATAATTATAATGTTTTAAACTAAAATAATAAATATTATTATAAACTAAGAGCATCTTCATTTCTGATATTATTAGAGTTTTTAATATGAAGTGATAGTTTCTATTTTGATTTTAGAGATGTGAGAGAGTTTATTATTTAGAAACTATGCAAAAAGTTTCTTATTAAGAAACTGTTTATAAACTTCACGCTGGTCTTTGTGCAGCCCAACCACGGAATGCTGCTATTTCGATACAATTTGATGAGGGAGCTGAGACGCTCTGCTTTGATGAGGGAGCTGAGACGCTCAATCACCTTCTCCTCTCATGTACCTATGCGATGGGGTACTGGAGAATGCTGCTATTTCGATACAATTTGAGGATCTTTGTGCAGCCCAACCACGGAATTATAGACCTGTGGTGGGAACCAAGGAAACATCTGGTTGGCCAAACAGCAACACTCTGGGACTCGGTTTGGGCGGCAGGTTGCTGGGCTCTATGGCGAGAGCGCAACAGGAGATTGTTCACGAACGCAAATAAAACCATACCGCAGTTGGTAGATCAAACAGCCATCGAGATTATGAAGTGGAGGTCCAGCATTTAAATCAGAGAGTTCTTTAGTTTTCGAGTTTTCCATGTAATTAAATAAGAGCTACACTTTGTAAATAACTTTTCTTATTAATGGAATAGTCGGTTGAGCTATGCTCACTGACCTTCAAAAAAACTTCACGCTGGTCAAATAATTGGTTCAGATTATTATTTTTTTTAAATTTTTTGCTTACGTGGTTTAATAGAAATTTTAAAATTAATATTATTCTGTTATTTCGCTATTCCAATAAGTTTAAAAAAATCTCCAAAAATGAATAATAAAGGTTTTGTGGGATCCATAGTCCGACCAATTGGTGATTTCATAAAAAAGTTACTTTTTACTACAAGTGTAATTTCTTCTGGCAGTTAATTTCAACCCAAATTAGCAATTCTCGGACTTGAGAAATGAATTAATTTTGGTTATGAACTTTGGATATGAATAATTGAACATGAAGCCCATTTCTCTTGCTAATCTGAAAAATGGAAAAATTACCATTTTACCATATGAGATTTGTCCGGTACAATAAAGAGTACTCTGCTGATGTAATGAATTTGGAATAATCTCTTTGGTCAATAGTCTATGTTGGAAATATTTGATTTGGAAATTTAATGCTTACTGCATTTGATTTTGTAGGGACCAACTATGTATATAGCTTTTATTATGAATGAGATGGAACTATATTAATTGATGATGGAAATCATTAATTGGTATTTTTCATTTAATATTCATACCATACAACAGAAAATTAAAAATTAATTTCTGTCATCTTAGAGAAATATTGACTATATCTAATTAGATATATAAGCAATTAAGAGTTAATATATTCTTTAATTATAGGGATATGCCAACTGTATAAAGAAAATTAGAGAACTGGATCTGTCCTTTATCTGATTAGCTGTTTGTAATTAATTAGGTTAATTGATGTACCTTAAAATAAATACAGATAAATTGATTCAGTTTCTTATTTTCTTTAAGTTAATTGAATTCAGCATACCTAAAAAAGGTGTAGATAATTGATCTAGAATTTTTAAGTTTATTGGAAGGAGAGAGAGGGGTTGCCAAATAATACATTAATTAAAAAAAATCTGGATAAATATTTGAAGAAACTTAATGTTGGTAACAACAAAGACAATTTTGAAAAATCAATAACTTATAATTATTTTTTGAGGGTTCAAAAAGAAAAATACCCTTTTGTTTAATCATATAAGTTTAGATGATGTGGAGCATCTTTACTAGTTGTTTCTTAACAAATAAATATTTATTTTATTGTAATGTTATAGAATTGGAACTCTATCTGGAAGAAACTTTCATGATACATCTAGAATATTGAACTTGGAAATGCACAAGTTATCATCTAATAATACATGCATTAGAATTTGGACTTATTTAAAAGTTTTCTTTTGATATTTTTGATGGGTTACCAAATAAATATCAAATTACAAAAAAAAATATAAATGACATTTAACAATATCAGACACCACTTTATGTTTTCAATTTTGGGTTTTTTTTTTATAACGGTAAATATAACCAATAATAAACGTGTGCCCCATAAAATAAATCTTACTCCTTGGACCTTGATGCTTTAAAGTCTTACAGAGTTCAAAGCCACAGAAAATCCAAGAAGAAGAGATAAACATCCGTACAACAAAGCATGCGACGTTGATTTGCACCGCTAATCCCGCATTTAATGCGAATTAATATTCTTTAATCAATAAAGCGTTACGATCTATCGGTTAAGCTGCCGCCTTTACATATCCCGACCGCCTAAGATATCGAGATCTTCGTTGAGATTCGTGCTAGGTGGACCCCTTAACAGTAACCCGATAGATAAAAACATAAATGCCACGTAAGCTATTTTTAAATTCGAAACCGACGTGGTAACACGCAGCACTATCAATAAAAATAAAAATAAAAAAACACGCAGCACTCGAGTCCAGCCCGAGCACAGCACGATCCGACCCGGTAAAGACAAACAGGTCATCCAGCGGTCCGAATTAGCTGACGCTCGATCCGGATGTCTTCATCGGACGGTCTAGAAAGGAGCATCGCAGCACGGCGCATGACTTGGTCCAGACGTCATTCCCTAGACTCGCCACCGGTTTTCCATTCCCGCTCTCGCATAATTCATAGTATGCGGTTTTATAATCATAATGGACGGTCAAGATTTATTCATTTAACAGGAGTTAACGGGCGGATTGTTTTCCTGGACAGAATAATTTACGTGCACATATTTATACGGAAGATTCTATTGCGTGAATAGCAAGACGTGAAATCTATCTCAACCGTTGATTCAGCGAACGATCTTTGATCGGACGGATATGAGAGGGGAGAATAAGGGATAAACATCCTAGGAGGGCTGCGTGGTGAAATTCCTTTCCTCTTCTCTACCTTACCCCGCACACCCCAGTTCGTTCCACTGGTCCGCAGGAATAACTTGACTATCTGGTTTCGATATTCCTTTTTCTAGTGCTACCAACAGTTTATACCTTGTCTTCTTCTGGCCGCCGGATAAGGAGACATCTTGCATCCGTCCGTTTGATCTCGTACCAGTTTCTCTTTCCTCTCCTGTTTTCCATTTTCTTCTCTCCCTTTCCTTATTTTCCACCTTCCTCTATTCCTTGAAATTAGGCGATTTTAGTGTCAAATTGGAGTGATCAAATAGAAGGAAGTAGAGTTGGAGTTGTAAATTTTTATTGGATCCGGTCAGAGAAGCGATCTGTGCTGTTGCATGAGGTGAGGCGAAGGAAGGAAAGAGATCTATGATTGGAGGTCCGGTGAGAAGCGCTGGTTGAGAATGGGGGATACTGGGGGGCACTTGGGGTGGGCCCTCGTGCTCCTCTTTCTGGGCCCAGTGTTGGCTTTTGTAGTTCGTCGGAGATGGCGCAACGCCGGTGCTCGGGCGGAGGAGGTGCGGCGGTTGGCGTTCCTGGCCGCTGCCGAGGCCGAGCGAGCTGAGATGGAGGCTTACAGGGAGTATTCGGCCTCGATTATGCGGGAGTCTGGGTGGGTACCACAGCCGCCGTCTGTGGTGTACGATGATGCACCGAGTTCAGCTATGCCTCAGCCAGTTGTTTATGCGACTGTTGACCTTTCTCCACCGGTGACTGAGAAGAGAGCTGTTTGTGCAGTTTGTTTTAGGGATACAACAACTCGATGTGCGAGGTGCAAGGCTGTCAGATACTGGTATGGGTTAGCTCTAATTGTAGCTTTAGATTTATTTTTGTGTTTCTTCTCGCATATTCTCAGGTTATTGTGCTGTGGTCGGTATTTAGTTGTGATCAGTGGCAATTGTGATTGGATTGTTAGAATTAGGGTTACTGTGTGGTTCCTCCATAAAAGAATTCAATTTGGGGCTTAGGTAGTAATTTGATCATGGATTTCGGTATCAATAATTTCTTCCCTATTTTTAGCTCACTTGTTGAAGAATCAATTAATTTTGATATCTGAATTCTGGACCAATTTGTTGTCTTTTCATTTTGATACAAAAAATTAAAATCTGATAAACTAAATGACAAATCCAGATTTGGTAATTCAAAAAGCTTGAGGTATTTTGCTTAGTTCTCTTGATTTTGAATTACTAATTTCCAAATATTGGTGAAAATTTTTAGCTCTGGAAAGTGCCAAATTATTCACTGGAGACAAGGTCACAAGGATGAGTGCCGTGAGGCACAAACTCAAACTGATAACAAACCCAATGGTCAAGCAAGCCCGCCAAATCCAATTTCAAATTCAAAAGTTGCACGTGTCGACAACCCAAACACATCTGACAGCAGCCCAAAATTTGAAGCACCCATTCCTTCTCGACGGTCTGAGGATAATGTTACCAAAGCACCCTCATTGGTGGAACCCGACAATTTGTCGAGCACAACTAATGCAGATTCCAAGGTAGAAGGTGCGCCAAATGAAACAGAAAGTGACAATAAATCTAGACTGGAGGTATCTGCTATTAAAGTGACAGCTGTCCCTACTGAAGAGCCGCATACTACCACTGTGACCCCAGTCGTCAGTGCTGTGTCTCCTCCTAATAGGCCGCCGGAAGAGAAACTTTTAGCAAATAATAAAGCGAAAACAGACAGGCATGTTAAGGTTGGCAGTACGACACCACCAGTGATTCCCAATAGCGGGTCAGGTACTGAAAAGCGTGCTTTAAAAAGCACCAAAAGTTCGGTAAGGGAGGTTACAGCCAATAAAATGGTGTCACACCGAAGAGCGCATTCTGTCGTGATGGATTCAGCCAAAAGGGTTGGTGAAGCTTTAATAATTGCTACTAAACCGTTGGATAATGAGAATGGTGCGACAAATGGAACGGCAACATCTGGCAAGAACTTTGTCAAGCAACACTCCCTTTCTAAAATAACAAGGCATTACCCGTCTGATTTGGTAAGCATTAAAGTTTCAATATTCTATCTCGGTTGTGTTTATAATTTTTTTTTTGACTTCTGTAATAAATGTTATAAACCTTTGCTGAACTGCACATCTCATAAAGCAAACTCAAGAGAACGCAAAATTAGTGAAAATTGGTGTCATTTATTGAAGATACAATTTTGACTTGGAACAAAAGTTTAAACTTTAACATTTAAGTTTGTTTAGGTATGAAGGAAAATTAACAAATTGTTTTTGGGAAAATGTTATTTATATAAAACCATTGCAAAAAAGGCTTATGCAAATATTTGTATGAAAAAATGGCTCATGAAAATGCAGCTAGTGTCAGAAGAAAGAGTTTAGGATGAAATGGTTTTGAGTGTTCACAGAAGAGTTCAACTCACTGCGCTTAATACTGTTAGTTATAGGGCGTTTAGTTGATTGAGAATTAGCCTTAAATGGGGTATTTGTTGATCGCAGAAGCTTTTTATAAGTTTCTTTTGCAAATGTTTTCACAGTAATATTATTATTTCCTACTTTTGTTTCTTCCTAAATGGCTAAAAGCAATTGCTATGAACCCTTGCAATCTTATTACAAAAGAATCTTTACCCTCTAGTACCCACAAAAAAAATATATTCTTACATTCAAATCTTATTATTAGCCTTGCCTTGAACCTTACACTTGCTGTTGTTGGTGCAAATTATGAAGCGTATGTTTTTAATGGATTTAAGCGCTTTTGATTTATTTCTAAGTGCATGCACATTATGTGCATGTAATAATGTACTCATCTGGATATTAAGCCACTTATTTACATTTTAATTGCAACAGATGCTTTTCCCGTATGACCTCTTTCTCAAGCTCTATAACAGTGACGGAACAGACTTGCAGCCGTTCGGGCTAGCCAATTGTGGTAACAGGTAATTAAGTGTCTAGTTGATGTTATTTCTATATTTCTTTTAATCTGTTTGCAATTATAATTAATGTAAATTTCCTCTAATTTCATTGTCCAGCTGTTATGCAAATACCGTGTTTCAATGCCTGATATTTACTCGCCCCCTGACAGCCTATCTCCTTGAGGGGCTTCATACTAAGAAATGTACGCATTTTCTCTCTCCTACCATTAAACTTTACCCATTTTCTTACTTCCTATATCCAAGTGTAATTTTCTGTTTTTACCTCTTTTTTCCTGTTTAGGCGGTTTAAAAACAGAGTGGTGCTTCACTTGTGAATTTGAGAGGCTTGTTTTAAAGGGAAATCAGGATAAATGGAGCTTGTCACCAGCCAATATTCTGTCTGGCCTGAGCAATGCCGGGAGCCCCTTTGGCCTTGGCCGAGAAGAAGATGCACATGAATTCATGAAGTATGTAAACATTGTCACTTTATTACATGTACAGTAATGAATTAAATAATGCTAGATTGCTACCAGTGGAAACTCCTTACTAAGAAGGAAGGAACATTAGTATTTAGTTATAGGAATTTTGCTATGAATTTAAATAAATGAAACTTATTTTCATCATAGGTATGTAATTGAGAAGATGCAGTCAGTGTGCATGAAGGAAGCTGGTATAACTGCAAACAACCGGCTAGCCGAAGAAACAACACTCGTGCAACTAATATTTGGGGGTTATTTGCGCTCCAAGGTACCTTTCTTACCTTGATTTTAATCCATTTCTGGTGTATATTTCAGATTGAAATTTTTTAAATGGTGTTCTTTTCGCCAATTTGTACAGATAAGGTGTATGAAGTGCCAAGGGAGTTCAGAGCAGTGCGAAAGGATGATGGATTTAACAGTGCCTATAGAAGGAAACATTACCACTTTACAAGAGGCACTGGCGAAGTTCACATCTGCGGAGATCTTGGATGGAGATAACAAGTACCAGTGCAATAGGTACATCATACTCTTCTATTCTCTCTAGTCTGAAATGTTTCCTTTCTTATGTTGCCAATAGAGATATGCTTATTTTTTTTTATATAACTTATCATTACAACTGCCCCCTTTCTCTTTTTTTGGGTGCAGATGCAAATCATATGAGCGTGCAAAAAAGAAGATGACCATACTGGAGGCTCCAAATGTACTTACCATTGCACTGAAAAGATATCAGGTACAATTTAATTATCATTGTTCTGACCAATTTTTAATTTTGCTTATATAAAAATTTATTTTGGTTTGATAGTCATATAACCATACAAAGGTAGTTGAACTTGATGGATGTACAAAGCTAAAAATCCTAGCTTCAGCTATCTACAGTGAAATCTGATGGAAGTTTTTTCTCTTGTAATATCTGGCAGTCAGGCAAGTTTGGGAAGGTAAATAAACTGGTACGATTTCCGGAGCACCTGAATCTGGCCCAATACATGAGTGGCACTGATGATAAGTCGCCCGTCTACAGTCTCTATGCTGTCGTGGTTCACCGTGATGTCAATAATGCCGCCTTTTCTGGCCACTATGTATGCTATGTGAAAGATACTCGTGGGAAGTGGTATGAGATCAACGACAGCATGGTACTGCCCCAACCCTAATAAACACATAATATTTATATTCCTTTGTAATTTTTTGAACCTTGCAAAAGCTGTTTTGTGTCATAGTTGTCATTTTTGGAAGGTTCTAGACAGAATATGAGCTTTATGCATACTCCATGTGGAAAATATTTTTAAAGGGACTTCCATTCTTTGTTTTTTCTTGTACGGAGTTCTTACAAGGTTCTTAATTTTGATTGTTTCATTTCAGGTTCAGCCAGTTTCTCTCGATGTTGTCTTATCCAAATGTGCATACCTGCTTCTCTATGCCAGGTAATTGAATTGGAAAATCATGTACCGACTTCTACGTGCCAAATTGCTAGGCTAAATTCCACTAGTCATATCCCTTTTTTTATTTTATTTTTAAAGTTTGCCATTGCCAAATCAAGGTTTTTTGCTGAGAAAAAGTTGGGTTTGATTCTGGGGCCAAATATTTAATTAAACCTAATTTCAGCTTTAGTCGGGTTTGAAAGATCACTTTCTAATCCAAACCTTTATTGTCAGGTGCTTACCGAGGGCTCCGAGCTCTGTACGCAGAGCCATGGCGATTGACCCGGTGCGAAGGAAAACAAAACAAACCAAGCCAACAAACCAGGGGGGTTCATCAGGGCCAAACCCGACCAATCAGCCCCCTTTCTACCTGTTCGAAGACGGGCCTCGTTACCCGTCTGAATATTCCAGCGACAACTCCTCTCTCTTCAGCAACTCTGATGAGGGCTCGTCCAGCATGAGTACTGAGAGCATGACAAGTGTTGACAGCACCCGAAATTCAACTAGCACCGAAGAGCACTTCATCGGTGATTTCTTTTTTGGTGACTTTGATCGGATAAGTTCGGGCTTCTCAGCTGGCCCAAACCCGCAGTTTGAAGATTCGGGTCTGAACCCGGTACCTAACATGGCTCCTGGTTCGTTTTTGTATACTGACAGTAGTGGTGATAGTGGGGTTGTGAGTACTGGGTTTGCGGGACATAGTAGTAGTAGGAGAGAAACTGACTGGGGTGGCCTGTCCGAGGGGCAAGGGACAGTGTTGTCGCGACGGCCGTCAAAAGGAAGGTCGGCCCAGACTTTTTATTCGTAGGGTTTGGGTTGTAGAGAGAAAAAAGGAACAATAAGTAATTTAGCAGCCTCTGTATGAGTATGTTATTAAATGAAAAGAAGAAAATTAAAAAAAAAAAAATGAGATCTGAGGATGGGGTGTTAAGTGCTCTCTCCTAACCATCTCTTAGATTAGATGTGTTCTTTAACTAATGTTTACTTCAAGAAATCAGTTTTTATGGGGGTGTTTTATGTGACAGAGGAGGAGGTCCACACACAACTAGCTAGTGTGGTCGAGGATAAAAATATTGACGAAGCTGTTTTGGTTTTGTGCAGTGTAGGACGGTATGAGTCGTATATTTTATACATTTCGACTCTATTGTCTGTCTATTGTCTGTGTACTGTATAAAGTCAAAGCATCGTTGCTACCAAGTACTCTAATTACTAATTACTCCAAAGAAATGAGGAAGAAGTTTCGAATAATAAAAGGAAGATGGGAAATTGAACCGTGCCCCGCTTCCTCTCGCAGTTAAAATGGTTTCTTATAAATCAAAATCGTTTTCAGTTCCATACTTCCATGCACAGCAATCAATGAACTGAGGGGAAAATGCCAAGTATTGGATATTTTCTTATATACTCCGTCGGCTATGTTTGTTCACAAATGCCTAGTAAAAAAAGCCTTAAACGGAAGTTAAAAATATACAATTCAGGCTCAAAGCCCATAAAAAAGCCCAAATGAATTAAAATGTCAAAATTAGTGATAATTCATTTTACCCAGCATTGGGTATTTTCCATGTAATGTGGGCTTCTAGGCAACAGGATTCTGTAAAGCCCAAAGGCGTTGATTTTATTTTTGGACTTCTAATTCTATAAAGCCTTTATCGGGTTAACGGGCTTTAATGCTAGTAAAATGGGCTCAAATTCTACAATAAAATTTTTAAGATCCAATTCACTCTGGAAGACTTCAGGGAGTTCATTTGCGGATTGAAAATATCCATGGTTGATATTACTTAATTTTATATTTAAAAGAATAATACAGTCATAAATAACAAGCAGAACTATTTTTTTTTACCGAAAATAAAATGTAAACATTTATTCACAAGACATCTACAGATATTTTTAAAATTCTAGTCGGTCTATGTGTAACACTTTGCAAAATACATATATGAAATTAATGACTGAAAATAAAATATGAAATGTATGAGTATAGTTTTTCAGATAAATATGTAACAATAAACGAATAAATGATATTTTCTGAATAGACCAACGAGATAATTAAGTTGCTTTGAAATTAGTTGCTATCAATGTGATCATTTAGAATTTTGTTTGACTAATAAAGATATGTTTATTAGTTTCAAATTGGAAAATATTTACAAGTAAAATATTGAAAACGTTATAAATAGAAATTTTATAAGATACAAGATATTTAAAACCTTGTAATGTGTTAGGTCTTCTTTTAATTAATTTTGGACTGATTTACAAAAATAGAAAAGTGAAAGGTTAAATATATGAAAATGTAAACTTAACGAAAAAGAAAAAAAAAGAATCACCAACGTGGCAATAAGGCCACGTGGTCATTACTGGGTGCTCATTGACAATCTTGTTGTGCTTACTGGTATATAGTTTTCTTATGTTGTTATAGGAACTTATTTACAAGAAAAGAATATATAAAGGGTAAAACTGCAACATTCCTTAAGTTGATAATTTGATCTTGTTAAAGGACTAAAGTGAATAAGGGTAAAACATCACAGATAGGATGACCGAACTGGAGTTTAATTAGAAATGGTTAATGAAATGGTAAACTAGTTAATCTAAATATACCATTAATTTAAAATGAGTACTTTATTAATTAAACAAGGATTGATGACTATTGTAAATATTGATCAGAATATATATATTATTCTAATATAGGCATAATTACGATAAAGACATACGAGATAGAATGTTCAGGACGAATAGACTGATGGTGACCTCACTTGTTGCTCTACAATATCAGGTGCGGGGTTATTGGATTAGTCTGAGGTTCATTACTAGAAATTAAATCGTAACTCGTTGTGCATTTTGAATATTTGATTGACTGCATTGATTGAACTGTTGCATCATATGTATAGTCCAATACAATTGGAACTGAATTACAAGTAAGACTGTTGACTGTTATGTTGATATTGTTTATCGATTGATTGATTCTTATTGCAAATGATTGACTGAGACCATAGTGATTGAATTGATTGAATATTGAATACTGTAATCCTTGAACCTCCATATAGTGGAGAAAAATGATTAATATATTGTAAAGTCTAGCTAGCTACTAGACTTTACTCCAGAACCCTTATGCGCATATGGTGAATGGCCCCAATTGAACCCAGTACCAGTTGGGTAGGGGATATTGAATTGAATATGAATTGTGACTGTAAGACTAATGAACTGTGGTAACCATCTTATCAATGATTTTCTTTCCGATAATGACAATATTGTGATATTGATTTCGTAATGTTTATGTTAACCAATTGTCAGGATAGTTAGAACAATCTTATTATTGATTTTCTTTCTGATAATGACAGTATTGAAATATTGATTTTGTATTGTTTATGTTAACAAATTATCAGGATAATTAGAACAATATAAGCCCTAACACGACAGATACATGTTATGGTATCGTCAGTGTTACCAGACTAGAAACCAAACGTTATCAGACTTTATGGTTTAAAAGATTTTGACCCAAACTATTTATTCTGATAAGATCCTTAGAGTTCTGATTTATTTATGCAATTTTTGTTCTTCAATTGGATACTGTTACCGAGCATTTGCATTCGTCATTATGAAATGAACTGTTAGTTTCTCGTGCGGAGATTTCATTCTAAATATGAATTTCCTTCGAATCAAATAACCTGAGTGGCAATTAGCAATGAGGAATAATTTATTATTTCTCACCCGTTTTTGCTTGTGAGATTCACATGTTTGTTATACGAAGACCGAGAAACGCTTTTGGGATAATAATTGACAGCAGGGTCACATAAAGTTATGGAATTTGAGATTATTTTATCTGACATGGTGCAGAAAGTATTTGTCTAGCATCATCCACTGTAAAATGTCAGATAATTATTGTAAATAAATTGGGATGTGGAAAAAATAATGGATGTTATTGGCAATGCATAAAAAGATTCATGCCTTATGTTACGTATATTGAATGATAAAGATACACGGTAGAATTGTCGCACCTCCCAATCGGGGTGTGACACTATGGCTGCTAGATATAATAAAATAATACTTATTTTTTTTTAGAGAAAGTCTATTAATATTATGAATTAGTTTTCTCTTAAATCAGTCTATTTCATCTCATTCACAAGTAAAAACAGAACGAATAGTGTTGATGCGGTTTATTTATGGGAAAATTTCCAGTGTGCCCATATAAACTTCTTAAATAGCCAATATCCCCATGAAAACATTTTAATATCTTATATCCTTATAAAAACATAATTTTTTTTCTTCCATCCCCTTTTGTTCATTTAACAACTTGAAATGTGAAATAATCCTTTCTAGTAAGAAGTAAGAACACCTTGCTTGTACTTTGACCCTTGATGAAACAAATGAGTTAGTATAGTGAATTCAAAAGCAATTGAAATTATTAACTTATAGATAGATTTATAGACAATGATCTAGTGCCTTCGCACATTTTATCTTTACAAATTTGCAGCAGTTTTTGTCTTGAGCAACTAATCTTTTATCAACCCAAAACAGAAAGGTTATTTGGGAGAGATGAAGGTTAAAAAGAGGGTATATTTGTCAATTTAAATTTAAAATTTTATAACTGTATAACTAGGAAACAAACGAACAAGCAAACAGTTTATAAAGCCTATAAACTGTTTTGAGAATCTGAATGCAAAGAGAGTAGGATCATAGGATGCCTTTTGTTTTGATTTTGAAATAGGAACGGTGACGTTGTAACGCAGGAGGTGATGTCGCAATCAGGGCCGTCAATTTCGGCGGCTACGTTAAATGCATGTCTGTTAACTATTAAGTTTTAACTTTTAAGTTTTAACCACCACCTGTCTGAGTCTGACACTCTCTTCTAATATTAATAAATCTTTTAATTAATTTGTGGGTCCTTTTCTGTTTCTCTCATCTCACCTACGTAGGCAAGATGTAGCACACATAAATTTAACGGATCTATCTACGTGGTGAATTTATATATATATATATATATAGGAAGTGTCTACGGTGCTATGCATAGCATAGAGGCCTCCGTGCTACGGCTCAATTTTTGAGTTTTTAAAATCCTAACGGTCGATCCGAACCGTTCAACATGATCTCCATATGAATATGTACTTGCAAACCAAATTTTACATTTTTTAGAATTTTTTTACTATTTATTAAGCCACTTTGAAAAAACAGTAATTTGTACACAACAGTAAAATCTTCTGGACCATTGGATCAGCAATTTTCAAAGTGGCTTAATAAATAGTAAAAAAATTCTCAAAAATGTAAAATTTGGTTTGCATGTACATATTCATATGGAGATCATGTTGAACGGTTCGGATCGACCATTAGGATTTTGAAAACTCAAAAATTGAGCCGTAGCACGGAGGCCCTCTATGCTACGCGTAGCATATTAGCCAGATTCTATATATATATATATATATATATATATATAGAGTAGAACTAGGGTGCTCTCGAGTTCACCAAGCCCTTCGTGAACTCAAGTCCAAAACTCATCGGATCGGCTTCAAACGACGAATCCGATCGTTGAAACCCGTCTATCTTACGAATGATGCGTCTACATGCAAAAATTTTAAATTTTGAAATTAATTTTGTATAGAGTCAAGTGGTCAAAATTAGAAGGTTAATAAATTAATTTTAATGCATTCATTTTTTGACGTTTTTTGACCACTTGACTCTATGCAAAATTAATTTCAAAATTTAAAATTTTGCATGTAGACGCATCACTTGTAAGGTAGACGGGTTTCAACGGTCGGATTCGTCGTTTCAAGTCGATCCGATGAGTTTTGGACTTGAGTTCACCAAGGGCTTGGTGAACTCGAGAGCACCCTAGTTCTACTCTATATACATATATATATATATATATATATATATATATATATATATATATATATTTTTTTTTAAATATGGGTCGAAGGTCAAGCTATCCAACACTAGAGCAGGTTGGATCCGATGGGTTTCGAGACCGTCCAATCTGCTTTAAGATTCGTGCGGACGAATTTTAAAGCAGATGCGAAAGTTGCGGCACGAATCTTAAAGCAGATTGGACGGTCATCGAACCCATTGAACTCACTTTGAGTCCGATGGACATCGGACCCAAATTGACCTCATCCAACACATTTCAAACCCCTATGTATTAATATAGAGGATTTCCCTAACTTGGTGAGTTTCGAACCCATGATCTTTTACATAGGAGCCATGTGCCTTTGTCACTAGACCAAAGGCAAATTCTTATGTGGTGAATTTATATAATCTCCGGTAATTTTAATTCGAACATTAATATTTAATAGTAAAGGAACTTCCGTTATGTTTGGTTATGGGGTAAAGTTAATGAGGATTATATTGCTTACCCCATATTACTTCTCATATTTTACATCTCATTTGATAATTTAAATTATGGATTAAATCAATTCATATGAATGAGTAAAGTGTTAGAAAATGAATCCATATCTGTGATAGTAGACTCTGGTGGAGTAAATATAAAGTAAGTTAATCTTACTCCGGATTAACTCACATCTTACTTCATCTTACTATTTCTATTTTACTCCTCGTTTGATTCCTTAAACGTGAAGTAAGAGGTTTACTCCACCTCTTACTCCACAACCAAACAAGGCCTTTGTGCATTACAAGTTAAAATTAGATTGACTCGGATTCTAATTGGACGGTCGTGATTCTAAATTCAAAATCTACGATAAGATACATACTCTATATAACACGAATTTGGATCCTCTAAAGTAACTCAAATTTTGAGTTTGGATCTGGACTGTCTGATTTGTTTTGGTACGAATATTAAAGAGCCATGTGCATTCTACTTCTGACTGAATTGGTTCGAATTCTGATAGCAATTCTAGATGCAAACTCAAAATTTGAATTACTTTAGGGGATTCGGACCCATATAACACATCTCGTGTCTAATGATATGGCGAACAAAAATTATTATCTAGAATATAAAGGTCCTTGAATTTTTATACCGAAATTTAGAGAAAATAAATATTTTTTCTTTTAAAAAGTATAAAAATGTACGGAATTTCAACACATGTTCAGTTGTGTTGGCTGAACATATTCATTCAAATAATAGATTTAGAAAAAAAAAACACACACACACACAGTTATAAATGTGCTTCTTATTTTTTTGTCTTTCTAAAAAAAAATTATAACAACATTCTTAAGATTCATAAAATTATCAAATTATACCTCATTCTAACTTTTTTCCTTGTAAAAGTATGCTGTTCTTTCTATATTTTTCTTAGAAAAATACTAAAATATACTTAATATTCAAAATAATTATAAAATTGTGTCTCATTCTAAAATTTTGATCCATCCTACTAAAAATCTTAGTTTTGCCCTCTTAGACATAATTATATTATTCTTTCAAAAAATAAAATTTTCTTTATTTTTTACACAATTCTAGATAGTCATAAAATAGTAAAAATAGTTTCTTAGGAATGTCCACCAATTAGACTAAGGGAAAATTTCCTCCATGCCACCCCAAAACTTGGAAAATACCAAATTGCCACCCCAAAACTCAAAATTTCCTATTTGCCACTCTAAAATCATCAAATTTACCCTATTGCCACATTTGTACATTTGATATACGTTTTTTCTTAAATTTATACTGAAAAGTGTTGTATAAAAAACATATTTTCGTATTTCCCATTTTACCCTTCAAGAACAACAGATAAAATTAGAAATAGAAATGGAGGCCTACAGTCCCCTTCCCTTCATCCCTTCGCCTCTTAATTTCTCTCGTTGCTCTCCACTGACGCGACGCACCTCCGTCGCCGATCCACCTCCATCACCCATC
Organism: Carex littledalei; assembly: GCA_011114355.1. NCBI lineage: Eukaryota > Viridiplantae > Streptophyta > Magnoliopsida > Poales > Cyperaceae > Carex > Carex littledalei. The sequence goes on from CM022082.1 coordinate 14,867,862, forward strand.
CACATCCATCGCGACGGAGGAAGGCAAAGGGAAGGCAAAGGGGCAGCACACAAGTGCTGTATACCAGAAGAAAGAAAAAAAAGGCACAGCAGCAAAACAGCAAACCAGCACCGAAAAACAAAAAGGGGTTGGTACCAGAAAAATTAGCCCAGCCGCAAGAAAAGAAAGGCAGCACCAAACTGGTACAACACAAAACCAAAAGAACCGCCAAGCACCCAACTCCCAAGTCGATCGAGTCGAGAAAAATCAACAATCTCACCCTCAATCGATCAACCCCCGAATTCATCACAAAAATTCATCGACACGCCGAGAAAATCAACAACTCGTGCGAGCCGATCGATTAGTCAAAATATACGACAATGCCTCACCAAGCACACATTCCACAAATTAAAAGAAGAGCTTGAATATTTACCCGTAAAGGAAGCAAACCACAACAGAAGGCAATACTCGGCCGGTACCAAACTTTCGCTCCCCTCACGGCCGTCACGAAATCGATAAACGTCACAAGATAGAAACCCCTCAAGGCTCAGCCAGCAACAAGAGAAAAGCACCAAGGAACCGAAATCCCAAAACCAGCACAGCCACAAATAGGATTTTCGGAAATTTTGCTTGCAACAGAGGGAAAACGAAAAAGAGAGAGAGAGATAGAATTTCTCAGCACATGAGCGAGATAGATTTGAGAGGAATCAGAAAATTGAGATTGGAAAAGCTGAATATATAAACGCAATGTAATTTAAAATGTGAATTGGAGAGTGGAAGCAGTGATTCCTCTGAGAGAGATAGAATTTCGGAAATTTTATCTGTTGTTCTTGAAGGGTAAAATGGGAAATACGAAAATATGTTTTTTATACAACACTTTTCAGTATAAATTTAAGAAAAAACGTATATCAAATGTACAAATGTGGCAATAGGGTAAATTTGATGATTTTAGAGTGGCAAATAGGAAATTTTGAGTTTTGGGGTGGCAATTTGGTATTTTCCAAGTTTTGGGGTGGCATGGAGGAAATTTTCCCATTAGACTAATTGCATCCTTAGTTCAACACTTTGAACACATTGTATGCTTTACCATAGAAGCCTATTTTGTACAGAGATAATTTTTTAATTTGTAACTATAATATTTTCATAAACTATATATACTCAATATATATGCACTTCAAAGTTGGAATTGAAGATGTTATAGGTAACATCTCAGCACAACATTTTGGGATATAATTTTTATTTTATTTTATGATAAATACATTTTGTAATGGAATTGGGTTAGGTAAATTTTAAAAGAACAAAATTGAATGAAGCAATAACATGGAAATGGTAATTTTATATTTTTTTAATTGATGAGTGCGTAAAATACACTCACATTATGTTAATTGATACATTTTGGATAAAAAAAATGAGGCAAGGCCCTTTTTTCAATCAATTCTTTGGCATGATATCTATTGCATTCAAACATCATCAAATTTATTCAAGTGCTAAAATGGGTTATTTTGATTATTTACAAAAATTATTTGCTGGCTTTATTAATATGAGATTAAAGAATTCAATAGATTATTGTGCATTCCTCAATGATCAAGTATGTATTTTGCAACAACCAGTATCTCTGAAAAATTAAATCATTATTATTTATTAATCCAAGAATTTTATGTAATAATAAAAAAAAATTAGATCTTTCGATGAAATATTTTATTTGCAATAATAAAAACTAGCACAAAAATAAAACATATAATACAAAACAATATATTTTTGTTATTGTTACTTGCATTTTTTTTTTTGTGCACATGAATTGGCCAATTGAGGAAATGAAAGCGATTCATAGACAATGGACCCCAATAGAATGTGAATCTCAGGTGTACTTTAGCATAATACCAATTTGAAGTACTGATTTTCTGATGCGGTTACACAACCTTTTATTATGTGGCATTTTACTGTCCATAACATTTTAGAAGATTGGAAAACTAATACCTCTCAAGCACCTCAAACTATAAAGTGTCCTAAAGAATAAAAAAAGGTGCATGCACCAATTCTGTTCCTACAACTAACCGCATAATTAGATACGGAGCTAGATTTTCAAACTATGGTATCCATTACATACGAAATCAATCATATAATTTTTTCTTGCAAAGAATGAGGTCAATTTTACAACACTATAGCATTTTATTCTAAATTTTATAAAAAAATCATACACAAATATAAATTTAAAAAAAAAATGAAAGTTGGACTTTTTGCTTGCCTCTGTAATTCATATGCTCATTTACAATCTAATTTTACCTATCCGAATAATCCTAGCGATCCGCTAATGAAACAATTTTGTTTTTCGTATCGCTAATTTGCCTACGACCTCCTTCAAAAAATAACGAAATCACATAACCAACATTTTCTAGTAGTTAATTTTTTAATTTCGTTTCTTTAAATTTGTCAATCAAATCAAAGTATCAAGTTTGTAAATTTTTATGTCATAGATAATCCAGAGTATTTGTTGAACCAGCATCCCCTCTTTTTGAAATGCAGCACCTGGTTTTCCCAGCCCAAAACAAGTAAAAACATGATCATAATTTTTTTTTTCTTTAATAATGATCAAAAGAAACATGTTCATATGTTATGTCCTTAGCACCTCCTCTCTCTCTCTCTAAATTTTTTTTTTTTTTTTTTTTGACTAAGATGCAGCCGACGTGGACCATGAGGACCACGACATCTCATACGCCGTCGCCATCTAATGGCCGTCCCCACCACCATGACCATACCTCCTCCACGTGCCATAACATATTGTGCGTTAGACGGGGCCTAGCATTAAATATTTGGACCAAACAACATAAAATGGAGAGAGAGGACACTTGACAAAAATTTATGTTGGACTGTTTTAACAATTTTATATTATATAGTTCAAATAAGCTAGAAAATTATAAAATAAATTTATAAATATATAATTGAATGTATTATGTATATATAGTTAGTTTACATTAAAGATCTTTGAAATTACACATTGTTTGATAATACATCATGGTAACAACACAAGGCAAAGAAAAAGAACATGAATAAATGTTAATTATTTTCTAGAAAGCATGAGGTATATTATAACAAAAGAATTTATTTTGAAAAATGCAAAGGAATGTGTACAAGGGTGGAGAACTTGTTGATAAAAAGAAAAGAGTTCATCTATGGTTAGTTGCTATGTTACTCGGATACTCCAATATGGGCTCCGTACCCGTGTCGGATACCGATACGGCACTGATACGCCAGCTGGCGTATTGACTTATGTGGCGTATCCTTAATCTCTTGATACGGTCTCCGATACGGATTGACTTGCTGGGATACGCCTCTGACACATCCAGATACATCTGGGATACGGATGGCCCACTGTGCACCGCGCATACAACTCAAACAGCGCATGGTCCACCATGCACCGCGCCAAAACCAAATTATTTTGACGCTGAGGAGAATCGAACTCAGGAACTGTGGCATCGTACACATACCGCATTACCACTGCGCCACTTCGCGAATGTTGTTAAAAGACAATATCTATAATATATAATGTATAATTACCTATAGTTTTGTATTTTAATATTTAATTTATATAATACGAATGAATAATATAATTTATATAATACGAATGAATTATATAATTTATATAATAGGAATGAATTATATAATTAAATAATAAAAAAAATATATATAATAGACGTATCGTATCCTTGAATTTTAACAATTGCCGTATCGCCGTATCCGTATGTATCATATACGATATCCGTACCCGTATCCATGCAACATAGGTTAGTTGCTATGTTGCAACAATGACATTTTGGTCCAAGTGCTATTGAATTTTTTGCCTTGTGCTTTTCCATTGTGCATACACTTAAATTTGCATATAATGATTGTGTTGATCTAAAAATATGAATCAATAGTTGACCGAAAAATTACATTTTGTTTTGATGAATTCCACCTAGAGATGCATGTTCAATTTTCACAGAGAGACACATAAAATAAATAAATGTCAGAGTTAATAGAAAATTAGAAACCCATATTAAAAAGAAATAAATAAAACTAACGATTTTGTCTTTTGAATTAAATTGAAGAAGAACTCACATTTATGTGTCCATTGAAAACAATAGTTGTTTAATTAATAATTTGAAAATGTAAAAATCAGAGCATACATTTTACTGAAAAGAAGCTCAGATGAGAATGTCCATTCATCCTCTCACTGTTTTTTTTTTTCCATTGTTTTATCTTATTTTCAATTATTTAAAACATAATCAACAAATTGAAAATTACTCTCTTATGAAATACCAGTAGCCTAAATACTTCTTAAGAAGAACAAACAAAATAAATTTGCACTAACATTTTATGGAGAGAAATATAGAGATCTAATATTTCAAATTTTAATGTCAACAAAAGATTTCACATCTCAATTTTGTACTCACAACCTTTCATATAGAAAGCGTTCTTTGGATTCGGATCAACTGAAATTCCGAAACCAATGAACAGTAATCCTGAAATCCCTGCAATCCGAATTCAGCCATTGAATTTATTCCGAGAACGCATCTCGAAACAGCTGGTTTTTTCTTGCACGCATCTCGGAACAGTTCGACGGTAGAATTCAAATTGCAGGAATTTCAAATTACTGTTATCGGTCTCAGATTTCAGCAGATGCGCTTCCTAATTCTTTAGCACCAAAATTTTACTAACTCTGGGAATAAATAATTAACTATGTGCCTAGATTTTAAACATACCATGCATCCCACCGCCGCAAACAAGAAGCAATTATCAATTTGAAAACATGATCCATGTGAGAGGCTCAGTAAAACACCAAAAGTAAAAGATCTCTCTGAGTCTCAGCATTAAAAATCAAGGTCCCAGGTCTAGATCTTTTCTGTACCACAGCACAATACAATATACTGTTCAAAAACAGTATAGCATGTTCAACCAAATCTCTATCTCTGACTCTGAGTCTATATATGTAATGTATATATACATTTAACACTAATCTTTATCTACCTCTATTTATAGTTTCTCCATGCCGACTGGATCCCTTTTCATCTGGTAAAGGCAACCTTATCAAAAACAAGGGATGCATATCTAGCCGTTTATCAAATGATCAGACGGTGCAAAATGGTTCCGTTAGCTTCTTATCTTCTCCTGTGCTGTAGGAGCCATGCATAGCTGGATTAGGCTCAGGTGGGCCCGGATGTTTGGCCCAACACAGCGTGGAGAAATCAGGAGTCACTTCTTCACAGCATGTAGGCATTTAATTTCTCCATATTATGGAAATGATATAACACAACCTAAAACATCCACAAATCATAGCATAGGTTCACTAACATGATAAATTGTTATTGAAAAATAATATTTTATAAATTTCTTCGTTGAGGAGGGTTCAAGCACCTCATGTCTTTCGTGCTTTATCGCGTCTCATATTCTTTATTTTATTTTTCAAAGTCCAAACAGTCAACATGAAATCCATATTAACATTTACTTGGTGACCAAATTTTATATTTTTGAAATTTTTGTACTATTTTTTTTAGATAGATACAAAATCATTATTTTTTGGATGGACCAAGAATATTGATTTTGTACATATATAAACTTGAGTAGAACTAGGGTGTTCTTAAGCGGATTTTTTTTTAAAAACATAATTAAATTTTTTTTTTTACCAAACCAACATGATTACTTTTTTTTTACAAAAACCATAAGAACCGAACTGCCAATTCGGTCTGCTTGATTTTTTTTTCTGGACCGAATTGGCAATTCGGTCCAGCAGTTTTTCACATTTCGTGTAATTCACTCTGGACCGAATTGCCAATTCGGTCCAGAGATATTTTTTTTTCTAGGTTTGGTTGAATTTCTCACTTGTGTATCATATATCATATCGGATGTAGGTCAAATTGAATTTGAAACCGAAAGACAATTAAATAGGGAAATTTTACATTGTGCCCTCTTTTTTTCAAAACATAGAACAAAATACCCTCCTCTCAAAATTCTTAATAAAATGCCCTTGTGGACCCCACTTTTCTCCTCTCTTCCCTTCCCTCCCACTTCTCCCTATTTACTTTTCTTTATTCTTTGTTTAAATAGAAAAATATAACTATAATTTCATTCACGTTTTGAATTATTTTTATCTTTTTTGTGTATAACTGATTAGAATTAAAAATTGCAGCGTAAAAATTTATTTGCTTAAATAAAAAAAGCATAATATTAGCTTATATGTGGAATCTTTCCAACATATAGATCATTTTAAAAATTATTAAAATACATATTATTTTATAAAATATTTTTATAAAATTTTATAAAATACATATTATAAAATTTCATATTATAAATTACATATTATAAATTATTAAAATCCATATTATAAATACATATTATAATTATTAAAATACATATTATTTTATAAAATATTTTTAATTTACATATTATTTTAACATAGACATTCTATCTAGTTTATTCGTTTTAAAATTTCATATTCCTATTTTTAACAATTATAAGAATTTTATCACATCACATGTTAAGAACAATTTAAATTAGGATTGGTCAATTGAAATAATAATTTGATAAATTAGATTCTTTAATGAAATAATAATGTGGTCAATTGAAATTTTAAAACGAATAAGCTAGATAGAATTTTAGCCGGATCACTTTTTTTTAATCTCCCATAGAGAATATTAGATGAAATTTGATTTACTCTATTTCATTTTCAATTTTTTTGGCACAACCTAGCGAGTAAGAATTACACATCTTTGTTAATGTAAATGTTTTCTTAACTAAATTTACAATAGCATAACCCTAAAAAAAAAAAAAAAAAAGTTGGACCGAATTGCCAATTCGGTCCGGAGTCTTTTTCGGATTTTCTGTGGCTGCCTTTCTGAAAGTTTGTGAAATCAACATAGACTGAAATGCCAATTCGGTCCAAAAAAAAAATCAAGCAGACCGAATTGGCAGTTCGGTTCTTATGGTTTTTGTAAAAAAAAAGTAATCATGTTGGTTTGGTAAAAATATTTTTTTTAATTATGTTTTAAAAAAAAAATCCTTCTTAAGCTCATCTTACCTCTTAGTAAACTTAGCTCCTAAAACTATCAAATTGACTTCAAACTACGAATCTAAACTGTTAAAACTGATCTACTTCACGAGTGATGAGTTTGCATGTAATTTTTTTAAATTTTAAATTAATTTAGTATAAAATCAAGCAATAAAAAAATGTTCAAAAAATGAATGTATTAAAATTGATTTATAAATCTTCTAATTTTAACCACTTGAATTTATACTAAATTAATTCGAAAATTAAAATACTTTGCATGTAAGTGTATCACTCGTAAGTAGATCGATTTTAATAGTTTGGATTCGTAATTTGAAGCCAATTTAATAAGTTTTTGTGCTAAGCTCACCAAGAAATTTGGTGAGCTTAAATAACACCCTATGTCGGAAATTTTTTATTGGTAGTAATTAATAGAAAAGAAGAGAGACAAATAGTAAGAGTACAGTAATATTTATATTGGTAGTAAGATCGGTAGCAATTCTACCGATCTTAACTTTTTTTTTAATCTGATGTGTAGATAGAGAGAATTCTTATATTTGATTTCTAGTAAAATATGAATTTTTTTTCAAAAAATAGATGGAATGTTTTTTATATATCTAAATTTTGAGGCACTTTATGTTTTTTTTTTTTTACATATTTTACTAGAAAAAATTGAAAGGAAAAAAAACACAAACTGGTTTAGATCGGTAAAATTCCTACCGATCTAAACTTTTTTATTTTTAAAATCAGTAAAATTGCTACCAATCTTACTACCAATATAAATATTACTGTACTCGTACTGTTTATCTCTCTTCTTTTTTAATAATGACTACCGATAAAAAATTCCCCCCTATGTCTACTCTATAAACTGTATTATTTTTTATTTTAATAATTGTACATTCGGTTGCGACGATAGTAAAGTCGTTTTGTTGTCAAATACAACCTAACTCTATATAATTTGCAACATTAATAATTATGTATTTATTTCAAAAAAAGGAAATGTTAATAGTTAATTTGGAGATAATAATCTGAAATAATAAAAAAGGTGCTGACTTTTGTAATTTGTGTTATGCTGACATAGACCAACTTTTTGAATCTGTTGTGTTTGCAAAGTGCAAAATTTAGTATTATAATAATAAAATGATGAAGAAAATGAAATGAATGCATTTGTTGAGGATTTAAATTTGCCTTGGCGTCAAAGGATGCATGTGTTGTATTGTAGGCGCATCCTGCACATTGCATTGTCTCTGATTTAATATGACATTTGAACCAGGTCTTTATTATCATACATGCTCTACCAACTAACCGACAGTCTCTATCTATAGCTTTTGACCTCTGTTTTTCTACCCAATTGTAAACTATGCAATTTATCTGTTTTTTTTTTTATGATAAGTTCACGTGCTTTAGAAATTCAACCGGGGGGCGCTGTTTTTATTAATACCCAAAAAAAAAAATATCAAATATATCCTCAATTTCAACTTTTACTAAAAATATCCTGACCACTTCATTGGGGGCGGTCCATTATCCATGCCAGACCGTCCACCGTGGGGCGGTTTGGTATTTTTTTTTTAGAGACAATATGAATAGCAAGATGCTGAAATCTAACGCTAAAAATTTAATTTTTTTTGAAATATTTGTTAGATTACTTCTTTTAAGCATATTTATACTAAAATATACTAAATTACGTTGAATTACACTAAATTACTTTAAATTACGCTAAACTCTAAATCCTAAACTCTTATTTTGGACAATTTCTAAAACCCTAAACCCTAAAAATTACCATACATTAAATGATTTACAATTTTCACATAACATATTTATAAAAATTAGTGATATTTAAAAGAAACCCTAAACCCTAATTTCTAAGCTCTAGTTTCCGACATTTTTATTAATAAATATACCCACGTTAGCTGGGTTTTTTGTTAGATTACTTTTTTTGATGTATAATTAGCATATTAATACTAAAATACGCTAAATTACTTGAAATTATGTTAAATTACGCTGAATAACACTAAATTACATTAATATTGTTCCGCTAAATTACATTAAATTATGCTAAAATACGGTAAATTACGCTAATTACATATGAATAGGGACGAAATCTTCACTGAAAAGGTGAAAAACGACGACGAAACTTCAAACGACTATAAAACGGTGCTTGAGTGTTCGATTTCAGAAAATGACCACTTTTCGGAAAGCTTGCACAAATACGCATGCGTTAGTGCTAGAAAACTTGAGAATACCAATTAAGAATTGCCGAAAAACAAAGGCAAGAGCCTCAAAACTTGAGTTGAAGTTTTCGATTCAGATTTTCATTTCTATTATTCAATCTAAGTAGCTCAGTAAATTAGTTACATAATGAACTTGTAGAATACCAACTATTTTTTATGATTCATGAAAGATGGCACAAAATCGGTCTACTTTAGCATAATTTTGTGTAGTTTAGCGTAATTTACTGTATTTCAGCATAATTAGCGAAGTTATTGTAATTTAGCGTAATTTAACGTAATTTAGTGTAATTCAACGTAATTTAACATAATTTTAAGTAATTTAGAGTATTTTAGTATAAATATGCTTAAAAGAAGTAATCTAACAAATATTTTTGAAAAATCGATTTTTTAGTGTTAGATTTCAGCATCTTGCTTCATATTGTCTCTAAAAAAAAAAAATACCAAACCGCCCCACGGGGGGTGGTCTGGTATGGATAGTGGACCGCCCCCAGTGGGGCGGTCAGGGTATTTTTAGTAAAAAATTGGAATTGAGGACAAATTCTCCAATTTGAGAGCAACTCTTGTTCTTATTCCTTCTATCTCCTCACTTTTCACTTCTTTCTTCCTGAGTTTTTGGAGCACATTATTGAGAACTCAAAGTCAATTTAAGCATTCTAAATTTATGTATTTTTCAAAAAGAGCAATTAATATATCTTCAAACCAATGAAAATAAAGTAGGGAGAATTTTGAACAATTAAGAATTTGTTAAAACTTTAGGTCCTACTCAAGTTTAAAGTAGTATCATTTGAAAGATGAATCTCAAATTAAAAAAATAATATGTTTTAAACAACTTTCAACTTTTTATTGGAGTATTAATGCAGAAACTTCTGCTAGAGTATTTTTTAATTCTAAAACTAATCAAAATGAAAAAAAAAGTAAAAAATTAGTAAAGATTACAGTGTTCAATTGCTTCATTAAAATAAAAAAAATGGACATCTTCTTGATTTAACAACTAACATACTATATTTGATAATATTATTACTTCATTGAAGCATATCATCATAAATATTAATTAATATCGTACAAAATAATTTATTCATGTATAACATCATTTAACTTGAGCACTTTCTATTACATCTTTGAACTCACTGATCATAAGATCTGATTACCTATCTAATTGACATTTGTAATATTTTTAATATGAGTGAGGTTATGGTATTTTGTTATTCGCAGATCGATTCATGTTATGAATTTATTTTTTCATTTTTAAATCTACACAATCGATTCAAACTAGTCAATATAATCTCCATATAAAGGGAGCAGCTTGGGTCCGATGCCCACCGGACTTAAATTTGGGTCCGATGGGTTTAGAGACCGTCCGATTTGCTTTTGTGCACACGAATTTTAAAGCAGTCGCGAAAGTTGCGGACGCGAATCTTAAAGCATATCGGACGGTCATCAAACCATTGAACTCACTTTGAGTCTGAAGGACATCGGACCCAAATTGCTCCCCCATATAAAATGTAATGGAACCTATATATGGTCCAGAATTTATTTTATTTTATTTTAAAGTCTAAATAGTCGATCCGCTCAATGAATTCGTATCCTCTGCATTAACTCAAAAGAGAATCTTTTGAGTTAATGAATTTTGATCATCCGATCTGTCTTAAGATTCGTGCGGACTAGATCTGCACGAATATTGAACATCCTCCTAAGTTATAGTTAGAAACCGAATTGGCTCCGTTAAAATCAAACGGTTCAGATTCATTAACTCAAACGCGTTCCTGCTCAATTAGACCTCCATATGAAAATGTACCTTTAGACCACATTTTATACTTTTGAACTTCTTTACTACTTCTAGATAATTAGAACGAATATCACTACTTTCGGATGGTCTATGATCTAATGATTTTGTACTAATATAAAAAAATAATAAACAAATTCTTAAAAAAAATTTAAAATTAGGAGAAATTTAAAATTTGATCACCAAATGCATTTTATATAAAGATAATGTAATAGTGTTGAGTGATTCTGATAAAACTATTTAAATTTAAAAATGTAAAAAATAAATTCATAGTCCGGATAAATCAGCTCATTTCAAATTTACAATTACACCAGTCTCACTCTTTATAAAATTTATTTCAACAAATTTTTGAATTCCATACATATGCACTAGATTTAATAATTTCAGAGGAGGTTCAAACTCTTCAAGAAACCCGTTACCAGTACCGCCATTTGCCCCCAGGATAGGAGAGAGAAATAGAGATAGTCAGAGAGAGAGAAAGAGAGAGGTGAAAAGACAAAAAGCAAAAAAAAGATTGACAAGGCAGGTCGCTATCCATCAGACCCGGTTCAGTCTGGCAAATTATCACCTCTCTCTCTCTCTCTCTTTCCATCCATCCATCCAAACTCTTCCTTTGCTTCTCTTTCCTTTCCCATTTCAAACTCTCCTCTTTACAACTTGCACAAGTTGCATATAGAGGTGAGAACAAAACGACCAGAAAAGCACCTTCCACCAACCCATCTCATCTCATCTCATCTCCTTCCCTTTCCCTTTTTCTTTCCTTTTCTAGACTATCTTCACAATTTGCATAGCTCCATCCTTTCTCTTCCAAGATCCATCACACCAACTGGACCCACCTCCCTCCTCTCTCTGTCCCTTCCTTCTCTCCTCCTTTGCTTGCTTTCAAAGCCCAACCATGTACCAAAAGAACCAAACTTGTTAGATAGATAGACAACTCCAATCCACTTTCTATAAAATATTCTCTAATCCACAGGAGCCCAAGCCTCAACCTCACACTATCACACTCTCTCTTTTCTTCACACATCTCAATCCCTTTAATGCTATTTAGTAGCAACCTCGCTTCTAAGATGAAAGACAAGTACATAGAGAGAAAAGACAATTTTCTCCACCCTTTCAACACCAATCCCAACCCTAACCACCACCCCAGCCCCGGCCCTGGTCCTGCATTCCAGCAACAAAAGAGAGAATGCCTCTCAGACGAGGCCGAAGTCGACAGTGTCAAGAAGCTGAGGAATTCGGAAGACGAGAACAAACAACTCATTGCCATGCTGCCGCAAGGCGGAGATGGGGCCACGATAGAAGTTGTAAAGCGGCCCCGTGGTCGGCCACCCGGCTCCAAAAACAGACCGAAGCCACCAGTGGTGATAACTCGTGAGGCTGAGCCTGCGGCTGCGATGCGGCCTCATGTTCTAGAGATTCCGAATGGTCATGATATGGTCGATTCCCTCGTGAGGTTCTCTAGGAGACGGAATCTAGGTGTCTGTGTTCTGGCCGGTACTGGTGCTGTTTCGAATGTGACGCTTCATCAACCGGCTTCTATGCCGACTGGCGGAGGTGGTTCAATAGTGTTTCATGGGAGGTTTGAGATACTGTCTATCTCGGCCACTTTTCTACCTCCAGCCATGTCAGCTCTGTCGCCACCGGCAGCGGCTAATGGAGGGATGTCAATATCGCTGGCTGGCCCACATGGGCAGATAGTTGGAGGAACTGTTGCTGGACCACTCATTACAGCAGGGACGGTGATCATGGTTGTTGCAGCATTTAATAACCCGACATTTCACAGGCTGCCGGCTGAGGATGACATGTCGGTGTCGGTTTCAGTATCTGGCGGAGGCGAGGAGGTTGAGAGGGACAAACATGAAAGAGACCGGGACTGCCACATGCAACGCCGGGTGTATCAGATGGAAGAACCGCAACGTGAGCAGGAACATTCAGCGGCGCACGTGCCGGGACAGAATCAGGCGGAGTCATGTGTCATGTCTATGTATAGTTGCCATCTTCCTTCCGACGTCATCTGGGCACCGGCACCTCGGCCACCACATCCACCTCCTTATTAGAATCATACAATAGGTCATAGGTGCTTTTGATTGTATGCTCTTATTGTTTCTTTTTCTCTTTTTACTTTGGTAGGGAGTTGAAAGATGTTTTGTTAATTTTTATGGTTTTCTCTGCTTTAATCATCCTTGTTAATTATTTCATTAGCTGATGTTTATATACAACAAAACAAGTTCATTAATCTTCTTAACGTAATGCATTGCCATAACTAATAACAGAAATATTTCCTTATTTTTAGGGAGGTTATGTTACTATCCATAGCATGGATTGATCCGTACAATGAATCAATTCAACATAATCTCCATATAAATATACATATAGATCAGAATTTACAATTTTTTAATATGTTTATTATCTTTTTAGATAGATAGAAAATAATTTGATCGTGTTTTTTATCTTTAAAAATAGTAATTTAAAAAAAAAATGTTAGATAGGTAGAAATTAATTTGATCGTGCTATTTATATTTTTAAATAGTAATTTTTTTAAAAAAAATGTAAAATTTAATGTACAAGTATATTTTCATGTGATGATCATTTGAATAGTTTTGAAAACTAAAATATTGATTCATAATACGATCCAATACTTGCTATGTGTACCATACCCTCATTTTTTGTCTGTGTATGTAGAGTGGGAAAAATGGCACGACGGAGCTGGCTTTGTCACGGAACGACACAACATGCGCGTCGGTTACGTGCTGTGATTTGCGTGTCCCGTACTGTTACCATTTGCGTGCTGTGACCATCTTTTGAAAATTTAGCACAACACGGCACGTCACACGAAAAATCTAGTCATGACACGGCAAGACACGTGGTCACGCGAGTCACGTGTAATTAGAACTGTTAGATTTTTGACTAAATGGTGAATTTTTAATAAACTAACTTAAATTATGATAAAATGGTCACACGAGTCACTTTTGGTCACAGTATGTTTGAACACGTGTAACTCACGTGACGTGACCATTCGCGTGCAGTGATCACCTCTTAATACTTTGATCACAGCATGGCACGTGAAAAATTAACTTAGTCACGACACAATATACTTTTTGCACTCTATTTTTAACTTAGTCACAACACGATATAGCACGTGGCGTATCCTTAACAATTAGTCACGACACGGCACCCTTTTTTCCCTCAATTTTTTCCACTCTATTATGTGTGTGCGGAGAGAAATGAGTGGATAGGGTTTAAAGCTCAGAGGTTTAGCCAGAACAAGTACAGCAGTTAGATACCCACGCGAGCTGACCTACATTTGCTTGTTTGATTGGTGTAATTCAAAGTGTTAATAAGCAAAGATGAGAAAAGAGAATGAAAGATTTCAATTTGTAAACAACCTTCTCATGTCACTGTCACTATCACTGTCACGCTATCTCTACAACCACCTGTTGCATGTCGTACGAATCAAGCATGAGAGGTGTTCTTTATGATGGAAAGAGGCAAAGCATATCGATTCTCTAGAGAAAGAGGTGGGCTGGGATTGCATGGTCTGAAAAGAACAGGCGTGACATAGGGGAAGGGGTTTTATGAGGAAAGACGATGCAGAGATTTTGTACTTGGGCCTTCTTAAAGCTGTTTGTTTCAATCTATGGAAAAAAAAGAAAAAGAAAAGCCTACCCAGCCCCAGGCGTAGCATCTTTCTCTCTGGTCGTCCTATACTAAAAAATCGCTAAATCTATTTTTTTCTTTTGCTGATGCTGTTGGTATGTCTGGATACATAACTAACGGAATTTTTTTTAAAAAAACGTAATTAAAATAATTAATTTAAAAAAAACAACTTGATTATCTTGTTTTTTAGAAAAACCGTAAAAACCGAAATGACAATTCGGCATGAATTTTTTTTTTTTCCTATACCGAATTGTCAATTCGGTATAGGCCTTTTTCTCAATTCCCGCTGTTTTTTCTGTAAATTTATGTGTAACTCCTTGTAAACCGAATTGTCAATTCGGTTTAGAGGTTTTTTTTTTTTTTTAGAAATACTATGAAGAGCAAGATAATGAAATCTAATACTGAAAATTTGAATTTTTTTGTTTAAATTATTTGATAGATTACTTCTTTTGATATATAATTAGCATATTTATACTAAAATACGCTAACAATATCATTTACAGTGCCATCTCAATTCCCTTGCGTTGGATTTGTTTTCAGCGGTTGGTGATTTATCAAACTTTACTAAATTCAATCTACTGACGACGCGTGGCTTTCATTGTTTTTTTGTTCCAGGAATGCGTGTTTGCTTCTCAATTCTTCACCGTTCGATCTATTTTCCACTTAACATATCCTCTGATAAGTGGGTCCCTACTCCGCTGTAACTACCTCCTTCCAGATTTTTAGAGAGGAACCCATCGTCTAATAAACTGCTCACCTAAAAATTAGCCCTTTTCCCTCTGAAAAAAAAATAATTTCTTCCTCTCCATCACTCTTCTCTCTATTCTGTTCGCCGCCGACCATCTCCGTCTCTCTTTTCTCTATTATGCGCTCTTCGTGTCATCAACAGCTTCTCGTGCGCCTCACTTGCTGGCATGCTCTCTCTCTCTCTCTCTCTATGTCAGCAACGGCGATGTGCAATTTAGGGATAGCCGTTGAAGAGGAGTTTGAATTGGTTAACGGAGCAGAAGAGAAGGAAGAAAGGCGTGATGGGTTGTTGCTGGGCCTAGAAATAATTAAAAGAAAGAAAGCTGATGTTGACGAGTGGGTCCCTGGCACAGAGAAGGGTGAAGTCGCTCCAATGATTTAGTTAACTGAATTGTAGCCATTCTGTAATACAAGCTCTACTCTATAAATAGAGCTGATGTAATGAAAAACACTATCGTTGAAATAGAATACAAATTACCTTTGTTCTTTTCTCACTATTACCTTTTTACAATTCAGTCCTTCTATTTTTCCTTATTCTCTCTGAATTGGATTACCAGCTCCAAATTACAGTGTTATATTCTTAGGAATATAACAAGTGGTATCAGAGCCCACGATTAATCTGGGCTAGATCGAACTGCGTTCCAAGAAGAGACGAAAGTGATACGGTGAGAGCGGTACCGACATGGCCGGCAATCGAACCACTCTGAATTCTTTAGAGGCGGTAGTGGATGAGCTGAAGACACAAGTTGCACAAATGCAAGTAGATGCTAGTTTGTGAATTCGGGAGGAAGCTGAAAGAAACGTTAGGCGAGATACTGCTATGCAAGAATGGTTCTTGAAGGCTATGAACGATCAATTTGCAACTCTGAAGAATCAGTTGGACAACCAGATTAGTAAAGAAACGGAGGTATCAGGTAACAATCATTTTCGAGATAATGGTCAGTTTGATAGAGGAAGAAGAGATATGAGAATCCAAGCACCTAGGCAGGTGATCACTCAAAAGAGAGCAATGTTTCTTTTAATATTTATAAACTCAGAAATGCTATCGGTTCGGACTGCAAGCGCACAATCCTATCGAGTAGTATATTCGAGGTCGATCCACAGGGAATATTGGTTCAATGCTTTCAACGACCGAATCACAATCTTTCGAAAGGCTAGACGAAATCTGAAAATTGAGAGATGTTGTTTTGATCAATGTAAATTAGGAAGCAATTAAAAATAATTAAAATAAAGATAGAGATGAGGATTCCTAGGGTTTCGGCACACCATTGCCACTCAATCCGCCTTGACAATATATTCCTGTTGCGTCTGATTTCCTGTTGTTGTTTTAATGAAAGACACCACATAGGTCACTGCGATTTATGTTACGCAAGAATGACAGATCTTTCACCGAGATTCTACATAGGACACTGCGATTTACCTTACGCAAATGTCTGATCTCTCAAATACCCCAAATTACTACACAGATCACTGCGATTTACTTTACGCAAGTGATGGAATTTGGTACGCGTTTTGTTGGTCTAGTTTATGGTTTCCCCGCTAAGATTTTCTTCACATAAACCTAATAGATCTCAACGAGGCTAATTCATACAAATAGTTTCTCTTACCATTAAAGTACTGTCACTACCCTAACAGACTCAAACTAGATCATTGAAATTAGATGAAGAGATAATAAATCACAAAAGCATTTTAGTACAACAACAAGAAATCATAATCAACAGAAATATATATATCAAAACATCAAGAGTAACAAGGTTTACTGCCTAGCCCTAAGAAAAGGAACTTAGCCGCGGAACGGCATTGTTACAAGCACTCCTCTCTTCTCACTTTAATCAAATCTAACCCTAATTACAAAGATGATTATTCCTTCTGCCCAAGGGCCTTATATAGGAGTGTAGGGACGTGTAGAGATTGAGTAGGGGCTAAGAAACTGATCTGGAAACAGCTGTCGGCAGTTATTCCCCAAGAGATGCCTTCGGATACGGGCCGTATTAGGTGATACGGTCCGTATTAGGACCTTGGCAGTTAGGGTTTGATGCTCCCAGCGCTATCTCCTGGTCTGTGCTAGGCCTGGTCCGTATTAGTCAATACTGGCCGTAACAGGGACTTAGTCGATGAGCGTCGCTGATCCGATTGACCCGATTCTAGCTCCATTTGGTGTAAAATAGTCCCAAAACCTGTTTTCTGCAATAAAACATAAAGAAGGGTGACAGTAGCCTTTTTATCTAATAAAGTAAACATAAGTGTGAGAAAATATGCAAAACCTAAGCCAAAACCCTACGTAAATCATCATTATTTTGACTCTGATCACGCCTCCCAACTTGAATTGTTGCTTGTCCTCAAGCAACGACATCCCAGCTGGTCAAAGATTCGGTCTAGGTTAAACCATACAATCTCAAGGTCTTGTTTAAAAATTAAATTAGGGCTTAGGTTTGGTGCAATTGGCATGACAATAAAAATCTAGAACTTTAAAAATATTCATGACCTCTCCCTTGAACAATTTATTCACCCCATGATTGACCTTATTATGCTTACCTTAGAAAAATTATTATTGAACAATTTACTTCACAAATATCTTTAAAATTGAGAGTATTAATTTCCCCTTCGATTATAAATGGATCCCTTCCAATCAATAGGAATTCTAATGATATAAATTTTGGTTTTCCTTCCCAATTGATTGGAGCAATTAAAGTATGACAACTAAGTGTGTTGGTACTTGTGACTATTTTTGAAAAATTAAATATGTACAAGAATTTAAATTTGGGAGGTTTTCTCGAGCCTATTGGTAACCAGTCTTGCGTAGGCACCCGTACTCTTTTTATCCTCCATCTTTTATTCTATTTTTTTCTTTTTCTGAATTTTTCTATTTTTTTGTGGATTTTTCTCATTTCTGATTTTTTTTGTATTTTTGTATTTTTCTGAAAAATAAAATATTTTTGTGTCACAAGCACCATGATTACACACAATTCCAAGTATTCATTCATACAAGGAATTATTGCATATTTTCGCTAGGGGTCTATCTATAATAAATGGGTATTTTAAAACACTATCAAACTTAAAAGACTTTGCAAAAATAAATTACTCAATAAATAAAAATTCTAGGGTTTGCGATTTTGGTCAACACTCATGGTTAGCAATTCATTGTTCACTTTGAGATCACTAATTTTTTTAAAAAATTCTGAATTTTTGTATCATGGCCAATTGTCTAAACCTTAGCCTAATTCAATTTAAAACAATTCCTATTTGATTATCCTACATGCAAATTACTCCTAAATTACATGCTCCTATCAATGCAAATGCCTATATGCGCGCTAGATAAAAACCTCAATCGTTCCTCCCAACTTATCTTGGTTAGGCCTTGAAAAGTGGTCCCGATTGAGTAAAACTGCTAGCGAAAAAGTGAAAAATAAGGGTCCTACATGCCATGATCCTAGATACAATGCAATTCCTAAACTAATTTCTTACCCCTACCCCCATGCTTAAATTTTGTATTGTCCTCAATGCAAGAAAATAAACAATAAGAGAAGGATAAGAAAGATCTCACAGATTACTCGTCGCGAAGGGGTGGTGGTGGGGTGAATGGAATTGGTGGTGTGAATGGGATACCCTTGGAAAGGCAATATTCATAGAAATTCTCGTGGGCCTTGTTTACCTTGTCCAAGTATTCCTCCAAGTAGCGTGTGCATTTCTTCAAATTCTCGAGTGTGTTGTTGGCGTAACGCGCTGTCGGACCGGGTTCACGAGGTTGAGATATGGCTGGTTCTTGATCCCATCCGGTAGGTGTGGGCATGGAGTTTGCTTCGTTGGTGCTTTCGCGCGGTGGAATGAGGTGGCGTACGAAAGCCATGTCATGATGGTGGATGGGTGAGTGGTGTGACGCGCTACGTGTTTCCTCCATGGGCTCTTCGGTTGGTTCCTCTTCGGTTGGTTCTTCCTCGATTGGTTCCTCCTCTATTGGTTCTTCTTCGTCGCTTCATGCATCATCTTCATGTTCAGATTCGTATCCAAACTGGAACGACCCCTTATCCGTTCCGATATGGAGGGTCATTCCCTCGCCTATTTTCAATGTGTACCTTGTCATCTGTGTGTGCGTTGAATACCGCTTGCACGTGATTGTTATTCACCAGGTAGTTCATGTTGAGGCGATTATTGCCAAATACTTCGGTATAGCCGTCGAGTTTTATGTTGTGGTGGTGTGCAAGGAGGGTTGCGTAGCAACCCACGGAAACCACGTGATTATTCTTTGTGTTGGCGGCCACTGATGTGAGATGGTGCAAGATGTGGTGTCCAATGTGCGGTTGATGCTTATGGCTCTTCATGCAGCGCATGAAGTAGATGTCCCTCTCTCGCACTTCCGTTGTGTCCTCTCCTGTCGGGAATATAGAATTAGTCAAAATAATATGAATATACCTTAATTCTATCGAAGAGATGAGGCGTGAGTCTTTGCGGTATATTTTGCGCTCATCAATTGCGACCATTTCCCAGTACTTCATGCGTTTCTCCCTTGTGCATAATTCGGTTTCGCCATTTGTGGGGATGGACAGCGCCTTACAAAATTCCTCCATTGTTATGGCAAATGGGCAGTTGAGCAATCGGTATTTGATCATGTCGCCATCCCATTGTAGTGTTGATAGAAACTCGATGGAGGGCCTCAAATAGACTCGTGTAGTTCGTAGGCGGTCCGCCAAATCCCATAAATTGATATTGTTGAGGGATACTCGCACATAATCATAGCATCCAAGGACTTTCATTGTATTGATACACATCGCTTTGTTGTTCGCGATGGTGCGATCAAACAATGTTTGAGCACGGTCGAATTCTTGTTTGTCGCGGAATTCGATCCCCATGGCTATCGCGAAGATGTTTTCATTGTCGAATTGAGAATTGGAGGAACGAGGGCTGTTGTGCGCCATTTTTCTCTGGTTTCGGTCTCTGTTACGGGCCATATTCACTTGATACGGGGTTGATACGGGCCTGAGTTTGAGGATTTCTGTGGACAGGATGCGAATTTTGATCTGAAAATTCTATGAAATGGTGCAGGAAAAGGGAAAGTGGATGAAAGGTTTATATGGCAGTGAAAGGGTGTGATGAATGTGCAGAAGGTGATAGTAGTGGGAAGTTAAATTTGGTTAAAATTCGAACTTCTTTCTTGGAGCGCCAGAATTAGAGAGTTGGTTATTTTTTCTCATTGAATACGGTCCGTAACCATTGAGCGGTTTTGTTTTGAACCCTGCTGTTTCTGTGCCAAGTCCGAGGTAGGTCCGTATTGGATTATTATCCCGTATTGGACTGATACAGTCCGTAACAGAGAGCAAATCTTCATGGCGGGTTTCGAATTTTTCGACCAAATTCTTCCAGCACTTCTTCTTGTAGGTAAGATTAGTAACATTGAGATCAGCATAATAGTTTATGATCAGATGAAATATTTTTTTGATTTTTTTTAAATTTTTATATGAAAAAGAAAACGAAAGTGGCATTGGGTTGCCTCCCAAGAAGCGCTTGTTTAAAGTCATTAGCTCGACTTCTCGATTTCATCCGTCGTTTGGCTGATTCCCAAAGGAATATATCTCTTTATGCTCAGCATTTGTTCCTGCGATGTAATGCTTCAGTCTTTGGCCATTCACTTTGAAATGCCCGGTTTCTTGACTCCATATTTGGACTGCTCCATAAGGGTACATGTAAGTGACCTTGTATGATCCCGTCCATCTGGATCTCAATTTTCCGGGGAAGAGTTTGAGCCGTGAATTGAAGAGAAGCACCGTGTCTCCTTCCTTGAACTCTCTTTTTCTGATCTTTTTATCATGGTAGAATTTCGCCCGTTCTTTATACATCTTTGCATTGTCGTATGCGTGGAGTCTCAGTTCAGCTAGTGCATTTAAATATAGTAGTCTCTTTTTGCCCGCATCCCTAAGGTCATAATTGAACGTTTTGATTGCCCAATATGCCTTGTGTTTTAATTCCACCAGCAGATGACAAGCTTTTCTGTAGATCAGCTTGTAAGGTGTCATTCCGATTGGAGTTTTGAACGAGGTTCTGTAGGCCCAAAGTGCCTCGTCTAGTTTGAGTGCCCAATTTTTCTTGGACCAAGACACCGTCTTTTGCAAGATGTTCTTGATTTCTCTGTTTGAAATTTCTACTTGACCACTGGTTTGTGGATGGTAAGGAGTTGCCACCTTGTGTGAGACGCCATATTTCTTCAGAAGATTGTTGAATTGATTGTTGATGAAATGCGATCCTCCATCACTTATCACCACTCTGTAGGGTGCAGAAAGTTGCACAACGGGATGGAAGGTGTGTGCATGTGTTGAAATGCCTCATGGTTCAATGCTCTAAATTTCTCAAGACATGGGGGAGAACATCGAACTTGAAACATTCATTTTCTTTCTACAATTCCTTCGGTTCACCCTCGATAGACCTACTGTTCATGATCAGTCTATCGAGAGAGTTTATTGATTGTGGGGATGTTTAACTCCCAGCGGGCGCAAGCCCCCGCTGTTAATTACATCAGATGACCCTTCCAAGCTATACTGAACACCTCGTTCATTCCGGGATTTGGGTCCTATTTGTTGTGAATTGAATAAAGGGGCTAAAAGGGGGACTCATGTATTGACCTTGGTTTTGATTTAGCTTTCTATATGTTTGGACATGATCAATTTTAATTTAGAGACATGAAGAATTCAATTTGGGTTCGTTTGGAGGTGGTTTGAGTCAATTTGGACTTAAGATGAAAAAGTTATGCTTGAAAAGGGCTGATTTGTAAATATTTATATTTTGTTAAGGGCTTATTTACAAAGCTGAGAGGATGTGAATTCATAATTTGGGATTTAAATAGGGTTTTATGTGAAAATGGGACTTTTAAGGGCTTATTTGAGGTAGTTTTAAGTTGTCAGGGACTCATTTGTGAGTTTTCAAGGGACTGTTTTGTGAATAAAACTTATCAGAGGGACTTATTTGCAAAAGGACTTTGATTTTATGATTTTAATTGATTTCTTGGGCTTTGAGATCGTTATTGGGCTTTGAGATTCGGATTTTGGACTTTATGAATTGTGTTAAAATATATTATATATTGGGCTTTAAGATTTGTTCTTAGATTTTTACTATTGGTGATCCAGCTTTAAGATTCGCTCTGGGGATCTTGGTTCCTTTGGATTTAATGACACATGGACCCCACGGGACAGAGATTGTTAATCACTGGATTTAGATTCTGACTTCAACTCTGCTTTAAGATTTGTGCTTTTTGTTTGAAATCTTGTCTTGGCGCTCTGATCAGGCGGTTTAGACTTGCATCAATTTTCGTGCAACCCCGATATGAACTGGGTCTGACACCGAGATTGGGGTTTTAACCTCCGGCTGAGCTCCGGTCACGGTTAAAGCAGAGGATGGCATAGTTGTGATCGTCTCACCTTCCTGAGTCTATTTCATCCATTGTCGGTTGCTTATCGGTCACCGAAGGTGACGATTCCCGGCTGAGCCGCCCTTATTGGTACCGGTCAAGAAATTAAACCGATTTCTTCATTTTCTTTGGACTTTTCTTCATTTGATTGTTGGAATGGTGTCGTTTTATCATATGGAAGCTATTTGTAGTTTCAATTTGGAATTTAATCAAAGGTTGAGCATGATTGGAACCCGAGATTTCCTGGTGCAATACCGGTTTGGTACCAAATCATTAATTCATTGATTTTAAGCATAATTGGAAATTTAAATGAACTTATAGGAGCTCAACAAAAGATTGCAGAGGATTTAATGTATTTTTGGAATTAATTTTGGATTTAGATATAGCATGAGCCAATACATAATTAAATCTGAATTCATTTATTTTCCTTGATTCTGTTTAAAGACATATGTAAATTTTTATCTTAATGTTATAAAGGAAAGTCAAGGATCATTTGTGTGAAATTTTTTGGGATTTTATTCCTATTTTTAATGGTTTTATTAAGACAGGGGTATTAAGGGTCATTTAACTGTTTTAATTAGCAGATTTTGTATTTTTGAATGTTGAACTTCAATAATTCATAGAAAATCGAAATAAAATCATAAAAATGTAAAATTTGTGTCCATTTTATGTGTTTTGATGCCCTTTATTCGATCATGATGTTTGCTTTTGGTTTTGAGATTTTTACTGATATACACTGATCATTCTGGCATGAGAGGTCATTTTAGCCCTTTTTAGGCATGTCACTGTGCCAGTAGCACTTGTAGTGCTTTCCATTGCTGAGTCCACACTTAGGACTATACCAGGGGCTAGTTAAAGATGAAGTCCAGATAAGGTTCTGACTGGTTAGTGGTCAGACATGTTTTTAGTAGCTTCATAGCTACTGTTTTGGTACCAATAAAGGAGAGAAAGAGGAAATCAAAGCTTTGAAGTTCATGAACTCAACATGTTTAAACATAAAACATTATCAGAAGCTGGGAATATGCAGAAAGATCCCTTTTTTTTTTCTTTTCTTAAAATCATGATTTGGGTTTTCTTTTAATTGATCATTGGACAAATCCTTGAGATATCATGGGATTAAATACACAAATGACAAGATTCAGCATAGCTGGTGTCTATTTGCAATTTAGTCCTCCTCTCACCATTTGCATATAGGTCCTGATTTTATCAGAATTTCTGCACACTTGCATATGCATCAATCTTTGATCAATCAGCTCCTTTATGCAAATAGGTCCTTGGGATCTTTATATTTGAGAGAATGATAAAGGAGACACACTAGCTCAACTTTACCACCTCTTGTGTAATAATTTTTATTTGTGTCACTTTTATTCCTATTAATTCCTTTCATGAAATGATTGACATAATTTTAATATAAAAGGAGACCAACACTGACTCAACTCTTATATCTCAATTAATTAACCATTTTAGGAAAGAATTAAAAGGTTTGTTTTTAGAGAGGAAGGAAAAGAAAAGAAAGAGGAAAAAGAAGGGAATATCAGATTTTCATATTTTTATATATTCTCATATTTATAATGTACTAAAATAGTGTTAAATTTCAACAAAAAAGGAAGTAACTCCTAATAGCTAAGGGAAAGCAAAAATATCATTTTATATATATACATAAAAAGAGCAATATTAAAGACAGAAAGAAAAGAGATTTTTTTTGTTTATTTTCGATCATTAGGCTGGAGCACCTCTAGCTCATAGTAAGCTTGATTCTCATGTAGCCTTCACTTTCTTTTGAGTTAAACGAAATTTCAAGCAAAGGGCATAGTAACTAAAGCTAAAAAGAGAAAAGAAATAAAGAAAACCGGAAAGAGGGCAAAGAAAAGGAAAACAAGAAAATAGAAGGAAAGTTCTTCATTTCAACATCAAAATATACATTGGCTAGCCTATTTAAGGCTTACATTTTCTTTTCTTTTTACCTATTCAATCTAATTTCGGTTGAGAAGAAGAAGGAAAAGTTCCTAAACTACTTTCACTCTCTCAACTTTCTTTTTTTTTGCTCTCTCTTGCTTACTGTTGGATGTAGTAGTAATGGGTAGTCTCCTGTTTTTGGGGTAATTGCCGGATGCTGGATGCCTTTCTTATTCAATTTGATGCTCTTTATATAGCATGGGGTTTAGGGTTTTGGCTAGGCTGAGTTGGCTTCATCTTCATCTTTAATTTTTATCACCTTTTCATCAATGCTCCAGATCGTTTTTCAAGCCATACAGCTATGTTTTCAGAGGCATTGGCCAATGGCAATGAGCCATGTTGGCAATCCATGCATTGAATTCATCTTTAACCCTTGATTTAACTTCCTTTAAAGGCCCAGATTTGATGATTTAGTGTCATGCATCTCCTCATGCATGGGAGAAGATGCTTCTCCTTTGGCAGCTAGTGAAGACGCCAGGCCAGCTGCATATGTGGTTAATTTGGCGCAGGGGTGCCAGTTTGACAGAGGCATGTGCTGCCCCTGAGGTGCAATATTTGTCAATATGAGCCTTAGCCGTTTGAGCACTCTCGGCCTATAAGGAGTTGGCACAGAGTGGGTGCAATATAAGTATATCATGCCTTTAAATGACACTGTACCTTATCTCTATTGATTTCCATTTTCGGATACACTGCACCTGCTCATCGCTTCTTTGCGATGTACCAGTATCCTAATTCAGGTGATTTCTTTTAAATGCACACCGAATTAAATGCCTTAATGGCTTCATGTGATCCCTGGAACCTTGCCCAGAGGCTTGGGTGTGCTTAATTGAACTTGGTTCACTTTAATTTGATTTATACTTGACAGTGAAAGGGGTCCTTCTCGGGTCACCTTATACCATTTCTTCTCTCTTCCAATTGAGCCGCTTAGGAGCATCGCAACTGATCAAAGAACCTTCGCCTGTCTTTAATTTAGGTTCTATTATTACAGACTGATTGTCTGATTGACGTCAGATAAGACTGATTGTCTTCACCTCTTCTCTATGCTAAGCATTGTAGCAACGTAAAAATGGCTAGGGTAATTCAATCTCCTTTCTTTGTTGATTTCCCTCTTTTTTTTCTTTTTGGTTCTCGAGAGAGGGAAGGAGGGAGAGGGAAGAAGATGGATACTGCAGACAGGGGCCCATTTGTCAGCCTCTCGGGTTTATTATCTGGGCTTCAAACATTTTTCTTTGTTTCGTCTGCATCTGGTTCTTAATACACCATATATAAGCCATAGTGTGGTGCATGAGGCTCCGGGTGTAATCAAAACGAAGGGATCAAGGCGCTGAGGCGCTGAATTTCAATTAAGTTCCAGGTTCTGGCTGGACCTGGTGCTTCATGCACCGCGTGGCTGCCGATTCGGCTCATAAGCTTAATTCTAGTGAGCCAGGTTCAGCCATCTCTGGATTTCAGCAAAAATCCCTTTCAGTGGCTGACTGGTGGGTCCCGACTTTTCAGGGTTGATTTAGGCACCCATATTGCACCCGAAATGTTTAGGTTAATTGCTAAGGGTACTTAGAGCCATGTGGCACCAATCATAACCCTTTATCTTGCAAGTTTAATATGTTTTCAACCATTTTGAGTTAGAAAATGTGCTCCTTATTAAAATTCATGATCGTTTGAGTAAATTTTAATCATGAATTTGATTTAATGATTTTGTGGTGTTGTGTCAAATTAAAGCATGATTAAACTTTCAATTGACCAACTTGTTTAGTTAAATGGCACCTTTGTCCAAATAACCATGATCTTGACTTTTTAGGGTCAAACACACTCGCGGGATGCCAAACCTTGGAAATATTATCTTCTGGAACAGCCGCTTGACTATATTTGCATCTGCTGAGGGTGCTGGAATTGCTTCCACCCATTTTGAGACATAGTCGACTGCTACGAGGATATACTTGTTGTTACCTGAGCTTGGGAACGGTCCCATGAAATCAATTCCCCAGACATCAAAAATCTCTACCTCTAGGATTGAATTTTGCGGCATCTCATCACGTTTAGATATGTTTCCCGTCCGTTGACATGCGTCACAGCGGGAGACATAATCCTTAACATCTCTGAAGATGTCAGGCCAATAAAAACCTGCTTGAAGGATTTTCAATGCTGTCTTTTGGAATGATGCATGGCCACCATATGGTGAGGAGTGGCAGTCATGGATGATGCTTTTCGATTCTTCGTGTGTGACACATCTTCTGTGTATTCCGTCTACACAAAGGCGGAAGAGGTAAGGATCATCCCAATAGAAATGTTTGGCATTTGCCAAGAATCTCTTCTTTTGCTGAAATGTCATGTTGGGTGGAATGGTTCCACATGCAATGTAGTTAGCCAGATCTGCATACCACGGCCGTTTGCTTATCTCTAGAGAGTAGAGGTGTTTGTCAGCAAAAAAATCATCGATCGGTTGATCATCCTCGTTTGGTTGTCTCAGTCTTGACAGGTGGTCGGCTACCGAATTCTTCGTGCCCTTCTTATTCCTGATTTCGATCAAACTCTTGTAAGAGAAGTACCCATCGGATGAGTCTAGGTTTTGCATCCTTCTTGTTGATGAGGTACTTGATTGCTGCATGATCTGTATAGATGATGACTTTTGAACCTACAAGGTAAGATCGAAATTTGTTAATTGCAAAGATTACTGCGAGTAGTTCTTTCTCAGTGGTTGTGTAATTGCATTAGGTTTCTTATCCTTCCGCTGCCCTAGGACTGCTCCTACTGCGTAATCACTTGCATCGCACATGATCTCAAAAGGAAGGTCCCAGTCGGGTGGTTGGAGAATCGGTGCTGAAATCAGAGCATTCCTGAGTGTGTTGAATGCTTCGATACATTTCCCATCGAAGATGAATTCGGCATCCTTCATGGTCAAGTTTGAGAGTGGCTTTGTGATTTTTGGGAAGTCCTTGATAAATCTTCGATAAAAACCTGCATGATCAAGAAAACTGCGAATGTCATGAACACATGTTGGTTGAGTTAATTTTTCAATTACCTCGACTTTTGCTTTGTCAACCTCCAAACCCTTAGAGGAAATGGTATGACCAAGCACAACTCCCTCTTGTACCATAAAATGACATTTTTCCCAATTTAATACGAGGTTTACTTCTTCACATCTTTTTAGAACTTTAGACAAGTTCTTCAAACATGAGTCGAAGGTGTCCCCATAAACTGAAAAATCGTCCATGAATACTTCCATTATTTCTTCAACAAAATCTGAAAAGATAGACACCATGGCTCTTTGGAAGGTCGCTGGGGCGTTGCATAACCCGAAGGGCATGCGTCGGTATGCGAAAGTTCCGTAGGGGCATGTGAATGTGGTCTTTTCTTGATCTTGAGGATGAATTGGAATTTGGAAGAAGCCGGAGTATCCATCAAGGTAGCAGAAGTATGAATGCTTTGCTAGTCGCTCCAACAGTTGATCGATGAACGGAAGAGGATAGTGGTCCTTTCTTGTCGCCACATTTAGCCGCCGATAATCAATGCACATTCGCCATCCTGTAACGACTCTTGTTTGGAGCATTTCGTCGTTATCTCCTTTCACAACTGTGGTGCCTCCCTTCTTCGGAACGACCTGGACGGGGCTCACCCAGTTGCTATCAGAGATGGGGTAAATGATGCCTGCATCTAGCAACTTCAGGACTTCTTTCTTAACCACTTCCTTCAAGTTCGGATTGAGCCTTCTTTGCGGTTCTCGTGAAGGTTTGTGATCTTCCTCTAGCAGAATTCGGTGCATGCAAATGGTAGGACTGAGGCCTTTGATGTCATCGATCGTGTAGCCAATGGCTTTCTTGTGTTTCCTGAGTGTATTGACGAGTTTGCTGATTTGGGTCTTGTCAAGCTGAGAGCTGACAATTACCGGATAGGTTCGGTTTGGGCCTAGGAATTCGTATTGTAGGTTGGGTGGAAGAGGTTTAAGCTCGAGTTGTGGAGGAGAGGTTGCCTTTTCCTTTTTCTTCTCTTCGCTACTAACTGTATCAGAAAATACAGGTTGTAGGATTTTGGATGCGGGAACTTCTTCTCCTTTTTCTGTGACAGTGGTGCAACTTGCGCATGTTTCATTGTAAACCTCGTCAGGTTTAGTGGTGAAATCTTGTTCAGGTTGCGCTTCGTCATCTTCCCTTCCGAGAAGGCTATCCAAATCTTCTAAACCCATGAACTCCTCAAATTCGTTGAATGGATATTCTTCCTCTTCAAATTTGTCAGTGATGCCCAAATTGAAGACACGATCAATGTCAGAAGGGTATTTTAGAGCCCTGTTTATGTCGTAAGTAACCTTGTCCTTTCCGACATTCAGTGAAATTTTCCCATTCTTGACATCAATCATTGCTTCACATGTGGCGAGGAATGGTCTTCCAAGGATGATTGGAATGTGTTCATCTTCTTCCATGTCGACCACAACAAAATCTCCAGGTATCCAAAAGTCTCCAACTTTGATCGGTACATCTAGCAATACTCCCTCAGGATACCGAATTGACCGATCAGCCAGTTGTAATGCCATTCGAGTTGGTGATAGGTCTCCACAATTCAATTTATCAAATACCGCCTTTGGCATCAAACTAACACTTGCCCCCAGATCACATAAAGCTTTCTTAAAATTAGTTGTGCCAATGGTACATGGTATCCAAAAGCTTCCTGGATCTTTCAACTTTGTTGGTAATTTGCTTTGCACAAGCGCACTACATTCCAGATTGAGCGGAATTGTTGAGAGTTCTTGGAGTCTACTGCGGTTCGAAAGAATCTCCTTCAGAAATTTAGCATACGAGGGTATGCTTGCAATTGCTTCAGTAAAGGGGATTGTGACTTGTAATTGCTTGAGTGTCTCCATGAATCTCGCGAATTGCGGCTCTATCTTGTGCTTGCAGGCCTTGGAGGGAATGGCAGAGGTGGCTTGTAGGGTGGTGGTGCAATGTATTCAGGTTCGGTTTGTCGTTCGTCTCCACCTACGGTGTCATTCTGCTTCTCAATAGGGTCTGCCTGCGTTTCAAATACGGGCGGCTCTGGTGGTTGCGGCTCATACTCTTCAGAATGCGATGGCTCTGCATGCATCTCATCGGTAGTTTGATCGGGCATGGGAGATCCCTGATAAGTTGTACCGCTTCTTAGTGTTATACTCTTGCAAGTCTCTCTCGGGTTTTCTTCCGGTTGGCCCGGAAATTTGCCTTTTCCGCGTGTAATACTCGAGAGTTCTTTAGCCATCTTAGAGACATTGTCTTCTAAGTCTTTGTTGCGGTTTGTTAAGAATTCGATCTTTTGTGCGATTTCGGTGTTAGCCTTATCTTGCTTCTCTAGGAATCTCTCCATTAATGATGTGATGTCAGGTTGCTGTGGTTGATTGTATTGCCTTGGTTGATAATTCGGTTGAGGATTGTTGTATCTCGGTTGATAATTGGGTTGTGGTTGGTAGTTCTGTTAGGGTGCAGCAGGCCTTTGATTGTTTACGTACGAGAGATTTGGATGGTTTCGGTTGTTCGGATGGTATGTATTGTAAGCGGGCTGAGGTCGAATGCTGTTGTCGATTGTGTTTGCTTGCTCCATTTCTTCCTCAGTTTGCGTCACATTCATACATTCGGTTATCTCATGCGCTCCTCCACAATAGCCACATGCTGTTGCGGCATTGACTGCTGCTACCGTTCGCTGCTTGGTTTGCTTGTTGAGTGCCATTTGCAAAGCATCGATCTTTGCGCTCAGCATGGATATATCATCTACTCGGTGCATGCCAGGTGTTGGAGTTGGCTTCTTTCGCTCAGGGATCTAGTAGTGTTGGTTGATTGCAATCTCTTCAATCAGGTTGTAAGCCTCGTCAGGTTCCTTGTTCATAATTGCTCCTCCTGCGGAAGCATCAATAGACAACCTATCGGTAGGGTTGAGACCATTATAAAAAGTTTGGACAATCAGCCATCTTTCTAGACCATGATGTGGACAACACCTTAACATATCCTTATATCTATCCCATGCCTCACACAATGTTTCACCATCCCTTTGTTCAAAATTAGTAATTGCATTTCTAAACCTTGAAGTTTTGGATGGTGGAAAATATTTTGCAATAAACACATTAAACAATTGGTCCCAAGTTTGAATGGAATTGGCCGGTAAGGAAAACACCCATGCTCTTGCTTTATCTTTTAATGAAAATTGAAATAGCCTTAGCCTGATTGCTTCATCGGTAACTCCGTTGATCTTTATCGTCTCGCATATCCCTAGGAAAATTGACAAATGAAGATGTGGGTCTTCATGTGGAAATTGCTGTTGTGAAACCATATTTATGAGAGCAGGTTTGATCTCAAAATTACGGTTCGTAACAGTTGGCGGGTTTATACTAGAATTAGGATCATTCGCGCGCGGTACGCAATAGTCTCGTAGAAGTTTGGGTCTTGCTGCATCGTGAACTCCATGATCACCATTGTCTTGCCTTCCATTGTTGATCGGTTCGTTCGGTAGGATATTCATGTTGATCGAATCTGAGTCTTCTTCGCTTTCAGAATTACTTGATGAAGAACTATGATTGGTTCTTATCGGTGGTGTGGAAGCGAATTGTCCTCTCCTACTGGCAATCCTCTCGGATCTTCGTACGGATGATTCGGCCAGCGTGCAGTGTCCTAAAAAAAAGAAAATCTGAAAATTAAACTAAAAACTGAAAAAAATAAAAAGAAAATAAAATAAAAACGAAATTGAAAATAAAAGAAAAATAAAAATGCAGAAAATAAAAAGAAATCTAGGCGTTTCTAATTAATTGGATTCAATGGTCAAAGCAAGGGCGTCTCACGAGGCCTTGCACAATGAACCGTTATTCCCCGGCAACGGCGCCAAAAAGCTTGATCACTCAAAAGAGAGCAATGTTTCTTTTAATATTTATAAACTCAGAAATGCTATCGGTTCGGACTGCAAGCGCACAATCCTATCGAGTAGTATGTTCGAGGTCGATCCACAGGGAATATTGGTTCAATGCTTTGAACGATCGAATCACAATCTTTCGAAAGGCTTGACGAAATCTGAAAATTGAGAGATGTTGTTTTGATCAATGTAAATTAGGAAGCAATTAAAAATAATTAAAATAAAGATAGAGATGAGGATTCCTAGGGTTTCGGCACACCATTGCCACTCAATCCGCCTTGACAATATATTCCTGTTGCGTCTGATTTCCTGTTGTTGTTTCAATGAAAGACACCACATAGGTCACTGCGATTTATGTTACGCAAGAATGACAGATCTTTCACCGAGATTCTACATAGGACACTGCGATTTACCTTACGCAAATGTCTGATCTCTCAAATACCCCAAATTACTACACAGATCACTGCGATTTACTTTACGCAAGTGATGGAATTTGGTACGCGTTTTGTTGGTCTGGTTTATGGTTTCCCCGCTAAGGTTTTCTTCACATAAACCTAATAGATCTCAACGAGGCTAATTCATACAAATAGTTTCTCTTACCATTAAAGTACTGTCACTACCCTAACGGACTCAAACTAGATCATTGAAATTAGATGAAGAGATAATAAATCACAAAAGC
The DNA here is from genome assembly GCA_011114355.1 of Carex littledalei. Lineage (NCBI taxonomy): Eukaryota > Viridiplantae > Streptophyta > Magnoliopsida > Poales > Cyperaceae > Carex > Carex littledalei. Next base: position 14,900,163 of record CM022082.1, read on the forward strand.
ATTTTAGTACAACAACAAGAAATCATAATCAACAGAAATATATATATCAAAACATCAAGAGTAACAAGGTTTACTGCCTAGCCCTAAGAAAAGGAACTTAGCCGCGGAACGGCATTGTTACAGGCACTCCTCTCTTCTCACTTTAATCAAATCTAACCCTAATTACAAAGATGATTATTCCTTCTGCCCAGGGGCGTTATATAGGAGTGTAGGGACGTGTAGAGGTTGAGTAGGGGCTAAGAAACTGATCTGGAAACAGCTGTCGGCAGTTATTCCCCAAGAGATGCCTTCGGATACGGGCCGTATTAGGTGATACGGTCCGTATTTGGACCTTGGCAGTTAGGGTTTGATGCTCCCAGTGCTATCTCCTGGTCTGTGCTAGGCCTGGTCCGTATTAGTCAATACTGGCCGTAACAGGGACTTAGTCGATGAGCGTCGCTGATCCGATTGACCCGATTCTAGCTCCATTTGGTGTAAAATAGTCCCAAAACCTGTTTTCTGCAATAAAACATAAAGAAGGGTGACAGTAGCCTTTTTCTCTAATAAAGTAAACATAAGTGTGAGAAAATATGCAAAACCTAAGCCAAAACCCTACGTAAATCATCATTATTTTGACTCTGATCAGCAGGATTTTCCTGGTTTTGAGGGGGACAACCCGGCTGAATGGGTCTCCAAATGCCATTACTACTTTGAATTGTACCAAATCCTAGAAGACCATAAAACGGTGCAAGCTGTTTTGAATTTCAAGGGGGCTACCAGTGAATGGTATAGGGGCTATAATGTAACTTATGATCACCCAACTTGGCCAGAATTAGTGAATTTGGTGAAAAGAAGATTTTCTGATACTGAAAATATGAGTGCATTCGAAGAACTGAAAAGGCTGTATCAAACTCACACAGTTAAAGAGTATATGGAGAGGTTTGAAAAGGTGAAAACTAGATCTCAGATTGAAGCCCCGTACCTACCAGAAGACCACTTTACAAATGCATTTATGAGTGGGTTGAATGAAGATATTAAGCACCTTGTATTGGCTATGAAACCCATTAATTTGTTGGATGCTTTTGAACAAGCTAGGCACATGGAAATAGCCCTTAATTACCAGGCCAAAAAGAACAAAGGGGGATTTAAGATCAATCAAAGTGTACCACAAAACCAGATGAAATTGGTAACTGATAAACCAAGAGTATTCGAAGGCAAACCAGTGAATGCAGTGCCAACACAGAAAAATGCACTAATTGAGCATAGGAGAGCACTTGGGTTGTGTTTTAAATGTGGTGAGAAATACTACCCGGGTCATCAGTGCAAAATTAAAGTGCATATGCTAATGGGTCAGGATGAAGAAAGGGAAATGGAAGATGACACTCTACTGGAAACTGAGGGTATGTGTGAAGGAGAAGAAATTGACACTGAGGAAGCCATAGTGTCTATGTGTGCAACTTCAACAAACCCAAACCTAACTACCATGAGATTCAAGGGCAAAATAGGCAGTAAGTCAATATGTGCATTGTTGGATAGTGGGAGTATCCATAGTTTTATTGACCCAGTTGTGTTAGACGGGGTGAAGTGTAAAATTACCCAAACTACCCCTATGATAGTCATGATGGAAAATGGTGCCAAGATGGTTACTGATATGAAATGTGAGGCTTTGAGTTATTCTTTACAAGGGCACCAGTTCAATAATGATGTTAGACTATTGGATATCAAGGGGTATGATATGATTTTGGGGATAGATTGGTTGTCACAGCATAGGCCCATGAAAGTGGATTGGCTAGAGAGATGGGTAGCTTTTGAGAAGGAGGGTAAATCGGTCAAGCTCCAAATGAAGGAAGAAGTGGCCCAGATAACAATGTGTGAGGTTGTAGATGTGCAAAAAGAAATAAAGAAGGGAAGTGCAATCATGGTGGCACATGTCATGCTGATCAATTCCATGGAGGAGAAGAAAAGGTCAGAAATTCCAACCAACCTCAAACCTATCCTACAACAGTACAAAGAAGTCTTTAAAGAACCAAATTCACTTCCACCCTCCAGAACTTTTGACCATCAAATTCCTTTAATTCCAGGGGCAAAACCTGTAAATCTGAGACCCTACAGATATAGCCACTACCAGAAATGTGAGATGGATAAGATAATTGAAGAGCTACTAAAAAATTCCACCATCAGACCTTCAACAAGCCCTTATGCCTCTCCAGCTTTGCTAGTCAAGAAGAAGGATGACACATGGAGGCTATGTGTGGATTATAGCCAGTTAAATGCATTAACTGTCAAGAACAAATATCCTGTACCTGTGATAGATGATCTCCTCGATGAACTACATGGGTCAAAGTGTTTCTCTAAAATAGACCTGAGGTCAGGGTACCACCAAATCATGATGCATCCTAATGACGTGCCAAAAACAGCATTTAGAACACACGAAGGGCATTTTGAGTATCTTGTAATGCCTTTCGGGTTGACTAATGCACCAGCTTCATTCCAATCTCTCATGAACCACATTTTCAAACCTTTTCTGAGAAAATTTGTATTAGTGTTTTTTGATGACATACTAGTATACAGCTCTAACCTAGAATCTCATAAAAAACACTTAGCTGTGGTATTGAAAACACTGCTGGATAATCAGCTATTTGCTAAACTAAGCAAGTGTGCCTTTGGTATGAAAGAAGTAGAGTATTTGGGACATGTAATAAGTGGAGATGGAGTAGGTACAGACCCACAAAAAATCGCAACAATGAAGGAGTGGCCAGTACCAAAGAATATTAAAGAATTGAGGGGCTTCTTAGGGCTGACCGGCTATTGCAGAAAGTTCATAAGAAATTATGGACTTATCAGCAAACCACTCACTAACCTCCTCAAAAAGAATGCTTTTTTATGGCAGGAAGAAGCTGAGAAGGCCTTTCATGAGCTCAAGCAAGCAATGTGTCAAGCACCAGTTCTTGCCATGCCCGATTTCAATGAAACTTTTGTGCTGGAAACTGACGCATGTGACAAAGGCGTAGGAGCAGTGCTGATGCAGAAGGGAAGACCCATTGCATTCCTAAGCAGAGCGATAGGAGTGAAGGCTCAAGCTCTCTCAACATACGAAAAGAATTCATAGCAGTTTTGGCGGCAGTTCAAAAATGGAGACACTACCTACAAGGAGCTTCATTTATAATCAAGACGGATCATGCCAGTCTCAAATACTTGTTAGAACAAAGGCTCAACCACACAATTCAGCACAAAGGCCTATGTAAACTGATGGGTTTGGACTATACAATCCAGTACAAGAAAGGAAGTGAAAACAAAGTTGCTGATGCGTTAAGTAGAAGGGAAAATTTGGAAGAAGGAGAAACCGCACAAGCTCTAGCCGTTACTGAACTGATTCCTAGTTGGATGGAAGAGCTAAAAGCCAGTTATGAAGGAGATGATTGGGCAAAGAATTTCATAGAAGAAAATGGGTCATCAGTAATCCAAAGTAATTTCACCGTTTATATGGGATTGATCAGATACAAAAATAGACTATATATTGGTACCAGTGAAGGATGGAGGTGTAAAGTGGTACAATGGATGCATGATTCTAGTGTGGGGGGTCACTCTGGAGTGCTTGGCACTTATCAGAGAACAAAGAAAATTTTTTATTGGCCAAAAATGAAGGAGTTCATCTGGGCACATGTGAGAAGTTGTGAAGTGTGTCAACTAAACAAACACGAAAATACAGCCCCACCAGGTCTGCTTGACCCCATTCCAGTACCAGAAGGAGCATGGGAAGTGATTAGCATGGACTTTATACAAGGGTTACCTAAGTCCAATGGCATGGATGGGATATTGGTAATAATAGATAAATTTACTAAATATGGGCATTTCATTCCTTTCTCACATCCAATCAAGGCAACAGAAGTGGCTCAACTTTTCCTAGAACAGATTTACAAGTTGCATGGATTGCCCATAAAAATCATCAACGATCGAGACCCTATATTTACAAGTTTATTTTGGAGGGAGCTGATGTCTAAGTTGGAGATAAAGCTCAATCTTAGTACTGCCTATCATCCACAAACAGATGGGCAGACAGAGAGATTAAATCAGTGTGTTGAGCAGTATTTGAGGTGTATGATTGGTGAACAACCAAATAGGTGGGCTAATTGGATTTACTTAGCAGAATGGTGGTATAATACCAACTACCATACTGCCCTCCAAGACACTCCATTTAAGGCATTATATGGGTATAATACCAACTACCATACTGCCGAATTCGAAGGGGGGGTGGAATGTCAGCAATGGCGATGCGCAATTTAGGGATAGCCGTTGAAGAGGAGTTTGAATTGGTTAACGGAGCAGAAGAGAAGGAAGAAAGGCGTGATGGGTTGTTGCTGGGCCTAGAAATAATTAAAAGAAAGAAAGCTGATGCTGACGAGTGGGTCCCTGGCACAGAGAAGGGTGAAGTCGCTCCAATGATTTAGTTAACTGAATTGTAGCCATTCTGTAATACAAGCTCTACTCTATAAATAGAGCTGATGTAATGAAAAACACTATCGTTGAAATAGAATACAAATTACCTTTGTTCTTTTCTCACTATTACCTTTTTACAATTCAGTCCTTCTATTTTTCCTTATTCTCTCTGAATTGGATTACCAGCTCCAAATTACAGTGTTATATTCTTAGAAATATAACACTCTACGTCCAGGCATTTATTTCTCTTCCTCTTTCTCATTATTTTCTCATTCAATTTAGGATTTAGGGTTAATCTCGAATCAAATTAATTCTCTTTTTTTTTTCCTGTTAATTGTTTAGTCTCAAAAATTGCAATCTCCCACAAAATTTGTCCTCCTTTTCCCTGCGATGTGGGTAATTTTAGGGTTTAGGATTTTATATCAGTTTGCTTCATTGTTTTCTTTTTTAATTTACATTTTTTCCTCTTAGTTGATATAAGAAACTGTGTCATACACAATTATGATATGGTCATTTTTTTACAATTTTTTTTTTTTTTAGTTTCATACAGGAAATACATTGGCTTCTCAATTTGATACTAATTATACAATTAATCTGTAAGATTGAAGTGTTGCATAAGAGTGTTGAAAGTCACTTTTTTTTTTCCTTTTTAAAATAGGCCATGCATCAGAGTGTTACAGGCCACAACATAGTGTTTCTACTTTTTCTAAAGTTCATTAATATAAGTTGTATAACAAATGAAAGATTCAAATGATGAGCTACTAAAAATCTGACAATTGGCAAACAAATGATTATTTATTTGTTCAAACAGGAGATTTATGCAATGCTTGCATTATCGGTGTTTCTGGCAATAAAGGTATGTATCAAGCTTAACTGATTATAGTTTTATTCGAGTTTTTAAAGGTCAGATATTTGACACCTCATTATTCTCATGCCTTTTGATAATTGAGTCTTTTATTGATGATAAAAACAATCTCCTGATTCATAAAGTAACATCACTTATCAGTAGAAAGCTTCCATCTATAACCTTTTGACTAAATAGTATTGCTCACCAAAGGATGCGGTACCAGTCAAAAAACAGATTCTATGGGTCTTCCTGGTACAGGGCAGAAATCTGTGTACCAAAGACAAATAATTGCGTTTTTGTTAAAAGTTCTAGGCTCATTTTACTGCTTAAAATTTTGAAAGTATTTAGAACATGTAAATTTAATTTTAAGTTCTTCGAAGTAATATTAGTAGCTCAAATAATTAACCTTGATTCTAGGACACTTTTTACATCTCTTTATGAAGTTATTAAAGCTCGAGTTATCAATTTTAGAACAATTGTGATAATTCATGGATGCAACACAATCATATTCGGCTCAAGCTGTCAACGTCTCTATCTCTCTCCACTCAAGCGATCAAGGTCTGTTTTTCTCTCTTTGATAGATAGATAGATCTACTTCTTTCTTGCTTTTGTTTGTTGCATTATTGAATTAATGCTTTCTTTTATACATTTTGTTATCACAAGTATCTCATCAACTGTTTCTACCGATTGGCGATTACGCTTCTGATCATGTAATGGATTGAGGTCTTAAAATCGTCCTCAATTTTATTGTTTGGAGATAATTATATTCTTTGAGGAAATTCTTTCATCGAGAGATAGGAACGTCATGATGTTAATTTTTCGGTTTTTTTACTCAAATCAGGCAAATGTGGGGAAACTTTGTTGGTTGATTGGGCAACGAAAGCTGGTATTATCAGAATTTGTGTAATGTGGTATGATCCATTTTGTGGTACTAGCAACTTTATTTGACTTAAGCAATGGTAGCCTAAACTAAAATTGGAATCGTGGTTGGTTGGTTTCTCATTTTGTTTATGTTATGACTTGAAAAAGGATGTGCCAAGTTAAGGAGTGGGATATGCGAGGCCTCCGGCTAGTATGTATATATGTGTGTATGTATGTGTATGTATATATATACTAGTATCGTGCTCGTGCGTTGAAACCAAAAATTGAGAAAAAATATATTTTTATAAAAAAAACATACCAATAAAAATAATAATTATTCAAAAATTGAGGGACATGCTAATAGAATTTATATGATTATGTATTTTTAATTACCTTGAAATGTGATCTCTAATAATAATTTGATGATGTACAAAATAAGTATCTTTAAGTACCAATGATATCAAATAATAGCTCGATTCTAATATAATATAAAATATCGTATAACAATTCAATACAAAGTTACAAACTCCATCAGTTACAAACTCTAATAAATTAATTGTACTGCTACAGAGAGAAATTGTCTCAAAAATTAAGTGCAAACCAAACTTCATTATTACAAGTAGAAATTACAATTTACATATTTTTCAAAATGGAATTGCAAAATCCTTAAAAGGTACAATTTATATAAAAGACATTACAAAACATCAAGATACATGTGGTGAGTACCTGCTAATGAAATTGATGAAAGCAAATTATATCAATAAGGATTGATCAATAGCCAATCAAGTATACTACCAATCAATAAAAACGCTGGTACTGACTGGTACCAAAGGTGAAAAACCATAAAAAGAACTTTCGTGTCCATCCAACCCGTTGACACCACCGGGGATACTAACTGGAGAATTTAGAATTGTTTTTCTCTCTTTTCTTACTTCTATCCTGATCTTGTACTCTCTTTATATTGGTTTATTTTACTGACATTAAAAAAGGATTATAGCAATCAATACCTTGTGAGACCGTAGAGCTTAACTCGATATTGAATGAAATTTTCATAGATGGGGGTGTCAGAGGGCTTCTCAATACTGAAATAATCCTGCAGCTCCTTTTCTGCACACTGATGCAGCTTCTCTAAACTCGCCTCTATCTCGCCTGAATCATAGATAATGTGAGAGCAAATATCACCGACTTGCGCTTGTTAGTTTGTGTATGTCTGCTTGGATTTTTATTTTATTGTTTAATTTAAGTGATAGACCTTGGTTGCCTTGGTGAATTGCATTTGAAATAAATAAAAGAGTGAGTTTTGATCTACAAATTTGCATAGCAAAAGCAAGCATTTAATAGTATCTTATTATATGCAGGATAGCATTCCAAAACATATTAGAACGCACAATATATTTTACTAACCTTTAAGCACTGTAAGTGATATCTCCATAATTAATTTTGGAAGTCACAATACGTTTCTGATTTGGTACTTCTAATCTTATGATTAGTACCTTTTTGTGTCACATTTATCATCACTATAAAATAAACAACTTCCATATATTGGAAGAGGAGACAAACTTATTAACTTACTGGACAAAAGTTAGCTAAGTAAATTCTAAAAGAAAATATCTGATAGTATGGGATGACATTTTGGACCTCCAAATATAAGACATATGATAGGCTATTGCACTACCTATTATTTTTTATAACTTGACATGCTAATAAATATTAGTGTTGAATCAAATAAAACCAGATCCTACAGACAAACAGATTCTTGGGTGCATAAATGAAAAAAAAATAGCATACAGGTAACATAGTGATTAATGAAAGTAATAGGTCAACAAAATTTCTGAGAACGTCTAAACTTGGCTCAACAAATCATTAAACGGTATACACATTACATTTTATTCAAAGAAAAAGAAGGAGAACTATTACCATTTCACTTTGTAAGCATCTTATTATCCTTCTATTTTACTTAATCTTCTATCATTACTTGCAATCCCATCAGTAGCTCAGGGCCAATTTTTTTAATTATTATTTTAGGTTACAAAATGTGTTCAAACTTGCTATTGTATTTATATAAAGTAAAAACAGTCATGTTACAGGAAAATTTGTAATCGACATGAAAGAATCGATATATTGTTATTTTCTAGGATTGACATGAGATACATCTACACAAGTACTGAGGTGTATCGCTGTTCCAAAAATTTTGTACCAGTATTTATTTATATACATCTGTCTTGTCCACTTCAGTCAACAAAATTGTTTTGTTAGTACTTTAACAATGATCTAAATTTCATTTGGACGAAAATCACCATCGGTGATGGACATAAAAAGTCGGATGATAATTGGTATTGTGGTTATTGTTTTTTTAACCAAGGCAATACGATATGAATATTTACTCAAGACCACATGTGTCAAATCTTCACAAGTCATTCCTACCTGTGCTTTTCAAGTGGAGTTCAGCCCTCCCTTTTTAGGAATTTGTAGTGCTACGTGAACATAGAGAGACTAATGCAAATCAAATAAAAAAAATGAAACAAGCAACAGCTTCCAAACCATTGATTGTGTTGGTTGTGTCTCATCCGAACGGTACAACATTACATGAAAAATAGATAGATAACTCCAAGTTAAATAGGTAAGACAGCTCCATGCCCTCTCACAAGAAAAAACCGTGTCAATAACTCTCAGAAACATGCAATGATATTTCGTACCATATGCAATTCCAAGACATTAAAAACAGTGAACAAAAGTTAGTTTGCCCCATCTTCTTACCCCGTACACTCACTAAGCATAAACAAAAATACCTAATTAATAATAACTCCCACCCAAATTCAATGCTAATTAGTATTTTTGAAGTTCCATCTACTACTGTTTTCCCCATTACTCATTACTCATTTCAAGCAATAGTAAATTATCCTTCTGTAGTTAGGGTATGGAGTTTTTTCAAGCTGCAAAATTATAAAATGGATTATACATCATAGGATGACCGAATAATAATAAAATATTCACTACATACCTATACTATTTATTTAAATTAGAAACCTGAATGCGCCTCAGTTTATAAAACAAATCTGGGAACTCTGTGCACACAAATTTATCAATGTCATGTAGGCCATAACCAATCTATAAGAGAAAAAAAAGATGTTAACTTTTATAAATAAAATACGTACCATCTAAATTTAACTTTTATTAATAAAAAACTTAACCTGTTGGTTAATAGCATAGCAATGTGCATACAACTCGGAAATGAATTTCAAGAAATCAATGATTTTGTGTCCATTATAATCATTATTCCCTTCACTTATTCCGTCTCTATCATTGGCATTGTTCATGGTGTCAAGCAATTTCTTACCAGTAAAATGATCTCCAAAAACATTCCAAGGCTAGCCAACAATATCAGATGTCGCTAAAATCTCGCGATAGGAATCATTTTCACACTAGTGATATATTCGGGCAGCATATTTTTTACGATCTTGAAGTCTTAAAAAGAAATCCATGTTTTCAATCAAAGTAGGAATATCTCTCCTACAAAAATCAATAAAATAAATAGATATTTTAGGATAAAAATTGTTCTTCTAAATCTGTACCTTCCCTACATAAAAAATTAATAAGAGATTTTTTTTTTTTTAAATCACGTCCAAGGAAAAGACAAGGCCCACTGCTGTACAGTCAAAGTAAGTGGTTGCCTTAGCTAAATCTCACCTATTATTAATTTCTTTTTATTAGGCAACTGAAAACCAGTTTTCAGGATCTAGAGGTAGCTCTATTTAGCTTTATTCTCTGATTTCTTGTCAATCCTAAGTCCTAACGATGCACTTGCTGGAAATAGACAAGGGAATATAATCTAACATTATTTTGGTGCATATGTTTCTCATAATTTTGGTTTTTTCAAAAAATTTCAAGAACTTTTTCGTAGCAATTTATATATGCAGCAGAACTTTTCATGTCAATTATGATAAAACACATATAACTTACCTATTATCTTCAGTGAGATCTTAAATATATTATCCAATTATTCAAAAATAATTAATTTTTAACCAATGTACCACCTATTATATTAGTTTCCTCCACTATCTTAATTTATAACCAGTTTCATATTTTAAATACAACTACTAAATATGAAAGCTAATTATGACCTAAAACAAACTCTAACCAAATAAGTTTTCAATTGAATTCTTTCTTCTAGCACATATATGTAAAGAAGTACGTTCACGCAAATTTAAGCTGCCCAATACGAAAAGAACCTGCTCCGATATATTTGTCAGAAAAAAAAATCAAGAGCAAGGACACAAAAACGCCTCTGGCCAGTTTTGTTGTGAAACATAGCACAAGAAAGTTGTGATTTTCAAATATCACCATTCAAAAACTTCAATTTCTTGATAATGGTTCTAAACTGATTAATTCATTTTGAACACTACTAATATTTTTATCTAAAATTAAAAAATTTAAGAAAAAAATAATATATGTTTTTATTGACAGTTTAAAATTAATATAAAAGTAAATTAATTAAATAGTCTTTAAAAATACCTTAGAATCTGTAAACCGCACACATAGTACAGCAACGCTAATTTTGTTTCTCTGTGGAGACATTCAATTTTCAAAAATAATATTTAAAAATACTAGATGTACCAAAAAGATATGTGTTAATGGAGGCCCAATAAGGGTGAAAACGGAGCGAATACGGAGCAGATAGTGGTAAAATCATATTTATATTCTTTTTAATTTTTCGGATACGGATACAGATCGGATCGGATATTTATTAAAATAATATTAAAAATACTAAAGTTCGTAATTTATCTAATTTTAATTGGGAATAACAATATTTTTTCATAATATATATTAAAATATATGATACATATCTATTATTCGGATACGGATAATTGAAACATATAGCCATATCAGTATCCATATCCATACGGATATTCGAATATCAAATATCCACATCTAATTTTTCGAATCCTAAGGCCCAAGGTGCAATCCGAGTTATTTAATGATTATTTAAGATTGAATTACATTTAAAAGACGGTAGAGACTAGAGAGATAGGGCTTTACTTATAAAGGAGAATGATTGACTATTAAATAAGGGGGAATTTCACGTATACCCCTCAAAAACTTCAAATACATATTTCTCCCTCTAAACTTTAAAATTACATATTTTCTCCTCTAAACTTCAAAAACTCACAAATTTATCCATTTTATTCTTTTATATTAAAACTCATTCTAAAATTTTAAAATACCAATTTTACCCTTTATTAAAAGCATATAAAAGCCCATCAGACTTAAATTGAATATGAAGGGTTCCTCTACCGTCCGATCCGCGCGCATCGCATTAAGATATGTGCACATCACATTAAGATCTAGCGCGCACGAATCTTAAAGCAATTTCGATCCGTGCGCATCGCATTAAGATCTGTGCATGTCGCTTCAATATGCGTGTGTGTTTGCATCAAGGTATGTGCCGATCTTGCGTGCACAAATCTAAAAGCAGTTCTAACGGTAGATGAACAGTTCAGATTCAAATTTGAGTCTGATGGGCTTTATATGTTTTTAATAAAGGATAAAATGGGTATTTTATAAATTTAGAATGAGTTTTAATATAAAAGACAATAAAATGGGTAAATTTGTGAGTTTTTGAAGTTTAGAGGGAGAAATACGTAATTTTAAAGTTTAGAGGGAGAAATACATAATTTTGAAGTTTTTGAGGGGTATACATGAAATTCCCCCTTACATGAAAGAGCCGCCCATTAGCTATTTTGTGTGTTAGTGCTTAACCTTTGGTTGGCATGTAGGCCTATGGCCATATCAATATCATTTTTGTCAATAGAAATTCAATTTGTACTGTCATTGTCACTGGTCAAAAGTTTAAGATGGCCATCCAAATTAGTATATTAGTAGTTATGTCAAATGATATTTACAGTGAGATGTATGAAAGTTACTTTTATAATGACGTTGACATTGATGCTTGTATCGTTTAATTGATATTTGATGTAATAAATAAGAGAAGGCTGAAATGTTTTGTCTTTTATGTTTTAATCATGTTTCACTACAGCAGAAAAGACTTTCTGCGAGAAACCGGTCGCATAAAGTCACGGCGCCAGTCGTAGATCGTTGAAACCCCGGTCGCTGTAAGCATTGTCGCAGATACTCTTTTGATGATGTCACCGGTTGCTGAATGACGTCATCCGGTCGCAGATACTTTTTTTGCGACCACTTTTTTTTTGTCGCTGTTATTTTTTCTGACGTCAGAAAAGGTATCTGTGACAAAAAAAACGGTCGCAGAAAGTCTTCTGTCAGGTTTCTGGAATTTTTTTTATTATTTAAATTTGCACCATTTAATAATTGATACGACACGTACCAACATACAACATACCAAATATCAAACACACCAAATATCAAACACAACATATATCAAACATACAAGTACCAAATAACATAACAAACATACCAAAAATCAAACATATATACCAAACATATCTCAAATAACATCTAAACAAAACATTTAAATCTCAAATAACATCTAAACAAAACATTTAAACTACATGAGTCATTGTACAGTACCAAACATCAAATGTAAGTACTAAATAACATCTAAACTACACAAACCTATATCTGATCATCATCCTCCTTCCCTATGAGAATATAACAAAAAATTAAGTTCCTTAGTAAAAAAATCATACAATTAATATGTGGTCTATGCATGTTGGCAGAGATAAACAAGAGATTTTGCACAATTGACTAGATACTAATTCAAGTGATTTTGCACAATTATGTTGATTATTTCTGCAAAACAAGAGATAAACAAGAGATAAACTATTCTATTGTTCAACTAGATTTGATTCAGAACTCTCTTCAGAAGACATCATAAGTTATAACAATCCAAAAATCTATTTAGAAGTTATTGTAACCCTATTACTATCTCTATTCAGAAGTTATAATAACCCTATTACTATAACCCTATTAAATAAAACAAGAACTATTACTATAACTATATTCAGAAGTTATAGTAACCCAAAAATTTTATTTCGTACCTGATTAGTACATGGCATAAGCCAGACAGTCTCGTCAAAACAAGGCCAATTGACTTGATCATGCCCATACTTCTCCCCGTCTTCTTGTTGGTATGTTACGGCTTGAACAACTCATCAGACCATCTGGGTTCGCGATTGTTCATCTTCTCATATTAAGAATTTGAAAGACAATTTTAATAAAAATAAAATTATCAAGGTTAGTTTGAGTCAATTGAAATGGAAATTAATTAATTTCTGAAAATTTAAGGAATCATTTGTTCAATTTAGGTAGACAAGATTCAAATCATAACTAGACCTTTGTTCCACAGTTTGCAAAATAAAATTCAAACGTACAATAATTTTGCAATCAAAGAACAGTTCTTTTTAATTAATTCAAACAGTTTTTAACCAGTATACTTTTTCTGACCAAAAGTTGGTTTTTCTTCTTAATTCGACAGAAGTCTTGCAAAAATTTGCAATAATATGAACTAATTAAAATATACCGAACCTTAATTCAATTACTGCCCTAAACAAAAAATAAACCGAACCTTAATTCAATTACTGATACGGATGCGGTGCCAGTAAAATCAAAAACCCGCAACTCACCGTACCAATACTGATACGGTGCCAGTAAAATCAGCAAATGACAAAGACAAGGGAGGCAGCGCACCAGTAAAATCAGCAAATGACAGAGACGAGGGAGGTAGCGCACCAGTAAAACCAACAAAGGCCCAAGGCACCGAGATCACCGGCCAAGACCAGAAACAAGAAAGAAAAGGAAAGGCAGCACAGCCAACACAAAAAATCGCTTCAAGGCCGGTACTGGCACTGCAAACAACCAAAAATCCAGCAAAACAAGCAACTACAACGACCGGCCGGGAAAATCAACAACCCGAGCAAGGCATTAAATAAAAAGGGGGTTTTGAGCATTTACCCGAGAGAGAACAGAATCGCACAGAGGGGTGGTAATCGGCCGGTACCAAAGTGATTCCTTTGCCTCACGGCCGTCTAAGTCAAATCAGCAAGCGCCACACAACAAAGTCACCAACCGCAAGAAAAAGGCAAACCGAAAACCCTAGGGTTTCGGCAGACACCAAGACAGAGACAGACGGGAAGAGGAGAGAAGGAGATTTGTGCTCAACACATGAGCGGGAAAAGAGAGAGACAGAGAGAAAAGGGGGTAGCGGAGGAAACACAGAGAGAGTGAGAGCGGAGAGAAAAAAAGAGAGAGAGAGAGAGAGAAGAAGAAAGGCGGCTACGAATTTTTTTTTATTTTTGCTAAACCTAAAAAAATTAAACGCGGGACAGAGATAGAAGAAGAAAGACTTTGGCGGGATTTAGGGATCGATTGGGCCAAATTGGTCGCTGAAGGCTGCATGCGCCGGTCGCAGAAAGGTTGGTCGCCGAAAATTTTAACTTTTTTATTTTTAATTTTATTTTCGGGGTCTTCAGCGACCCTACTGGTCGCTGAAGCCCCATTTTGCTGTAGTGAATTTTATGTTTTTGTTTTTATTTTAAAGTTTAAATAGTCAATCTAAATTGTTCAATATAATTTCTATATTAAAATGTACTTAAATACCATATTTTATATTTTAAAAAATATTTACAATATATTTTTTTTTTCATAAGATTCTAAAACCTATCTAAAAAAATAGTAACAAAATTTAGTCTCCAAGCACATTTTAATACGGTGATCATGTTGAGCGGTTCGAATCGACTATTTGGACTTTGAAAATGGATATAAGAATGTGAGGCACGATTGAGACATGAAAAACATGAAATATTTGAACCCTACTCGATAAATAATTATATTTACATTATTTGTAATTTGTGTGCGACTAGATCAGCACTAGCTGAAATACTAAAATGATGTTATAATCCATGAAAATATTATTTTTACAATGGATTTCATGGGGTTGATCACTCAAAAGAGAGCAATGTTTCTTTTAATATTTATAAACTCGGAAATGCTATCGGTTCGGACTGCAAGCGCACAATCCTATCGAGTAGTATAATCGAGGTCGATCCACAAGAAATATTGGTTCAGTGCTTCGAGCGATCGAATCACAATCTTTCGAAAGGCTAGACGAAATCTGAAAATTGAGAGATGTTGTTGTGATCAATGTAAATTAGGAAGCAATTAAAAGTAATTAAAATAAAGATAGAGATAAGAATTGCTAGGGTTTCGGCACACCATTGCCACTCAATCCGCCTTGACAATACATTCCTGTTACGTCTGATTTCCTGTTGTTGTTTTAATAAAAGACACCACATAGGTCATTGCGATTTATGTTACGCAAGAATGACAGATCTTTCACCGAGATTCTACATAGGACACTGCGATTTTCCTTACGCAAATGACTGATCTCTAAAACCCCTAAATTACTACACAGATCACTGCGATTTTCCTTACGCATATGATGGAATTTGGTACGCGTTTTGTTGGTCTGGTTTATGGTTTCCCCGCTAAGGTTTTCTTCATATAAACCTAATAGATCTCAACGAGGCTAATTCATACAAATAGTTTCTCTTACCATTAAAGTACTGTCACTACCCTAACAGACTCAAACTAGATCATTGAAATTAGATGAAGAGATAATAAATCACAAAAGTATTTTGATACAACAACAAGAAACCATAATCAACAGAAATATATATATCAAAACATCAAGAGTAACAAGGTTTACTGCCTAGCCCTAAGAAAAGGAACTTAGCCGCGGAACGGCATTGTTACAAGCACTCCTCTCTTCTCACTTTAATCAAATCTAATCCTAATTACAAAGATAACTATTCCTTCTACCCAGGGGCTTTATATAGGAGTGGAGGGACGTCTGGAGGTTGAGTAGGGGCTAAGAAACTGATCTGGAAACAGCTGTCGGCAGTTATTCCCCAAGAGACGCCTTCGGATACGGACCGTATCAGTTGATACGGACCGTATCAGTTGATACGGTCCGTATTAGGACCTTGACGGTTAGGGTTTAATGCTTCCAGTGCTATCTTCTGGTCTGTGCTAGGCCTGGTCCGTATCAGGCAATACGGACCGTAACAGAGACTTCGTCGATAAGCGTCGCTGATCCGATTGACCCGATTCTAGCTCCATTTGGTGTAAAATAGTCCCAAAACCTGTTTTCTGCAATAAAACATAAAGAAGGGTGACAGTAGCCTTTTTCTCTAATTAATTAAACATAAGTGTGAGAAAATATGCAAAACCTAAGCCAAAATCCTACGTAAATCATCATTATTTTGACTCTGATCAGGGGTCAATTCGTTCAAACTGAAAGAGAAAAAAAACAGAAAGGTAAGAGGATACACCATTTTTTTTTCTTCTAAAAAAACTGATCACTGAAGCATTATATGGCATTGAATAAACTCAAGAAAAGGAGAAATATCAAAATTCATAAACTTTGCAAAGAAAAAAAGGCAAATGAACTACGTCTTTTTACAAAATGCAACAAAAACATCTTTTGTTTTTTTTAAGAAAATTTCATCACTAAAAAGCTATTGTCAAGTGCTTAAAACCCAAGACTTACATTTTGCTTTAAAATAGCTCAAGACTAAAGCAAACATCTACCTTTTTTTTTTTTGGGAAAATTGATTATTTGCCACTCCAAAACCTTTCAATTTGAAAAATGCCACTCTAAAATTAGAAATTATCCTAATGCCACTCTAAACTTACTTAATTCTTAATTTTGCCACTCCAATACAATTGTTATACTATTTTTATTAAAAATTAATTGAAAAATACTGTTTTGGGATACGTATTTCTATATTTCCGATTATACCCTTCATACCCTTCAGATACAATTTTCCGATCGATCAATTCTTCATGCCGACCAATTTGCCATGGCGCCCACATATCACCGTACCGGTACTGGTACGGTACCACAAAAATCAGCAAAGAAAACAGAAACCAGCAAAAAGGCACACCCAGCTAACCAGCAAGCAAACAGCCAGCGTACCAGTACAGAAACCAAAAACAAGCAATTCGGGTACACCAGTACAAGACACACAGAACAAACAGAGGGGAAAGGGGAAGCAAGGCAACACTGCACCGAAATCATCCAAAAAGGGGTAATACTTTTTACCGAGTCAAAGTTAACCCCAGTAATACTCTTTACCGAGTCAAATTAACCCCGGTAATACCCAAATTCGTTCCGGCATCTGACAGATTTTGAGCATTTACCCGAGAGAGAGGGAATCGCAACGAGGGTCGGGATTAGGCCGGTTCCAAGCTATCAGCTTGCCTTTTCGGCCTTCTCAAGATCTAGCAAGCACCACAGTAAGCACCCGGCACCAAGGAAAACGCACAAAAGCACCGGCAAGCTTAGATCAACGGACAACCTTTTTAGGGTTTCGAATTATTGCAAATCACAGAGGAGAACAGAAAAATAGAGGAAGAAAGGCGAAAATCTCAACACATGAGAGCAAATAAACAACCAACCATTCTTCTTCCTTTGGTACAGGGAGCTCAGGTACAGAGACACAAAATCAATTCGCCATGGCAAGAAGCAGCAGAAGTATTGTTTTCTCTAAAGGGTATTTTAGTCATTAATTAAATTTTTTTTTAAACAAGACAAATACAGTTGGAGTGGCAAAATTAAGAATTAAGTAAGTTTAGAGTGGCATTAGGATAATTTCTAATTTTAGAGTGGCATTTTTCAAATTGAAAGGTTTTGGAGTGGCAAATAATCAATTTTCCCTTTTTTTTTTTTGAAAGGCTTGGTAGAGGCTAACATCTACTTAATACATCTATACAAATCTTAAACTCTCATGAATTCTCTCTGTTTTTTTTACCTAATTGAAAGGTATATAAATGACAGAATTTTTGTAGGGGTTTGAGAAGAAAAAGAAGTATCACTAATATATGCTAGAATTAGTGCAACACAAAGCAGTAGTGCTGGTTTCATCTCATACATTCCTCATATCAAGTGATTATGATTAAAATTGGGAAGGAACAGGAAAAATCTCAACAGTGCCACCTTTGTACTTGTCATTAAGGTATTAGATCATTTATGTACCTGAAAAAGTTTATTGAAGAAGGTTTTCCATGGAGAAGATATTCTTGAGTGCTTTTCTCACTTATGCCCTCTTCTGGTCTCATGTAGCTGTGTCTCATTTTCAGACAATTTGTGAATAATGTTGAAATATTATGTTAGTTGGCACACAAAAAAGCTACCACTGAGACTGAGGCACAATACCAGCAACTATTATAGCGAGCTACACTTAAAAATAATGGACAAACTACTCTGCAAATTCATTGATTTTTCAGTAATTCTTTTACCATATCTTAGTTGTTAAAGAAGCAGACTCCAAACTTCCAGCAAAGCTTGGTATTGGTACATACCACTGACACTTGGGACCGACAGCAAACAACCATAAGCTAAGTCAGAGGATGAAGCTCTTATATATTCAATCGGTTAAATTTTTTTAATGGACACCTCCATTTTAATAAAGGGTATGTATATTCATCAATTTAATTTTTAAAATAACTAATCAAAAGGTAAAATAAATAAAAGGGATAGAAAAAGGAAAATTATATTTGATATTATGATGTCTCCATGAAGAAATTGGCTATTTTAAAAGTTTTACATGGATACACTGAAATTTTTTCTTAAGATAATTACATCTAGAAAGACAAAATTTGTAGTAGGTATTAGAGAACACTTGAGAGTAGGTCCGATGGGCATCGGACCTACTCTGGTTCGATGGGTTTAATCACCGTCGATTTGCTTTAAGATTCGTGCAGAACGCTTTAAACTTCGTGCGTGTCTGTTTCAATTTCCGTGCGCACAAATCTTAAATTAGATCGGACGGTCATCATGCTCGTTGAACCTAAAAGTAGGATCGATGGGCATCGGACCTACTCCGTTCTCATTAGAGAAAACTAGGAGATGTTGTAGAGAAATCAGGGTTTTAAAGGAGAATGATTGATTATTTACAGGAAATTAAGAGACACCCTTAGCTATTTTGTCCCTTAGGCACAATTAACTCAAAATTTGAGTTGTGTATCCGGAAAATTTGATCAGAATATGAGCCAATTTGATCTGATGTGAAATTGCACATTATCTCTTTATTAGGTGATATAAATTTCAGCATTTGCTATTGGGCCATATCAATATCATTTTGGTAAATAAAAATTCAATATGCACTGTTTGTAGTATCATTATCACCGTTCAAAAGTCTAAAATGATATTTATAGTGAGATGTATGCAAATATTATTTATTATAAATTTAGAATGACATTGACATCGATACTTGTATTTTTAATTGATATTTGATGCAATAAATAATTATATTTACGTTATTTATATTATGTGTGCAACTATTTCCACACTAGTTGATGTTATAATGGTTGACAATATTATTACACTGAATGTTAAAATTGGGATCATCCTTCAAATTGAATTCTTCAAAGTTGAAAGTACAAGGATCAGAATGATACGTAACTAGCATTATTCAACACAAAAAATATAATAAACAAATCAGTTTATAAACAAAATTAGTGAGTTTGATCAATGATTTATTGCCCAACACAAAAAAAGTTATCGTGGTCCTTCTAGTACATTCAAATTCTAAGGTACTCCATCTATCTATTTTATATTTTTAATATTTTAATATATTCCTAAAATCACTTCTAGAGAAATAGACAGAGTATCTTAGAATTTGAATGTACTAGAAGTTCCACAATAAATTTTTTATATACCTAGAAGTGATTTTTGAACCGGGATCAATAACTCAGATTCAAAATGTTTTATTATTTTTCCAATAACACATCTAGAAACCGCAAAAAATATTTTCAAAATTTAATAATAATATATATTCGATGACATTGTTGATCAACTGAATTCCAAAATTTAAACAAAATGGCTGTCCGCAATGACAAATGACGAACCAATTTCGTGTCCACCATTTGTCATTGCTGACACCAAAAAAATGTCCTTCGTTTGTGATTGTGGCCGTGTTAAATCTGAAATTTACAGAAAATTATGGTTAAATGTTTTTTTTTGGGTATGTCATAAAAATTTCGGGCCTTACATTTTGCTTTGAAATATCTTAAGGCTAAAGCAAACATCTGCTTAATATATCTATACAAAGCTTAAATTCTCATGAATTCTCTATGTTTTTTTTTAACCTAATTGAAAGGTATAAAATTTGACAGAATTCTTGTAGGGGTTTTAGAAGAAAAAAAAGTATCAGTTTTCATTTGCTAATACTAATGGGAAACAAAAACCAATTTAAAAATAATATTGTTATTTTTGTTTGGATGCAATATAAAATTGATATTATTAAACACTACTGTTCTTGTAGGATTTTCAGACACTAATCTGAATAATACTTTACAATATTTGTTTCAAAATAATCACCTTTTTCAGTTCGTGGCTTGCAGGTTAACTCTACAAAAAATATGCAAATAATACAAAAATAACTAATATTTTCTACAAAAATTACCTCATTATATTGATTTCCTCCGTTATCTTATTTACAATAATTTTCATATTTTAACTACAACGTCTACTCTACTGTATGTGAAAACTAATTTTGACCTACAAAACTCGATCCAAATATTTTTTTTTTCAATTGAATTATTTCTTTCTCGCACATATATATGTAAAGTAGGTTCACACAAATTTAAGCTATCTGATACGAAAAAGCATGACATGCTTTGATCATATTTGTCTGAAAAAAAAAAAAATTAAGAGTAAGGGCACAAAAACGCCTCTCTGGCCAATTTTTGTTGTGACAAATAACACAAGAAAGTTGTGATTTACAAAGATCGCTATTCAAAAACTTCAATTTCTTGAGAATGGTCCTACTAATTAATTCACTTTGGACGGTTAATTTTTGAGCGCAAAATACCTAGAACACTACTGATATTTTTATCTAAATTTAAAATCATATTATGCTTTTATTTACAATTTGAAATTAATGTAAGAGTAAATCGATCAAATGGTCCTTAAATTTAATATTACTTAACCAATTCAATCCTTAAAACTAAGTTTCAAACATGTGTTCGGTATGACAATATGATACGTGGAACCATATATGAAGTATCGGAGTAACATAAGTGTATTATTTTTATCGCCGGTCAAACATTTAGATGACAATCCAGATTATATGAAAGTTATTTTTTAATGAACTTATAATGACCTTGACATTAATGCTTGTATCATTTAATTAAAATTTGATGTAATAAATAATTAATTATATTTATGTTATTTTTATTTGTATACCACTACATACGCACTAATTGTAATAATAAAATGACGCTATAATAGATGAAACTATTTTTTTTACAATGGATGCATGTTAAAAGTAGAATCAATCGGTTCAAATTGAAAATTTTAAAGATATAAAATTATATCGTTAAAACTTTAAGGATTAAATGATACTTAACTAGCACTATTCAACACTACAAGTACAATTTAGAAAATCACCATCTGAAAGCTCAAATTACAAGTACAATTAATGAGTGTTAGGACTTCTTGTTTGGTTGTTTAACTATCAACCACCATCTGAAAGCTCAAATTACAAGCTTGATCAATAATTTGTTCCCACACACACTGTTAATCCCCGTAGCTTCTTAAATATTTTTTTTAATATATAACCGTATTGTTGATCAGGTATGTATTAAGATAAGGGATCCACTTACAACATTTGTAAGTTACAACATCTTACAACAATTGAATTTTTTTATTTTTAAAATTCAAACAATCGATCTGAACCGTTCAAGAACTGTTCAACTTGACCTCTATATTAAAATGTTTTTGGATATCAAATTTCATATTTTTTGAATTTATTTACTATTTATTAAGTATTTTACAAAACTGATGTTTCAGTAAAAAAATACTTAATAAATAGTAAAAAAATTTAAAAAAAATGTAAAATTTGATCTCCAAACACATTTTAATATAGATTTTAATATATATATAATTTTGGGAATATGCAAATAGGGATCTGGTGAGTGATACAGTGAGCAACATACTTGATGCTTGGGTTAATAAGTATTTTAAAAATATTATTGGAGATGATGACTACCCATTTCAGAACAATGCTGTTGATTTGTTTATTATCCCAGATCACTTCAGAGATTTTTTGTACTGCGGTATGTGAAAACTAATTTTGACCTCCAAACAAAAATATTTTCTACAAAAGTTATCTCATTGTATTGATTTCCTCTGTTATCTTTATTATTTACAATTATTTTCATATTTTAACTACAACGTCTACTCTACTGTATGTGAAAACTAATTTTGACCTACAAAACTCGATCCAAATATTTTTTTTTTCAATTGAATTATTTCTTTCTCGCACATATATATGTAAAGTAGGTTCACACAAATTTAAGCTATCTGATACGAAAAAGCATGACATGCTTTGATCATATTTGTCTGAAAAAAAAAAAAATTAAGAGTAAGGGCACAAAAACGCCTCTCTGGCCAATTTTTGTTGTGACAAATAACACAAGAAAGTTGTGATTTACAAAGATCGCTATTCAAAAACTTCAATTTCTTGAGAATGGTACTAAACTAATTAATTCACTTTGGACGGTTAATTTGTGAGCGCAAAATACCTATAACACTACTGATATTTTTATCTAAATTTAAAATCATAAAAAAGATATTATGTTTTTCATTTACAATTTGAAATTAATGTAAGAGTAAATCGATCAAATGGTCCTTAAATTTAATATTACTTAACCAATTCAATCCTTAAAAGTTTCAAACACGTGTTCGGTATGGTAATCGAGGCCCAAAGTGCTATCAGAGTTATTTAATGACAATTTTATGATAGAATTACATCTAAAATGACCGTAGGTGTTAGAGAAAGACCGGTTCATAGCTTGGGTGAAGGTCAGAGAGATTTGAAAATTTGGTCTTATTGTAAGGCTTTCAGGTCAGTTGTTTGAGTGTAAAGTGCTCATTCATTCCACTTTTCTTTAAAGTCACCGAAATACTAGGTTACTGTTTTGGTTCCTTGTTTTATTTGAGAAATTTCTTGTTTCAAGTGGAAAATGTATGAGAAATTCTTGTTTTGGTCATACATCTCTTTGGTTTCGTCCCAAATTTCTTTAGCTGAGTTCATATACATGAAAAGTCTGGATACTTGGGGTTCCATTGAGTTTAGTAGCCATGTCATTACAGAGGTGTCATTTTGTTGCCATTCGAGGTCTGTTAGTTTTGTACTAGTTTTTGGATCAGTTTTACCAATTTTTGGATCAGCCTTCTCTGTGTTGGTTTTTTGTTCTATCGATATCTCAATTTTACTAGTGACATGGCTCAGTTTATCTTTTCTATGGAGAAAGAGATACACGGATCTAGCCCATGATAGATAATTTGTACCGTTGAGCAGCGTGTTTGTGAGTCTCGGCGTCTGTTGCATCTCTCCAGTGTGAGAATGGTGCCCGCCGAAGACTTCTGCCATTGCTGGTGTCACTGTATACTTGCAACCTGTTTTGGTTGACAATTTTTGAATTTCTGAGGCCTTTCAATTTTGCTCTGATACCATATTATTTTTGGAGATGAAAAACTGATAAGAGAATTGTGTGATATCGTAATATTGAATGATAATTTCACAAGAGAGTACAACACCTACTTATAGGCTCTTTTGGTAATACTACAAGTTGTTACTTTCTAATATGTTTTTGTTAGCTGTCTGACTAATTGCTTAATTACAGGAATTTGTATAATTCTAAGTATGGTAATTTACAGCTTGGTACTCAATATAGCCGTTAGGCTTAATTGCTGGTGAGCTGTTGGTTATCTGTGCAGATAATCTCATGGTCTGGATTGATCGATGATGAATCTTCTCTGAAATATTTTGATATCACAATATTTTCTTCAACAGGCCAATTTTTTGTGACAAATACTACCAGAAAGTTGTGATTTATAAAGATCACCATTCAAAAACTTCAGTTTCTTGAGAATGGTCCTAAACTAATTAATTCATTTTCAATCGTTAATTTTGATAGCCAAATACCTAAAACACTACTAATATTTTTATTAAAAAAATGAAAACTATTTTTAATATTTTATTGACAATTTGGAATTAATTTAAGAGAAAATTAATCAAATAGTGTGATCGGTATGGTGTTGGAGGCCTAAAAGTGCTATCGGAGTTATTTAAAGATTATTTAAGATAATATAACATTTAGAAAGACAGGAAGAAGTGTTTCAAAAAGATTAATTAGGTGATGTTGAGAGATCAGGGTTTTTTACTTTTAAAAAAGAATTATTGACTATTTATAGGAAAGAGCCACCCCCTTGGCTATTTTCTCCGTTAGTGCACAACCTTTGCTATTTTGCCAAACCCTACACATGCCTAAGGCCTATGGGTGTTCTTAAGCTTAGCTTAGCAGGAAGTTTAAAGAAAAAAAGTGTCTGTCCGCAACTTGAAGTTACGGCCGAAATTTTTATTTATAACATTTTTCAAAAAATAATAAACCAAATAACTATCGTTTTGGAGCATTTCTGGATCTAGCATGGCCGCACTGGCATTCTGCGGACCCATTTCAGGGAGGCCGCAGAATGCCGATGCGGACCCGAATTTTTTAAATAAAAAAATTGGAATAATTTGTTAAATCTGTTATTTTTTTTAAAATGTTGTTTAATCTGTCATACCCCACAGGCAACTGACGTCCTGTAGGGTGACTGTCATCTCAGCATGGGGGAGATGAAAGGTGTGCGTCTCGGGACGCCATCACTCAACGAGGCCGGAAGATAAACCCTTGTCAGCATTCTCCTCGGCTATCTGGGATAGCTGGTACAATCCCATCGAGCGTAATACCCCCCCATACGCCGGCTGGTACCGTAGCCACATGCGGTTGTGACGAACCGTAACCGCATCCAAACCCTGCATTTAATTAAAAATCAAATCAAGTTCATTCATAAAAAAAATTAAGTTATTAGTATTTTTATAAATATGACAAATTTATAACTTACCCCAGTGGCAGCCTCTAAAATCTGATGACAAATTTATAACTTACCCCAGTGGCAGCCTCTAAATATGACAAATTTATAAGTTAATTTTAAGGAGTTCATTTTTCATCAATTTTTGATGAGGAGGGTTCAAATGCCTCTATTTTTTGTGCCTCCATCATGCCTCCGTTTTTAAAAACTTTAATAACTCAAAATTTAAAACTTAAAAGTCAAAATAAAATCGTTGAATATGATCTACATCATTTTATCTATGTGTTCATAAAAAATTATCACATTTCGATTTTGTTTTTATGTGAATCAATAAGTTGAAAAATCAACGGCTAGAAATTATCCACATTAGTACGTTTTTTTACAAGCTCTTGATGACAATTAAAATAAAATTAAAATGTCATAATTTTTTACACGTGCATAGATAAAATGATGTAGATCATATCCAACGGTTTTATTTTGACTTTTAAGTTTTAAATTTTGAGTTATTAAAGTTTTTAAAAATGGAGGCATAGTGGAGGCATGAAAAATGGAGGCATTTGAACCCTCCTCATTTTTGATTTATACTGGATGAAAATATTTATTTTACAATGAATGTTAAAAGTGGGACCACTTCGTTCAAATTGAAAATCGACCATAAACAAAATTAGTGAGATATGTCGCCTTGATTGGTTGTTTAGCATCAACCATCATTAGAAGCTCAAATTACAAGATTGATCAATGATTTGTTCCCACAAACACGCATACTGTTCATCCCCAAACCTTCTCAAATGTTTTTTTATTACTGAATTGTGAAGGTATATATCAAAACACCATACCCTATCTCTCTGATAATGTACCAGCTTTATATTTAGGAATGGAATTAGTAAAGAAGACACGTTAAATGATTAAAATTTAATCTTTCTATTTTTTCTTCTTTGGTAATTTTGAAATTTTTTATGCTCATGGGATGGTATTTAATTGGGGTCTAAAATTTTGAAGGTTTTAGTTGATTATTTCAATTTAGATTTATCTAAACCAGTGTTCTAAATAGCGCGCTATAGCGGCGTTTTTGGACCCTAAACGCTAAGCTATGGCATCAAAATGCGCTAATTGAGCTATGGCTGCTATAGCGGTAATAGCGGTCCGCTATAGCGCATAGCGTGTAGCGCAAATAGCGCGCGCTATGCATAATGGGCTTTTTTAGTCAATTTATATGAGCTTTAAATAACGACCCAAAAAAGTTAAATAAAAGCCCAAACCGAATCAATTAAAAGCTTTATTGCTACAGATTTTTTAATTTGCCCAAACCGAGAAGGAAACCCTTGTCTAGGTTATTTTAAAATTTGAATAGAAAAAAATAGATTATGTCATGAATCATGATGCTTAAGATATTTTGAATAGAAAAAAATCGATAGTTTATGATATTACTATGGATATTTTGAACCGCAATTTGGACTTTGTACTGGTTCAATATAAATATTATAATTTCTTAATTAATTTGGTGTTATTTATTGTTCTAAGAGACTTTAAATAATGTTGATATTTAGTACAAATATATAATATAATTTTTGTAAAAAAAAACATTATGTAGCATAGCTTCCGCTATAGCTACGCTATTCGCTATACCTTTTTTTGTAGCCTCCCCCCTATGACGCTATAAACGCTATTTAAAACATTGGTCTAAACTATTTATATTTAGTTGAGGTTTAAAGTTATACTATAGTTTAAACTATTAAAAAAATAGTATTAAAGAGAAAACAAATATTAAATAGTCTAATTAAAGTTACGATTAAACCGATCTAATTAATTCTCATTTGATAGAATAACTGAGATTTAAACTCATTATTTTATAATTTAAGTCCTCACAACCAAACCATACTTTTGAGCCCAAAAACAATGAAGAGGCGGAGAAGCCCAAACCAACTTTTGAGCCCAAAAACAATGAAGAGGCGGAGAAGCCCAAACCACTGAAAGATACGATAAAAAACAATCCACTAACCAACGACAACAGCACCTCTTTATTTTCTAGTTCACTTCTATTTCATGGCGGATCGAGCCCCAAATGGCAGCGGTACGAATCCCGCCTCGCCTCGCCTTCTCCTCAATCCTCCAACAATCGCCGATCAACTTCTTTCGTTGGCACTCGCCATCGCATAGCGGCTGCGGCTGTGGCGGAGGGACCAGCGCGCGCGCTATGTCGTCGTCTTCCTCGGGCGCCTCCTCGCCGGATCCGTACACTACGCTGGCCGAACGAGCTACCTTCGAGCGCGAGATAAAGAAGAGCAAATTCATCGCCATCGCATCTCCCGTCTCTGACGAGCACTCCGCCATGTCTTTCCTTTCTCAGGTTCTCATTTTTTTTTTTTTTTTTTTTGAAATTTTGCTACCTTTTCAGAGAGTATAGTGTAGTTCCTGTTAGTTCATACATAGAGTAGCTTTCAGAAGTTATGTGTATGTCTTTGATGTTGATTAAAAAGATAATGATTTAAGATTTATGTTGACTCAGGTTAGGGATCCCCGTGCCACTCATAATTGTTGGGCATACAAGGTACCTCTAATCTATGCTTTTCTTTCAAATTACTTTCCTCAATTCTAAATAAATCAAGCACCAATGAATTTATGATGCCAGCTTTCAATTTCTCTTTTGGTAGCTCGGAGAGCAGTACCGGTCCAATGATGATGGTGAGCCCTCTGGTACAGCTGGCAAACCGATTTACTCTGCTATTGTTTCCTCTGGGCTTGATATGGTGATGGTAGTAGTAATTAGGTAGTTTTTTTTTTTTTATATATATATATATTTCATAAAGATCTATTTAGTAGCCCCCTTTCCAGAAAGATGAGACCGAGTTATTTGCTAACCAAGGATTACACCATCAACTATATATACAATCTGAGTTTATATTCAGTTGATGTTTTAATATTTCATGCTTTATTATAGATATTTTGGAGGTATAAAACTTGGAACTGGGGGTCTTGTCAGAGCCTATGGAGGTGTTGCTTTAGAGTGCTTGAAAGGTGCTCCAACTTGTTATGTCAAACCCAAGGTGTTTTTTGAACCTTGTATAGTTGTATCTATAATTCCTTCTTTTTTGTTTATATTATATATATAATTATTGTTTGCTTCAGGTTCGAGTTGGCATGGAGGTACCGTTTGAACTGGTGGGAACAATTTATCATCAGGTGATAAGTTCTTTCTGGTGATACTATTGCTTATTCTCTGTTTATTTGTAACAATAACTTAATTCAGTGACATTGTTATTTTGGTAACAGCTCCAACATTTTCATGCTGAGGATATTAAACAAGACTATGATACCGGCAATGATGGTACGACAATGGTTACATTCAAGGTGGATTATGAGAAAGTGAAGAATTTGGAGGATGCAATCAACTCTAGTTGCAGTCGAAAAATAGAGTTCTTTAAAGGATAATTATGCGACATAATCCATACCAGCCTCTCCAATTTTGGGGTTAGTTTCTCATCATTGTATTTTTTTTGGAGTAATTGACATTGCTGGTACAGCCATTGACAAATAATCAGAGGTTGATCGACTATTCTCAAGTAATTTTCTTTGGAATTGTATACTCACCTTTTCTGATGATCAAAGAGCAGCATTGTGTATAAAGAACTTCAATTACAATGAAACTTTCTGTTTATTACATATTTTTTTTTTTCTATTTAAAACGTTCCTTCACTATGTGGATAATTGTATGCTGATTCTATAGATTTTATGTTTGTAAAACAAATATGCTAAGTTTGTTGATACTAATATTATCTAACAAATAAGGTGTACCGCAAGGGGGGGTGGGGGGTGGGGGGTGGGGGCGATGAATATTTATGTAAAAGATAGCAAGAATCACAAGTGCAACAACTTAAAAAATCAAATACTATATTTTTGGTAAATCACATAAAACGAATAAATTGCTAAATGCACACACACATATAAGGTGCACAATCACAAGCATACATGTCACTAGAGCCTTGCGAATCACATAAGCATCTCTCTCTAACCTAAAAGAGGTATAGTGTTTATGGGATTGTAGGCATAGATGGCAATCCAGGAATTTTTGGAATAGTATTAGAAATTGATGGCAATGTTGTGCCAGCAGTTGGAGTTGCTGGAACAACATCCGGTGAATCTGATGTTTCAGTAATTCTGCACGCCGCTTCATTTCCACCGTCGGATAAGTGGGACAGGAGAATAACTAGCTAAACTTGGCATGGGTAACCATTGGTAAATGTCAAGAGTTATGAATTTTGGCTCAATTTTGAAGGAGCTTTTATTAAAGTTAGTTTGCGTTTGTTTTAAATGAGGTGGTGAAGAACTGGTGTGAATTTATGGAATGCATTTCTGACGCTCTTTTGTTGGGGTCTTTGGGTTGGTTGGTTTATCTTGTGCCAATTAAGGAAAAATGTTGGTTGGTTATCTCCTCTTCCATTTGGTAAGCTTCCTCAATTGCTCAATTTAGTTTATCGTTAGATGGTTGGAATTAAAGTGGTTGGTGTTGAGAACAGAATTTTGATATTCCCGTTTACTCCAATGGGGTGTTTGCAATTTAAAGCTCTGTATGTTAAGTCTCACTGTCAAAAGAGTAGGGATATAGTAAGAATAACTGGTTTTATCAGGGCTGCTCTCATTACGGTATATGTTTTGATGGCATTCAAAGGAGCTTCAATAACATTTTACAAAATTAACATTTGAAATCAAATATTTTTGAAAAAAAAGAAAGACAAAATTTCACTCGACAGTTAATATGCTAGAGTGGCCTAATTTGTTTACTTTAGGACCTTACTTTTGATTTTCTAAACCCTTTGTTTCTGTAGTCATGAAAGGAGAAATGTAACCAGATAATATACATGCTACCCAGAAAATAAGCATTTTTGAGCGTCATTAGTGGTACTCCTATATGCTACGTTGAATTTCCAATTGAAAGGAACATTTACAATCTAAATTTTCTTTTTGTGCATATATGTCTGAATTCAGTTCGCACTTTCTTTCTTTGTTTTTTATTTTAATGTCATTAGTGGTACTCTTTATGCATTCTTTGAAGCATTTTGTTCTAATTTATATAGACAAAAGCTGGCTACGCTCTTCTTTTTGTTATCTATGCAAAAATTGAACTTTGTGTTAATTATGTAACATTTTTTTTTCTGATTTATTTTACCAGCATCCTATAATTTTTCTAGTTATTTGATTCCAAGAAAAATAAAAAAAATGCCAACTTAAATAAGCGAGACACCAGCCTGAAACCAAATTACCTTTTTTTTAATATCAACAATGAAATAACAAAAATTCAAACAACTATAATCCACAATAGTAAACAAAAATATGTACGAAATATAACACCAAACAGATATATACCAATTAGTATACCAACACTATATGGCATAATATGAAGTCTCTGTTGCACGTGCATAATTCATGATCTTTCACGGACTGGTAGTGGTAGGTGGGGCCGGAATAGACGGCACCTGGAAGGGTACTTTGGGTATTGTCGTGGGAATAGAAGGAATGCCTGGGACGGAAGGCATAGGAGGCAATGTAGTTGGAATAGTGGATGGTACAGTTGTGGGAATTGTAGTTGGAATTTTAGGAATGCCCGTGATGGCAGGAATAGGCGGCAGTGTAGTGGGGATAGTACTAGGAATAGGGACCTTTGGAATAGAAGGCATTGGTGGCAAAGTTGTTGGAATAGCCGGAATAGTTGGCTTCGGCGTTATTGGTGCAGCCTCTGGCGTTGCACCTTCGGTCGTGTCTAAAAGATGGCGTGCCGCAAAACTTCCATTAATGGCTGTTAAAGCTAAAACCAAAGCCAGGATTGTCCAAGCTTGAAAAGCCATGAGTGCAATTGAAGATAGAATCAGAATACTAAATTTGAGAACTATATATTTCAAATTCACTTTCTATGTGGTGTTGTGTGAATTGGTAGTGAAGAAATAGTGATATTTATAGTATGGGGTTTAAAGGAGGAGGTGCAATGGTTTTTAGGTTGCTCAACTACATTTGTTCAAATATACCAGAAATAACAGGATATTGAAAACAAGAACAGATAGAAGACACCTGGTGGCGCCAAATAATAACAACTATCAGGTAGAAAACAATAAATAAATAGCAAAGTTGAAACGAAATTGAAGTTGACAACGTTATTCTACAACTACCAAAATATATGTGAACAGATAACTATATTTAATTTTGAATGTTAAAAGTTCTTAGTCAAGAAGTCAAAACAAATAGGTGTTTCTTCTGCTAACTTCCTAATAATTAAGAATTTTGATTTTTGAACCATATATGATATATTTCTGCTACAAGTAATTAAGATTCTGGAGAATATTAACAAGTAAACATATCTAATTACTACCTACTTAATAGACTGTTTTAACCATTACCTGATATGCATTCTTTAACGTAAATTTGGCTTTTAATCAAGAACAATTATTTGAGTAATAATCTCTGCACCCTATTTAGAGAAATTATGTATTATGGTCCTCACTAATTATATGATCCCAACTAATTATTCTTCTAAAAAGATATTATATGATCGCTACTAATTATTATTCTAAAATTTCTGCAACACTCTTTCTCTATGATCTCCACTAATTATATGGTCCTCACTAATTATATGGTCCCTTTTTCTCAGTTCCCGCACTCGTCCCCGCGTCAACTTTCATAGATATAAATACTTAGAAGATACGATATTAACACTCGAAAAATAAGATATAAATATTTTGATGTGTAACTCACTACAACAAAACGGGACTTCAGCGACTGGCATCAGCGACCGGTTAACATGCCGGACGCTGAAGACCCCAAAATAAAAAAAAAAATGAAGTGTTTCGGCGACGAACCCTTCAGCGACCGGCGCCCACAGCCTTCAGAGACCGATTTGGCCCGGTCGCTGAAGGGTACCACTAAAAACACCCCCGCCAAAGCCTTTCTTCTCTCTCTGACTCCCGCGTTAGGTTTAGAAAAAAAAACACACTCGACCCCGCTGCCGTCCGACCCCCGGCCAGCCCGACCTCTCCTATCTCTCTCTCTCTCTTTGCCGACCCCGCCGCTGCCGCCCGACCCCACCCTGGGTGTAACGTCCTGTCATGTCGACTTTTTTAGTCATTATCATAAATCGTCCCGAGAGAACGTAACGACTATTATAAGTATATATGTAACACTTCATCACGACTAGGTACATTTCATAGCTTATTTAAAATACGATAATTTTTATACAAATTAATACTAGAAAGTTTAAACACTTTGTAAAAGAAGAGTCCAAACGAGAAACCGATCTAATATACACACATCTTGAGTTAGGATCGCACGCGCAATTATCCATATAGAAAATGTCGTAAGAAATCTTATAGAAAAATACAAACATTTCTGAAATAAATGTCTCTTTACCTGGCCACAACAATTAGGAAATAAATACTAATCAAATCGTTAATTAAAACCTAAATTTGAGCTACCCTTTTTAATAACCTTCTAAATTTAACTTCAGCTGGATTTTTCAGACGGACAGCTGTTAGTATTCTAACCACAGCTCACTCATATTAATTCGGATTTGCATGAAATTTAATATCGGAAAATTTAACTTCAATATCTACAACTTTTGTTTAGAAACCTACCCCAAATTCTGAACGTAGAATTCTCCATAAAATTCCAAAAGTCAGTAAGCAGTGTTGTTCGGAAACTGCAGACCTCTGTCGACTATTTTAATCGTTCCGCCTCACTGGAAATTCCGATTAAGTTGAAATTGGTCGCGTTTGAACTGTAACAGAAAATCCTACGATCCTTATGTAGTAAATTTTCTCGAATTACGAACCTATAAGTCCAGGTAGATTTATCTTTAAGAATGAAAATTAAAACTGCAGAAAACAGAATTTTGTCATTAGCCTAAAACGGTAAGATTAATTAATTATGGTTCATTAACGCCCAATCCAACCCAACCAAAATGTGGAGACAACTCTAACCTCGCCTCTATATAAACCCCTTACCTCACCCCCCCCCCTCCACAGCCACCATCTCTCTTTCTTCTCTCTAGCCGACATCTTCCTCTCTCCCTCTCTCCCTCTCTCTCTCTCTAGCAAAATCAAACTTTTTCATATGCAAGAAATAGGACTGAGTTTTCTTAATTCATTGGCATTCTAAGGTAAAAATACTAAATCATTAAATTACAACATTAAATTAAGTTATAGTTTTATCTCCTCCTAAACGTTAAATAGATCGACTTCTTTTTGATGAATTTTAGTTACTCGAATTTTTCTTGATTAAAATAAAACAAATATAAAGTCTCAATACTACAACTGGTATGACATCCGACGTAGTTTGAGACAAATAAACTAAATCACTTAAGATAATTGTTACTATTCTTTTTCTTGATTTATTTCTTAAATCCAACGCTTGAATGATGCATTGACATATTCTAATACGGCTTGGTGTGGAGTAGAGTAACATTTAATTTATTTTGTTTCTGTTCCTTAATTAAATCCAACGCTTCAATGATGCATTGACATCTAATACGGCTTGGTTTGGAGTAGAGAAATGAATTCCTTTTATTTTTATTTCTTTATTGTGTAAATGGTCTTCAATCTATAAACGGTGAAAATATATAGCACCTATACGGATTAGATCCCTTGTGTTTAATGCATTTGGGTTGCGATTTGATTCATGGAACCTAGATGTTCTAAATTTTCAAAGCAATCATAAATGATAATCCAACTTAAAGTGCACGAATGTCAATGTGTATTTTAAAGTTTATAATTTCTGTAACAAATTTTAATAGATCATTAGTAAGACAATAATAGAATTATACAAGAAACTGAATTAACACTAACCTTCATAATATTTATTCATATATTTCGCATGATAATACTTTAGCAAATAATAATTATTTCTTTTGATAAGATGCTTAAGTTATTTATGTTAGGTTATAAGTTCACTGCTTTATTTGACAATTTATTTAATAGAGCCTATATTGAATAGGCCTTGTTATCTATAACTAGTAATAATCTGATGCCTATATAAATTTATTAATCTATTGAATAGACTTTTGCTAAGGCTTTAATTAATTATTCGACTTCTTGAATTTTAATGATTCTTGTTCATACGTCTTTTATTTCTTTTCATGATTTTCTAATGAAAGGATGAGTAGTATTTCACACACACTTAGCATATATTTTAGTAATCACAATGAATTTTAGTTAGTAAACAGAGAACCTTAAAATGACCATCGAATAATATTAACTAGAAATTATGCGTACATGATTTAGGCTCGAGTTCAAAAGTTCTAGAAGAGCCCAGGACGTCTAGTGAGTTCCTTACGATAACAGGTGCGGGTTTCCTAGACTTTATAAAACTATCTTACTTGCCTATTGTCATTCAACTGTTTATTATTATGGCATTAGTTGGATTTATGCATGTTGTTTTCGAACCATTCGTATAACTTGAGTAGAACATAAATAAATTGCACGAAAGAATATGATTCATACATTGACCAATGGACTTGCATGAATAGGATGTGTTGAGCATAGCATGAATTGTGTGATTGAACAAATGTACGTGAAATGAACGGATATTGAAAGTGAGCATAGCATTAATCTATTTCATATTGGGATGTATACATTGGGTCCGGTGTTCGACTAGACCCCTCGTTAACGTGACTGTAGGCGAAAGCGGTCCTGTCATGGACGTGATTGTAGGCTGACGTGGTCCTGTCACGGACGTGATTGTAGGCGCAAGCGGTCCTGTCACGGATGTGGCGGTCCTGTCATGGACGTGATTGTAGGCTGAAGCGGTCCTGTCACGGACGTGATTGTAGGCGCAAGCGGTCCTGTCACGGACGTGATCTAGCGGCATATGAATTCACCGTCTAGTGAGGCAAATGAAATAGATTAACGGAATTTTGAAAGTAAATGAAAATAGTAAGTAATGTTAGGATATGCATTGCATTAGAAGAAGCGTACGCATTTTAATTATATATGTTCATATTGTGAGAATAAGTAAAAGTTTTATAAGCTCTGGGCTGGAACTAAATCCCGCACTGAGAGAAGGTTCGATCTCTCACCCGTTCAACTTTTACGTGGGTTCCAAGTAACGAAGAGGAAGGATTCGAGTAAGGACAAGAGTGAGACTAAGAGGGAAGGCTTATGATTGATAAATTGCCACATGTTGTTTAGTTTTGTTTTCATGATTCAATAATTGATACATTGAACAGGCATGGTAGTGCTTGTGTTACTAGCCATGTCCGCCGTGATCGTTTGTGAACTCTTTTGATTATGAAATAAATGTGGCTTTATGTATATTGTTATTGATAATGTATGTGATGTGAATACGCCTTACGTAGAAATACGTGGCGGGTTGTCCCGGAGTGTGACAACTAAATTCAACAAAAAGAAGTCGATCTATTTAATGTTTAGGAGGAAATAAAACTTTAACTTAATTTAATGTTGTAATTTAATGATTTAGTATTTTTACCTTAGAATGCCAATGAATTAAGAAAACTCAGTCCTAATATTTCTTGTATATGAAAAAGCTTGATTTGGCTAGCGAGAGAGAGGGAGAGAGGAAGATGTTGGTTAGAGAGAAAAAAGAGAGATGGTGGCTGTGGAGGGGGGGGGGGGGGGTGAGGTAAGGGGTTTATATAGAGGCGAGGTTAGAGTTGTCTCCACATTTTGGTTGGGTTGGATTGGGCGTTAATGAACCATAATTAATTAATCTTACCGTTTTAGGCTAATGACAAAATTATGTTTTCTGCAGTTTTAATTTTCATTCTTAAAGATAAATCCAGCTGAAGTTAAATTTAGAAGGCTATTAAAAAGGGTAGCTCAAATTTAGGTTTTAATTAACGATTTGATTAGTATTTATTTCCTAATTGTTGTGGTCAGGTAAAGAGACATTTATTTCAGAAATGTTTGTATTTTTCTATAAGATTTCTTACGACATTTTCTATATGGATAATTGCGCGTGCGATCCTAACTCAAGATGTGTGTATAATAGATCGGTTTCTCGTTTGGACTCTTCTTTTACAAAGTGTTTAAACTTTCTAGTATTAATTTGTATAAAAATTATCGTATTTTAAATAAGCTATGAAATGTACCTAGTCGTGATGAAGTGTTACATATATACTTATAATAGTCGTTACGTTCTCTCGGGACGATTTATGATAATGACTAAAAAAGTCGACATGACAGGACGTTACACCCGGGGTGGGGTCGGGCGGCAGCGGCGGTGTCGGCAACGAGAGAGAGACAGAGAGAGAGAGATAGGAGAGGTCGGGGTGGCCGGGGGTCGGATCACAGCGGGGTCGAGGGTGTTTTTTTTTTTCTAAACCTAACGCTGGAGTCAGAGAGAGAATTATAAAGGCTTTGGTGGGGGTGTTTTTAGTTGTACCTGTCACACCCCGCGGCCCAACGAGGCGCGACAGGTGCTCTCCTGCCGTAGACATACGGTTTCCCGTATGCCTACAAGGCAATTACGATATAATAAGAATTGAAAACATAAACAAACAACCAAACAAACAAATAACATAACTCCCAGCTGGTCAGGTAATATCATACAACCCCGTATCTCGATGGATACGTATCACAAAATGACATAGAGACTATATATGTACATCACCAAAACATAACTATATACATAATCTCTAATGTCCCCATACCAGACAGTCTAAGCAGCGGAATAACCAGGCCTACCGACCTCGTGTCTCTCTCGGATCTGCTGACCCGGAACCTGAAAAGATAACCCAAAGAGGGGGTGAGAAATAAATTCTCAGTGCGATAAATTTGCCACGTTTCGCTCCTGGACTTGCAATCACAGGTTATATTCAAAAATAAACACAAATAAAGCTCAGATTAGTTCATAATAATATATATAAACATGAACGCAAAAACCGACATCAATAAGCCAAATGAAATCCAACTCAGGAATTGCCAATCCGAAATTCAATCACACAATATCTGGTTTAACTCGAACTCAGAATATCTGGTAGAACAGGCTTAACCGTTTAATTACAAGTCTGGTTCCATTTCATATCCGGAAATTTCATTTAAAACCAACTGATCATTCAAATGCATTCACCCCCTGGGTAATGCCTCCGATACATTTAAATCCAATCGACCATTCAAACGCATTCACCCCCTGGGTAATGCCACCGATACACAAGTCACCAAAAAGCCAAATTCATAATACAGAGTCACTTACCCCTCGTCCCAACCGGTACTGGGAACTGCTGAGGGCCAGACGATCTAAAGCTTTAGAATACTGGGTCGTCAAAGTCCTTGCAAAGACTTTGACAAATCCGAACTCACCCCCTGGGTGTCGTCGCCACGATGGGGGACGGTAATACCATATCCACCAACCGATGGTGATATAAATCACGGTGACTTTTAATTCCAAATTAGATCATTCAGATCAATACACAAAGAATACCATACCAGTATGCAGATCAATCAGACATGCAATTCGGGTTCCAATTAATTAGGGCAATGCAATGCATATGCAACACAATCCGATAATGCAATTCAACCAATAATCAACATGTCAATAGAAACACAGTTTAATTCTGAATATAAACTATCAAACAAGTCCAGAAACCCCGCACCTGAGTATATCGCGTACTCGTCTAAGGCTCAGGCGTCTCGAATGATCCCGAGATCCGATGCCTCGTAGGTTTACCACCTATTTATTCGTTTAGATTCCATTAAAACATTCGATTGGTATCCCGTAGATTAAACCGAGTTAAATTAGGTTAAACACGATTTAATATTCGTATTCGGGTCCTAATGGTATAGGTTTAGGTCATGGTTCAACCAATTAGGTTTAGACAACACAAAATATACATTTTCAGAATTTATGGGTAGGTATTGCGGCCCGGAATGAATGGGTTGCGGCCCGTAGCCAAATTTTCCAGAGACTTGGTTTTTCTGCCAACTTTATTGCGGCCCGTAAGAGGTCTATTGCGGCCCGCAACCACCACCACACAGAACAGCCCGAAATTGGTTAAGTCCCTGTCCCCCTTGCGGCCCGCAATACCTGGGTTTCGGTCCGCAATAACTCACACAGAAACTGGATTTTCAGTCTAGTTAAACTTGTTTCGATCGAGTCTCGATACGGTTAACCGTTATTACTTGTTCTCGGTTCAGAAGGTATAGTTCACATCTAGGTTGTCGAGAATCAACCCCATTTAAATCATGAATTCAATTGGTATAAAACTTATACAAAACCCTAATTCCAAAATTCAGCTCAAACGAATAATTCAATCGAACAATACGAATCGAGATGTTCAAACGATTATAACTCGATCAATTCAGATCCAAATGGTGTATAACACCCGAAAATTTAGTAATTTCCCCAAATCCCATCATTTTACCCAAAACCCTAATTCCCTTTCCAATTTCTCAAACAAATCCATTCGATCAATACAAATCAAACCGAATACCGAGTTATATCCAATCAATCGAACTTAAATTCGAATTCTCAACGAAATACAACAATTCAAACAAATTAGGGTTTTCAAAAAAAATTACAAGGAAGGAAAATTATACCAAATTGAAGCTCTAGAATCGATTACGATCGTCTAATTAGCTCGAATCTCCGATTTTCCGACAATTTCGATCCGATTTCGCGTTCGATTTCACTCTCTCTCTCTTTTTCTCTTTGGTTCGGCCAACCCTAGCTTCTCACGAAATTTTGATGTGTAAATGGAATGATTAAGTGAAGAAGATGGATGTCATGTTTAATAAATGGAATTTTTGCACATAAGCCCTCCAAGTTTAAAATATTGCATAACTTAAAAATCTTCACAATTAGGCCCTTTTTGCTTATTTTTATTTATTCAAGGATTAGAATGTAACAGTACCCTTCAGCGACCGGGCCAAATTGGTCTCTGAAGGCTATGGGCGCCGGTCGCCGTCGCCGAAACACTTCATTTTTTTTTTCTGGGGTCTTCAGCGTTCGG
Organism: Carex littledalei; assembly: GCA_011114355.1. Lineage (NCBI taxonomy): Eukaryota > Viridiplantae > Streptophyta > Magnoliopsida > Poales > Cyperaceae > Carex > Carex littledalei. The sequence continues at coordinate 14,939,130 of CM022082.1, forward strand.
CGTGTTAACCGGTCGGTGATGCCAGTCGCTGAAGCCCCGTTTTGTTGTAGTGAGTTACACATCAAAATATTAATATCTTATTTTTTCGAGTGTTAATATCGTATCTTCCAAGTATTTATATCTATAAAAGTTGACGCGGGGACGAGTGCGGGAACTGAGAAAAGGGGACCATATAATTAGTGGAGATCATAGAGGAAGAGTGTTGCAGAAATTTTAGAATAATAATTAGTAGGGACCATATAATATCTTTTTAGAATAATAATTAGTTGGGATCATATAATTAGTGAGGACCATAGTACATAATTTCTCTAAATGGGGTGCGGAGATTTTGAGGGTACAGAAGTGAGGGTACTCAAATAATTATTCTTGATTAAAAGCCAAATTCACGTTAAAGAATGCATATCAGGTAATGGTTAAAAAAGTCTATTAAGTGGGTACACTAGTGGAAAAAGTACAATTAGTGTCGCCCCATCAGTGTCAGATTTATGTCCTAACCGATACGGATATAGATCAGCAACGGGCACAATACGGACCCGACCTTGATTTCACTTATCAGGAACGGTTGTATTTAAAAATGCGTTCTTGATAGTGCTGGCCAAATCAGGAACGGTTCTTTATAAAGAGGCGTTCCTGATTGTGTCTTAATAGGATCGGTTGATAAACAGGCGTTACTGATTAGTAGTATTTGTATCGGTTGTTTTAACAGGCGTTACTGATTAGTAGTATTTGTATCGGTTGTTTAGGTGCGTTCCTGATTAGTAGTATTTGTATCGGTTTTTTTTAACAGGCGTTACTGATTAGTAGTATTTGTATCGGTTGTTTAGGTGCGTTCCTGATTAGTAGTATTTGTATCGGTTGTTTTTGATGCGTTCCTGATTAGTAGTATTTTGTATCGGTTGTTTTAGGTGCGTTCCTGATGTACTATTTAATTTGACATATCATCACCATAATTTTTGTGTGTTAATTTAAATTTCAAGTTTTTAAAAATGTTCTTGAATCTTTTATCTTCTTCTATATCACATGGAGTATTTGTACGTGAATTAAAAATTATAAAATATGGAGTTTACTTGATACCGGATCAAAGGGTAAAAATATCAATATACATATTTAACTATGACTAACCTTGGATTTTTTTCTGTTATGTTGATGTTATAATAAAGAAACTCTAATTTTTTAACAATATGTCTTACTTGTGGTATTGAACAAGATCAGTATTTTCGACTTGTCATTTGGAGCGTAAAACAAAATTATTAATGTAGCATTAGGTGTTGTCATGATGAACGTGGCATCGAAATTCAATTTGTGAAAAAAAAAATAATAACACGAGTAATGAGCTGGAACCTGATCGAATTCAATTCTTCTCTGCTCATTGCGCCACTCTTGGACTTGCCAAATCTGATTTATATATGTCCTAAACTAATTGGGACTTATAAAATAATTTATAAATAATTTATTAGGGTTGAATTTTATTTAAAAATAATAATTTATGTGTATTATGTGAATTTTATTTAACAATTATATTTATTTTTCATATTTTTGTTTGTTTCATTTTTCATTCTATTTTTCATTTTTTCCTTAATTTTTTTTTTTCAAATATCATAATTAAAAATATATTATTTTGGTTTGAACATTTCATTGAACACATGTAATACATTAATTTATTTAATAAAATCAAGTTAAAACTTAAAATCTTTCAAATTTTTACAAATACGAATTTAATAATTACAAGATAATGCAAGAAGACGGAGAATCCTAAAGAAAATCACAAGTTATATGAAATGTGATTTCAACCGGGATTTTGTGTCTGTTGACAAATTTTATAAGGCAATCCAATTAAGTAATTTGTGGATATTTTACATAAACAATTAAGTCTTCCAAAATTTATAATATATTTTTAAACTTTGATTAGTTGTTAAGGAAGTACGTACATAAATAAATATGATAATTTAATTTATGTTAAACAAAATAAAAATAAAAATATGTGCATTAGAAACTTAGAATTTTGTAAATTTAAATTGTAGATAGATTTTATGTTAGTCTTGAGAGAAAAGTGAAATTAATTTTACTTGAATATTTAAAAAAAAATTATTAGGGATGTATAACTATTTGAGAATAAAAATTTGTGCATTGTGTATATTTTGTAAGATATTTAATAATTAAGTTTAATTGTTTAAATTGAATTTATAGATGCAATAAATATTTTATCGTTGTAATTCATAAAATATAAAAATAGGATTGGAATTATATTTGGTAAGACGTTCGTTGTATAGTGCTTAAAAATTTGTTAATGAGGGAATGGAAAACCTAGCTAATACAATGTAAATTACTAATTAATTGTTTTATTAAAAAATTGTAATGCTTGTTTATTAGAATGAACATATTCTATTTAATAAGTATGATTAGTAATTTACGTGATTAGTGAAATTTAGATAATAAGTATGATTAGTGAAATTTAGATAATAAAAATTCTATATTTTTATGTTGGTTACATTTAGTGTTCTCCCTTGATCATTTTAGAAAAGATTTGGAATGATTTCACTGCATATCGACCGTTGATTTCCCACGTGAAAATGAACGGTCCGATTCGAAACTTCATTTTATGTTAATTTTATTGTCAATTTTTTTTGTAATTTTTGATTCACTGACTGGAATAATTATGTGGTATCGACGAATTCATATCACCTGAGGTAAAAGAAAGTTTCTGTTTAGATCTGGACCGCCCAATCTGTTTTGGCACGAGTATTAAAGGTGTCTGGTGCATTCCATCCGATCAAGATTCTGATCGGACGGTCTAAATATAAGCTCAAATATTCTGTTACCTCATAGGATACGAACTCTTTCAAGTGGGTATTAGAGTTCCCACTGTATCTATCTCTCTCTCTCTCACTTTGAGTCTCTTCGTCAAGATTCAAATTGAAATGGCGACTGAGACAAAAAAATTTCATTAGGCGCGGAGACAAAAAATTTCCCGCCCCCCCTTTCTAAACCCTTGCTAAACCCTTGCGATTCTCCCCACCCCCTCATTTATTTCACCTAAATCCGCCTCTTCCCCCTCTCTCTATCGCGTAATTTCAATCAGTGAGCGTGAGGGTCGTTTTTTTGCGTAATCCAACTCGAAATCTGCAAATTGAACCCCAGATTTGTAATTTCCCTAGATTTTGGCACCGTATTTACATCTCTGGAGAAGCCGCCGTGAAGAAGCCGTTGTGGCCGCCGCACCACCGTCGAGAAGCCGCCGTGGCCGCCGCCGTTACTTGACTGTGGCCTCTGTGCTTCCGCGATACAACATGCACTTTGGGCTGCATGTGGTCCCATCTCCCGATTTCCTTCCTTCCGCGATCGCCACGTAGTCGCTCCTCCGCTATGTGTTTCTCCTGCCGCGCTCCGCGCCTTCTCATTTTCGATATTGCTGTTATGGATCTTCTTTCAATTTCATAAAAGATATCGATGCTCAGGTCTTAGCCAGGTGAAAGAGAGCTTTTCTGTTTTCCATTAGTTTATTTTTTCTGTTCTTATGATCCCAAATTAATTAGTTGTTTTAGTGATTTTTGTTTAAACCCTTATTAGGAAAGGGTTTAATGGATCCTAAATGCATACGGAATAGGCCATCTCGAAGCTTAATCAACTCGGGTTCGAAAGGAAATGGCACTAAATTGAGATGCCATTTGTTTGAGTAAGCTGTTGCGACTGATTACCCATCTGCACTCTGACAATTTCAGCACAGTGCCACAATTAGTAGCGCAGTAACTCTTTTGCATATTTCTTTTTGATCTTTTGCATTTAGACACTAGAAAACTTTCAACTGCATCATGACCAATGAAATCTCCTCAGCTCCAGAGTGTAATTTTTTTTTTTTGTACAACCAAGCTTATGTTTTTATAGTAAATTCTGAAACTGGTAAGTACACCAAACTCTTATATAGTTACTGCAATTAGACCTTAAGACATCATGAATTTGTCTTTGTCAATACAATTAGCCTCGTATTGAGATACAAGAACTTCGATAACAACTCATTAGAAATTGATTTAATAACTTAAATTGAGAAAGGTCGTTTCAGTTATGATTGGCCAGTGGAAGTTTCTTCTTTGAATTGTCAATGTATAGTGAATTTATGACCTGGGTATATGTTAGTCACCTCCACAAACATTTACCCAAATGATTTACTTCCTAGAGGCATACTTCTAGAAATTTTTGGACTTGAGAAAGGCTTATTTGAAAATCTTAAACAAATCATCTATGTCATTTCATGTTTTGACTTATAAATGTACTATACAGATGATGGAGAAGAACAACTTTAACATAGTAACTGAAGAGATTGAGGTGGCACAGTCAGCATAATACTTCTTAAATCTTCTGATTAAAGTCAATGAATCAAAGATTGGTTTGATAAACTTTCTCCATCTTTATGAGTTTTATTTTAATTATTCGTAACTCTTCTTTATCTTTCTCTTTGTACAAATTAACAAGTTATTAAATTGATATTTATTTCTTCATTTTCAGTTTATTAATATATATTGTTTTGCTATTATGCGGATGCTATTGTATTTATCTGGGTTTCAATCCACAGCACAGGCAACCCATAATATGCATATTACCATAGACTCCCTCTTTCACTTCTCCAAAATTTCTTTGACAGCCAGCAGAGAGAACAAGCAAGTTTATCTTTTCAGCACCAAGTGATTGCTTTTCGTGCCTCTTCCTTAGATGCATTAGGTGAGATATAAACTTCTACTAATTTGGTCACTGTATATATCCACAGTACATATCCAGCATATATGAATTAAATAGACCAAGAATCTGTTAGTAGACTATTATCAATATATTAGTTTTCAAAACTCTCAACAGGGGCATGAACTTCAAAATGTAGGAAAAATAATAAAATTTGATTTACTATGGTCAATGAACTTCAAGATGGGACCGTTCATCTTGTTCATCGGGAGATCGCGGAAGGAAGGAAATCGGGAAATCGGGAGATGGGAAATTAAAATAGAAGGGAAATTCGGATACAACATGCACTTTGGGCTGTTACTTGACTGTGGCCTCTGTGCCAATATGAAAAAAAAAACAATAACTTACAAGTACTGACCTGTTCCAATATGGAGATATGATATTAACTTTTTTAGTTTCTTTTTTCTTTTTGCTTAACTTGAGTTTAGTTATCTACAACATGCACTTCTAATAACTTGAGTTTAGTTATCTACAACATGCACCACAGAAAAGGTACACAAAGAAGAGAAAGATGGATTCAATGCCTACTTTGCCTTCTAGGTATATTTTCATCATAATAAATTGTTGAAATTGTTGAATAATGTTAAATTCTATTCAACTTAGTTCCCTTTAACTATTTTTTGTGGAATTTGAAACTTTTAGCTTTTGTGAAATGCTCGTTGAAGAGCAAGGTGTGGTTGGAGAAGGCAGCAGCCATCAAATTCATAGTGGAGCAAATCCTGGTATATAAACAAATTACCATTTATTTCGTCTTTAACCAAACAGTATGCTTACTTCTTGATGTCAATGTTGGTTCAAAAATAAATTATGAGTTGAAATGTTAAATTATGTAATTGCAGATATGGATAGAGAGGAGTATAATCCTTTAACATCTTCTGATGAATCGAGTAGTGAGGAGGAAGCACCACAAAAAAAGACGAGAGGTCGGACCACTTGTTCTAATTTAGGAAAGAAGCCTAATTTACGTATCAAGTTCAACAGGCATGGGCATCCAAAGCCTAATTTAGTATGTGTTTTTTGTAAAAAATTTAGGGTGTGAACAACATGTTTTAATTTAGGATGTGAAAACTGCAATACATGTGTGTTGATTTGTAATAATATTTATGTCTAATGCTTTCTGGTTTTAATTTATGTCTAATGTGAAAATATGGTAGCCGGCCAAAATATAGGCCAGCAATTTTCTTAAAAATGGTTGTTATAATTTATGCCTTGCATATAGGCCGGCAAAAATATGGTAGCCGGCCAAAATATAAAAAATGTTTTTTTAAAATAAATTCACACAATCAGGAACGGTTATTACAAAACCTGATCTTGATTCACACAATTAGGAACACTTGTCTACTTAAACCGTTACTGATTTAGTACAATTTGTATCGCCTTTCTTAATTAACAGTTCCAGATTAAAATCTGTATCGCTTTTTAATAAGAACTGCTACTGATTTAGTACAATTTGTATCACCTTTTTATAAGACCCGTTACTGATTTAGTACAATTTGTATCGCCTTTCTTAATTAACAGTTCCAGATTAAAATCTGTATCGCCTTTTAATAAGAACCGTTACTGATTTAGTACAATTTGTATCGCCTTTTAATAAGAACCGTTACTGATTTAGTACAATTTGTATCGCCTTTCTTCATTAACAGTTCCAGATTTAGTACAATTTGTATCGCCTTTTAATAAGAACCGTTACTGATTGTCAACAATTAGTATCGGCTGAAGGTAACTGATCCTGATTGAGGAGTATTAGTATCGGTTATTTAGCCGACACTGATTAGTCCAACTATCTGTAACAGCTGGGTCAGTGTCGCCCTGTAGTCCGTTCCTGATGTGCGTTTTTAACCGACCCTGATGTGCGTTTTTCCACTAGTGGTAGTAATTAAATATGTTTTCTTGTTAATATTCTCCATATTGTTATTGACTTGTAGCAGAATTATATATCATATATGGTTCTGTGAGGAGTTGATCAAACTTTAGGAAAGTTAGCAGAAAACCACCTATTTGTTTGACTTCTTGACTAAGAACCTTTAACATTCGAAATTAAATATAGTTATCTGTTCACATATATTTTGGTAGTTGTAGAATAACGTTGTCAACTTTAATTTCGTTTCAACTTTGCTATTTATTTATTGTTTTCTACCTGTTAGTTGTTATTATTTGGCGCCACCAGGTGTCTTCTGTCTGTTCTTGTTTTCAATATCCTGTTATTTCTGGTATATTTGAACAAATTTAGTTGAGCAACCTAAAAACCATTGCACCTCCTCCTTTAAACCCCATACTATAAATATCACTATTTCTTCACTACCAATTCACACAACACCACATAGAAAGTGAATTTGAAATATATAGTTCTCAAATTTAGTATTCTGATTCTATCTTCAATTGCACTCATGGCTTTTCAAGCTTGGACAATCCTGGCTTTGGTTTTAGCTTTAACAGCCATTAATGGAAGTTTTGCGGCACGCCATCTTTTAGACACGACCGAAGGTGCAGTGCCAGAGGCTGCACCAATAACGCCGAAGCCAACTATTCCGGCTATTCCAACAACTTTGCCACCAATGCCTTCTATTCCAAAGGTCCCTATTCCTAGTACTATCCCCACTACACTGCCGCCTATTCCTGCCATCACGGGCATTCCTAAAATTCCAACTACAATTCCCACAACTGTACCATCCACTATTCCTAAAATTCCAACTACATTGCCTCCTATGCCTTCCGTCCCAGGCATTCCTTCTATTCCCACGACAATACCCAAAGTACCCTTCCAGGTGCCGTCTATTCCGGCCCCACCTACCACTACCAGTCCGTGAAAGATCATGAATTATGCATGTGCAACAGAGACTTCATATTATGCCATATAGTGTTGGTGTACTAATTGGTATATATCTGTTTGGTTTTATATTTCGTACATATTTTTTTGTTTACTATTGTGGATTATAGTGTGATTTATGTCGATTGAATTTTTGTTATTTCATTGTTGATATTAAAAAAAAGGTAATTTGGTTTCAGGCTGGTGTCTCGCTTATTTAAGTTGGCATTTTTTTATTTTTCTTGGAATCAAATAACTAGAAAAAGTATAGGATGCTGATAAAATAAATCAGAAAAAAAAAATGTTACATACTTAACACAAAGTTCAATTTTTGCATAGATAACAAAAAGAAGAGCGTAGCCAGCTTTAGTCTATATAAATTAGAACAAAATGCTTCAAAGAATGCATAAAGAGTACCACTAATGACATTAAAATAAAAAACAAAGAAAGAAAGTGCGAACTGAATTCAGACATATATGCACAAAAAGAAAATTTAGATTGTAAATGTTCCTTTCAATTGGAAATTCAACCTAGCATAGGAGTACCACTAATGACGCTCAAAAATGCCTATTTTCTGGGTAGCATGTATATTTTCTGGTTACATTTCTCCTTTTCATGACTACTAACAGAAACGAAGGGTTTAGAAAATCAAAACTAAGGTCCTAAAGTAAACAAATTAGGCCACTCTAGCATATTAACTGTCGAGTGAAATTTTCTCTTTTTTATTTTTCAAAAATATTTGATTTCAAATGTTAATTTTGTAAAATGTTATTGAAGGTCCTTTGAATGACATCAAAACATAATACTGTAATGAGAGCAGCACAGGTAAAACCACTTATCCCCACTATATCCCTACTTTAAATTGCAAACACCCCATTTGAGTAAACGGGAATATCAAAATTTATTTTATCAGCACCAACAACTTTAATTCAAACCATCTAAAAAATAAACTAAATTGAGCAAATTGAGGAAGCTTACCAAATGGAAGAGAAGATAAGCAGCCGCCGCATAGGCCGGAGGACAGACCAGTGATTCGTCGGGTCGGTTATAGGTAAAATTTATTTTTTGTGAATTTTTGTGTATGTAGGATTATCCATTTGTAGTGGTTTTAATTAATTTTGTTTACAGATTTTTTGTTGGAGATTTGTTGATAGCGACCAAAAATGTCAACAAAATAATCTCACAATGCGCACGTTTCCACTATCCTGAGGAAACTAGATTACCCATCATAGACATGTGCACAAAATTTGATACCTTTCCTGAGGGAACTAAAAAAGAGGTCCAGGACGAGTTTTTGGTGAGTAAAATCTCCTTTTTTAAAATTGGCAACCTACCTAACCAATGACTTTTTGATGATGCATGCATAAACACTTTCAGTTTCCCCCAGGTGAAGACATGGATCTGGCCTGGAAGACATTCAGCAGCATAGCCAACAAAGCTCTCCAAAACCTGCTTAACAAGTGCAAAGACGAAGCGAAAGATAGGTATGGAGATAGCATTCTGGAGTGGAAGGACCGAGGGGTGCCAAGCACATATGATTGGATAATGGCGAATAACTGGCCCAAATTGTGCAACTATTGGTGCACCGAAGACTTTGCTAGGCGGAGTGAGCAGAATCAACAAAATAAGGTCTCATCTAAAGAGGGTTCCTTTGCAACCACGGGCTCAGTGAACATGCTGGTTCACAAACAAATATTCGTAAGATATTTTATTTCATCAAAACAATTAATTTCAATTTCACTTTACTCGAACTAACCTTGATAATTTTATTTGTGTTGAAATGTTTATTCATCATAGGAGAATGAAAACCAACACGAGCCCAGGTGGTCTGACGAGCTGTTCACGCCGACGCATACCAACAAGAAGACGTGGCAATTTTGTTCCGCGAGGGTGAAAAAGGCACAGGTAATAGAACATAACAATCTTTTAATAATATTCACTCTTTGTTGTACTTACTTTATTATTTTATTTTATAAATTTTGCAGGAAGACTACGATCGGGATATGAGCGCAAAGTATGGGCCTGATTGAGCCCTTTGGCCCTCTTTTGACGCAGACATCTGGTACGACAACACAGACAATAATGCTCATGACGATAACTATGGTCTCGGTGCTCTAGGTAAAATACACATAATTAAAATTGTAAATTTGTATTTAAATTTTGTAACGTAATACTAATTATCATATTTTTAATGTTTCAGGAAAGACGAGATCGCTATATCGTCCAGGTGGGTCCCAGACGTCTTCTTCGCAATCGCAATCGCAATCATATTCTTTGGCGCCGCCTCCTCTCAGACAAGAAGACATAAATGCGATTTCAGGTTAGGTGTTGGGCGTGCTTCAACCACAGATCACCCAATTCATGGAGGAGTTGAGGCGTAGCGTGCGATGTTCTTCGTCTCATCAGGTACGAAATCTGATTTTTGGGTATGTTTGAATCCAATAAGGGCATCCACAACCAATAAGGACACTAAGTATGGCAAATCAACTAACGGAACAGTAAAGTACTCCTAAAAATTCTAAACCCTAAATAGTAAACTCTTAACATTAAACCCTAAAATTTTTAGTTATATTCTCATAGGGAGGTTCTAGCTCGCACCATGCATCGAACCCCGATGCTCATGATGACAGCGGGGATGATATCGGAGATGACTATATCTAGTTTTAGGACGTTTTGTATGAGTTTTAGATATTTGATTTTTATGTCGTACTTTAGATATTTTATTTTTATGTCATACTTTAGATATTTGATATTTGATGTTTACTTTAGATATTTCATGTTTATGTCATTTTGTGAATTGCTTGGTACGTACCAATTAAATTGCTTGTGAATTCTTTTTAAATTGTTTGGTGCTTTGTACATTTCGTACCAGTATTTTATATTGTATATTTGAATTGCTTGTGAATTATTTGGTACGTTTCGTACCAATTGGGGTTGAAGAAAAAATAAATGAACATAATGGGTTCAATGGTTGTTATATTTGTTTGGTACATTTCGTACCAATTGGGAAAAAGAAAAAAATACCAAAAAAAAATACCTTTCTGCGACCGATTCTGGCCCCATCAGCGACCGCCCAATCGGTCTCTGATGGTCTTCCGCCACGTCAGCATATAGCATCAGCGACCGATCTCATCGGTCGCTATAGGGACATATGTAATCGGTGTTTAACCCTTCAGCGACCGGTGACGTCAGCGGGGAGGGCATCAACGACGGAGCAACTGTGATCGGCCCTTCTACGACTGATTTTGGCCTTTTGCGACCGGCACACCCTTCTGCGATCGGCACCTTACCCTTCTATGACTGATTTGGTCGGTCGCAGAAGGGTTCCGATACTGTAGTGACTTGTTATGCTCATCCCTTTTCTAGTCCCCTAATCGTCCCCGCGTCAACATTACTCTAATGAAGTAGTGGGGACCCCGTATCACCGCACCAACCTTACCCAATCGTCTCCGCGTTAACCTTTATCTAACAAAAGTAGTTGACCACTTAGGTATAAATACTTCAGTGCGGAGGTATAAATACTTGCAGTACTTGATATTAATACTTTCAGACGTTATCTAGTGTCATATGTAAAAAATACTTGTAAGTATAGACATAAATAGTTGCACGCCGATGTATAAATACTTGTGTGGCAATAAGCCCGAAATACGTCATCATGGATATTATTTGAAAGAGAAAATTGCGTAGAAGACGTTTGTGGTTTTAGATTCGCAAAATTTCTCACAGATCGTCAAATTTATGAATGAGATTGAATGGAGAAAAAAAATCGACCTCTAAAAACGTGTATGGTCCCCCCCCATGTAGTTTGAGTAGTTCCCGCAGGTATTTATGGTGCGGGTATGTTTGAGAGATTTGGTTGGTGAGACAATTATTTACGTAAAAATTATTCACCTCATAGGTATAAATATTTCCGTGCATAGGTATAAATACTTCCGTGCATGGGTATAAATACTTCATTGCATATGTATATACACTACTACAGAAAAAGAGATTGCAGACGGACATTACCGGAAGAGCTACACGGATTTCCCTGCCGTGTATGAGTTGAGGGTGTATAAAAGGTACCCTCTATAGACACGGATATTTACCCGTGTATATCTAACGCTTTCTACACGGATTACCAAATAAACAGCCGTGAACATACACCTGCCTGTGGCGCTCTCCATATAACCGAGCAAAACGGATATTACGTAAACGACCGTGTACGACTACTCTTTATTCACGGACATTGCAACTAAACGTCCGTGTAGGTTAGTTTACCTACACGGACGTTTAGTTGCATATCCGTGTCCCTCTCTTAGCAAATCAATAAAAAATAAAATAATCCTTGTATCTCCGAACTCGTTCTACACGGATATTGGTCAGAACAACCGTGTCGAATTACTCTATCTACACGGACGTTTAATTTCATATCCGTGTCCTGTCATAACTATCGTACACGGATAAACATAAAATAATCCGTGTAGCCCTCCGAAAACGATCTACACGGGTTTTTGTTAAACAACCGTGTCAAATTACTTTTTTCTACACGGACTTTTAATTTCATATCCGTGAAGCTTTCTTAACTATCCACACGGACTTTATAAAAGAATATCTATACTCATTCTACACGGTCGTTTGTTTAACAACAGTGTGGAATTACTGTGTTCTACACGGACATTTAGTTTCATATCCGTGAAGTTCTCTTAACTAACATACACGGACTATATAAAAGCATCCGTGTAGCTCTCTGTACACATACACGGGCTTTAGTTTAACGTCCGTGTAGCGTTTGCTTTTGACACGGACTTATAATTCATATCCGTGTAGGTATCGTAACTATTCATACACGGACAAATATAAAATAATCCTTGCTCACTCAACTCGTTCTACACGGGCTTTCGTTTAATATCCGTGTAGAATTGTCCCATTTTTTTTTCTTGATTTTTTTCATTTCTGGGCTAGCCTCCAGTTTAATTTGCTAGCCAGTTTTCCTACAAAATTCATATACCATTCTGTTTTGCTAGCCAGTTTTTCAGATAATTTGACATTAAATTATGTTTGCTAAATTCATATATACACTAAATTGTTATACAAATCCATGTTCAGCATTACAATATTCAGATAGAAACCATCTTGCCCAGCTACATCTTATATAGTCGATCTGCTCCTTGGTGTACTCAGTTAGCTTTGATGGTTGCTACAATTATAATTTGGTATTAGTTAGTAACAATAAAAGGTAGATGCAAGACAGTCGCAAATATCAATTGCTAATTTAATGAAATGAGAATTATAAGTAAGCATAATATGAAAATATCAATTGCTATTATATAGGCACAATTAATATGAATTACATACCACATCTGGAAATCTGAATTGCATTCTTTCGACAAAGTCAAGCATGGAAATCATCATGTAATATCCGCATTCCCAACCCGCCTTCTGTTGCGGGCTCTACAATTTACATTTAGCGGCCTATGTTAGAATGACAATAATTTTTTGAACAAAATATGAAATTATAGAATTGTGTTGTGCTCACCTGCCACCACCTCCAAGTCAACCTATTTCCCAATTTCTTGTCTGTGCTGCGCAATCCTCCTTTTGTAACGTATGCAGCAAAAGCCCTTACAAAATGGAGTGACTCTAATTAGCAATTCCACAATTTGTTATAATTGGGAAAAAATCAAACATAGTGAAAGATTATTGCTTACTTTTGCACATATGGGTAGATTGATTTGCACTTGCTAAATGGGATCCTTTCTGTGGGCTGTGAAGAATCTATCAAGTAAACCGCACTCATGCAAGGCACAATGATGATCAAACACCAGTGTCCGCTGTGGGAGGAGAAGAACTATAGGATCTTAGCATACAATACCCAGATATTTTGGCATATATAATAGTGAGACACATGTTTGCTTGACTTGATGGTGTGATTTCAATTATTTATATATTTAATCACAAGGTTAGAACTAACATCTGGTGGTATGGAAAGAGAAGAAATCTCTTCTTCGCCTTAGTAGCTTGGAGCATCGCGCCACACAGGTAATTCATAGACTCCTTCGAAGCATTTTTCACGTTCGTCGCACTAAGTACGCTGGGGTCCAGAAAAGCACACAAGTTATGTTTGCCCTTGCATTGACAACTATTGATTAGCCTCCTGAAAAATTATCATATGTGTAGGGCGCAGAAAGTTGCACAGTTGGTATGGAAGGTGTGTGCATATGTATTTAAATGTCTCATGGTTCAATGCTCTCGACTGGTTAAAGAACATCGAACTTGAAACATTCATTTCTTTCTTTCTGCTATTCCTTCCGGTTCACCCTCGACAGACCTACGATTCATAATCAGTCCATCGAGAGAGTTTAATGATTGTGGGGACGTTTAACTCCCAGCGGACGCAAGCCCCCGCTGTTAATTACATCAGATGACCCTTCCAAGCCATACTGAATACCTCGTTCATTCCAGGATTTGAAGCCTATTTGTTGTGAATTGAATAAAGGGGCTGAAAGGGGAGAACTCATGTACTTGGTTCATTTGATTATCATTGTTTTAGGTATTTAATTAATATGTATGCACAAGATGCAATGAATGTTATTAAAATACATTTATTATACCTTTTTATTTATTTTAGAAACATCTTTGTATTTGAGAAAATATATTTGTGCTTTATTTATATTTTTTTATTTTAAGAGAAAATGATTTAAATGTGAGAAAAAAAGAATGGAGAAAAGGGCATTTTGGTCATTTGGCAGGTTGTATATTGTTTAATTATGCTTGATTTGATTTGGAAATATGAATGATTTGATTTGGGTTCATTTAGAGTTGGTTTGAGTTGGTTTGGATTTGAAATGGAGAAGTTATGACCAAAAAGGGCTGTAAAGGGCTTGTTTGTGATGTTTTCCAGGGACTTATTTGTGAAGCCGAAAGGATTGAGATTTGTAATTTGGATTTGAGATGAAGTTTGGGCTGTAAGTGGGATTTCCAAGGACTTTGTTTGAGAAGTTTGCAAGACGTCAAGGACTGATTTGTGGATGTCGAAGGACTGCACTTGTGACTTCTTTTGTCATAAGGGTCTGTTTGAAAATAGGTTTCGATTCTTTGTTATTCGGGGCTTTGAAATCTGTATTGATCCTTCAAGGTTTGTGTTGAGGGCCTCTTGCTATTGCTACCTTCATGTTCTTCGTGGTTTCGGTTAATTCTTTTGCGAATTGGATTGGTAGAGGAGTAACTCTTGCCAGCTTTCGACATTGTTTTAAATGAATGTCAACAAACTCCTTTTTCATGGGATTTGGCCATATGATGGCATGGTTTTAACCTGCAAGTATGAAACATTAGATCTGGAGGGCATATGAGAATTTTCGCACATTATTTCTGGGTCTTAAGATTGCATAAAGGCACGGGTGACGTGGGAGCTGCTACTTTTACATGTGCAGTTTTACCAGTTTGGTCAGTTTTTGAGACTTCATATCTTTCAGTTCACTTGATGGTTTTAAATGAAATTTTTCCGTCTTGTACTACGATATCAGGACTATAAGTCGGCCAACTTTCATGATTTTTCATGGTGTTTAGCTATGTCAAACGGAAATTCTAAGTAGTGACCAGCAGTTTTCTGTTTTTCTGAACTGCTGAACTTCGAAGGTCGATTCCTGCCAATTGGCTACACCAAATCTTGTATCCTGCATACGAAAATGTTTGTTTAGTCATGATCTATATGCATGTATAGCAGTTTTGCAAGAATCTATTCAGAGCTATGCCAAATGTGTGTTTTCGTGCAGAGGTGTCTGCTGGTAGATGGAGCAGTAGTTTTCTGTTTTGGTGAATTTTGAAGACTATTTCCGACAATTGGCTAAACCAAATTTTGTATTCTTTATATGGTTTTACAGAGGGGAGTTCAATCTATAACTCTGTGGAATTTCATGGGATTTTGAGTTCTTTTTCTATGCTTAAAGGCCATGCAAAGGCAGGGGTATCTGTTGGTATTTTATTTTCAGCTGCTGTTTCGCTATTCTGACGACCGATCTTTAAAAATTCATTCTGGACAATCTACAAAGCCAAATTTTTGGTTCTTTTTATGAGAGTGTAGAGAAAAGTCTACTCTATACGCATGCCAAATTTCAAGATCTTTGCACTTTCCTAACCATTTTTAACAGGTGCTTGAGTGCAGAGATAGACTGGTAAAAGATGCAGTTTTTCTTTCTACAGTTTTTGTATTTCCATTTTGAAAAGCTGAACTTCAAAAATCCATATTAAATCGAAATAAAATCCAAATAATATGAACTTTGTGTCCATCTTGTGTGTTTTGAAGTTATTTACATCTTGGTGCAGTCCATTTTGCATTCTAGCCCCTGTACCGATCTAGATTGGTCATTTTACCAGAGAGGGTCATTTCAGTCTAGTACCAGTTTTGTTTGCTGACAATTATTTTTGTAGAATTTGTGTAAGATAGACCACAACTCCCATTTAGGTATTCTTGGTACCAAAATCTTCAGGAAAGCACAATCTATATCCTCAAAAAGTTTCAGGATTTTAGAAGGCCTAAATCTATTTTTAATTTGTGATTTTGTAAGAGGCATATTCTGGGACAGCAAGCTTATCTATCAGTTTTTTTTGTATTTTGGAAAGCCGACTTTAAAAATAGCTAGTAAATCGTGTAAAAGTGCTGTAAATGTAAAGTTTGAGTCTAAATTGTGTGTTTTTGAGTCCTCTATCTAACTGTGTATTTGGATTTCTGGTTTGAGTTTCGTGATCAGTTCATATTGGCCGGTTTGTGACAGCAGGTCATTTTGAGACATTTGGGGTATCATATCATGGGGTATTTGGTTTGATTAGACTATATCTAAGCCCTTGTGTCGAGATCAAGAATCAAAAGAGGCATTGGTATCACAATATGTCACTTACCAATACCATTTCGAATTTGCATATAGGTCCTATGTCATTTGCATAATTATGTGAAGGTCCTTGAGCATCATTTCATTGGGATTGGTTATTTCCCTCTTTTCATTTGCTCTCTTCTTCAACAATTATGCATCTAGGCCTTTTAAAGATTAATAAAACTCATAATATAGAAAGAGATGTAGTGAAACATCAATCTTTCATGCATTACTTGTCTTATTTCCTTTTATGCATCAAGGTCATTCAAAAGTCCAAAAATGACACAAATAGGGAGATGTAGTTAAACATCAATCCCTATTTTATTTAAATTCATCTTTGTTTGTTTTGCACTTTTAGTTGATTTTATATTAAAAGAACTATGCAAGAATTGGATATTTAAAAGGATGTAGTTAAACATCAACTTTTAATATCTTCTTCTTTTATATTTCTTATAATACAAAATGTCACTTTTAATATATATATCATTTATATATATTTTGTGTAATT
This sequence comes from Carex littledalei, assembly GCA_011114355.1. Lineage (NCBI taxonomy): Eukaryota > Viridiplantae > Streptophyta > Magnoliopsida > Poales > Cyperaceae > Carex > Carex littledalei. The sequence continues at coordinate 14,956,021 of CM022082.1, forward strand.
GTGTGTTTTTGTCCCTTTTTCTTTGCAATATAAAATGAAAGAAAGAAAAGGAAAAGGAGAGAAGAAAAGGGAAGAGGAGGTAGAGAAGACAAAGAAGAGCAAGAAAATCACAAATATTTACATATGCATATTTTTTTGTTTAGAATCATAGGCTTGAAAGCTAGCTATAAAAGCTACTAATGCCTCATCTATTTCATTTGTCATTTTTTAAACCTTTTAATATAATATTTGGTTATTATATAAAAGGAGATTATTTATTTATATGATTTCATGCTTCTAAACTCATTCATATGAATTAGAAACACTCAATCAAAAACCGAAATTTAAAAGAAAGGAGAAAAGGAAGAGATTAACAAATAAAAGCTCCAATTGCATAAAAGGAAAGAAAGAAAATCTCAAACCAAGAACATCTCTTTATTTCTTCATGATTAGCATACATGAACATCAAGCTTCATTGAACTTTTACATTGCAAAATCCTAATCTCTACCTATTTCTATTTTGGATTTTTGGTAGAAGAGGTTTCGGCCTTGGTATTTTTTTTGTGTTTTTGTGTTGTGTGGTGTACATATATTGTATATGTGTGGTTTCTATTGTATATATTGTGCCTCTCTTGTATATCTTGTCTCCCTTCTCTTCTTCTTCAAATGAGGGGTTTATATAGGCTATGGCAAGGGGTAGAGCCTAGGGTTGAGAGGAGCCTTGTTGGCATGATCTCCACCACTCCTTTGCATTAACTCTCATCCAAAGATTTAGATGCATCCAAGTGTCATGCTTATCCCTCAAGCTTGAAGAGAATATTCTTGGCATTTTAGCATCTTCATTGGTCATGTGACATGTGTCCATAGGAGCAAAATATCTAGAGCATATTCTAGAATATATTTTTCCCTCCCATCTTGGCATCTTCAATGGCCATGTGACATGTGTCCATGGGAGCAAAATATCTAGAGCATATTCTAAAATATATTCTTCCCTCCCATTTTGGCATCTTCATTGGTAGTGTGACATGTGTCCATGGGAATAAAATATCTAGAGTATATTCTATCCTCTCAAATTGGGCCATGCAACAATTGGGCTAGCCTATTTAATTTCGGTCAATAGCAGCCCCATCAATTTGGTTCGGCCATTTAGTAGATGCCCCAATTTTCATCCATTAAATTCGGCCCCATTTCAATTGAACTCAAATATGAAAGAATTGCCTTCGGCCATTGAGCCCAATTAAATATTATCTCTCCATTTTCATTTTAATTCAAAACCGTGAGCTTCGAATTATTTTATTTATTTTTTAAATCCTGACCTTTTTAGGGTCAAACAAATGCCCCCCACCTGGGTGAGGTGTGAAGACCTTAGAATTGAACAGCTTAGCCAGGTGCCCCCAGTGTTCTTCTTGAACTTTATGAAATTCTTTCTGAGTTGCTTTTCTTGTTTGAATCTCAGATATTTGAACTCCATATTTGGACATTGAGCTTGGAAGCAGGTCTGATCATCTTCTTCGATCACATCTACTTCAAAAGGTATGTTATCTTTATCTCATCTTGCCAATACTTGCATGGTTGGGTGAGGGTTGAATGTGCGTTCTTCGGGGTTTGCCTGAGCAATCGGTCCCTTGCTCATACATTGGGGGCTTCAGACAGTGACTGTACTCCAAACTCACATTCATTGGGGGAAAACCTGTCTAACCGAGGAGGAATTACAGACAGGAGCATTCATCTCTGATCTAGTACGGGAACCATGCGGGTAACTTGCAAAATTGAGAGTTTAGATAAAATGGCCTTCTGGTTGTAGGCATAATCTCGGGTTTTGATCTAGTTTGTCTCGTGTGCTTCTCTTTGGGGCCTTTGGCTAACCAGGGTTGGTTTTAGCTGTATCTCGGGGTCTTCTTGGCATATCAGGTTGGGATTTGGTTTTGGTTGTAGTTTAAAGTCTCCTCGGACTGTTGGTGTAGTTTAAAGTCTTCTTAGACTATTGGTGTAGTTTAAGGTCGTTTCGGACCATGCTTGGTTGGGACTTGGTTTTGGCTTGTAGTTTAAAGTCTTTTCGGACTATGGTTGTAGTTTAAGGTCGTTTCGGACCATTGTTGTAGTTTAAGGTCGTTTCGGACCATGTTTCTTCATTGTTTGATTGATCGTGCATGTGTTCTTTTCACCCGACACAAGCCTATGACGGCCTTTGCATTTTTTTCATGGGGAGGTGGGAGCTTGCACCTTTCTTCGCTTTTACGTTCAGTTTGGATTCCTTCTTATCCATTGACGAGGTCGTGGATCCTGCAATCAAAACATTTCAAACCTCGGCAGTATCCAAGTCTTACAGTACTTCATTCTTGTTGGATATTCATTTTGCATTTATCATATTTATCATGTTTGAACTTTCTTTATCTTGCCTTTAAGCAAATCCGCATAAGGAATTTGTTAAAGATGTTCACAGAAATGTAATTTAATCATGAAATTTTGGACATAACTTATAAATTTTGGAAGAACATTTAGGTTATACCTTGGAAAAATTTTATGTTCATCCCACAAAGTATCTTACTCAATGTCCCTTCAATAAAACGCCTAATCGATATGTTTTGTAAGTTTTCTTGGATTAAAAGGTGTCAAAATTTATCCTTTTCTTTATATATCAATGCTCGGAAGGTTGTCCAACTTTATTTGCTGGAATAAACATAATAAGACTCTTCCCTACTCATCCTAGTATTACCACGTAGAATAGGGTGCTATGCATACTCATGACTTAACACCTTTCCATTACACGGATACAAACATGGGGTGATGCGTCACGAATGTACCCACGAACTTTATCAGGTCTAAATCAGCGGAGTAGTGTGTCAAGAAATAGTTCCTATTTTTTGTTTTTCATTGTTTATCTTTCTCTCTCTTTTTTTTTTATTTCTTCCCCACAATTTTTCTTTTCCTTTTTCTTCACTTCTCTTTTTTTTTTTTATGCGTTTGTGTCTTCCCTTTTTTTTTATGAAATTGAATTATTTTTCCGGGATCAATTTATAAAAAGAAAGATATATCCCAACACCTTTAATCTTAAGGAGTTTATACAAAACCTATCAAGTAAGCTATTTATACGAGGGACTTCTTTCATTTAATATGGGATTAGCCAAATTTATTCAAAATATCAGAAAATGTTCTTGGAAAATTTTCAAAGTTTGCCCAAATTTTCTTTCAAACTTCATTTTTGCAAACAACTTTCATAATTTTCCATTTGCGAATTGCTTTGTTTTATTTTCTCAGATTAAATTTTCTCTACTGCTTTAGAAATAAACTGAGAAATTTTAAGGAGAACAAAGGACAAAGTAGTACTCACAATTTTCATTGCCCAATGAATTCGATGTGTTCTCCTCTTGACTCCTTATCTTCCATGCAGAGTCAGATTAGGTTGTAGCATGCGTGCTTAATCACAGGACCGGAGGGGTTCTTGACTGCCCCCAGGGTGTTTTTGCGGTGGCTACACTTTACCTGGTTATCGTGCCTTATGTGTCTCTTTTTGTGATTTTCTCTTTTCTCTTTTTCTTTTTGGAATCGAACTTTCTAAGTGTTCTTCAATCGGGTTCTAAGCGATCAAATAAACTTATTGGCTCGATTTTTTTCTTTATTTTTCTTCTTTCTCTTTTTGGGCCGAGTTCTTCGAGCTTTCTTTAATCGGGTTCTAAGCGATCAAATAAACCCGTCTAATTCGGTTTTTTTTTTCTCAAGCCTTCCAAACCTTCTCCAATCGGGTTCTAAGCGATCGGATAGCCTTGTTGACTTGACTTTCTCCTTTATTCTCTTTTTATCTTTTTGGTTGATTTATTCGAATCTTCTCTAATCAGGTTCTAAGCGATTAAATAAATTCGACTAAATCGGTTTTCTTTCTCATTCTCCTTCTTTCTCTTTTTGTCTACGAGTTCTTCAAGCCTTCTCCAATCGGGTTCTAAGCGATCGAATAAACTTGCTTAACTCGGTTTTTCTCCTGAACCTTTCAAGTTTTCTCCAATCGGGTTCTAAGCGACCAGATATACTTGTAAAGTCAGGGCTCAATCCTGAATCTTCTGAATCTCCCCCATCGGGCTCTAAGCGACAAGGCATTTTCATTGGACTCAAGTTGTACCTCAAGCCTTCTGCGTCTATTCAATCGGGTTCTAAGCGATCAAACGTCTTCAGTTGGCTTGGGTTCGGTTTTCTATTCTCATGATTCATACGTCGCCCCCGCAAAAAGGCTACCGGCGATATGTTCAGTTGGCTTGGGTTCGAACATTCATTCATGCTGCCCACACAAAAGATGCTACCCCAGCATGTATGACTACGTAAAAACCGTCCCACTTAAGGGTGACATCGGTCATACGAGACCCGTTAAGGTCTGATTCTCACACACAATAGCCCCACAAAAAAGGCTACCCCAACATGTGTGACTATGTAAAACTGTTCTGCTCAGAGGCTTCATTGGTCATACGGAACCCGTTAAGGTCGAATCTTCATTCATGCTGCCCACACAAAAGAGGCGACCTCAGCATGTATGACTGCGTAAAAACCGTCCCACTTAAGGGTAACACCGGTCATACGGGACCCGTTAAGGTCTGATTCTCACACACAATAGCCCCACAAAAAAGGCTACCCCAACATGTGTGACTATGTAAAACCGTTCTGCTCAGAGGCTTCATTGGTCATACGGAACCCGTTAAGGTCGAATCTTCATTCATGCTGCCCACACAAAAGAGGCGACCCCAGCATGTATGACTGCGTAAAAACCGTCCCACTTAAGGGTAACACCGGTCATACGGGACCCGTTAAGGTCGAACATTCATTCATGCTGCCCACACAAAAGAGGCTACCCCAGCATGTATGACTACGTAAAAACCGTCCCACTTAAGGGTGACATCGGTCATACGGGACCCGTTAAGGTCTGATTCTCACACACAATAGCCCCACAAAAAAGGCTACCCCAACATGTGTGACTATGTAAAACCGTTCTGCTCAGAGGCTTCATTGGTCATACGGAACCCGTTAAGGTCGAATCTTCATTCATACTGCCCACACAAAAGAGGTGACCCCAGCATGTATGACTGCGTAAAAACCGTCCCACTTAAGGGTAACACCGGTCATACGGGACCCGTTAAGGTCGAACATTCACTCATGCTGCCCACACAAAAGAGGCGACCCCAGCATGTATGACTACGTAAAAACCGTCCCACTTAAGGGTAACACCGGTCATACGGGACCCGTTAAGGTCGAACATTCACTCATGCTGCCCACACAAAAGAGGCAACCCCAGCATGTATGACTACGTAAAACCGTTCTGCTCAGAGGCTTCATTGGTCATACGGAACCCGTTAAGGTTAAATGTTTATGCATCTCCATGAGATTGATGCGACATAGTGAAGCGACGCTTCTCTTACGAGTGAAGCTTAGCTTGTTTGTCATAGGTTTCATTCTAGTGCTTGAAAGGTATTTTCTGGTTTCGGGTCCAGCTGTCACCCGTGGAACGTATATCAACAGGCTATGCTGAATTATGCTTGGGTCTTAGGGTATTCGCTTGTCATTCATGGGATTTTGGGGTGTTTACTTGCCAAATTATGGGTTTTAGTCTTTGGAGTCAAGGGTTTTTTGTTCTTAAATCCTAGTTTGGATTGTGGCCCGTGGGGCATTGGTCTATAAGTATATCATTCATGGGTGTTGACTTGGCTCGAGGCTTGCTTCTGCAGAGATTAGTTTGGTGAGAACCCGATTAGGGTTACTGCCTTTGGGGTTCTCAGTTTCTCTTATTTTGGGCCATAATAATTGTTTTAGTGCTCACGTGGCCTAGGCACAACATCAAAGCCTTATTTTGTTCGGCACAAATATATAAAGCCTGCTCGTCATTTTAGATAACTGGCTAGACGAGCGTACCAGTGACAATTGTTTTGAGGGCACAATCTTGACAAAGCCTATTTTGTGCTTGAGGCTTCCTTTGTGGGCCTTACATCTCTCCACTCTTTTTATACTGTAGTGGGATTTAGGTGCATGCATGCACCTGTTTGAGGGTGGCGCCTTATTCACTCCTCTCATGCCTTCTTGAATAGCCTATGTGGCATCAATCCTTAGGCGAGGGTATCGCGGGAAATGCGAACACCATTGTTTTGAAAACTTTGTTTTAAAAGGGATTTTGTGCCTTCAGAATTTAAATAGTCTAAACGACCACTTTCTTTAATCTTTTGATTTTATTTGAGATATCATCATTAGGCACTCCATTGTTTAAAGGACAATGAAGAAACCTTGTCTCTCCTTTTTTCAAACTGGGAGGAAAGACAAAACCAGTGATAGTTGTTTCAAATGGGCACAACACCAAAGCCCATATTTTGTTCAAAGTACAAAATATAAAACTTGTTTGTCCATATTCAGAACTGGCTGGACAAACTTTGCCAGTGTTAATTGTTTAAGGGTACAAACTTAACAAAACCCATTTTATGGTGAGAGGCCTTTATGGATTTTGTGGATAGTTGGGGGACCTCACTTTTCGCTCGAGACAATTTCACTCATGCTGCGATTTGGTCCTTTTATTCGTAGAGGTTTTCGCTTATGCATAATCATTGGGATATTTTATTTATGGATATTGAGGTTTAGGTTTTATTGGAACTTTGGATATTTATGGAATTTTATTCGGAGTGTTTTATTTGTGGATATTAGAATTTTGGGTTTTATTAAGTTTTATCGGGACTTTAGGGTATTTGTGGAATCTAGATCTTAAACCTGTGGAGATCGCAAGGCAGGATTTGAAGAGAAGATTTCGTTTGACTTATGTCTCTTCTTGGCTTTGTGTTTTCGAATTTGAGTAGAAAGTCTAGCCATAGACCTTGGTTTTGATACAAGCCCGTATTGGGTGCTGATTTACATGGAAGGTCTAACCATGGACCTTGGTTTTAATGCGAGCCCATCTTGGACGCAGATTTGAACAAGAGGCTTGAACATGGGCCTTGGTTTTGATGTGAGCCCGTGTTGGGCGTTGACTCGGATGAAAGGCCTAACCATGAGCCTTGGTTTTAATAGGAATCCACCTTGGGTGCTGGTTTGATAAAAGGCTTGATCATGTGCCTTATTTTAATGGAAGTCCCTCTTCTGGGCACAAGTCTTTGAGAAGCCTCACTATGAGCTTCGGTTTGATAGAAACCCGATTGACGGGTTTGGATTTGAAGAGATCCTCTTATCGGCGTGAGTCGTAGGTTTTGGTTTGAAGCCTCCTATGGGCATGAATTTGAAGAAGACCCGATTCATGGGTCTTGAAAATTTCTCTCTTGCTGATATCGATTTGAAGAGAACCCATCTTATGGGCATTGATTGATGGAAACCCACTCGATGGGTTTGATTCAAAGAAAGCCTAACCATTGGCTTTGAACTTAATGGAGTCTCCTATGGGCATGAATCCTTGGGAAACCTTACCATGGGCTTCAATTTAAAGGAAACCCGACTCGTGGTTGGTTTGATCAAGACCCGATTAAAGGGTTTGTTTTGAAGAAAGCCTGACCATGGGCTTTGATGTGATGAGAGCCTCACGTGGGTATGAATTTGAAGAAAACCCGATTCATGGGTTTAGATTTGAACAAAGCCTAGCTATGGGCTTTGATTGGAACGGAGCCTCTTATCGGCGTAAGGTTTGAGAAGTCTAACCAGGACTTTGATTTGACAAGAGCCAATTGATGCATCATTATGCGACTTCCTTGAGGACTTTGATTTGTAACTTTCGCCCTTCTTCTTTTTTTTTTTGACTTGAAGGCTTGTTTCTTCCTTTCTTCCTTCTTTGTATTTCCTTTCATTCTCTTCAGCTTCAACATAGCGCTTGCAAGGCGTATAATAACAATCGAATGATCTTTCATCATTTTTAGGTTCTATTTTTCTCTCGGTTGTGCACTGCGAAAGAATTTCTATGGCATCGATCGCAATTGAAGCCTTTGCTTGCTTTCTGTTGTTGCTTGGTTTGTTCTGGCTATAGTCAGAGCAGATGTTTAGGGCTTTCTTTTGCTCGAACAAACCTTGAATAGACTGTGTTTCATGTGTCTTCGGAGCATTGTCCAAAGGATGGTTTGATTTGGTTTTGACCATCTAGGCGGAGGAGCACCTCCTTTACGGTTCATCTTATGGCCTTTTTCGTGATCACTTCATAAGGCCATTCTTAAGTTGGCATGGATAACTTTTCTTTGTATTACATTTAGGTCGCATGTAGGTGACCCCATGTTTCTACAATTTTATACGGGGATGAACTTGGCATTGTTGAACCCGATATTGGATTCTTCGTACCCGAGACCTCGAGTATTCTTTTGATTTCCCATCAGGACCTATGATCATGGTGTCGCAATGAGTCAACATTTTCTTAAGTTGCTTCGCCCTAAAATGGGTTATTAACATTGGGCTCATGGTTTCAAGGATTCTGATTAACCTCTCAGAACACCATGGTGGGAGAAAGCATTTCATCTTGCGATGTAGGGTTTTATCTTCCATAGGCTATTCATCATGGTTCATCAGAGGCCTGATAGAATACAATAGGGTCATATTTGAAGGTTTCGGTTTCAGTGAATCCTTCTTTGAGCGGCATTACGAATATTTTCAGTTCTTGAATTTATTTCACCTCTCTTCGTGTAAGGTCTTCGAAATGGTCTTTGGGTATTTGCTCGATCATCGAAGATGATTGATCCGGTTTCTTCTTCATATTCTGAAGGAATCGTGTAAGACGAGAAGATCATATTTTCATTTGCATCCTCTCCCAAGGAATAGTCAGTATTTGCTATGTGCAGCACAAGTTTCATAACTTGTTGACTCTTTGAATGTTCATCTTTCCTGGCGAGTTTACCCAAAAAGTATTTCGAGTTTTTCAACCCGATCTCATGCGCTTCAATTGGTTTTATTTCTCCATGGATTTGCTTGACCTTGCCATCTTTCACATATTTTAGGCATCGGCGCAAAGTCGAGGAAACGACATTATTCTTGTGTAGCCACGGTTGACCTATCAAGGCATTGTAGGTCGTTTTGGTGTCGATGACATAGAACTTGTATATCACCAATTTTGAGAGGCAGGCTGACTGCCCCCATTGAACTTCACCCATTCTTGTATATCACCAATTTTAAAAGGCAAGCTGATTGCCCCAGCCGATTGCTCCATTTTATGATTGAAACCATGATTGAAGCCATGGGAGGTAACCATGGGAGGTAACTTATGATTGAAACCATGGGAGGTAACTTTGTCTTCGTGCTCAAAGTGAGACGGTCTAAAGTTCGCTTGAGCATAAGATTGATAGAGGAACCCGAATCAATTCACATGCGGGTTACCCTTTGGCCTTCACACTCACCAGTGAGAAATAGTGGTCTATTGTGGTCAGACGTGCCTATGAGATCATCATCATTGAATGTGATAGTTGGACTTGTTGTCCACCAGCGTTATTCATTGCATCTTCTTTTCAGCGAAATGCGCTCGGAATTCTTTCGGGTGTTGAAGTGTATAGATAAGCACTTCTCTCACTTCAGCGGACATCATCAAGATATCAAACACGCTGACCGCTGCTGTTATTTTTCTAAGCTGTGCGAGGATATTGTAATCTTACACCATATATTTCTTAGGTGCTGGTTCATCTTGCATAGCGGGTTCTTTTCCTTTTGCCTTAGCTTTCGACCTCCCAACCTCATCTTTTTAGGGTGGCTGGCGCTCAGGAATATTCATACCCGAGCGAAGCACTGCTTGGCAATCAGGTTTCTTGGTTTTGACAAAGACGACTTCACCGTCATCTAAGTCACTTGAGGAACTTCCTCCATAGACAACCACATTACACATTTCATGGTCATCCTCATCGGTTTCTTTGTCTTGAGGGGTTTGACTCGTTTCCCCTTTTTCAGTTTTGAAGCCCAACATTACGGCTAATACATCTTATGTTAAGAAGTCCAAGAGAGTTAATGGTAGCGGAGTACCTTGCTTATGATCCTCTAAGGCTTGCATGTGCTTTTGGATTTCAGAAAGTGTAGGTAACTCTATTGGTTTGGGCGACTTCTTGCCTTTTTGGCTGTCGTTCTTGTTTGGCTTGCGATGGATGACCCGTTTTAGGGGCCTTGGCATTGTGGGGTTTAAGTTGCTGTCCCATTTGACTTGAGGCTCTTTCAGGAGCTGTCTCAGCAACTTTTTAATCTTCTTATAGAGGTGAAATTTCCATGTCTCGTTTGCGGGACCTTCAACCCTCTTTTCTTCAACTACCTCAACATGAGAGATAACATTAACTTGTTCATGAGGATCGGGTTGCTGCATGGCACTTGGCGCTAGTTGCATGCGACCTTCTTGTATCCTTCTTTCTATTAGGTCTTTAAAGACCCAACAGTCCTCTATTTTATAACTTATCACCCTATGAAATGGGCAAAGGTTAGGGTGATCAACATTATATGCCTAATCTGGGCGTTTGCTTGGAGGCAATTCCATACCATCTTCCAAGGCTTACTTGAATATTTTAGCCGTTTTCTCCTTCTTGAAAGAGTATTTCTTATTCTTTCATTCTCCTAAAGGTTTGGAGTAACGATTGTTTTGGTTACCGCGAGGAACCGGCTGGGTGGGTTGGCTATCGACTTGTCTCGCCTCCTCGTCGGAAGAATCAGAATCCCTGTTCTCATTTTTGTTGGCTTTATTAGTTTTGACAGCATATACTGTCTTTGATTCCCTTTTCTTTGGGAAGTCTCTCTTTAGTTTGAAAGAGACCGCTGACTTCTCTTCTATATCTGTTTGATCCAATCTGGATACGGTATCTACCAGATCTTGATAGCTATTAGGATTAGTGACGATTAACATTTGTCTCATTTTACCAGATGTACTTCTTATGAGCAAGTCAACTGCCTCCCTTTCGGGTATAGTATGGCTCGACTTGATGCTCATATTTCTCCATCGGTTGATATATGCCAGGAGATTTCGTCTGGCCCTTGTTTGGCCCATGCTAAATCAGCAAGCCTTACGGGACTACTCGCGGTGGCGAACCTGTCTATAAAGGCACGTGCCATTTGGTCCCAAGATTTCGTACTTCCTAGTTCTAAAGAGAAATACCATTGAAACGCTGGTCTTGAAAGACTTCTAGCGAATTGGCAACAAAGGAATGCTTCGTCTCTTGATGAGTCTCCACATTGAATAATGAAGTGGTTGACATGTTGTTCAGGTCCCTGTCTCATCTGTCCCATTTCCTGAGAACTTGGAGAATAAGGGAACATTGTATGTTAGGGGATGTTTTGGTATTTTGAATTCGGGAGGGTATGGCTTCCCTATTCGCAATGTTGTTTGTTTTGGAGCAATCCCCATTTCTTGTAACTGACGGCTGATCATTTCTTGAACATCAATCGCAGTAAAGGTTGGGGAGGCTTCTCGCCTTTCATTTTCCCAATGCACTCTTCGTGATCCTTGGGTATTTGTTCTTTCTAGTCTTTCAGGCCCATTTATGGGGCTAGACTGATTTGATGTTTCCCCTCTTTCATGTTCGGAGCCAGCGGGGCCTTTTCCGCGGATCTCGGCTACCCATCTTTGTTCTCTTTCATGGGCTTGGTGTAATTCAGCCCTAAGATTTTGTATCTCGGCTTGCATTTGGTTGAAGGCGGATAACATTTGTCCTTGCGCTTGTGCGCCCGTTTGACTTTCACCAGCACATGGGGAAGTTGCCAAGACGGTATAGAAGTTACCTAATGCTGGTCCATCCATATGATCTACACCTGAGCCACTCACGGTTTTGGGTTTGGCATTTATGGGAGGAAGGTATTCTGCATCAGACTCTTCCTCATCGTCACTTGGGTATTTGATGATAGGGTCCTTTCCCTTCCTCTTCGAGGTCTTCATTAATGGTTATCATGAAGACCGTCGCTTCTTCTTCTTGCTTAGGGTGTGTTTTAGTGACCCTTCGCTTCTTGTGAGCGGCATTTGGCGCCACTATTGTTAAACTTCCAGTGTTGGAGGGGTGTGGATTTATTCGTGCCCCCAGCCTATCATGTACACTGGTTGGTCTTCGCAGAATTTGAGGGGTTTGATTTGATCCCTCGTTGCTTAAGTTTTGAGAGGTGCTCGCGCGCATCTCTCGTCGGAGTTTTGGTTTTAACGAGGCACCATGAGGTGCCCCCAGCCTTGGGGCTGAGAACATTGGTTTTGGTTTTGAGGGGAAGGCACTGTCATGTACCTTAGGTTTGGAGACTGGAAACGTTAGCCTCGACTTGATTGAGGGTTGGGCATCATTGGATGCCCCCAGCGTTTGGGCTGGAAACGTCAATCTTGATTTGACGGAAGAGGGTGTAGAGGTTTCTTGCGCAGGATGTACGTAGTATCGATTCCTACGCTGCTTCAACATGCGAAGCTGTTTGTGGGCCCTATGAATGGTCATAGCAGTGTCATCAACCATTTTGCGGTTGGTGTTCATCCTTTTCGAGACGGTTTGAGGGACTTCTCCCGCTGCACGTATGTGTGCAGTAGAAGAATTCCTCCTCACTATCCTCAGTGGGGAGAATGAGTTGCTGACGGGAAGGGCTGGCTGAGCCACCAGCTCATCCTGGTAAGCTTGGAGATTCCTTTTCTTGGTGACCGACAGAGGGGTCACGGGAGTTTGGTTGACTTTGGTTATTTTCTTGGACGCACGTCTTCTTGCGTGTCTAGTTTTGAAGAGGGGAACGAACGTTTTGCCGTCTATTCCCTTAGGAGTGAGAACATAGCATGTTTCATCATCATCTTCAACTTCCTCCTCGGTGATGGACCCGAGGGACAGCTGTTCATTCATTGGAGTAGGAACAGGGGCTTCGAATGCCCTGACTTCATCAATAAGGACTGTGAAAGTCCCAAAATAGACAACTTCTTCGCCAGCCGAGAGGCTAGTCACTTGCGCGATTCATAATCAGTCCATCGAGAGAGTTTAATGATTGTGGGGACGTTTAACTCCCAGCGGACGCAAGCCTCCGCTGTTAATTACATCAGATGACCCTTCCAAGCCATACTGAATACCTCGTTCATTCCAGGATTTGAAGCATATTTGTTGTGAATTGAATAAAGGGGCTAAAAGGGGAGAACTCATGTACTTGGTCTTTTTGTGTTCATTTGATTATCATTGTTTTGGGTATTTAATTAATATGTATGCACAAGATGCAATGAATGTTATTAAAATACATTTATTATACCTTTTTATTTATTTTAGAAACATATTTGTATTTGAGAAAATATATTTGTGCTTTATTTATATTTTATTTAAGAGGAAATGATTTAAACAGGAAGAAAATGGTATTTTGGTCATTAGGAAGGTTGTATATTGTTTGATTATGCTTGATTTTGATTTGGAAATATGAAGGATTTGATTTGGGTTCATTTAGAGTTGGTTTGAGTTGGTTTGGATTTGAAATGGAGAAGTTATGACCAAAAAGGGCTGGAAAGGGCTTGTTTGTGATGTTTTCCAGGGACTTATTTGTGAAGCTGAAAGGATTGAGATTTGTAATTTGGATTTGAGATGAAGTTTGGGCTGTAAGTGGGATTTCCAAGGACTTTGTTTGAGAAGTTTGCAAGACGTCAAGGACTGATTTGTGGATGTCGAAGGACTGCACTTGTGACTTCTTTTGTCATAAGGGTCTGTTTGAAAATAGGTTTCGATTCTTTGTTATTCGGGGCTTTGAAATCTGTATTGATCCTTCAAGGTTTGTGTTGAGGGCCTCTTGCTATTGCTACCTTCATGTTCTTCGTGGTTTCGGTTAATTCTTTTGCGAATTGGATTGGTAGAGGAGTAACTCTTGCCAGCTTTCGACATTGTTTTAAATGAATGTCAACAAACTCCTTTTTCATGGGATTTGGCCATATGATGGCATGGTTTTAACCTGCAAGTATGAAACATTAGATCTGGAGGGCATATGAGAATTTTCGCACATTATTTCTGGGTCTTAAGATTGCATAAAGGCACGGGTGACGTGGGAGCTGCTACTTTTACATGTGCAGTTTTACCAGTTTGGTCAGTTTTTGAGACTTCATATCTTTCAGTTCACTTGATGGTTTTAAATGAAATTTTTCCGTCTTGTACTATGATATCAGGACTATAAGTCGGCCAACTTTCATGATTTTTCATGGTGTTTAGCTATGTCAAACGGAAATTCCAAGTAGTGACCAGCAGTTTTCTGTTTTTCTGAACTGCTGAACTTCGAAGGTCGATTCCTGCCAATTGGCTACACCAAATCTTGTATCCTGCATATGAAAATGTTTGTTTAGTCATGATCTATATGCATGTATAGCAGTTTTGCAAGAATCTATTCAGAGCTATGCCAAATGTGTGTTTTCGTGCAGAGGTGTCTGCTGGTAGATGGAGCAGTAGTTTTCTGTTTTGGTGAATTTTGAAGACTATTTCCGACAATTGGCTAAACCAAATTTTGTATTCTTTATATGGTTTTACAGAGGGGAGTTCAATCTATAACTCTGTGGAATTTCATGGGATTTTGAGTTCTTTTTCTATGCTTAAAGGCCATGCAAAGGCAGGGGTATCTGTTGGTATTTTATTTTCAGCTGCTGTTTCGCTATTCTGACGACCGATCTTTAAAAATTCATTCTGGACAATCTACAAAGCCAAATTTTTGGTTCTTTTTATGAGAGTGTAGAGAAAAGTCTACTCTATACGCATGCCAAATTTCAAGATCTTTGCACTTTCCTAACCATTTTTAACAGGTGCTTGAGTGCAGAGATAGACTGGTAAAAGATGCAGTTTTTCTTTCTACAGTTTTTGTATTTCCATTTTGAAAAGCTGAACTTCAAAAATTCATATTAAATCGAAATAAAATCCAAATAATATGAACTTTGTGTCCATCTTGTGTGTTTTGAAGTTATTTACATCTTGGTGCAGTCCATTTTGCATTCTAGCCCCTGTACCGATCTAGATTGGTCGTTTTACCAGAGAGGGTCATTTCAGTCTAGTACCAGTTTTGTTTGCTGACAAACATTTTTGTAAAATTTGTGCAAGATAGACCACAACTCCCATTTAAGTATTCTTAGTACCAAAATCTTCAGGAAAGCACAATCTATATCCTCAAAAAGTTTCAGGATTTTAGAAGGCCTAAATCTATTTTTAATTTGTGATTTTGTAAGAGGCATATTCTGGGACAGCAAGCTTATCTATCAGTTTTTTTTGTATTTTGGAAAGCCGACTTTAAAAATAGCTAGTAAATCGTGTAAAAGTGCTGTAAATGTAAAGTTTGAGTCTAAATTGTGTGTTTTTGAGTCCTCTATCTAACTATGTATTTGGATTTCTGGTTTGAGTTTCGTGATCAGTTCATATTGGCCGGTTTGTGACAGCAGGTCATTTTGAGACATTTGGGGTATTTGAGATATCATATCATGGGGTATTTGGTTTGATTAGACTATATCTAAGCCCTTGTGTCGAGATCAAGAATCAAAAGAGGCATTGGTATCACAATATGTCACTTACCAATACCATTTCGAATTTGCATATAGGTCCTATGTCATTTGCATAATTATGTGAAGGTCCTTGAGCATCATTTCATTGGGATTGGTTATTTCCCTCTTTTCATTTGCTCTCTTCTTCAACAATTATGCATCTAGGCCTTTTAAAGATTAATAAAACTCATAATATAGAAAGAGATGTAGTGAAACATCAATCTTTCATGCATTACTTGTCTTATTTCTCTTTTATGCATCAAGGTCATTCAAAAGTCAAAAATGACACAAATAGGGAGATGTAGTTAAACATCAATCCCTATTTTATTTAAATTCATCTTTATTTGTTTTGCACTTTTAGTTGATTTTATATTAAAAGAACTATGCAAGAATTGGATATTTAAAAGGATGTAGTTAAACATCAACTTTTAATATCTTCTTCTTTTATATTTCTTATAATACAAAATGTCACTTTTAATATATATATCATTTTTATATATTTTGTGTAATTGTGTGTTTTTGTCCCTTTTTCTTTGCAATATAAAATGAAAGAAAGAAAAGGAAAAGGAGAGAAGAAAAGGGAAGAGGAGGTAGAGAAGACAAAGAAGAGCAAGAAAATCACAAATATTTACATATGCATATTTTTTTGTTTAGAATCATAGGCTTGAAAGCTAGCTATAAAAGCTACTAATGCCTCATCTATTTCATTTGTCATTTTTTAAACCTTTTAATATAATATTTGGTTATTATATAAAAGGAGATTATTTATTTATATGATTTCATGCTTCTAAACTCATTCATATGAATTAGAAACACTCAATCAAAAACCGAAATTTAAAAGAAAGGAGAAAAGGAAGAGATTAACAAATAAAAGCTCCAATTGCATAAAAGGAAAGAAAGAAAATCTCAAACCAAGAACATCTCTTTATTTCTTCATGATTAGCATACATGAACATCAAGCTTCATTGAACTTTTACATTGCAAAATCCTAATCTCTACCTATTTCTATTTTGGATTTTTGCTAGAAGAGGTTTCAGCCTTGGTATTTTTTTTGTGTTTTTGTGTTGTGTGGTGTACATATATTGTATATGTGTGGTTTCTATTGTATATATTGTGCCTCTCTTGTGTATCTTGTCTCTCCTCTCTTCTTCTTCAAATGAGGGGTTTATATAGGCTATGGCAAGGGGTAGAGCCTAGGGTTGAGAGGAGCTTTGTTGGCATGATCCCCACCACTCATTTGCATTAACTCTCATCCAAAGGTTTAGATGCATCCAAGTGTCATGCTTATCCCTCAAGCTTGAAGAGAATATTCTTGGCATTTTAGCATCTTCATTGGTCATGTGACATGTGTCCATAGGAGCAAAATATCTAGAGCATATTCTAGAATATATTTTTCCCTCCCATCTTGGCATCTTCAATGGCCATGTGACATGTGTCAATGGGAGCAAAATATCTAGAGCATATTCTAGAATATATTCTTCCCTCCCATTTTGGCATCTTCATTGGTAGTGTGACATGTGTCCATGGGAATAAAATATCTAGAGTATATTCTATCCTCTCAAATTGGGCCATGCAACAATTGGGCTAGCCTATTTAATTTCGGTCAATAGCAGCCCCATCAATTTGGTTTGACCATTTAGTAGCAGCCCCAATTTTCATCCATTAAATTCGGCCCCATTTCAATTGAACTCAAACATGAAAGAATTGCCTTCAGCCATTGAGCCCAATTAAATATTATCTCTCCATTTTCATTTTAATTCAAAACCGTGAGCTTCGAATTATTTTATTTATTTTTTAAATCCTGACCTTTTTAGGGTCAAACAATATGACATTAGAATATATTCTTCAGTGCTATACACATGATATAAACAATTTTTGGTCACTAACATGAGGAAAATGGTGATGTGCCCCACATCGAGCCATTTATCGGACCCCGAGGCATGTAGAAAGTCCTTGAAGTCGGTGAACGACAGCATTACAGTCGAGCCATCGTGTAGAAATATCCCCGGAGGGACATGTATGACGACTTCCGTCATGTCCTTGGGTGCCGCCATCAAGCGGTCGTGGAGATCCCGCAAATCCTTTTCGGGAAGGAGCTTGTATTCTTCCTCGGTGAGCAGACGAGGTGGAGGTCCTGCTGGTTGGACAGGAGGGTCATGGCCTGCTGGTCTGGCAGTAGGGTCAGCAACTACTGGTCCGGCCGTAGGGTCAGGTTCTGATGTTTGGGCAGGAGGGTCATGGCCTGCTGGTTGGGCAGTAGGGTCAGCAACTGCTGGTTGGGCATGAGGGTCAGCAACTGCTGCTCCGGCAGCAGGGTCAGCAACTGTTTGGGAAGGTCCTTCTGCTTCGTCCCTCCGTACCGGTGACATCACGCCCTCCGTGCGACTACCATCATCTCCTCCTGTCTGTATCGAAATTTTTTACCTTTTTCAAGTATTTGAAAAGGAAGTGCTTTGAATGTAACAAAATAACTTGACTATTTATGCATTACCTGATCCAAAATAATCTGATTCTTGGGCCATTGCACGAATGACAGCCGGGCATCATCGACACAGAGCATGCCATTCCCCTCAATTGGGACAGGAAGAGGTATGTGCTCCCATCCCTTCAAGACATTGTCAATCTGTACGGCGGCATGGCCGGGAAGTAGCTGCTGATTGTGCACTTTGTCGGCTGCTGGATGTACCATGCCCTTAGCAACAACCAGAGGCTTATTCCCGAGCCACAGGATGAGTTCCCATGCTGTGGCGTCCTGCAATTTCATGTCAGAATTTATTTTTAAATTGAAATATATATACATTCATTCATATAAATCAAAGGTTGAAATAGCGTTTATCGCATCATAGCGGAACGGCTGAAAAAACGGCGCTATGGCCATATAGTGTCCAACAAGTAGTAATTGCCTCCCAATAACAGAACGGCTGAAAAAACGGCGCTACGGTTGAAATACCTCCCAATAATGTCCAAAAAGTAGTAATTGCCTTTAGAATACGAACAAGTAGTGATTACCTTTAGATGATCCAAATCGTCTCCGAACGTCCCGGATGCCTGACTACTTCGCCGAACTCCCGTCGGGGTGGGAGGTGCTTGCTCGGCTGGCTGCACCATAGCTGTAAAATCGGCACGCAACCTTGATTCCAACTCCTTTATCTTTGCGTCGTACTCGGCGCTCACCTCCTTGCGCAATTGCGCAACTATCTCGTCTTTGTTCACTTTCGCACGAGATTTCCTTCGAGATTTTGGTCCATTGAATACGTCCTTCCAGCCCTGTAGGAACCTACGCCCCTTACTCGACCAGGGTGTTCTGGATTCCCGAGCGCTATGGACAAGGAGTCATCTTGCCTTTCGACCGACCGGGCACCGGAATTGACCTCCTCCTCCACCTCCAACTGTGAATAGAAAAATTAGTTATAGCAAAAGAATTAGTGATGTACACAAAGTTTTTAACACGCTTGAATTACACATAGTTCTAACGAACGACTCTTACCATTCTCTGAGCCACGGGTTGCAACGCGGGATGTAGTACGATCCTCCCATCAGCGGTTAACTCGGACCTTGCCAACGTCCAATTTTGGGCCCTAGGATTTTTGATCCTAACCACGGGTGAGTCAACGTCTTTGTTCAACTCCAGTATTTTAGCCCACTCCTCCCTTTTACCCTGGTAACCACCCGACCCCAACTTGTGCGGATACTTGTTCATTCCTACGATCCTCCTGCCCTCCTCCCTTTTTTTCTTCACACATCCAAGTAAAAAAATTAGCCTAATATTTTCTATTTATTAAAAAGTAAATAAACCAATTAAAAAGCAAACAAAAAAATTACAAGTTGTGAGTGGAACACCATTTCAACTTCATATTAATTCAGTTATTCAAAATAAACACCATTTCACATTTATATATGATTGGAACAACAGCAACAGGGTGTCTATTTCGGACACCATTTACCAACATAATTCAAATCGATAAAGGAAAAAAGGTAATTTTGCTGAATTTACATACCTTGAACTCGTCCGTGCTCTTCATCTCCACAAACTTCTCCCACTTCTCTTGAGTCACCCAAGGATAGTAGCCTACCGGGCTTTTACCTTGATCCATGTAATCCGTACTCATCGTGCTTTTGAATTGCTTCCAAGCTTCATTCATTATCTTCAAAGTCTTATCCTTTACCACCTCCGGGATGTCATCCGGGATGTTCCACTGAGCCTGCATTGACACCCAAATTACTGCATTTAAGTTCATGTACAATTAAAAAAAAGATATTAACTGGTTAGGTACTTCACCTTCACAATGTTCCACCAGTCGTTCTTTTGGTCTTTCGAAAACTGATCCCATCTCTCTACCAGGATGTCTGCCTTTTGCTTCACCAAATTGCACACATAATTTCCGTACTCAGCTCGTCTTGTACCCTTCGCACACCCATTTTTACTGAACTCGATGTCCAGTTGCTTTGCCTCGGACGTGGACGCGCACATTGTCGGACCTCTTTTCCTTTTGGCCGAACCTGATTGGGCAGCAGCTTGGTGCTCGCCTTCTTCCATCATATCTACGTGCTCATTCTCAATCGACATGGTTCTATAAAAAAAAATAGAACTTTTTCAGTAAATACCAAAGTAAATACAGTAAATACATGCAGTAAATACCAAAACTTTTATACCAAAATTTCTTCGCAATGGAGGTGTTGAGCGTTTCCCCAAGAAAGAAGAGGTAGGTTGTCGGACCGGAGAGTTGGTTGGACAGGAGAGGCGACGAAATCAAGGTGAGGTGGGGAAGAAGGACTCGAAGCGGCGCGAGCTAAGTTTCGAAATGTTTGGAAAAGAATTGAAGGCGCGAGCTAAGTTATGAAAAATTTGGAAGAGCAGGCGCGTAATATGTATTGTAACCCTAGTTCTACACGGACAATTCACTTAATTCATTTGTGTTGGAACACCTTTATACACGGACATTTGATCTAAACTCCGTGTAGAGAGGAAGTAGAAGATCTACACGGACATTTTATCAAATATCCGTGTAGAAAGACCCTCTCGACACGGATATTAACTTAACAACCGTGTAGAATGAGGGAGAGCTACACGGACTTTAATGCGAAAGTCCGTGTAGAAAGACCCTTTCGACACAGACTTGATTTTAACATCCGTGTCTATACCTTTTCGGACATTGCAACGACACTCGTGCACGAATACCTTTCGACACGGCCGTTTAATTAAACGTCCGTGTCTTTTTACAATTATACACGGACATGTAATTAAACGTCCGTGATAAAAGTATAAAAATCAGATTATTTATTTAAGTTTTGTTTAATTTGAACAATTCCACGACGGAATTCGAAAAGTTGCCTTTTTATTATTTCTAAGGAGAAGACGAAACGACTCTTCAAAATTCTATATAATCTGAGAAACCCCGATTGAGATTTGGAATGTTCAAATGGCCGTGCCACCGCCCCCCTCAAATGTGACATGGCCATGGCCCCCCTCAAGTGTGCCACGGCGAAGCCCAAGGGGGCACCCACCACCAAATGTGCCATGTCCTCAACCCGGGTCAAATGTGCCAGGGCCACGGCCCCCCTCAAACCCTCCCGAAGTCCCTCTCGAAGTCCCTGCCGAAGTTCCCGCAGTCCCTCCCGGCTTCGAAATGCCTCCTCCCTACGTGAAGAGGACATGGCCATGGCCCCCCTCAAGTGTGCCACGGCGAAGCCCAAGGGGGCACCCACCACCAAAGCCCTACATAAGTAGGGGCAATCCAGCCAGACCATTCTTCCCTTGGATTAGAAGGCCAAGGCAGCCACCACCATCTAACTAGTTTAATTAAGTTATTTTTTTTTTGTTTGCTTTGTAGTTATTTTGTAGTTTTTCTTTAAATTTGTGGTACATGTATGAGGATCCTTTCTTTTGGTACGATGTATGGGGATCATTTTTTATGTAATATATTTTGTTCTTTAATCAACAATTTTTTTTTACACAGTTTCTTTTTTGTTAAATACTTCATGCTATCTAAATAAATACTTTTATAGATATGAATTAGCAGCACAAAACAACAACATGCAATAATATATAAACACTACAAAGGTTATTACTTAAAAACCTTTAATATTTAAAACTTTGATTCTAAGTAAAATACTTAATGCTGTCTAAATAATCTGATTTGAAAACATAAATTAACACTTACCTGATATGAAGAATAAATAATTTATGGGGACTTTACAAAATAATTACAAAAGCTAGCTTTAACATAGAATAATTTCTGGGAATTGCAAATTAAAAACCTTTTTACATGGATGTTTAATTAAACGTCCGTGTAAGAATACCTTTCTACACGGACTTTTAATTAAAAGTCCGTGTAGCTCGCTTTGCATTTCTACACGGACGTTCAATTAAAGAGAACGGAGTAGGTTCTGATGCCCACCGGACCAACTTTTATGTTCAACGATGCTGACGGTCCGATCTAATATAAGATATGTGCGCACGGAAACAGAAACAGAAACAAACAAATTTTAAACTATTCCGCACGACTTTTAAAGCAAATAAATGGTGATTAAATCCATCGTAAGCAGAGTAGGTCCGATACGCACGGACCTACTCTCAAGTCTTAATTTGTAACTGGAAGTTAAATAATATAGAGTTCAAGAGCACAAAAAATAAAAATACTTCATATATTAATTTCAACATAGGAATAGTTACTGGATACATCATCACTTAATACCAAAACAAAAACATAAAATATATAACAAACATAAGTATCTATCCCTAATTAAAAAACTATCCTTTCTAGTTGCCTCCCCTTTTTAATTTTAACATCTGTGTCTCTTACCCTTTCTACATGGACTTTTATTTAAAAGACCGTGTAGCTCACCCTTCTAGAGATCTAAACCCTAAACCCTTTGTACACGGACTTTTAGTTTAATATCCGTGTGTCATTACCTTGTACCTTGTACCTTTTTCCCTTCAGCTTTGCCTCAACCTTTTTTCCCCTTCAAATTTGTTCCCTCTCTGCCTTTGCAAAACAATGAATCCGAGATATTTGAAAACCTGCAGTTGAGCATTGAGTTCCTGTACCAAACCTTCATAGCGATCATTTTCTTTTTAGAAATACAACTCCACAGCAAGCGACTTCATCAAAATGCTCGACCTTCCTCTCCCAACTCAGATTTCTCCCTCCTCTGAAGGCAGAACAGGCAGATGCAGCCTCCCGGGAGAAGTTCTTCAATCTGAGTTGGAGAGGAAGGTCGAGCATTTGGAGAAATCGCAACGAGGGTACTCGGCCTTCGAGAAATAGATAGGTGAAATTGGCAAAGGACTCGAAGCGGCGCGAGCCAAGTCATTTATTATATTGTAACCCTCTTTCTACACGGATATTAACTTAACAACCGTGTCGAATGAAGGAGAGCTACACGGACTTTTACGTTGAACGTCCGTGTAGAAAGACCCTCTCTACACGTATTATTAAAAAAAAGTCTGTGTAGAAAGTAATTAAAAATATTAAGTGAATTTACTTCTTATTTTTTGTATTATTTGAAGTGATAATGAATTATTATATGTATTATTTTGAATTAATATTTGATATTTGACCTAGAAATGTTTGAAATATAAATATTTTTTATTAATATTTAATATTTGAACTAATATTTAAAACCAAATACTAATACCTGTCTGTCCTCAAATGGACTTTTCCAAGTTTGATAAATTTTTAAGACATCTATTTGTTTAAATTATTTACATGCATCATAAATTCAAATTTGGAAAGTGTACAAAAATGTGAACAGCACAAAAAAGGTCAAATAAAATAGAGTTCAAGAGAATAAAAAATAAAAATACTTCATATATTAATAACATAGGAATAGTTACTGGATACATCACTTAGTACCAAAACAAAAACATAAAATATATAACAATATAAGTCTCTATCCCTAATTAAAAAACTATTCTTTCTCACTAATTGCCTCCCCTTTTTCTCTTTTCAGGGAAGTATCTTGCTCGCTTGCCTCCTTTCTTGTTTACATTTTCCCATACTCTCTTGCTTCTTCTCAACCGTAACCAAACTTTGGGATCATCAAACTGACCGTGTGGACCGTAAGGATCCTCAGGACCGGAATCCGAATCACCTTCATAAGACTCAGGATCCGATTCGGATTCTGAATGAGAAGAGACTTCAATCACAGGTGGCGGGGGTACATCCTCCCAATGAATTATGTTCGTCTTGTGACCATTCTTCCCGCAATTCGGACATTTAGCACCTCGTCCACATGGTCGAATTATACACGGATTTTTTGGAGGATTGTGATTTCCCGCAGGATTAAGATTTTCCATATCTGAATAGCACAAAATTATTTTCCAAGTAATTCTTAATTTCTTTTGATCAGAATTACTTGATCAAAACGTGTAGCTCCCCTTCTACACGGATTGTGATTTCCCGGGAGGAGATTGCCTTTTATACCAAATTTTTCCATTTTTCTACACGGATTTTACCTTTAACAATCCGTGTAGCTCCCCTTCCCCATTAAACCCTAAACTCTTTACCCACGGACGTTTACTCTAACATCCGTGTTTGATTACCTTTTTACACGGACCTTTATTAAAAATCCGTGTAGCTCTCCTCATTATTGTGTGGATTTTAGTTAATAATCCGTCTACGTTACTTTTCTCCTCACGTATTATTAAATAAAAGGCCGGGTGTGAAGTAATTGACAACATTGCGTGGTTTAACTTGTTATTTTTTATATTATTTAAAAGTGATAATAAATAAGTATACGTATTATTTGGACTCGAAATGTTTGAAAAGCCAATATTTTTTTACTGAAATTTAATATTTCAACTAATTTTCAAATCCTAATAGAAATATATTAACTGCAAATATTATTTTACTAATATTTTAACTGCAAATATTGTTTTGAAATAGAAATATTTTAACTAGAATATTATTTAAAAGTTGTTTCCAAACAAGATAATTAAAAAGTTATTTTCTAAACAAAATAAATATTATACATCTGCCTTTTTTTTCTTTTTCTCTTTTTTTTCACTGATTTCACATTACATTCGGCCCATATTCCTTCATTGTGGTCGGATCGCAAATAGTTTGCTTCGTCTTGTTCTTCAATTGAGGCTACCTCAGTTTGCACGTCGGTACAAAATGGAGGTATTTCGTCGAACTGGTCATACTCTTCTTCGTTGACGACGTTTTGTACCCCAACAATTCTTCTTTTCCCAGATAGGACGATGCTCCACCTATTATCACTCGGTTCAGTGACATAAAAGACTTGGGTTGCTTGCTTGGCGAGTATAAACGGATCATCAACATACCCAACTTTATTAAAATCAACGAGTGTGAACGCGTCGTTATCAACTTTAACACCCCGGTCTTCGACCCATTGACACCGAAACAAGGGAATGCTAAGGTCAGGACTGTAAATGAGCTCCCAAATTTCCTCAATAACGCCATAATACGACTTTGATGCTATTACGGGCCGGGAATCTCCGGATCTACTGAATTCTTGAGACGTCGCCACCAACGTCACCCCACTATTTTGCATCGTGCTCTTATCACTTTGGGATTTAGTGTAAAATGTATATCAGTTAATTTCGTATCCTTGGAATGTTCTAACAACAATTCGGGGTCTTTCGCCCAGCAATCGAACAATTTCATTTACGGGCCCCCTATCGGGGTGTGACTGCACCCTTTCTCTCAGCCATCCTACAAATGAATGATTATGCTCGTTGGTAAGCCATTCTGACTTCTCGTGTAGTACTCTTGTAGTACTCTTGTTGAAGGATTGTCATGTGCTCATCTATATAGGGAGCAACATCTGTCATGTGCTCATCTATATAGGGAGCAACATCTGTCATGTGCTGTAGTACCAAAAAATGTGCCTTCTGTAGTTCATCTCTATCAGCAACTACGGCTTTCAACCCAATTGTCCCGACTCCTTGGAGCCTTCCCTCATATCGAGACTTTGGAACGCCAATAGGACAGACACCGGTCAGGTAGTTGGTGCAAAAATCAATCACCTCTTCTGTGGAATATCCTTCTACAATGCTACCTTCCCGTCGATGTCGGTTCCTTACGTATTTTTTCAAAATTCCCATGTATCTCTCGAATGGATACATATACCGCAGGAACACAGGACCACAGATCTTGATTTCTCTCACTAGATGAACAACAAGGTGAACCATAACATCGAAAAAAGATGGCGGAAAATACATCTCAAGTTGGCAAAGAGTAGCGACGACTTCCACCTCCAAAGAGTCCAGTATTAGAGGGTCTATGACTTTGGAATTTATTGTATTGAAGAAAAAACAAAGCTTCGTAATGGTTTGACGAACGGGCTTTGGTAAAACCCCCCAAATTGCAACAGGAATCATATGTGTCAATAAAACATGACAGTCGTGAGATTTCAGACCGACCAGTTTCAGGTCCTTCATCGACACCAGCTTCTTAATATTCGAAGAATACCCTGATGGGACCTTAATACTACGGAGGCATTCACAAAAGATTGTTTTCTCTTTCTTCGACATTGTGCACATTGCGGGGGGTAGGTACGTGCGCTTCCCTTTCTCCTGCGGTGCAAGCTCGGGTCGTATTCCCATTTCTACCATGTCTTTTCGAACTTTGATACCATCTTTAGTCTTCCCTGGAATGTTCAATAATAAACCAGTCAAACTGTTGCAGACATTTTTTTCAACATGCATGACATCTATGCAATGTCTCACTTCTAAATATTCCCAGTAAGGTAGGTTCCAAAATATGGACATCTTTTTCTAAATATTCTTCGGCATTTCTGTAGCACACTTTCCAAACACAACGTCAAGGTTTTTAACACGCTCGAAGACACCCTTCCCATCTAATGGACGACGGGCCACTCCAAGCTCAACTTTTCCGTTGAATGTCTTCTTCTTCTTACGATATGGGTGATTAATTGGAAGAAACCTACGGTGCCCCATAAATACATTCTTTTGACAATTCTTCAACCTCAGCACCTGCGTATCATCTTCACAAATAGGGCACGCTTTTGCTCCTTTACAAGTGTAACCCGATAAATTCCCGTACGCGGGGAAATCATTTACGGTGCAAAACACCATGGCCCGCAAGTTAAAGGTCTCTTTCATGTACGCATCCCACACCGGGACGCCATCACGCCACAATTTTTGGAGGTCCTCGATTAATGGTGCGAGATATACATCTATGTCATTTCTGGGTTGTCTGGGTCCTTGGATTAGTAATGACATCATTATATACCTGCGTTTCATGCACAACCAAGGAGGAAGATTGTAGATGGCTAACAGAACTGGCCAAGTACTGTGCCGACTGCTCATGCTTCCAAACGGACTCATTCCATCTGTGCTCACCACAATCTTGAGGTTTCTTACCTCGGAACTAAAATCTTTGAAATGTCTATCAAAATTTCTCCACTGAGGAGAATCAGCCGGGTGTCTTAGTTTACCGTCCTTTTTGCGCCCTTCTTCATGCCAACGCAATAACTTCGCATCTTTGGGATTTGCAAATAACCGTTTGAATCTCGGTATTATCGGCAAATACCACAACACCTTAGCCGGAGGCCGGCCCTTTTTCCCGTCGTCACAATCAGTAGTGCCCTGGTCCTTACGTTTATACCGAGAAACACCGCACTTAGGACAAACATGCATGGCCTTGTACTCATTACGGTACAATACACAGTCATTCGGACATGCATGTATTCTTTCGATCTTCAAACCCACTGGACATATCAACTTCTTCGCCTGATATATTGTACGGGGTAACTCGTTGTTATCTGGGAGCATTTCTCCTAAAAGCTTTAATAAGGACGTGAAACTCTTATCGCTCCAACCATTTTCTGCTTTCAAGTTAAATAATTTCAGCACAGCTGACAGTTTTGTAAATTTGGTACACCCGGGATACAACGGCTTTTTGGATTCATTAGACAAATACTGAAATTTATCATAATTTTTATCACTAATTTCATCTTCCACATCATGTAACATGTCCTCCAGATTATCAATATACTCGTGTACTACATTTTCAGCGATATCTGTCTCCAGCTCATCATCGTCGTTGCGATCAAGTTCAACATTATCAAAATTTTTGACATTCAAATCATCATCGCTGAAATCAAGTTCAAAATTATCCAAAATTTCTACATTCTCATCGCTCTCTTCACAACGGTTAGAATTCTTATTGGTACAACTACTTTCCCCAAATTTCTCACCATGCATGAACCAACATGTATATCTTTTCTTAAATCCACGACAAATCAGATGAGCTCTAATTTCTTCAGAGTCCCCAAATCTTAAAAAAAATTTACAATCTCTACAAGGACACAAAATGTCGGCTTCCTTCATCTTCACTCTATACCTCTCAGCGAATTTTATGAACTCATCAACGCGACCCAAATATTCTTCACTATCACGTCGCAATTCATACATCCAACTTCGATCCATATGTAAATTAAATTAAAAAAATGATTTCAATTAATCATGGTCAACATGTAAATTGGTACCAAATTCTAGGCTTACAAAGGGCCGGTTTACAATCCTAACCCACTCTTTGAATATTAGGTCTCATATGTGAACACATATTAGCGAGATTTAATTAGTATTTGAGAAAAATTCGGCAGCATTTCCCCTTAACTCCCCAAGTATGCGTAAAAACCACATACTCGTAGGAGCATTAAGGGAAAATACCGTCGAACTTTCCTCAATTACTAATTAAATCCCGCTAATATGTGTTCACATCCTAAATGAGACCCAATATTCAAAGAGCAGTCCCAAAATGGGGACTATCCAAAATTAATCCCTATTGGATTAATTTTGGACGGGCAAAGGACCTAAAAGCATCAGTAGGTCGGTTATTGGACAACAATACACTAATTACACATGATCTAAATAAGTACAAATAAGTAACATAAAAATAGAGGAAGAAAAGGAAAATATATATATATATACACTAACCTTAGAAAGATAGAGAGGAGAAAATACAAACTTCAAAGATCTCAGATAATACCAGCTGCTGGCCTTTGCAGAAATCGGATCAGCGCATTCAATACAGAGAGAGAGAGACAGTATTAATTACTTGATAAAAAAAACGGCGCTGGAAGGAGAAGGCCTTTTATACCAAAACCCTACAAAGACTTTTCTCCACGGATCTTAAGTCAAGAAATCCGTGTAGCTCTCTCACAAATCATACACGGTTAATTGTATTTAAGAACCGTGTGTATAATGCTAGCATTTTCTAGGAATTTATAAAAAAATCCGTATCACTTAAGATAGGAGAACGCGGTTCTACACGGATTTTCAACAAACAACCGTATACATTTACTTTCTACACGGATATTTCGTTAAGAAATCCGTGTAGCTCTCTAACAAATCATACACGGCTATTTTTACTTAGAACCGTGTATAATGCTAGTACAAATATCCGTGTACAGTTACTATTTGGACACGGTTTTAAGTTAAATATCCGTGTATGTTATCCTGTATATTTTTTTATTAACAATTTTTTTCTGGGCTAGCCTCCATTTTTGCTAGCCAGTTTGCTACAAAATTCAATATTGAGTTTACCACCAGATTTTCAGATAATTTGACATCCAGTTTTCCAATTACAGCACACAAATTATACTTAGCATTACAAAATTCATAAATTCATATTTAGCATTACAAAATTCATAAATTCAACTCCTTATTTACTATTACAGCACAAAAATTACTAAATTCACTAATAAAACATTACAAGAAAATGCTTACAAGAACATTACTAGAATTCACAAAAATTACTAAATTCACTAATAAAACATTACTAAATTCACTAATAAAACATTACTAATATGCATAAATTCATATTTTATTTAACACCTTACAAGAGCATGCTTTATTTTGGTTAGGTTCCAAAGAAATGGGGCAGACTAACTTTCAACTAATAAAATATTTTCTGAAAATTAAATTATGTTTTAGTCCCAAGTTTTTGGCGATGCACAAATGGACATGTGGCAGTGTTATTACGTTGTTGTTTAAATTCTTTCGCAAACCACATCTTATTCAAAGGGAGTTTGTGTAAGAAATTAAACAACAATGCACTACCACATGCCATTTCTACACTGCCAAAAACTTGGGATCAAAACATGATTTAATTTAAAGAACATGTTTTATTATTGAAAGTTAGTTTTACCCATTTCTTTGGAACCTAACCAAGAAAAAACATGTTCTTGTCAAGTGTCAAATAAAATATAGTGAAAATAAAAAGAAAATGAAATTCATCACATGCTGTCCATCGGAAAGTTCATCACAATCTGTAAATAAAAAAAAATGATGAGTAAGTAAGCAACAATAAGTAACAGAAAATTAGAGGAAGAAACGGAAAATACATGCCAGAGATGAAGGAGATATTCATGCCAGAAGTGAAGTCCAGATGTAGGTTATCAATTATATCACATCGCTCGTCTTGATAGATGAGCTCCAAAGATAGCGACTTATCTTGATAGATAAGCGATCTGACATAATTGATAAACCTAAATCAAAATTCCAATTATTAACCGTGAAATGATTGTCAAAGTTGATCATAAGCGAAATGTAAAGTGACCGGTCTTTCTCTCTTCCTAAGGTTATACAGGAGAACCTACAATTTACCTATTAATTGCAAACACTAATCTTTATGTTTGTTGAATTACTTGATCAAAACAGCGCTGGAAGGAGAAGGGCTTTTATACGGCTGGGGAAGGAGAAGGCCTTTTATACCAAAACCCTACACTTTTCTACACGGATTTATACTTAACAATCCGTGTAGCTCAATAACAAAGGATTCACAGATATTTATGCTTAAGAACCGTGTCCAATGGTAATATTTCTACAAGGACTTATTATCAAAAATTCGTGTATCTATTCCGACACGGATATTCAAAAAATATTCGTGTACAGATACTATTGTACACGGTTTTTAGTTAAATATCCGTGTAGTCTAATGTATTTTTCTTTTTAATTTTTTTTTCTGAGCTAGCCTCCAGTCTTGCTGAAGCTGTAATTCAAGCCAAACTTAATTAATGTCGGCAATAAATTCAAGCCAAAGCTGAAAGGGCACCATGATTTGTTCATACTGGGAAAATGCTTCAGATTCTTAAAAAAGGGGCATAAGAGCATGAATTGTAAGAACCAAAAGACGTTTCTGTAATTGCCAATGCACAAATCACCTCTATTCGGCAATCCACTTTCTTCTAGTAATATATACATTCAATTCTTCAGTTATCAAAGGGAGTAAGTACATGCATGGCAATAAAGAAGAAGGTAAACAGACTAAGGAGACTCATGTGAAAACTATTGAACTGCAGCCACAATGATCTATAAAAGGAAGGAACACATTTGCACAGAACCATGCACCATCGCTCTTGACATCACAATTCATAAACTGAAAACCATGGCAACACCACCAAATTGGCAAACTATGCAAATGCAAGATCCGGCTAATATCCAAAATCGCATTGAAGAGCTCAGGGTCTATTTGCCTCGACGGGATCAAGAAATGGCGGAAGAAAATCAGTTCCTTCTTCGCTCTGCAATTGTATTTGCCGGGCCACACTATAATGACCACCACACAACAACACATTTGGCGAGTGCATTGGGTAGATTTTTTGGAATTCCACCACATTATTTCAGAATATCGGAAATTGACCCATCAATTGGGGACTTTGTTGCCACTTTCCCAAATTCAATTATGAGAGATGCTGTGGTCCGGGTGGGCGTTTTTGTTCTTGACCGGGATGTTGAAGTCCAACTGGTGGAATGGACGGAAGAATTAGGCATGCTCCACGAGCCCACAACCCACCGTGCTAGAATTAGGCTGCACGGTGTTCCTCTCCAATATTGGAACAAGGAAGACCTCTCTGATCTCGTATCAGGTTTTGGCTATTTGGTAAGAGTGGCGCCTTTCTTTCCCTATGGTAATTATGAGGTGCTTCGTGTTTTTGTGGCTTTTCATGATCCGGCAAAAATCCCAAAAAATATCCTTCTCATTGACGACCCAAACTCAACAATTGTGCAAGTGGAATTAGAAGGATACTTCCTCAGAGGTGGAAATTACATGCCACCTCCTCCGCCCCTGGGCCCCCCTCCATATAGGAGAAATCCACCTCCACATGCACCTCCACCACCCTCGTATTCTCAAGGCAATAACTCTGATGATCGTCGCATTAACCGCCGTCAAGCACCCTATGACAGTCACAGGTTCGGGCGAGGTGGGCGTGACAGTCGCAGGTTTGGGCCAGGTGGGCGTCAACTTTAGTAGAGTTTGAAGTTGTCAGTTATATCAAATGTTTAGGTTATCTTTTAATTTTGCAAATTCGGGCAGCAAATTCCATTGTTTAGGGATGCTAAAAATTATTATGGAAATTTATAGTTCATTGATGAATAGAATTAAAGTTTTCGTGTCCTATATATTTTTTGAGTTTTTTTTTATTTCTGGACTAGTCTTTTCTACACGGATTTAAAAAAAAATCCGTGTAGCTATTTCGTACACGGCTATTCAACAAATATCCGTGTACAATTACTATTTTGACACGGTTTTAAGTTAAATATCCGTGTATGGTATCCTATATATTTTTTTATTAACAATTTTTTTCTGGGCTAGCCTCCAGTTTTGCTAGCCAGTTTGCTACAAAATTCAATATTGAGTTTACCCCCAGTTTTTCAGATAATTTGACATCCAGTTTTTCAATTACAGCACAAAAATTATACTTAGCATTACAAAATTCATATTTAGCATTACAAATCCATGTTCAGCAATTACAAAATTCATAAATTCATCTCCTTATTTACAATTACAGCACAAAAAATTACTAAATTCACTATATTTTATTTAATTACAAGAACATGCTTTATATTTGAAACACAAAATCGGTGGATGGCATACAAACCGGTCAATTAATAAGGGTAAACTAAAAATTTATGTACACTAAATTATACAAAATTATAAAAAATTATACAAATCCATATTGAGTATTACAAAATTTAAATTGAAACATTATACAAATCCATATTGAGCATTACAAATCCATATTGAGCATATATTATACAAATCCATACTGGGTAGACATATCCTTCTTCCTGAGCCTCGATCCCATAATGATTTCAAATATAAACTTAAGGTTTACATTTGGTGCCAGTAGCTAGGGTTTACAGAGGGTAATATGAAGATACATTTTAATAAAGAAAGAGTCAAGTAAAAAGTTGGATGAAGGACCTTCAAAAAAAAGAGAAGAGGTGGATGAAGGACCTTCAGAGCCGGATGAAGAGTCGAATGAAGAGTCGCTTTGGCTCTGAAAGGGTTATGTCCGACTCTTTAT
Organism: Carex littledalei; assembly: GCA_011114355.1. NCBI lineage: Eukaryota > Viridiplantae > Streptophyta > Magnoliopsida > Poales > Cyperaceae > Carex > Carex littledalei. Next base: position 14,988,689 of record CM022082.1, read on the forward strand.
TCGGCTCTTCATCCGGCTCTGAAGGTCCTTCATCCCACCTCTTCCCTTTTTTTTAAAGGTCCTTCATCCAACTTTTTACTCAACTCTTTCTTTATTAAAACATGTATATCTTCATATTACCCTCTGTAAACCCTAGCTACTGGCACCAAAAGCGAAGAGCCATCGTTGCTCACCTGAATGTGACATGGTTCTACAAAAAACAACATTATTAGAAACAAGCACAATTATACATGCATTAGTAAAATAATCACTAAAATAACAATTATACATGCATCACTGTATTATACATGCATTAGTTGATTATACATGCATTACTCTATTATTAGAAACAAGCACAATTATACATGCATCACTCTATTATACATGCATTACTAAACAAGCACAATTATCAAGCTAATCATCACTAAAATAACAGTTATACATGCATTACTCTATTATACATGCATTAGTTGATTATACATGCATTACTCTATTATTAGAAAAAAGCACAATTATACATGCATCACTCTATTTAATATACTAATTATTTACATTATCTCAACAAATCAAGCATGCATGCATTAATTACTAATTGACCTAAATAAGCAATAACAAGTAACAGGAAATTAGAGGAAGAAAAGAGAAATATATACACGACTAACCTTAGCAAGATAGAGAGGAGAAATACAAATTAACTTCAAAGATCTCAGATCCGGCCTCCTTGTGCGCAGAAATCAGACCAATTCGTATACAGAGAGAGAGAGTATTAATTGATCAAAACGGCGCTGGAAGGAGAAGGCCTTTATCGATAATCAAAACCCTACAATAACCTTTCTCCACGGATTATTATGTAAACAGCCGTGTAGCTCTGTCAAATATTTCTACACTGCTGTTTAAACAAACATCCGTGTGCATTTCGCATATTTCTACACGGTTCTCACCATAAATATCCATGTAGCTCTCTCAAGGCATTCTACACTGATTCTTTAATAAATATCCGTGTAATAGATCCCACAGATATTTCAGGCTTCCAAAAAATTACAATATCACACGATTTTTATATAAAATTGTCAAATCCGTATACAATGTGCAGTGTACAATGACCATTCTGTAGTAGTGATACTTTAGGAAAAAAAATTGTGCTGAAGTTTTTGCGATCCCCCAGATAGTTATCGTAGTTATGGTAGTTACAGTGCGGGTACTGTAGCGCGAGTACTGGTATCAGCTTCCTTTAATCAAATATTTACAGTTACAATGCTTATAATGAATGTAACTCTACTTTTACCAAACTGACAAACTGACTTTGTAGCCTCTGCTATGATTTAAAAAAGAAAAAGAAAAAGAAAAAAGACGAACTCACATGTATGTCAATTAACTTGTTCTGGACAGTTTGATAAATGAATAATATATACCCAATACATTAATTTAGTGTGAAGGCGATCAAAAGATTTACAACAAATTATAGTTTTTATTTTTTGTGGGACAATCAAAGCTTATGTTATGTTCTGTTTTCTTTTGGAAATTGGAAGGATGTCATTTGCAGTTATTATTTTGGTAAATAGAGAAGTGTCTATGTAATCGGATATCATTGCTTGTAGCTTTTACTTTTTCTCCTCGGCAAATAAGACACGGTACTGCTCCAACCTTATAAGTAAATTAAAATAAAAAATCAGATTACCAAACTAAAAGAGAAATTGGAACAAAAGAAATTATGAATATATTCAATCCGCACTTGATACACAAGATCATGTAACGACCTGGGCTCATCTACGAAAATACAACAGCAACTTTCTCTCTTCAATAAATGTGGCAATGTTAACATACACTACAACAAATAAGGGCATCAGCGATCGATATCGTCGCCGGTTGCTAAAAGTATTCCCCCCGCCCCGCCCCCCCAAAAAAAAACAAAATTCTCGAAAATTAGACGTGACCAAAAAAAAAAAACACGAATATTTGGCACCAGACCAAAAAACCCATTGCGCATTAGGGTAAAAACCCTCCCGCCAACCCAATATTTTTCTCTCTTGTTCTCTCCTTAAACCCCAACCTCATTGCTGCCTTAGACCCCACCCTAAACCCTCTCCGCATCATCAACTCCTACTTTAATTAATTAATTACATTAGTCAGCATAAAACAAAATCAGCACTTTTCATTGCAAAAATGAAATAACATACGAAGAAACAATGTAATTCACAGTATAATTCACAAAAAGTACTGAACAAATACATGAACATAGTACATACAACACCAAGCAAATACAAAACCACAAACTAGCAAGAATATTTTAAAGAACACCATCACTTTCTCAAATATACATGCACACGAATAATTAAATAGTCATCTTTCATGGACTAGTGGTGCCACTTGGTGGGGCCGGAATAGGCGCGCCCTGGTAAGGCACCTTGGGAATAGAAGGAATGCTTGGGGTGGAAGGCATATGAGGTAATGTAGTTGGAATATTGGTTGGTATAGTTGTGGGAAAAGAAGGAATGCTTGGGATGGAAGACATAGGTGGTAATGTAGTTGGAATACTAGTTGGTATAGTCGTGGGAATTGCAGTTGGAATGGTAGAAATTAGCGGGAGTGTAGTGGGAAATGTACTAGGAATAGTGACCTTCGGAATTGAACTTTGTGTTAAGAATGTAACATTTTTTTTTTTCTGATTTATTTTATCAGCATCCTATAATTTTTCTAGTTATTTGGTTTCAAGAAAAATATAAAAATGCCAACATAAATAAGCGAGACACCATCCTGAAACCAAATTACCTTTTTTTTTAATATCAACAATGAAATAACAAAAATTCAAACGACATAAATCACACTATAATCCACAATAGTAAACAAAAATATGTACGAAATATAACACCAAACAGATATATACCAATTAATATACCAACACTATATGGCATAATATGAAGTCTCTGTTGCACGTGCATAATTCATGATCTTTCATGGACTGGTAGTGGTAGGTGGGGCCGGAATAGATGGCACCTGGAAGGGTACTTTGGGTATTGTGGTGGGAATAGAAGGAATGCCTGGGACGGAAGGCATAGGAGGCAATGTAGTTGGAATAGTGGATGGTACAGTTGTGGGAATTGTAGTTGGAATTTTAGGAATGCCCGTGATGGCAGGAATAGGCGGCAGTGTAGTGGGGATAGTACTAGGGATAGGGACCTTTGGAATAGAAGGCATTGGTGGCAAAGTTGTTGGAATAGCCGGAATAGTTGGCTTTGGCGTTATTGGTGCAGCCTCTGGCGCTACACCTTCGATCGTGTCTAAAAGATGGCGTGCCGCAAAACTTCCATTAATGGCTGTTAAAGCTAAAACCAAAGCCAGGATTGTCCAAGCTTGAAAAGCCATGAGTGCAATTGAAGATAGAATCAGAATACTAAATTTGAGAACTATATATTTCAAATTCACTTTCTATGTGGTGTTGTGTGAATTGGTAGTGAAGAAATAGTGATATTTATAGTATGGAGTTTAAAGGAGGAGGTGCAATTAATGGTTTTTAGGTTGCTCAACTAAATTTGTTCAAATATACCAGAAATAACAGGATATTGAAAACAAGAACAGATAGAAGACACCTGGTGGCGCCAAATAATAACAACTATCAGGTAGAAAACAATAAATAAATAGCAAAGTTGAAACGAAATTAAAGTTGACAACGTTATTCTACAACTACCAAATTATATGTGAACAGATAACTATATTTAATTTTGAATGTTAAAGGTTCTTAGTCAAGAAGTCAAAACAAATAGGTGGTCTTCTGCTAACTTCCTAATAATTAAGAATTTTGATTTTTGAACCATATATGATATATTTCTGCTACAAGTAATTAAGATTCTGGAGAATATTAACAAGTAAACATATCTAATTACTACCCACTTAATAGACTTTTTTAACCATTACCTGATATGCATTCTTTAACGTAAATTTGGCTTTTAATCAAGAACAATTATTTGAGTAATAATCTCCGCACCCTATTTAGAGAAATTATGTATTATATATGGTCCTCACTAATTATATGATCCCAACTAATTATTATTCTAAAAAGATATTATATGATCGCTACTAATTATTATTCTAAAATTTCTGCAACACTCTTTCTCTATGATCTCCACTAATTATATGGTCCTGACTAATTATATGGTCCCTTTTTCTCAGTTCCCGCACTCGTCCCCGCGTCAACTTTCATAGATATAAATACTTAGAAGATACGATATTAACACTCGAAAAATAAGATATAAATATTTTGATGTGTAACTCACTACAACAAAACGGGACTTCAGCGACTGGCATTAGCGACCGGTTAACATGCCGGACGCTGAAGACCCAAAAAAAAAAAAAAAAAAATGAAGTGTTTCGGTGACGAACCCTTCAGCGACCGGCGTCCACAGCCTTCAGAGACCGATTTGGCCCGGTCGCTGAAAGGGTACCACTAAAAACACCCCCGCCAAAGCCTTTCTTCTCTCTCTGACTCCTGCGTTAGGTTTAGAAAAAAAAACACACTCGACCCCGCTGCCTGACCCCCGGCCACCCCGACCTCTCCTATCTCTCTCTCTCTCTCTGTCTCTCTCTCTTGTTGCCGACCCCGCCGCTGCCTCCCGACCCCACCCCGGGTGTAACGTCCTGTCATGTCGACTTTTTTAGTCATTATCATAAATTGTCCCGAGAGAACGTAACGACTATTATAAGTATATATGTAACACTTCATCACGACTAGGTACATTTCATAGCTTATTTAAAATACGATAATTTTTATACAAATTAATACTAGAAAGTTTAAACACTTTGTAAAAGAAGAGTCCAAACGAGAAACCAATCTAATATACACACATCTTGAGTTAGGATCGCACGCGCAATTATCCATATAGAAAATGTCGTAAGAAATCTTATGGAAAAATACAAACATTTCTGAAATAAATGTCTCTTTACCTGGCCACAACAATTAGGAAATAAATACTAATCGTTAATTAAAACCTAAATTTGAGCTACCCTTTTTAATAACCTTCTAAATTTAACTTCAGCTGGATTTTTCAGACGGACAGCTATTAGTATTCTAACCACAGCTCACTCATATTAATTCGGATTTGCATGAAATTTAGTATCGGAAAATTTAACTTCAATATCTACAACTTTTGTTTAGAAACCTACCCCAAATTATGAACGTAGAATTCTCCATAAAATTCCAAAAGTCAGTAAGCAGTGTTGTTCGGAAACTGCAGACATCTGTCGACTATTTTAATCGTTCCGTCTCACTGGAAATTCCGATTTAGTTGAAATTGGTCGCGTTTGAACTGTAACAGAAAATCCTACGATCCTTATGTAGTAAATTTTCTCGAATTACGAACCTGTAAGTCCAGGTAGATTTATCTTAGGAATGAAAATTAAAACTGCAGAAAACAGAATTTTATCATTAGCCTAAAACGGTAAGGTTAATTAATTATGGTTCATTAACGCCCAATCCAACCCAACCAAAATGTGGAGACAACTCTAACCTCGCCTCTATATAAACCCCTTACCTCCCCCCCCCCCCCCCCCCCCCCCCCCCTCCACAGCCACCATCTCTCTTTTTTCTCTCTAGCCGACATCTTCCTCTCTCCCTCTCTCTCGCTAGCCAAATCAAGCTTTTTCATATACAAGAAATATTAGGACTGAGTTTTCTTAATTCATTGGCATTCTAAGATAAAAATACTAAATCATTAAATTACAACATTAAATCAAGTTATATTTTTATTTCCTCCTAAACGTTAAATAGATCGACTTCTTTTTGTTGAATTTTAGTTACTCGAATTTTTCTTGATTAAAATAAAACAAATATAAAGTCTCAATACTACAACTGGTATGACATCCGACGTAGTTTGAGACAAATAATTTTTACTATTCTTTTTCTTGATTTATTTCTTAAATCCAACGCTTGAATGATGCATTGACATCTAATACGGCTTGGTTTGGAGTAGAGTAGCATTTAATTTATTTTGTTTCTGTTCCTAAATTAAATCCAACGCTTGATTGATGCATTGACATCTAATACGGCTTGGTTTGGAGTAGAGAAATGAATTCCTTTTATTTTTATTTCTTTATTGTGTAAATGGTCTTCAATCTATAAACGGTGAAAATATATAGCACCTATACGGATTAGATCCCTTGTGTTTAATGCATTTGGGTTGCGATTTGATTCATGGAACCTAGATGTTCTAAATTTTCAAAGCAATCATAAATGATAATCCAACTTAAAGTGCACGAATGTCAATGTGTATTTTAAAGTTTATAATTTCTGTAACAAATTTTAATAGATCATTAGTAAGACAATAATAGAATTATACAAGAAACTGGATTAACACTAACCTTCATAATATTTATTCATATATTTCGCATGATAATACTTTAGCAAATAATAATTATTTCTTTTGATAAGATGCTTAAGTTATTTATGTTAGGTTATAAGTTCACTGCTTTATTTGACAATTTATTTAATAGAGCCTATATTGAATAGGCCTTGTTATCTATAACTAGTAATAATCTGATGCCTATATAAATTTATTAATCTATTGAATAGACTTTTGCTAAGGCTTTAATTAATTATTCGACTTCTTGAATTTTAATGATTCTTGTTCATACGTCTTTTATTTATTTTCATGATTTCCTAATGAAAGGATGAGTAGTATTTCACACACACTTAGCATATATTTTAGTAATCACAATGAATTTTAGTTAGTAAACAGAGAACCTTAAAATGACCATCGAATAATATTAACTAGAAATTATGCGTACATGATTTAGGCTCGAGTTCAAAAGTTCTAGAAGAGCCCAGGACGTCTAGTGAGTTCCTTACGATAACAGGTGCGGGTTTCCTAGACTTTATAAAATTATCTTACTTGCCCATTGTCATTCAACTGTTTATTATTATGGCATTAGTTGGATTTATGCATGTTGTTTTCGAACCATTTGTATAACTTGAGTAGAACATAAATAAATTGCACGAAAGAATATGATTCATACATTGACCAATGGACTTCCATGAATAGGATGTGTTGAGCTAGCATGAATTGTGTGATTGAACAAATGTACGTGAAATGAATAGATATTGAAAGTGAGCATAGCATTAATCTATTTCATATTGGGATGTATACATTGGGTCCAGTGTTCGACTAGACCCCTCATTAACGTGACTGTACGCGAAAGCGGTCCTGTCATGGATGTGATTGTAAGCTGACGCGGTCCTATCACGGATGTGATTGTAGACGCAAGCGGTCCTGTCACGGACGTGATTGTAGGCGCAAGCGGTCCTGTCACGGACGTGATTGTAGGCGCAAGCGGTCCTGTCACGGACGTGATTGTAGGCGGAAGTGGTCCTGTCACCGCCAAGATCTAGCGGCATATGAATTCACCGTCTAGTGAGGCAAATGAAATAGATTAACGGAATTTTGAAAGTAAATGAAAATAGTAAGTAATGTTAGGATATGCATTGCATTAGAAGAAGCATACGCATTTTAATTATATATGTTCATATTGTGAGAATAAGTAAAGGTTTATAAGCTCTGGGCTGGAACTAAATCCCGCACTGAGAGAAGGTTCGATCTCTCACCCATTCTACTTTTACGTGGGTTCCAAGTAACGAAGAGGAAGGATTCGAGCAAGGACAAGAGTGAGACTAAGAGGGAAGGCTTATGATTGATAAATTGCCACATGTTGTTAATTAGTTTTTTTTTCATGATTCAATAATTGATACATTGAGCAGGCATGGTAGTGCTTGTGTTACTAGCCATGTCCGCCGTGATCGTTTGTGAACTCTTTTGATTATGAAATAAATGTGGCTTTATGTATATTGTTATTGATAATGTATGTGATGTGAATACGCCTTACGTAGAAATACGTGGCGGGTTGTCCCGGAGTGTGACAACTAAATTCAACAAAAGAATTCGATCTATTTAATGATTAGGAGGAAATAAAACTTTAACTTAATTTAATGTTGTAATTTAATGATTTAGTATTTTTACCTTAGAATGCCAATGAATTAAGAAAACTCAGTCCTAATATTTCTTGTATATGAAAAAGCTTGATTTGGCTAGCGAGAGAGAGGGAGAGAGGAAGATGTTGGTTAGAGAGAAAAAAGAGAGATGGTGGCTGTGGAGGGGGGGGGGGGGGGGGGGGGGTGAGGTAAGGGGTTTATATAGAGGCGAGGTTAGAGTTGTCTCTACATTTTGGTTGGGTTGGATTGGGCGTTAATGAACCATAATTAATTAATCTTACCGTTTTAGGCTAATGACAAAATTATGTTTTCTGCAGTTTTAATTTTCATTCTTAAAGATAAATCCAGCTGAAGTTAAATTTAGAAGGCTATTAAAAAGGGTAGCTCAAATTTAGGTTTTAATTAACGATTTGATTAGTATTTATTTCCTAATTGTTGTGGCCAGGTAAAGAGACATTTATTTCAGAAATGTTTGTATTTTTCTATAAGATTTCTTACGACATTTTCTATATGAATAATTGCGCGTGCGATCCAAACTCAAGATGTGTGTATATTAGATCGGTTTCTCATTTGGACTCTTCTTTTACAAAGTGTTTAAACTTTCTAGTATTAATTTGTATAAAAATTATCGTATTTTAAATAAGCTATGAAATGTACCTAGTCGTGACACTACTAGAATCTCCGTTTTTACCAACGGTAGTAAAACACATTTCCAAGTGTGTGAAGGGCTCATGGAAATAAATCGACTTTTCTGACACAATAACTATTTCCAAGAGGCAGCCCATGGAACAAGTTACGCATGGAAATAATTCATGCTTGCCCATGGAAATGTACCATTTTCGCCGTTGGAAAAAGTTTTGCATGACCCGCGACCCGCCAAACAGACCAAAAATAATATTTTATTGAAGGCCCATGGAAATAATCAACCACTTGCGCATGGAAATAAGTCTGAACAAACTGGATAGCTTTTTTCCATGGACTGCCGTTGGAAATGCTGGGACAAATGCGCATGGAAATGTTTTACAGATCCAGTTTATATTATTTTATTCCTGGACATACTTTTTCCATGGGCCAGGCCGTTGAAAATGTTTTGTTCATTCTGATAATAATATTTTATAGTGAAGGCTCATGGAAATAGTGGGACAAATGCGCATGGAAATGTTTTACAGATCCAGTTTATATTATTTTATTCCTGGACATACTTTTTCCATGGGCCTGGCCGTTGGAAATGTTTTGTTCATTCTGATAATAATATTTTATAGTGAAGGCTCATGGAAATAGTGGGACAAATGCGCATGGAAATGTTTTACAGATCCAGTTTAGATTATTTTATTCCTGGGCATACTTTTTCCATGGGCAAGGCCGTTGGAAATGTTTTGTTCATTCTGATAATAATATTTTATAGTGAAGGCTCATGGAAATAGTGGGACAAGTGCGCATGGAAATGTTTTACCGATCCAGTTTATATTATTTTATGGCTGGACATACTATTTCCATGAGAGCGCATGGAAATACTGGGAAAATGCGCATGGAAATGTTTTATTGATACAGTTTATATTATTTTATGGTGGACATACTATTTCCATGCGCTGCCGTTGGAAATGTTTTGGTTCCTGGAGACAGCATCATTGTGTATATTTTAGATCTCCCTTTGAATTGTCTAAATAAACAAATCACAGCAGCAAGCAAGATTTAATTGTGCTAAATTGAAACATTATATTGAAAACTTAAATTTCGGTATTTGGAATAACCCTATATATGAAATTTTAATACAAAACATTTTGGCAGCAAGCAATATTGAACCCCTAAGAAAACATTGTGGCAGCAAGCAACATTGCCTCTTGTGTACTCCTGCAAATGAGGGTGAGTAAAATTAGCTTCAAGATTGCAGCAACTAATTAATCATGTTTCAATTCAATCTTGGTGTCCCAATTCCCTAGAATATAACAAAAAAATATAATGTAAAAATTCAAATGCAAAAAGTAACACATACATCTATTGCTTAACCAATTAATATTCTTGATCGGATTGCTCGGAATAATCGGATTCCCACGAATCTTCTTCATCATTGTGATACTCTTGCTCCATGTCATGATCTTCGTCATTTCCGTCCCTCGCCATTGATTGTGGTGCATTTGATGTTGTTGGCGGAATTGAAGTTGGATCGTCTACTAGTTCGAACTCGTCCGCTCCAAGGACCATTCCATCCCAATCAAAATCTCGTGTATTTGGTGCCGAGATTGGATTATCCGGCCTTTCTTCTTGGTAAAATTTGATGTTTGCATCGGCGCCCTCGTCACGAAACCTTGTTTTCGGGCTTACTTTCATCGCCACCCACCATGGGCGTCTATTTGCTTTTTCCGATGCATAAGGTAGGTAGCACACTTGGGTAGCTTGAGCTGCTAATACAAACGGCTCATAAGTTGCAAGTCGAGAAGTATGTTTAACCTCCACAATTCCATGTTCTTGGTCCACCCTTACACCGTTTACTATGTCGAACCAATCACACCTAAAGATAGCTACCCTTTGGGCATCATATACTAGCTCTATGACCTCTTGGAGAACACCATAGTAGTCGGTTGGTATGTCATTCTCCGATATCTCTCCTTTGATGCAAACACCGCTACTTTGAGTAGCCTTGTTTTGCCCATATGTTTGTGTGTGAAATCGATAACCATTGACTTCGTACCCATCGTAGAAGTATGCTTGTTTGCTAGGTGTGACTCCTGCCATTCGGATGTAGTCATCGCAATCTTCACGGGAATTTAGTACTTTTTTGCGTAACCAATCTGCGAACCCATTTTGACGAACTTTTGGCAAATCATGTGGGCTTGTGGCTACTCCAGAGTTGAGCATGCATGTATCAAACTCTCTGCACAATCCAACATATAAAGAAATTAAATGTTGGTAGATTATTAATAGATACCTTTCAAAACATTAAAATCATAATAAATTATAAAGATTGTACCCCATGTACTTCTCCGAGATCTCTGGACAATTGAGGACGACATACGTGTGCGCAGCCTTCCAATCCTCGTCACTGAGAGGCCTCCGTCTTTCTCTGCCCATGGTACAGCCCGGAGTATCGAATATCGATAGATGTACCCCCAAAGACTCTATGTTAGATTTGTCTGCAAAATAGTGGGAGGAAAATGTACCAATTTCCTTGGCAATTGTAGCCTCAACAATTGAACCCTCAACTTGTGCCTTGTTCGTGACTCTCATCCTTTGTTCTTTGTTGCGCCTGTATTTGCATCAATGGTTTAGGGTTGTTAGGTACATGTCTAAGTATAGTTTACAAGTATAAGCAATATGTAAGCTAAATGTTCCGTTCTTTTGAAAAGAAAACAAACCTTTCACATGGATACATCCATCGGGAGCCCACAGGCCCACCCATTCTAGCCTCATATGCTACATGCACCACAAGATGCTCCATCGAATCGAAGAAACCAGGCGGGAAATTTTTTTCCGCCTTGCACATTGTGACGATGATACCCGCTTCTAATTGTGCCAAACGGGATGTATCAAGCTCCTTGGCACAAATCTCTCTAAAGAATGCTGAAATCTCACATAAAACATCCCATACGGGATCCGGAACAAAGTCCCGAAATGCAACGGGGAGGAGGCGCTCAATGAACACATGTAGATCATGACTTTTAAGACCGGTGAGGGTGCAAGTGGTTAGGTTAACACACCTATCCCAATTCGATGCGTAGCCATCGGGAAACCTTACCTTCTTGAGCCATGTTAAAACAACCTTCCTTTGATCGGGATCGAGTGCGAATGGTGCCTTTGGTTTTTTCAACTTTCCCGGGTTGGTTTCAGACGGAATTAGGTGTTGGTTGGGACGATCACAATAAAGAGCCAAATCCTTTCTAGCTTTTTCATTATCCTTGGTTCTGCCACCCTTACCTAGAAGCGTGTATAACAAATTTTCTGTGAAGTTTTTCTCCAAATGCATCATATCCAAATTGTGTTGCAACAGATTATCTTTCCAATAAGGTAAAGTCCAGAAAATACTCTTCTTTTGCCAATGGTGCGTATCACCATAACCTGGAATCTGTTGTAATCCCGACCCTTTACCCCATTCAATATCTGGGATCAAAGACACTATATCGAGCAACTGCTCTCCCGTCAATCTTGGTGGTGGCCCATCAGTCTCGACTCTGTCTTTTATGAAATTCTTCGTATCAAGACGGAATGGATGGTCCGGAGGCAAGAAGCACCTGTGACAGTCGAACCAACATGCTTTTCCACCATGAGAAAGTTGAAAGGCCTTTGTCTTATCCATGCAATAAAAACACCCCAACCGGCCTTTTGTACCCCACCCACATAGCATCTCGTAAGCAGGGTAGTCACTCACCGTCCAAAGTAGTGATGCATGCATCTCGAAGTTTTCTCTTTTATAACCATCCCATGTCATCTCTCCATGTAACCACAAATTTTTCAATTCGTCGATTAAAGGTTCGAGAAGAATGTCAATGTCCCGACCAGGATGCTTTGGTCCCGGGATTACCAGCGCAAGGAACATGCTATCTTCTTTCATTATCATCTCAGGTGGTAGGTTATACAGAAAAACAAAGACAGGCCAGCATGAATATGGAGCCGCACTCGAGTTGAAGGGCATGAATCCATCCTTGGTTAACCCTAACCAAACATTTCTCACCTCTTCCGCGAAATTGGCATGTTTTCGAGCGAAATGCTTCCAAGCCTCACCATCCGCCGGGTGCACCATAAACCCGGGTTTGACCCGTACACCCTCCTTATGCCACCTCGTATTGTGGGCAGATTTGGCAGACATGTACATCCTTTGCAATCGCGGTGTGATAGGTAGATAACGGAGTATCTTTTTTGGAATGGGTTTTGCCTTCTTATTGGGTCCGGGAGGCTTATATCTTGATTCGCCACAAACATCACACCGTGTCTTCTTCTTCTTATCTCCTTTGTAATATAGCATACAAAAATTTGGGCATACATCTATTTTCTGATGCTCCATGCCCATTGCTTGAACTAACCGCTTGGATTGGTAGAAATTTTCCGGCATTCTTTCACCAGAAGGGAGAGTGCTTTTAATTATGTTACATTATGAATCCTTGATTTAATTAAAAATACATAAAAGGGCCTATTTGTGAAAATTTATTTTTAAATTATGCAATATTATAAAATTGGAGGGACCTATGTGCAAAAATACCATATATTAATATAATCCCTTCCTTCTTATCTCTAATTCCTTCCATTAACACCTAAATTTCGTGAGCCCAAGTTCTTGGCCGAACCAAAGAGAGAAAGAGAGAGAGAGTGAATCGAACGTGAAATCGGGTCGGGATTTTCGGGAAATCGGAGATTCGAACTAATTAGACGATCGTGATCAACTCTATAGCTTCGATTTGGTATGATTTTTCTTTCCTTGAAATCTCTCAAAAAAACCCTAAATTGTTCGAATTGTTATATTTCTTTGAGAATTCGTTTTTAAGTTCGATTGATTCGATATAACTCGATATTCGGTTTGATTTGGATTGATTCGATTGATTTTGTTGAGAAATTGGAAAAGGGAGAAACTAGGGTTTGGTAAAAATGGTGGGATTTGGGGAAATTATTAAATTTTCAGGTGTTATGCACCATTTGGATCTGAATCGATCGAGTTATAGTCGTTTGAACATCTCGATTCGAATTATTTGAGTAAATCATCCGTTTGGGTTGATTTTGGAATTAGGGTTTTATGCCAAATTGTATACCAATTGAATATATGGTTTAAGGTGTCGATTCTCGATAACCTAGATGTAATATACCTTCTGAACCGATAATACGTAGCAAGGGTTAACCATGTCGAACCTCGATCAAAATAAAATCTGTCCAAATCCAGACTGGCCGGCCATTGGTGCGGCTGTACAAAATTCTACATTCCGAATTTGGATTTGTTTCCTTCATGAAAGTTGTAGATCGTTTCGTTCTGGTTCAGTCAAGCTTTGATTCACCCAAATCAGAGTCTGTATGACAAAGATATGGCCAAAATACGAACTGTGTGTCACAGATGTAATTTTTGTGCGGCCTTCACAAATTTCCTGCGGCCCGCACGAGGAACCGCAAAACTCTCGGACAAATCCGTGCGGCCCGCACAGAATCCGTGCGGCCCGCACAGAATCCGTGCGGCCCGCACAGAATCCGTGCGGCCCGCACAGAATCCGTGCGGCCCGCACAGAATCCGTGCGGCCCGAACAAAAAGGCTGTTTTGCTCTTTTGCTTAAATTCTGAAAATGTGTATTTTGTATTATCTAAACCTAATTGGTTGAACCATGACTTAAACCTATACCATTAGGACCCGAATACGAACATTAGATCGTGTTTAACCTAATTTAACTCGGTTTAACCTACGGAATACCAATCGAATGTTTTAATCGAGTCTAAACGTATAAATAGGTGGTAAACCTACGAGGCATCGGATCTCGGGATCGTTCGAGACGCCTGAGCCTTAGACGAGTGCACTATATACTCAGGTGCGGGGTTTCTGGACTTGTTTGATAGTTTATATTCAGAATTAAACTGTGTTTCTTTTGACATGTTGATTATTGGTTGAATTGCATTATCGAATTGTGTTGCATATGCATTGCATTGCCCTAATTAATTGGAACTCGGATTGTTTATCTGATTGATCTGCATACTGGTATGGTATTCTTTGTGTATTGGTCTGAATGATCTAATTTGGAATTAAAAGTCACCGTGATTTATATCACCATCGGTTGGTGGATATGGCATTACCGTCCCCCACCGTGGCGACGACACCCAGGGGGTGAGTTCGGATTTGTCAAAGTCTTTGCAAGGACTTTGACGACCCAGTATTCTAAAGCTTTAGATTGTCTGGCCCTCAGCAGTTCCCAGTACCGGTTGGGACGAGGGGTAAGTGACTCTGTACTATGAATTGTACTATATGTGACTTGTGTATCGGATGGCATTACCCAGGGGGTGAATGCGTTTGAATGGTCGATTGGTTTTAAATGTATCGGAGGCATTACCCAGGGGGTGAATGCGGTTGGACTGTCATTTGGTTTTATATGAATTTTTCCGGATATGAAATGGAACCAGACTTTTATTTACACGGTTAAACCTATAACTACCAGATCTTCTGAATCCGAGTTAAACCAAATATTGTGTGATTGAATTTCGATTTGGCAATTCCTGAGTTGGATTTCATTTGGCTTATTGATGTCGGTTTTATGCGTGCATGTTTATATATCATTATGAACTGTTCTGAGCTTTATTTGTGCTTTATTTTTGAATATAATCTGTGATTGCAAGTCCAGGAGCGAAACGTGGCAAATTTATCGCACTGAGAAATTTATTTCTCACCCCCTGTTGGATTATCTTTTCAGGTCCGGGATCAGCAGATCCGAGAGAGACACGAGGTCGGTAGGCCTGGTCGTTTCGCTGCTAGATTGTCTGGTATGGGGACATTAGAGATTATGTATATAGATATGTTTTGTTGATGTACATATATAGTCTCTATGTCATTTTTGGTGATACGTATCCATCGAGATACGGGTTTGTATGACATTACCTGACCAGCCGGGATTTATGTTATTTGTTGTTGGTTGTTTGTTTATGTTTTCCTTTACTTTTATATCGTAATTGCCTTGTAGGCATACGGGAAACCGTATGTCTACGGCAGGAGAGCACCTGTCGCGCCTCGTTGGGCTGCGGGGTGTGACAGGTCCCCCTTCGGTGGTATCAGAGCATGGTTTAGAACCTGAACCAGACTTGTTTGGATACGAGAGTGGTATGCGTATTAATTGGGGCCGGCACGACTATACGAATGTCGTATGATAAATAAGGAATATAGAATGTTATAAGCTAACTTTGTTTATTCAGAAAATGGAAACGCGCAGAGGTAGAGGTAGAGGCAGACCTCGTAGGAATCCTGAACCTAATCCGGAACCAATTGTTGAGCCAGTTATAGATCAGGCTGGGGCTGGTCCAGCTGGTGCTGGAGGTGCTGGAGGGGCTGATGTCGCTGGAGGAGCTGATAGAGACCGGGACTTGGATGACCGGTTGATTGCGGCCTATGAGAGAGGTCGTCAAGCACAGATGCGGGATGTCGCACCAGTGGTTCACGGTGGGGCACCCGAAGACTTCCGAAGGTTATATGATGCGTTTTTGCGTTTGAATCCGCCGCGTTATGATGGAACCGGCGGGTATGCGGCAGCTGAAGAATGGCTCGCACAGATTAATGCAAAGTTGAATTTGTGCCGTGCACCCGATGAAAACAAAGTGGAATTAGTTGAGCAACAGATGGAAAGTGACGCTAGATTTTGGTGGGACGGGGCCCGACGTAATTTTGAAGGGGAGGAAGCGAGGATTCCTTGGGAATGGTTTGAACAACAATTTAATAGGCGGTTTATGAGCAACATGCAACGTGAAGCATTACGGAGAAAATTTCTGGAGTTGAGGCAAGATGGGCGTCCGGTGGTGGAATATAATAGTGAGTTCTTGGCATTATCTCGCTATGCTACGGATGTGAGGAATGATGTGGAAAGGTACCATAGACAATACTTGGACGGGTTGGATGGCAATATCTCTATGATCGTGGATACTCCGATGGCGAGGGAATTACAAACAATGATGGATCACGCCGAACAAGTTGAGATGCATGGTAAGCGGAGAAAGACGCAAGTGAATGAAAGGAATGTGAAACAGCGGGAGGATCAGAGTAGGCATGTGTCGAAGTCGAGGGGAGGATCATCATATACTAGACCCCCTCGGTCGAACATGGCACCGAGACCTCCATTCAGACAGACCTCTATGCCGGGTTCTAGACCGGCGATGCCTTCGCAATGGTGCCGATCATGCAATCAAGCACATGATGAGGTTGAGTGTAGGTGCAAGGCGAGCGCTTGTTTCATATGTGGTAGCACGGGACATTGGGCGAGGGAGTGCCCAAATTCGCTTATAAGGATGCAAGGCGCTAGTGGCGCAGGAGGGTCCGCTAGCGTTGGGCGTGGCGCGCCGACGGGGCACGGACGTGGCACATTTCAAGCTAGCGGGGCTAACGCTAGCAGGGCTAGCAGCATTGGTAGCACCGGCAGGGCGGCGGCGCATGCACTTAACATCGCTGGAACTTCGCGCGACGCTGCAACTGAGCAGGGACGTGGCCAGACCGACGTCATGACAGGTTTACTCTCTATATCTGATCATGATGCGTATTGTTTGATTGATACGGGGTGTAGTCATTCGGTTGTGTCGAGGGTGTTCGTGGAAAAGTGTAGTTGGCCAATTGAAACGAGTCACCAAATTTTAAACGTCCAAACCCCATTTGGATCAACTGATCAAGAAATTACTATATGCCGAAACCGAAATATTAAAGTGGACGGAAGGGAATTCGAGGCTGACTTGTTGGTTATGGATATTGTGGGATACGACGTATTGTTGGGAATGGATTGGTTGACGAGGCACGCGGCAACTATTGATTGTCCGCATCGACGGATTCATTTTGCGAATTCAAGAGGTATGTCATGTACTTTGAAATGTAGAGAACTTGGGGAACTAACACCGTGTGTTTCTGCTGTAGAAGTGAGACATTTATTAGAAACAGGATGTACAGCTTATCTAGTGGCCGTGGTGTATGCGGCTGCGGCAGTTCCGGAGATCAGCACTATACCGGTAGTTTCAGAATTTGTCGATGTATTTCCGGAAGAGATTGTGGGGTTGCCACCTGAGCGAGAAGTGGAGTTCGGTATCGAATTGGTACCGGGCACAACACCGATTTCAAAGGCGCCGTATCGAATGGCACCGGCAGAACTGAAAGAACTTAAGGCGCAGTTGGAAGACATGTTGGAGAGTGGATTTATCAGACCTAGCACATCGCCGTGGGGTGCACCAGTGTTGTTTGTCAAGAAGAAAGATGGAACATTGCGGTTATGCATTGATTACCGCGAGCTGAATAAGGTAACCGTGAAAAATAAGTATCCGTTGCCTCGGATTGATGATCTGTTTGATCAGTTGCAGGGATCTTCGGTATATTCAAAGATTGATCTGAGAACGGGGTACCACCAGTTGAGGATTCGGCCTAGTGACGTGGACAAGACAGCATTCCGTACAAGGTACGGGCACTATGAATACTTGGTTATGCCATTTGGGCTGACGAACGCACCGGCAGCGTTCATGGATATGATGCAACGGGTGTTTCACGATCTATTGGATTCGACAGTTGTGGTGTTCATTGATGACATATTGGTGTATTCGCGCTCCCGAGAAGAACATGAGGTACATCTTAGAATTGTTTTGCAAAGATTGCGCGAACATCAGCTATTCGCAAAGTTCTCGAAATGTGAGTTTTGGTTGAATGAAGTTACTTTTCTGGGGCATATTGTTTCGGGACAAGGGTTAGCGGTGGATCCTGAAAAGATTCGGGCTGTTACCGAATGGCAGAGGCCGAAGACAGTTACTGAGATTCGCAGCTTTTTGGGGTTAGCCGGGTACTACAGGAGGTTTGTACTCGGGTTTTCGCGGTTGGCTGCACCACTTACAAAGTTGTTGCATAAAGGTGTGAAATTTGATTGGGGTACCGCGCAAGATAAAAGTTTTGAGGAATTGAAGAGTCGGCTGGTATCCGCACCGATCCTTGCTATGCCGACTGCTGATAAAGAGTACACGGTTTACACCGATGCATCGCGATCAGGGTTGGGTTGCGTATTGATGCAAGATGACCATGTAATTGCCTATGCATCTCGGCAATTGCGACCGCACGAGCAAAACTACCCGACTCATGACTTGGAGTTAGCGGCGGTGATATTTGCGTTGAAGATTTGGCGGCATTATTTGTATGGCGTGAGATGCTGTATATTTACCGATCATCAGAGTTTGAAATACATCTTCACGCAAAAAGAACTGAATTTGAGGCAAAGAAGGTGGTTGGAGTTGATGAAAGATTACGATTTGGATATCCAGTATCACGCGGGAAAGGCGAACAGTGTAGCAGATGCGTTAAGCAGAAAGAGTCAGGTAAACCTGGCGTCGGTAATCACAAGTGAAAAGCATCTTCTTGAGGAAATGCGTAGGTTGGAAATTCATGTTGGCGCATCACGCGAATTAGCGTTGGAAGTGGTATCTAAGTGTGGTAAAAGCGAGGTGGGGACTAGCGCAACTGCAATTGCGTCGGTTGTGCTAGCAGCGGTTGAGATCCGATCGGAATTACACGAACAGATTCGTGCAGCGCAACGGGATGATCCAAAATGTCAGAAATTTAAATTGCATTACGAGTCAAATGCAGATTCCCCGTTTAAAGTTCAAGGAGATGATATTTTGAGGTTTCATGATCGCATTTGTGTACCGAATAGATCTGAGTTGAAGGATTTGGTTTTATCAGAGGCGCACGACTCGGGTTATGCTATTCATCCGGGGGAAGTGAAAATGTATCAAGATTTGAAGAAGTATTTTTGGTGGCCGAAAATGAAGCGAGACGTGCAAAGGTACGTTGAAAAGTGTCAGATTT
The DNA here is from genome assembly GCA_011114355.1 of Carex littledalei. Classification (NCBI taxonomy): domain Eukaryota; kingdom Viridiplantae; phylum Streptophyta; class Magnoliopsida; order Poales; family Cyperaceae; genus Carex; species Carex littledalei. The sequence continues at coordinate 15,008,125 of CM022082.1, forward strand.
GTCAGCAAGTTAAAGCGGATCGACGGAGGAAAGCGGGGTTGTTGAGACCGCTAGAAATACCTACGAGAAAATTTGAGTCGATCACAATGGATTTTGTATCCGGATTTCCGAGAACAGTTAGTAGATATAACACTGTTTGGGTGATTGTGGACCGGCTGACGAAGGTAGCTCATTTCATTCCGCTTCGAATTGAGACATCGGGGCAAGAATTAGCGGAGTTATTTCTGAAATATCAATTCAAATACCACGGTTGCTCACGCTATATTATTTCGGACCGAGATCCGCGGTTCACTTCTCATTTCTGGGAGAGCTTTCAAGAGACAATGGGTACTAAGCTGAGATTCAGTACAGCGCATCATCCGCAGACGGACGGTCAGTCCGAGCGCACTATCCAAACATTGGAAGACATGTTACGCTCTTGTGCGCTAAGCTTAAAAGGTTCGTGGGTTGATCACTTGTATTTGGTGGAGTTCGCCTATAACAATAGTTATCACTCGAGCATTGGTATGTCACCGCAAGAGGCGCTGACAGGGCAGCAGTGTAGTACTCCGCTGTGGTGGGGACCAGCGGGTACATATCCGCCTACAGGACCGCAAATGTTAGAAGAAATTGCTGAGAAAACGAAAATGGTTCTGAGTCGACTCAAGTCAGCTCAAGAAAGACAAAGGAAATACGCGGATGTTCATCGCAGACCGTTGGAATTCCAAGAAAGTGATCACGTATGGCTTCGTGTTTCGCCTGTCAGAGGCGTACACAGATTTGGTGTTTCGGGGAAGCTAAGTCCTCGTTATATTGGGCCGTTTCAGATTTTGCGACGAGTTGGACCGGTAGCATACGAGCTTGCACTACCACCAGCATTGGACCGGGTTCATCCGGTGTTTCATGTATCACAGTTGCGTAGATATGTGCGAGATCCGTCGCATTGTATTGATCATTCTGATTTACACGTGCAAGACGATCTGACCTATCAAGAAGAACCGATGCGGATATTGGATCGAAAGGAACAACGGCTACGAAGCAAAGTGATCCGGCTTGTGTTGGTAAAATGGGGACGACATTTCGATAAGGAAGCAACGTCGGAACTCGAGGAGAGCATCCGAGAAAAGTATCCGGAGTTATTCGACAAATAAGGTACGAAACCAAGTTCAGCGGACTGAACTTCATTTTAAGGGGGGGAGAATTGTTACATTATGAATCCTTGATTTAATTAAAAATACATAAAAGGGCCTATTTGTGAAAATTTATTTTTAAATTATGCAATATTATAAAATTGGAGGGACCTATGTGCAAAAATACCATATATTAATATAATCCCTTCCTTCTTATCTCTAATTCCTTCCATTAACACCTAAATTTCGTGAGCCCAAGTTCTTGGCCGAACCAAAGAGAGAAAGAGAGAGAGAGTGAATCGAACGTGAAATCGGGTCGGGATTTTCGGGAAATCGGAGATTCGAACTAATTAGACGATCGTGATCAACTCTATAGCTTCGATTTGGTATGATTTTTCTTTCCTTGAAATCTCTCAAAAAAACCCTAAATTGTTCGAATTGTTATATTTCTTTGAGAATTCGTTTTTAAGTTCGATTGATTCGATATAACTCGATATTCGGTTTGATTTGGATTGATTCGATTGATTTTGTTGAGAAATTGGAAAAGGGAGAAACTAGGGTTTGGTAAAAATGGTGGGATTTGGGGAAATTATTAAATTTTCAGGTGTTATGCACCATTTGGATCTGAATCGATCGAGTTATAGTCGTTTGAACATCTCGATTCGAATTATTTGAGTAAATCATCCGTTTGGGTTGATTTTGGAATTAGGGTTTTATGCCAAATTGTATACCAATTGAATATATGGTTTAAGGTGTCGATTCTCGATAACCTAGATGTAATATACCTTCTGAACCGATAATACGTAGCAAGGGTTAACCATGTCGAACCTCGATCAAAATAAAATCTGTCCAAATCCAGACTGGCCGGCCATTGGTGCGGCTGTACAAAATTCTACATTCCGAATTTGGATTTGTTTCCTTCATGAAAGTTGTAGATCTTTTCGTTCTGGTTCAGTCAAGCTTTGATTCACCCAAATCGGAGTCTGTATGACAAAGATATGGCCAAAATACGAACTGTGTGTCACAGATGTAATTTTTGTGCGGCCTTCACAAATTTCCTGCGGCCCGCACGAGGAACCGCAAAACTCTCGGACAAATCCGTGCGGCCCGCACAGAATCCGTGCGGCCCGCACAAAAAGGCTGTTTTGCTCTTTTGCTTAAATTCTGAAAATGTGTATTTTGTATTATCTAAACCTAATTGGTTGAACCATGACTTAAACCTATACCATTAGGACCCGAATACGAACATTAGATCGTGTTTAACCTAATTTAACTCGGTTTAACCTACGGAATACCAATCGAATGTTTTAATCGAGTCTAAACGTATAAATAGGTGGTAAACCTACGAGGCATCGGATCTCGGGATCGTTCGAGACGCCTGAGCCTTAGACGAGTGCACTATATACTCAGGTGCGGGGTTTCTGGACTTGTTTGATAGTTTATATTCAGAATTAAACTGTGTTTCTTTTGACATGTTGATTATTGGTTGAATTGCATTATCGAATTGTGTTGCATATGCATTGCATTGCCCTAATTAATTGGAACTCGGATTGTTTATCTGATTGATCTGCATACTGGTATGGTATTCTTTGTGTATTGGTCTGAATGATCTAATTTGGAATTAAAAGTCACCGTGATTTATATCACCATCGGTTGGTGGATATGGCATTACCGTCCCCCACCGTGGCGACGACACCCAGGGGGTGAGTTCGGATTTGTCAAAGTCTTTGCAAGGACTTTGACGACCCAGTATTCTAAAGCTTTAGATTGTCTGGCCCTCAGCAGTTCCCAGTACCGGTTGGGACGAGGGGTAAGTGACTCTGTACTATGAATTGTACTATATGTGACTTGTGTATCGGATGGCATTACCCAGGGGGTGAATGCGTTTGAATGGTCGATTGGTTTTAAATGTATCGGAGGCATTACCCAGGGGGTGAATGCGGTTGGACTGTCATTTGGTTTTATATGAATTTTTCCGGATATGAAATGGAACCAGACTTTTATTTACACGGTTAAACCTATAACTACCAGATCTTCTGAATCCGAGTTAAACCAAATATTGTGTGATTGAATTTCGATTTGGCAATTCCTGAGTTGGATTTCATTTGGCTTATTGATGTCGGTTTTATGCGTGCATGTTTATATATCATTATGAACTGTTCTGAGCTTTATTTGTGCTTTATTTTTGAATATAATCTGTGATTGCAAGTCCAGGAGCGAAACGTGGCAAATTTATCGCACTGAGAAATTTATTTCTCACCCCCTGTTGGATTATCTTTTCAGGTCCGGGATCAGCAGATCCGAGAGAGACACGAGGTCGGTAGGCCTGGTCGTTTCGCTGCTAGATTGTCTGGTATGGGGACATTAGAGATTATGTATATAGATATGTTTTGTTGATGTACATATATAGTCTCTATGTCATTTTGTGATACGTATCCATCGAGATACGGGGTTGTATGATGTTACCTGACCAGCTGGGATTTATGTTATTTGTTGTTGGTTGTTTGTTTATGTTTTTCTTTACTTTTATATCGTAATTGCCTTGTAAGCATACGGGAAACCGTATGTCTACGGCAGGAGAGCACCTGTCGCGCCTCGTTGGGCTGCGGGGTGTGACAAATTAGACCCATTATATCATCAAAACATTTTTGGCTCAATTGATGTTCCGACTTCAAAGCTATGGCATGTGTCACAACCGACAAGACGGTGTGTGTCTCGCATTTCAAACAGAACATTGTGAAACTTAAACCCTAAACAGAACATTGTGAAACAATTCCTGATCAGCTTACAACTTAAACCCTAAACAGAACATTGTGAAACTATTTGTCAGGCCCGAATCAGTAATTTGCATTTAAACCCTAAAGACGCGCAAACCAAGAATTATCTCGGCTTAAACCCTAAATTGAAAAATACCCCAAACCAGACGAGCAATCGACAAAAAAAACAAAATCCAAAGGAAGGAGGCTTTACTTACACGGATATCGTCGATCCGACCAGTGTGAGAAGAGTGGCTCTTGGGGGTGTTCTCCGATCGATTGAGAACACTGCGGCGGTGGGGTTTAACTCGGAGAGAGCGATTGAGAACACTGCGGCGATCGATTGAGAACTCTTGGGGGTGTTCTCCGATCGATGGAGCCTTTGATTTGGAGGAGGGAAATGGTCGGGGGAGAAGAGGGAGGGAGTTCAGAGGGGGTGGAGAGAAGAGGGAGTGGAGAGGCGGCGGCTTTCGTCGTTCGACGATCGATCAGGGGAAGACGAGGAGCCGGGATGGAGCCTTTGATTTAGAAGAGGGAAATCTTTGATTTAGAAGAGGGAAATGGTCGGGAGAGAGGAGGGAGGGAGTGGAGAGGGGGTGGAGAGAAGAGGAGTGGAGAGGCACTTGAGAGTAGGTCCGATGGGCATCGAACCTACTCTGGTTCGACGGGTTTAGTCACCGTCGATTTTTTTAAGATTCGTGTGAAACGCTTCAAATTTCGTGCATCTCTGTTTCAATTTTCGTGAGCACAATCTTAAGTTAGATCGGACGGTCTTCATGCTCGTTGAACCTCGTGGATAACATCGAACCTACTCCGTTCGCGTGGAGAGGGGGTGCTTTCGATCCAAATTTTCAAAAAAAATGCTAAGTGACTAAGTTGCTTTCTGGGTATAGCATTCACTCACCTCACCTGTCTCGCTGATTGACTCTCTTAGGTAACATAATCTCCAAATTACATCGTGACCTTCTGATTCTAATTCTGCACCAAAATTAAAGAATCCAACGACTAACATTGGCCCGGATGTAATAAGAAATATTACTTTACCTCAGAGAATTTCAACATTGGTTTGTTGTGTTTGAAACGGAGGAGTCCATTGATAAATGCATACCCTTCATCACAGATCATACGGCCTATAGTGTACAGCCATAATCTGATTGCAATGCAAGTACCAAAAAAAATATGAAAAAAATTCAAAAAAATATAAAAATTGTAGCCCTACATATTATATTTACAAATCATGTCAATTTTGTCATTTTTAATGAATTTTATCATTTTTACCCTCTTCAAATTGAGCCAGTGCTTGTTGACCGTTGATTTTCGTATGACCGATCAACGGTCGATCTGCAGTGAAATCACGTATAATTTTTTTTAAAATGATCAAGTTGGTATTACGAACCTTAATAATAAAAAAAAATGAGAGTTCTGATATTTATAACCTTCGATCCAATGTATAATAATTGTAGCCCTACGATGTTACGACAATCCGTCGCTTGGATGGATGTGCAAATGAACATCAAATAAGTTCAAACTCACCGACATTGATATAAATGCAACACTCTTTATTTTGAACGGTTCGATCAACATAAAGACGCCGTTTGTCTTTGTTCCTTCATTGTACAATTAATCAAGAGTTGTTGTTCTATGTTGATAATGCATGACACAAGTCATTAATGAAACATATAGGTACAACTATACAATTTTATGTGTTAAATATTTTTTATAATGCCTCAAAACGTTTATAGCATTAGTTTTGGTATAAAATTTACAATATCATTTTCATTAGACACATTTTAAAATATCCTAATTGTTTTAGCATAATAAATAAAATTGAAACCCTCACAATTTAGGTTCTGCCCATCATCAAATATAATCCGCTGTTATTCCGAATGGATACAAAACGCTGTTATTCCTATCCCAATCATTAAAGTTCTTCATACGCGAATCTCAAGTAACAATATTGTGAAGTTATCGGAGTTACAGGGTCCTGTTATCCTTCTCAAATAACAGCGGATTTATTGTAGTCCATCACAGTCAGAGATCCAGGTTCCCAATTGTTCCATATACGCAGAGCATTTTTCACGTACTACAGCGCACTATACGTTATTTTGCAGTTCATCTTCAGAGTTCTTAGTTCTGCACGAAGCTGAAGCTACTCTATTAATTGTTCCCAAATTTCATTTCCCCCCATCCCGGTGAGTGAGAGAAGTTCGTCTTTCCCCCCAAAACAAAAATATGCCGCCTTCTATTTCCCCCAAAATTTGCCCTCTACTTAAGTTCACGCAAAATTGGGGGTCTCCTGCCCTCAACTTTGCCCTACCTCATTATCGTGTCGCCCAATGCTGCTCTACAAACAAATCCGAAGCTAGCTGACGAAACCCACTCACTTCGGAGACGACGGCTGCAGGTTAAGGACGACGGCCACCCAACTGGGTTTGCGGATTAACATAAATCCAAGATCTAGGGTTTCATTCTGGTTCACTGAAGGTTAGTTTTTGGTTCGGTCCCATTTTGTTCTTGTTTCACCTTTACGTTTAGTTTTCTTTCTTGGGGTTTTATAATCAACATAAATTTCAATCTAGGGTTTGATTATGGTTCACTGAAGGTTCTATTTTTGTTCAGGGTTTATTATTTTCCCCTTTACGTTCAACATTTTGTCACTTAGGGTTTAATTTGGCCTTTTGGCTTAATTTTATGTTTAATAATCCGGCTAAAGTTATTGTTCCAAATTAGGGTTTTGAAATTATAGTTTGATGTCCAGATTTGCATATTTGATGTCCAGATTTGCAAATTAGGGCTTTGATGCTTATTTGATGTCCAGATTTGCATATTGAGCAACAATTTAGGTTCTTAGGTTTTCAATGGGGTGCCAAGAAATTTAAGCATCAATTGAAACAGTAAACAACCTGTGCTGACAAGTTCAGATACTACCAGAATTTAAGCTAAATTGGGATCAACTGATACGACAGACACAGGCTCATACATTAATTATAGCAAAGGATATAAACCTTTTACTAGAAATTCTTATTGAAATTCTTATAGCAAAGGATATAAACATTTGGTTCAAGGGTTTTTTTGCAAATTATCTGAGTGATCCGGTAAGTAGCTGTAAGGAAGAGAGAACTAACCATTGATTTCGATTTCATGCTGTTGACTGAATACAAATTGTAGTGCTAATCGGAATTCAAATAATTGGAGTAAACATGCACAAAAACATTACACTTAATTGTAAATGCTCATGGAGTTCATGTGAAGTTCATCTTAGAATTCAGAACTTAATTGCTTCACCAACTTATTTTCTAATATGTGTATATTATAGGTCATGTATGTAAACAAAGCCATCAAAATATCCAGAAAAGAGTTTAAGGTCATGTATGAACTGGTACTGTGACATGTGGTAGCTGTATATGTTGCTTACCAAGTTAGCTCCATGTTTTGCTACTTTATTTAATGTCATCCTAGCTACAAAACCTACATGGACAAACTGGACATATATAAATTTTAATTGATACTACACCCAAGCCTGTGCAGAAGTCAGATATATACCCTTCATATATAACATGGAGCAATTAAATTTTAAAGTCCCATTTGTACAGACTAAGAACCTTCTTCCCGACTGCTACAATTCAATTGTCGTGTGGTTTTTATTATATATAAGACATCGGCCTCTTCCATAACAATAACAAACAATTTTTGTCTGTGTGTGTTTTTGGTTCATAAATGTTTTTGAAATTACACGACAATTGAATTGTAAAAATTGCCCTTGTCAGAGGCACTTGACTGTAAAAATTGCATTAGTGGTAAAAGGTTCGGATTTTCTGTTAGTGCCTAAATGTAAATGTGAATAGTTTACATTTTAGAGGTTTCATACTAAAATGTGTGACATACCTTGTCAGGGTTTAGTTTAGATTTTAAATGTGAGTACTTGACTGTGAGATATTGGACTGTGATAACCCTTGTCAGTTTAGTTTACTAAAATGTAAATGTGAATAGTTTAGAGTTTAGTTTAGATTTTAGAGATTTCAGTTCTTATTGTGTCCTCTTTCTGTTATTGCTATAGTGAGTACTTGACTGTGAGCCAACCCTCTTTAATTTGTTGAAGTTGACTGTTTCATATTAATGCAACAGGCTATCATGCTATTTATCAAAAACTCAAATTATATATCACGTCAATGTTTATTTTTTATCATCTATCAGATGGCTCCTAGAAAGACTGTTCTAAGAAGGGCATATTCTAAAAAGGGAACGAAGAGAAGCCGTCAAACACAGGAACCACTCGTGGTTGGTGAGGGTTCAATTGCTGGTGCAGAAGGTGAAATTACAACAAGTGAACCCCCAAAGAAAAAGGGGCGAGGCCCTGGAATCATCAGAAGATCGACTGAGATATTGGAAGACCGACCCATCATCTGGCCAATCTCGGATCGTGCGTTCACTTGTAAAAGTCGTCCACAGGAGATAACAGCAGCAATCACCAGGTCACTCTTCCTTATTACACTATTCCATACTTAATGTTCTTAGAATGCAACACTTTTAAGTATCTCTCCTTTCAAAATATATTGAATAGAGTTCTGCCGCATGTGATCCGAGCATTATTTTCTGCTATAATCTAATGGTTTCATTTTGTTTAGATTAGTAACCCTAAATTTTCAAGAACTGAACACATATGATAATTGTGTATCTGTGCCAAAATTGGGTGTAATACAAGTAGTTCAGCTAAAAGACATATTTATTTAATTAATAATGCACGAGTACTTGCTCAACTGGATCAATTGATTATTTCCATATGACATTTCATTGTAATAATCACAATTGACGAGTCACACAAAATATTTTTGACCATTATGCAAAACAGCCACGTTGATTATTTAAAATATGGAAATAAGCCTTAAAGTCCCCACTTTTCTGTAGTAATGGTGCATTTCATCAGCTATCCTGTTATCCAATGAGAAAAAGCATGCAAGTCCCTAATTTTGAAAATATGAAAAAAAGGGAGTATTTCCCTACTTGATCAGGTTTGACCATTGGACTTGTATCAGAATTCCTTTTAGGACCTGTAAATAAAATGAAAATCCCATGCTCATACTTCACCTTTCTATCAATAGACTTGTGCTGAACCACATGCCCGGGCCATTAAGGAGTTTCCATGCCTTCGACAATCCCACGAAGAACAATATTGAGTTCATATTTCTGGTACTCTGTCTTTTAATATGTTTTCATGCTTGGAATTAGAACACAATACATCAACTGCTGAGGTCAATTTCTACTTTTACAACAACAATTACAACTGTCATACTAATGCTAATGGAAATGTCTACATTTAATGGGTCCAAAAATCACCAAAACTGTAATTCTAGAACTGCGTCAGTTTGGGGCTGTTTGTAATAGGGTGCAGTTTGAAATTGTACATTACTAAACTGCATTTCTTGCTAAATACACCCATTGACAGATTTTAAACAAAATTACAACTAAAAATTCATTTGGGTCAGTGTGTACAAGACTACAATCCTTCACATGGCAAACAACATCACTAATGTAATTTTTATCAATTTTTACAACATGTACAGCCAATTGAAGCAATACACTCCTCTTTTTTTATAGAAGAAGTTTAGGTACCGTGAAGATGAAGATCCCCTCCATTGTCGGAATGTTCTGTATGCCATAGCAGCAAAAAGATACACCGAGGAGCTGCACGAGGCCAGGGACAGTTGCTTCAAAAAATTTGGCAATAACAAACAGGCATGGAAGACATGCATCCCACATTGGTGCCTTGACCATAACAATTGGCACGGCCTTTGTGATATCTTTGCCACAGAGGAGTGGCAAGGACTGAGTAAAACAAACAAGGTTAACCGCACAAAGACTGGACCCAAAATCTCCCACCACGGGGGATCAGCAAGTGCACATCAGCACTTGGAAAAACTGGTATGCTTCATTATCACATTTGCAAATTAAAACTATTTGTAATTAAGGACACAATGGTTGATCATGTTCCCCGTGTTTTTTCCTTTTCATGTGTAGACAGAATTAAATAATGGAAAACAGCCACCAATGAGGGCACTTTTCATCCATCTTCATTGTGCTAAAGAAAATGGCAAATCACCAATTGTTGCCCAAATGGAAGCTGCTGCCGCTGCGGCCGCTGTCACCGCTGCCGCCGCTGCGGTGGAGTCTGGACCAGCAGATCTCAATGAGGCTAATGGGGTAATTGATCCAAGTACAACCGAGGCTAACACACAGCTTGAAGCTTTGGATATCGCCTCCTTGCATTTTACAAATGAACAAACACAATCAGTCTATGTAAGTGGTAATCTGTACATATATTTGCTGAAATGTCATACCTTAGTACATTATTTTAAGTAAACACGTTACTTCCCTGGTAATATGTTTACGGTGGTAAATGTTGTTGTCTCTAGTCAAAATTCCATTGTATGGCTGCTCATGGTAACCCACATCCAAATAGACTTAATAACTTGCATATATTACAATCACTATCAAACCTCAACTGCAACGCCTCAAATGACATAAATTTAGCAATCTATTATATCAATATTGCATGACCAAAAAAGGTACCACAATCAGGTATGTGATGTTCAATGTAAACCATTAAGCATAGCATTAGTTACCGACAAAAAACACAACTGGAAAAAGAAAGAAAGAATAATTGGAAGAAATGCAAAAGGGAGGTAGCTCACCACTCATGTGCACACTATGAATTATCAGAACATAGTAGCTATTTTAACTGAATTTAATAATATTACATATTTCTCGTATGTTGCAAATCATAGCAAAAAGTAAACGACATGATTGCTGATGAGGCCAATTCCAGCATGGATGAGAGCACCATGTTCTTGTCAGCTGTAGGCGGAGCAAGCCATGGCCGGGTGCGAGGATTTGGAAGTATGCTTGACGATAAGGTGCAAAAAGCAAACAAACAAACCAGGCCCAACCACACACCTTGTTCTGTTTCGGGCCTGACAAACGCTGGAGAGGAGAGAAACTTATCTCGGGCTGAATTACAAGAGCTCTTGGCTGACAGTGATCGTCGTCAAGTCGAGGAAAGGGCCGAGCGGAAAAGAGAACTAGCACAATATGACTTCTACATCAAAAAATTATTTTCCATGATAGGGTCACAAGTGCCCACTGAACAGGTAATTATGACAAATTTTATGACTAATTTATGGATTTGAATTTAGGTTGCTGTGTTGACAGATTCTAATATGACACTTTGGTTATAAGTTGCTTGTTAAAAGCATCATATCATCTATGTGATACCTGTGTTGTGTAGCACATTAAGAAAGGTTTGTGTGGCGCTTCTACATTAGCCATATTCATTACTTGTACAATTGTGTGCTGCTGCTACATTAGAAAATTTTATTACTTCTTAGCCATAGTGATTATAAAATTCATCAATCTAGTAAGGTTTGATTGGTGCTTCTACATTAGCCATATATATTAATTGAAAATTGTTATATAGAAATTCACAAATTAAGTCACCCCCCCAAGTTATTGACATAGTTGCACAACACTTACATATTTATTATTCTTTTGACGTAGTTGCACAACAGTAATGTGTTGCCTTTGCTACTGAGATGTAGTGGCTTAGTGGCATTCTATACTAAATAAATATTTTGTTGTTCAACTTAGTCTCAAGTACACAATTTAACTACTTTTACTTAAGAATTCATGTTTTAACTATTATAAATCGTATCGTACTTTTGTCATTTCCAAATTATAACACACGTGCTTGCATTTTCAATGCTTAGGGTCACGGTTCCACCTCTCAACCATCTCATGAACGAGCTTCACACACTCAGCCGAGCATCTCCCAGGTAAAGAGTTTTAAAAGGGGATCTTTAATTACAGACAGGAAAAATTAATTGAGGGAGGGGGGTTATAAATAAGAAAAGGTGAATTATAACCACATTGAGGGTTTATCTTGCTGTTGTTGTTATTTGTGATTCCAATTACCAAGTTCAGTCCAAGAACTTACTATTGAACTGATATAAAATAACATGTTCTTTCCATATTATGTACTTAGGGTCTGCCATGTCTTACACCAGAAAATCAGGGAGGGTCTTTCACTGCACTATTAAATCAACCTGGAAACAATGAACTTGCCACAGATGGAGCTGAGATGAACCAATGGTTCGGTCAGTCTAGCTTCAACGTGAACCCGCCATTCTAGAGTGCAAATGTGTGCATGTTAGGACTTATATATAGTTCTAACAATTGATCAGCATAGCTAGGTACTACAATGTATATTTTGGTTAACATGTGGGGGTATATTTTGGTATATTTACAGGGGTATATTCTGGTATATTTACAAGTGCATTACAGAGATGTTTTTGTAATGTGTTTTGCACATATTTTGGTACTATAATGTATGATGACTGTGTAACCGCTAATTATATGCTTTCGATCAAATTAGATATCAATGTGTTTGTGTTTGTTTGGTGAGGGTGAGAAATGGGGAATATGGAACAGTACCGGGTTGGTACAGGGAGGACAGCAGAATAGAGTCAAACTGATAAAACACCTGTTAGTACGGCATTCCCATGGGTCTATCCACCGAAATAACATTCCATGGAAATATGCACCCATGGAATAAGTCAAGTGGGTCCCACGTGTCCTTGGAAATAACAAGATGGGTCCCACTTTGGATGCCCTTGGAAATAATCTGATCTACCCTTGGAAATACTCAGTGGGTCCCAGGTTCGCTACCCCTTGGAAAAACTCGGTGGGGCCCACCACATTCATCCTTGGAAATAGTCAAGTGGGGCCCACCACATTCATCCATGGAAATAGTCAAGTGGGGCCCACCTGAGTCATCCTTGGAAATACTCAGTGGGTCCCAGGTTCGCCAACCCTTGGAGATAATCAAGTGGGGCCCACCTCATTCATCCTTGGAAATACTCAAGTGGGCCCCGTTCACAATCCCTTGGAAATAATCCTGACAGGGGCAGGTGTTAAACTATTCCATGCGTACCTTTTCCAACGGCCGTCGCATGGAAAAGGCTTAAAAAACTATTTCCAACGGGTAGCGCTTGGAAATAACAGTTTTTTTGCGTTTTTCCATGGAGGCTTGTTGCGACGGTAGTATTTCCAACGGCAGCCGTTGGAAATGACGTTTTTTGGGCTTATTCCAACGGGTAGCCGTTGGAACAAGCCATTTTAGGACCGTTGGTATAAACGGAGATTCTAGTAGTGTGATGAAGTGTTACATATATACTTATAATAGTCGTTACGTTCACTCGGAACGATTTATGATAATGACTAAAAAAGTCGACATGACAGGACGTTACACCCGGGGTGGGGTCGGGCGGCAGCGGCGGTGTCGGCAAAGAGAGAGAGAGACAGAGAGAGAGAGATAGGAGAGGTCGGGGTGGCCGGGGGTCGGATCACAGCGGGGTCGAGGGTGTTTTTTTTTTTCTAAACCTAACGCTGGAGTCAGAGAGAGAATTATAAAGGCTTTGGTGGGGGTGTTTTTAGTTGTACCCTTCAGCGACCGGGCCAAATCGGTCTCTGAAGGCTGTGGGCGCCGGTCGCCGTCGCCGAAACACTTCATTTATTTTATTTTATTTTCTGGGGTCTTCAGCGTCCGGCGTGTTAACCGGTCGGTGATGCCAGTCGCTGAAGCCCCATTTTGTTGTTGTGAGTTACACATCAAAATATTTATATCTTATTTTTTCGAGTGTAAATATCGTACCTTCCAAGTATTTATATCTATGAAAGTTGACGCGGGGACGAGTGCGGGAACTGAGAAAAGGGGACCATATAATTAGTGGAGATCATAGAAAGAGTGTTGCAGAAATTTTAGAATAATAATTAGTAGGGACCATATAATATCTTTTTAGAATAATAATTAGTTGGGATCATATAATTACACTAATTACCATAGTACATAATTTCTCTAAATGGGGTGCGGAGATTTTGAGGGTACAGAAGTGAGGGTGCTCAAATAATTATTCTTGATTAAAAGCCAAATTCACGTTAAAGAATGCATATCAGGTAATGGTTAAAAAAGTCTATTAAGTGGGTAGTAATTAGATATGTTTACTTGTTAATATTCTCCAGAATCTTAATTACTTGTAGCAGAAATATATCATATATGGTTCAAAAATCAAAATTCTTAATTATTAGGAAGTTAGCAGAAGACCACCTATTTGTTTTGACTTCTTGACTAAGAACCTTTAACATTCAAAATTAAATATAGTTATCTGTTCACATATAATTTGGTAGTTGTAGAATAACGTTGTCAACTTTAATTTCGTTTCAACTTTGCTATTTATTTATTGTTTTCTACCTGATAGTTGTTATTATTTGGCGCCACCAGGTGTCTGCTATCTGTTCTTGTTTTCAATATCCTGTTATTTCTGGTATATTTGAACAAATTTAGTTGAGCAACCTAAAAACCATTAATTGCACCTCCTCCTTTAAACTCCATACTATAAATATCACTATTTCTTCACTACCAATTCACACAACACCACATAGAAAGTGAATTTGAAATATATAGTTCTCAAATTTAGTATTCTGATTCTATCTTCAATTGCACTCATGGCTTTTCAAGCTTGGACAACCCTGGGTTTGGTCTTAGCTTTAACAGCCATTAATGGAAGTTTTGCGGCACGCCATCTTTTAGACACGACCGAAGGTGCAGCGCCAGAGGCTGCACCAATAACGCCGAAGCCAACTATTCCGGCTATTCCAACAACTTTGCCACCAATGCCTTCTATTCCAAAGGTCCCTATTCCCAGTACAATCCCCACTACACTGCCGCCTATTCCTGCCATCACGGGCATTCCTAAAATTCCAACTACAATTCCCACAACTGTACCATCCACTATTCCAACTACATTGCCTCCTATGCCTTCCGTCCCAGGCATTCCTTCTATTCCCACGACAATACCCAAAGTACCCTTCCAGGTGCCGTCTATTCCGGCCCCGCCTACCACTACCAGTCCGTGAAAGATCATGAATTATGCACGTGCAACAGAGACTTCATATTATGCCATATAGTGTTGGTATACTAATTGGTGTATATCTGTTTGGTGTTATATTTCGTACATATTTTTGTTTACTATTGTGGATTATAGTGTGATTTATGTCGTTTGAATTTTTGTTATTTCATTGTTGATATTAAAAAAAAGGTAATTTGGTTTCAGGCTGGTGTCTCGCTTATTTAAGTTGGCATTTTTTTATTTTTCTTGGAATCAAATAACTAGAAAAATTATAGGATGCTGATAAAATAAATCAGAAAAAAAAATGTTACATACTTAACACAAAGTTCAATTTTTGCATAGATAACAAAAAGAAGAGCGTAGCCAGCTTTAGTCTATATAAATTAGAACAAAATGCTTCAAAGAATGCATAAAGAGTACCACTAATGACATTAAAATAAAAAACAAAGAAAGAAAGTGCGAACTGAATTCAGACATATATGCACAAAAAGAAAATTTAGATTGTAAATGTTCCTTTCAATTGGAAATTCAACCTAGCATAGGAGTACCACTAATGACGCTAAAAAATGCCTATTTTCTGGGTAGCATGTATATTTTCTGGTTACATTTCTCCTTTTCATGACTACTAACAGAAACGAAGGGTTTAGAAAATCAAAAGTAAGGTCCTAAAGTAAACAAATTAGGCCACTCTAGCATATTAACTGTCGAGTGAAATTTTCTCTTTTTTATTTTTCAAAAATATTTGATTTCAAATGTTAATTTTGTAAAATGTTATTGAAGGTCCTTTGAATGACATCAAAACATAATACT
Organism: Carex littledalei; assembly: GCA_011114355.1. Classification (NCBI taxonomy): domain Eukaryota; kingdom Viridiplantae; phylum Streptophyta; class Magnoliopsida; order Poales; family Cyperaceae; genus Carex; species Carex littledalei. The sequence continues at coordinate 15,023,758 of CM022082.1, forward strand.
GTAATGAGAGCAGCACAGGTAAAACCACTTGTCCCCACTATATCCCTACTTTAAATTGCAAACACCCCATTTGAGTAAACGGGAATATCAAAATTTATTTTATCAGCACCAACAACTTTAATTCAAACCATCTAAAAAATAAACTAAATTGAGCAAATTGAGGAAGCTTACCAAATGGAAGAGAAGATAAGCAGCCGCCGCAAAGGCCGGAGGACAGACCAGTGATTCGTCGGGTCGGTTATAGGTAAAATTCATTTTTTGCGAATTTTTGTGTATGTAGGATTATCCATTTGTAGTGGTTTTAATTAATTTTGTTTGCAGATCTTTTGTTGGAGATTTGTTGATAGTGACCAAAAATGTCAACAAAATAATCTCACAATGCGCACGTTTCCACTATCCTGAGAAAACTAGATTACCCACCATAGACGTGTGCACAAATTTTGATGACTATCTTGAGAGAACTAAAAAAGAGGTCCAGGACGAGTTTTTGGTGAGTAAAATCTCTTTTTTTTAAATTGACAACCTACTGTTTCTTTTTTTAAGCTAACCAACGACTTTTTGATGATGCATGCAAAAGCACTTTCAGTTTCCCCCAGGTGAAGACATGGATCTGGCCTGGAAGACATTCAGCAGCATAGCCAACAAAGCTCTCCAAAACATGTTTAACAAGTGCAAAGACAAAGCGAAAGATTGGTATGGAGATAGCATTCTGGAGTGGAAGGACCGAGGGGTGCCAATCACATATGATTGTATAACGGCGAATAACTGGCCCAAATTGTGCGACTATTGGTGCACCGAAGACTTTGCTAGGCAGAGCGAGCATAATCAACAAAATAGGGCCTCATCTAAAGATGGTTCCTTTGCAACCACGGGCTCAGTAAACATGCTGGTTCACAAACAAAGATTCGTAAGATATTTTATTTCATCAAAACAATTAATTTCAATTTCATTTTACTCGAACTAACCTTGATAATTTTAGTTGTGTTGAAATGTTTATTCATCATAGGAGATTGAAAACCAGTGCGAGCCCAAGTGGTCTGACAAGCTGTTCACGCCGACGCATACCAACAAGAAGACGGGGCAATTTTGTTCCGCGAGGGAAAAAAAGGCACATGTAATAGAACATAACAATCTTTTAATAATATTCAGTCTTTGTTGTACTTACTTTATTGTTTTATTTTATAAATTTTGTAGGAAGACTACGATCGAGATATGAGCGCAAAGTATGGGCCTGATCGAGCCCTTTGGCCCTCTTTTGACGCAGACATCTAGTACGATAACACAGACAATAATGCTCATGGCGATAACTATTGGCTCGGTGCTCTAGGTAAAATACACATAATTAAAATTGTAAATTTGTATTTAAATTTTGTAACGTAATACTAATTATCTTATTTTTAATGTTTTAGGCAAGACGAGATCGCTGTATCGTTCAGGTGGGTCCCAGATGTCTTCTTCGCAATCGCAATCGCAATCATATTCTTCGGCGCTGCCTCCTCTCAGACAAGAAGACATACATTGATTTCAGGTCAGGTGTTGGACGTGCTTCAACCACAGATCACCCAATTCATGGAGGAGTTGAGGCGTAGCGTGGGACGTTCTTCGTCTCATCAGGTACAAAATCCAATTTTGGGTATGTTTGAATCCAATAAGGGCATCCATAACCAATAAGGACACTAAGTATGACAAATCAACTAACGGAACAGTAAACTCCTAAAAATTCTAAACCGTAAACCCTAAACAGTAAACTCTTAACATTAAACCCTAAAATTTTAAGTTATATTCTCATAGGGAGGTTCTAGCTCGCACCATGCATCGAACCCCGATGCTCAGGATGACAGCGGGGATGATATCGGAGATGACTATATCTAGTTTTAGGATGTTTTGTATGAGTTTTAGATATTTGATTTTTATGTCGTACTTTAGATATTTGATATTTGATGTTTACTTTAGATATTTCATGTTTATGTCGTTTTGTGAATTGCTTGGTACGTACCAATTAAATTGCTTGTGAATTTCTTTTAAATTGTTTGGTGCTTGGTACGTTTCGTACCAGTATTTTATATTGTATATTTGAATTGCTTGTGAATTGTTTGGTACGTTTCGTATCAATTGGGGCTGGAGAAAAATAAATTAACAGAATGGGTTCAATGGTTGTTATATTTGTTTGGTACATTTCGTACCAATTGGGAAAAATAAAATAACAAAAAATACAAAAAAAAAATACCCTTCTGCGACCGATTCTGGTCCCATTAGCGACCGTCCAATCGGTCTCTGATGGTCTTCCGCCACGTCAGCATATAACATTAGCGACCGATCTCATCGGTCGCTATAGGGACATCTGTGACCGGTGTTTAACCCTTCAGCGACCGGTGATGTCAGCGGGGAGGGCATCAACGACGGAGCAATTGTGACCGGCTCTTCTGCGATCGATTTCGGCGTTCTGCGACCGGCGCCTTACCCTTCTGGACCAATTTGGCCGGTCACAGAAGGGTTCCGCTGCTGTAGTGACTTGTTATGCTCATCCCTTTTCCTGTCCCCTAATCATCCCCACGTCAACCTTCCTCTAATGAAGTAGTGGGGACCCCGTAGCACCGCATCAACCTTACCCAATCATCCCCGCGTTAACCTTCCTCTAACAAAAATAGTTGACCACTTAGGTATAAATACTTCAGTGCAGAGGTATAAATACTTACAGTACTTGATATTAATACTTTCAAACGTTATCTAGTGTCATATGTAAAAAATACTTGTAAGTATAGGAATAAATAGTTGCACGCTGATGTATAAATAATTGTGTGGCAATAAGCCCGAAATACGTCATCATGGATCTTATTTGAAAGAGAAAATTACGTAGAAGACGTTTGTGGTTTTAGATTCGCAAAATTCCTCACAGATCGTCAGAAATATGAACAAGATTGAACGGAGAAAAAAAATCGACCTCTAAAAACGTGTATGGTCCCCCCATGTAGTTTGAGTGGTCCCCACAGCTATTGATGGTGCGGTTACGTTTGGGAGATTTGGTTAGTGAGACAATTATTTACATAAAAATTGTTCACCTCATAGGTATAAATATTTCCGTGCATAAATTCTTCATTGCATATGTATATACTTTAGGAAAAAAAATTGTGCTGACATTTTTGCAGTCTCCCCAGATAGTTATGATAGTTACAGTGCGAGTACTGTAGCGCATGTATTGGTATCAGCTTCCTTTAATCAAATATTTACAGTTACAATGCTTATAATGAATGTAACTCTACTTTTACCAAACTGACAAACTGACAAACTGACTTTGTAGCCTCTGCTATGGTTTAAAAAAGAAAAGAAAAAGAAAAAAAGACGAACTCGCATGTATGTCAATTAACTTGTTCTGGACAGTTTGATAAATGAATAATACCCAATACATTAATTTAGTGTGATGGCGATCAAAAGATTTACAACAAATTAAATTTTTATTTCTTGTGGGACAATCAAAGCTTATGTTATGTTCTGTTTTCTTTTGGAAATTAGAAGGATATCATTTGCAGTTATTATTTTGGTAAATAGAGAAGTGTCTATGAAATCGGATATCATTGCTTGTAGCTTTTACTTTTTCTCCTCGGCAAATAAGACACGGTACTGCTCCAACCTTATAAGTAAATTAAAATAAAAAATCAGATTACCAAACTAAAAGAGAAATTGGAACAAAAGAAATTATGAATATATTCAATCCGCACTTGATACACAAGATCATGTAACGACCTGGGCTCATCTCCGAAAATACAACAGCAACTTTCTCTCTATTGATTAAATGTATCAGCGACCGATATCGTCGCCGGTTGCTGAAAGTATTCCTCCCGCCTGATCCGAGTCAAAATGATGATGATTTACGTAGGGTTTTGGCTTAGGTTTTACATATTTTCTCACACTTATGTTTAATTATTTAGAGAAAAAGACTACTGTCACCCTTCTTTAAGTTTTATTGCAGAAAACAGGTTTTGGGACTATTCTACATCAAATGGAGCTAGAATCGGGTCAATCGGATCAGCAACGCTTATCGACTAAGACTCTGTTACGGCCCGTATTGGTTAATACGGACCAGGCATAGCACAGGCTCAGAAGATAGCGCAGGAAGTTACAACCATAACTGCCAAGGTCCCATTACGGACCGTATCACCTTGATACGGTCCGTAACCAAAGGCGTCTCTTGGGAAATAACTGCCGACAGCTGTTTTCAGATTGATTTCTTGGCTTCCAATCAACTCCAGACGTCCCTACACTCCTATAAAAGGCCCCTGGACAGAGGGAATAGATATCTTTGTAATTAGGGTTAGATTTGATTAAAGAGAGAAGAGAGGAGTGATTGTAACCATGCCGTTCCGCGGCTAAGTTCCTTTTCTTAGGGCTAGGCAGTAAACCTTGTTACTCTTGATGTTTTGATATATATATTTCTGTTGATTATGATTTCTTGTTGTTGTATCGAATATGCTTTTGTGATTTACTATCTCTTCACCTAATTTCAATGATCTAGTTTGAGTTCATTAGGGTAGTGACAGTGCTTTAATAACTCGAAAGAACTATTTGGATGAGTTAGCCTCGTTGAGATCTATTAGGTTTATGTGAAGAAAACCTTCGCGGGGAAGCCATAAACCAGAACAACAAAACGCATGACCAAATTCCATCATTTGCGTAAGGTAAATCGCAGTGATCTGTGTAGTAATTTGGGAGATAAGAGACCCGATAGTTGCGTAAGATAAATCGCATTGTCCTGAGTAGAGTCTCGATGAAAGATCTGTCATTCTGGCGTAACATAAATCGCAGTGACCTATGTAGTTATCTTTCATAAAACAACAACAGGAAATCAGACGCAACAGGAATATATTGTCAAGACGGATTGAGTGGCAACGGTGTGCCGAAACCCTAGGAATTCTCATCTCTATCTTTATTTTAATTACTTTTAATTGTTTCCTAATTCACATTGATCAACAAACATCTCTCAAATTTCAGATTTCGTCTAGCCTTTCGAAAGGTTGAGATTCGATCGCTCAAGACACTGAACCAATATTCCCTGTGGATCGACCTCGCATATACTACTCGATAAGGATTGTGCGCTTGCAGTCCGAACCGATAGCATTTACGAGTTTATAAATATTAAAAGAAACATTGCTCTCTTTTGAGTGATCAAGCTTTTTGGCGCCGTTGCCGGGGAATAACGGTTCATTGTGCAAGGCCTCGAAAGACGCCCTTGCTTTGACCATTGAATCCAATTAATTAGAAACGCCTAGATTTCTTTTTATTTTCTGCATTTTTATTTTTCTTTTATTTTCAATTTCGTTTTTATTTTATTTTCTCTTTATTTTCAGTTTTTAGTTTAATTTACAGATTTTCTTTTCTTTGTAGGAAACTGCACGCTGGCCGAATCATCCGTACGAAGATCCGAGAGGATTGCTAGTAGGAGAGGACAATTCGCTTCCACATCACCAATAAGAACCAATCATAGTTCTTCATCAAGTAATTCTGAAAGCGAAGAGGACTCAGATTCGATCAACATGAATATCCCACCGAACGAACCGATTAACAATGGAAGACAAGACAATGGTGATAATGAAGTTCACAATGCAGCAAGACCCAAACTTCTAAGAGACTATTGCGTACCGCGCGCGAATGATCCTAATTCTAGTATAAACCCGCCAACTGTTGCAAACCGTAATTTTGAGATCAAACCTGCTCTCATAAATATGGTTTCGCAACAGCAATTTGGAGGATTTCCACATGAAGATCCACATCTTCATTTGTCAATCTTCCTAGGGATATGCGAGACGATAAAGATCAACGGAGTTACCGATGAAGCAATCAGGCTAAGGCTATTTCAATTTTCATTAAAAGATAAAGCAAGAGCATGGTTGTTTTCTTTACCGGCCAATTCCATTCAAACTTGGGACCAATTGTTTAATATGTTTATTGCAAAATATTTTCCACCATCCAAAACTTCAAGGTTTAGAAATGCAATTACTAATTTTGAACAAAGGGATGGTGAAACATTGTGTGAGGCATGGGATAGATATAAGGATATGTTAAGGTGTTGTCCACATCATGGTCTAGAAAGATGGCTGATTGTCCAAAATTTTTATAATGGTCTAAACCCTACCGATAGGTTGTCTATTGATGCTTCCGCAGGAGGAGCAATCATGAACAAGGAACCTGACGAGGTCTACAACCTAATTGAAGAGATTGCAATCAACCAACACTACTGGATCCCTGAGCGAAAGAAGCCAAGTTCAACACCTGGCATACACCGAGTAGATGACATATCCATGCTGAGCGCAAAGATCGATGCTTTGCAAATGGCACTCAACAAGCAGACCAAGCAGACCAAGCAGCGAACGGTAGCAGCAGTCAATGCCGCAACAGCATGTGGCTATTGTGGAGGAGCGCACGAGATGACCGAATGTATGAATGTGACGGAAACTGAGGAAGAAATAGAGCAAGCAAACGCAATTGACAACAGCTTTCGACCTCAGCCCGCCTACAACACATACCATCCGAACAACCGAAACCATCCAAATCTCTCATACGCGAACAATCAAAGGCCTGCTGCACCTCAACAGAACTATCAACCACAATCCAATTTCCAACCAAGATACAACAATCCTCAACAGAATTATCAACCAAGGCAATACAACCAACCACAGCAACCTGACATCACATCCTTAATGGAGAGACTCCTAGAGAAGCAGGATAAGGCTAACGCCGAAATCGCACAAAAGATTGAATCCTTAGCAAACCGCAACAAAGACTTAGAAGACAATGTCTCTAAGATGGCAAGAGAACTCTCTAGTATCACACGTGGAAAGGGCAAATTTCCGGGCCAACCGGAAGAAAACCCAAGAGAGACTTGCAAGAGCATAACACTAAGGAGCGGTACAGCTTATCAGGGACCTCCCATGCCCGATCAAACTTCCGATGAGATGCATGCAGAGCCATCACATTCCGAAGAGTACGAGCCGCAACCGCCGGAGTCGCCCGTACTTGAAACGCAGGCAGACCTTATTGAGGAGCAGAATGACACCGTAAGTGGAGACGATCGACAACCCGAACTTGAATATATAGCACCACCACCCTACAAGACACCTCTGCCATTCCCTCCAAGGCCGGCCAAGCACAAGATGGAGCCACAATTCGCGAGATTCATGGAGACACTCAAGCAACTACAAATCACAATCTCCTTCACTGAGGCAATTGCAAACATACCTTCGTATGCTAAATTTCTGAAGGAGATTCTTTCAAACCGCAGTAGACTCCAAGAATTCTCAACAATCCCACTCAATCTGGAATGTAGTGCGCTCGTGCAAAGCAAATTACCGACAAAGTTAAAAGATCCGGGAAGCTTTTCGATACCGTGCACAATTGGTTCAACAGATTTTAAGAAAGCTTTATGTGATCTGGGGGCAAGTGTGAGTCTAATGCCAAAGGAAGTATTTGACAAATTGAATTATGGAGAACTTTCACCGACACAAATTGCACTGCAACTGGCTGATCGATCAATTAGATATCCTGAAGGAGTGTTGCTGGATGTACCGATCAAAGTTGGAGACTTTTGGATACCTGGAGATTTTGTTGTGGTTGACATGGAAGAAGATGAACACATTCCAATCATCCTTGGAAGGCCATTCCTTGCCACATGCGGAGCAATGATTGATGTTAAGAACGGGAAAATTTCACTGAATGTTGGAAAAGACAAGGCGGTCTACGACATAAACAGAGCTTTGAAATATCCTTCTGTCATTGATCGTGTCTTCAATTTGGGTATCATAGATGAATTTGAAGAGGAAGAATATCCATATGATGAATTGGGAGAATCCATGGGTATGGAGGAACTGGACAACCTTTTTAGAGGAGAAGATGACGCTGACATTGATCGTGTCTTCAGTTTGGGTATCACGGATGAATTTGAAGAGGAAGAATATCCATACGATGAATTGGGAGAATCCATGGGTATGGAGGAATTGGACAACCTTTTTAGAGGGGAAGATGACGAAAGGCAACTCGAGCAATACACCACCCCTGAACCTGATGAAGTCTACGCTGAAACTTGTTCGAGTTGTGCCACTGTCATAACAAAAGAAGAGGAAGAACCCCCCAAATCTAAAATTCTGCAGTCTGTGTCACCTAGCACGGTCAGTAGCAAAGTGAAGAAAAGGGAGAAGACAACCTCTCATCCACAACTCGAGCTCAAACCTCTTCCATCCAACCTCCGTTACGAATTCCTAGGACCTAACCAAACCTACCCGGTGATTGTCAGTTCTCGGCTCGATAATGTTCAATCCAACAAGCTCGTCAACATACTCAAGATGCACCGAAAGGCTATTGGCGACAAAATAGACGACATCAAAGGCCTTAGCCCGACCGTCCCCATGTACCGCATCCTACTTGAAGATGAGACAATGGAGGAAACGCAAGAATTAGAAAAGAGTTGGCACACACAACCGCATGAAAACAAGCTTTCCGATCCTCTGTTGACTTCAACTTCTATCAAACCGGAAGAAACCAAAGTTCCAATCATAGAATCAATGCCTCTTCCAACAGTTCTCAACATTATCACACCAAAAAGTTCTTGGGAGAACTACGATGCGGTCCATGGTCGGAAGGTGAAGATAAAACAGTTCATGGTTCATTCGGAATCTCAATGAAGCAAGGGGTCGAGCTAATGACCTTAAACAAGCGCTTCTTGGGAGGCAACCCAAGGCCATTTTTATATTTTTCATAATATTTATTTCTAGTTTATTTAGGACCTTAACAGAGAAACAACTCATATCCACCTTTTTTCCTATGATTAGGTGAACATATCTGAGGAAGTACTCGATCAAAGACACCACGGAAGACAGGAAAATACCCTCTGGTACGGTCCGTATCAATCAATACGGATCATATCAGTGGATACGGGGTGAAAGAAGGAGAGTAAGAAGAGAGAAGTGGTGAATACGGCCCATATTTCCCAATACGATCCGTATTCAAAGAAGTTAAGACTGAAGGCAGTTATCGGTATTATGCATAACAAATTGGATACGGATCGTATCACCTAATACGGTCCGAATGAAGGCTAATTCTGAAGATGCGAACCCGTTAACGAAGAGACATTTGAAAACTCACGAGAATCACATCTCATAACTGTTAAATCCTTTGTTTGAACTCCTAAAACTCTCTCTCTCCTCTATTCTCTCTCCCTCTATCTCCCCTCTTCCTCCCTCTTCCTTCCTTGCCGAGACCGAGCCCACCTCCTTGCCGCCGATCACCATCACCACCGCACTCATCACTGCCTCTCCTTGGAGCCGCCGCCGCTGCCTTCCTCTCTGCAACATCCAATGCCCCTATAAATGAATATGATCAGTTCATCCGAGCTTTTAAGATCTCGCCACACGCTCACGAGAGAGCAGCCAGCGGATTAAGCAAAAGGTCGATCAAGTCCGCAACAACATAGAGGAGATCCGGAGAAGCGTTGACAGGGGTAGGCGCGAGATCCAGCAAGCGCGCTACCTCAATCAACAGTACTACCAGTTCGCTCTCGCCTCCGGATTCGAGTACCAGCCACCGCTCTACGGACTTTTCGACCCATCATTCTACAAGGAGATTCAGTGTCCACCACCACCTCAGGATTGAAGTGCAGTGAGTTGTATCTTTTCCTCGGTCTTTCTACTTTACTATTCCCTTTATTTTTATCTCTCGAGCATTGGGGACAATGCTCAATTTTATTCGGGGGGTAGGAAAGTAAATTGACCATATATCTTTAATCTTTAAAAATTTTTGCAATTTAAATTCTTAGGTGCTAGTAGTTTTACTCAATTTTTGACTAAGGTTGGAGGCTTTACCGAAAATCCTAGAATGATTAGATTGAGCTTTTTAGCTAGCTTGCATTTTTTTTCCTTAGGAGTAGTTTAATCAAATAGGAATTGTTTTAAATTGAATTAGACTAAGGTTTAGGCAATTGACCATGATACCAAAAATTCAGAATTTTTAAATTATTAGTAATTTCAAAGTGAACAATTAATTGCTAACCATGAGAGTTGACCAAAAATTGCAAAACCTAGAATTTTTATTTATTGAATGATTTATGTTTGCAAAGTCTTTTAAATTTGATAGTGTTTTAGAATACCCATTTATTATAGATAGACCCCTAGCGAAACTATGCAATAATTTCTTGTATGAATGAATACTTGAAATTGTGTGTAATCATGGTGCTTGTGACACAAAAAAATATGTTATTTTTTTATTTATTTTTCAGAAAAATACAAAAATACAAAAAAATAAAAAAAAAAAAAATCGAAAAAAGAGAAAAACCCAAAAAAATAGAAAAATGTAGAAAAAGAAAAAAATAGAATAAAAGATGGAGGATAAAAAGAGTACGGGTGCCTACGCAAGACTGGTTACCAATAGGCTCGAGAAAACCTCCCAAATTTTAATTTTTGTACATATTTAATTTTCGAAAAAATAGTCACAAGTACCAACACACTTAGTTGTCATACTTTGCTCCAATCAATTGGGAAGGAAAATCAAAATTTATATCATTAGAATTCCTATTGGTTGGAAGGGATCGATTTATAATCGAAGGGGAAATTAATACTCTCAATTTTAAGGATATTTGTGGATTAGATTGTTCGATAATAATTTTTCTAGGGTTAGCATAATAAGGTCAATCATGGGGTGAATAAATTGTTCAAGGGAGAGATCATTAATATTTTATAGTTCTAAATTTTTATTGTCATGCCAATTGTACCAAACCTAAGTCCTAATTGAATTTTTAAACAAGTCCTTGAGATTGTATGGTTTAACCTAGACCGGATCTTTGACCAGTTGGGATGTCGTTGCTTGAGGACAAGCAACAATTCAAGTTGGGAGGCGTGATCAGAGTCAAAATGATGATGATTTACGTAGGGTTTTGGCTTAGGTTTTACATATTTTCTCACACTTATGTTTAATTATTTAGAGAAAAAGGCTACTGTCACCCTTCTTTAAGTTTTATTGCAGAAAACAGGTTTTGGGACTATTCTACATCAAATGGAGCTAGAATCGGGTCAATCGGATCAGCAACGCTTATCGACTAAGACTCTGTTACGGCCCGTATTGGTTAATACGGACCAGGCATAGCACAGGCTCAGAAGATAGCGCAGGAAGTTACAACCATAACTGCCAAGGTCCCATTACGGACCGTATCACCTTGATACGGTCCGTAACCAAAGGCGCCTCTTGGGAAATAACTGCCGACAGCTGTTTCCAGATTGATTTCTTGGCTTCCAATCAACTCCAGACGTCCCTACACTCCTATAAAAGGCCCCTGGACAGAGGGAATAGATATCTTTGTAATTAGGGTTAGATTTGATTAAAGAGAGAAGAGAGGAGTGATTGTAACCATGCCGTTCCGCGGCTAAGTTCCTTTTCTTAGGGCTAGGCAGTAAACCTTGTTACTCTTGATGTTTTGATATATATATTTCTGTTGATTATGATTTCTTGTTGTTGTATCGAATATGCTTTTGTGATTTACTATCTCTTCACCTAATTTCAATGATCTAGTTGAGTTCATTAGGGTAGTGACAGTGCTTTAATAACTCGAAAGAACTATTTGGATGAGTTAGCCTCGTTGAGATCTATTAGGTTTATGTGAAGAAAACCTTCGCGGGGAAGCCATAAACCAGAACAACAAAACGCATGACCAAATTCCATCATTTGCGTAAGGTAAATCGCAGTGATCTGTGTAGTAATTTGGGAGATAAGAGACCCGATAGTTGCGTAAGATAAATCGCATTGTCCTGAGTAGAGTCTCGATGAAAGATCTGTCATTCTGGCGTAACATAAATCGCAGTGACCTATGTAGTTATCTTTCATAAAACAACAACAGGAAATCAGACGCAACAGGAATATATTGTCAAGACGGATTGAGTGGCAACGGTGTGCCGAAACCCTAGGAATTCTCATCTCTATCTTTATTTTAATTACTTTTAATTGTTTCCTAATTCACATTGATCAACAAACATCTCTCAAATTTCAAATTTCGTCTAGCCTTTCGAAAGGTTGAGATTCGATCGCTCAAGACACTGAACCAATATTCCCTGTGGATCGACCTCGCATATACTACTCGATAAGGATTGTGCGCTTGCAGTCCGAACCGATAGCATTTACGAGTTTATAAATATTAAAAGAAACATTGCTCTCTTTTGAGTGATCACCGCCCGCCCCCCAAAAAAAAAATCAGCACTTTTCATTACAAAAATGAAATAACATACAAAGAAACAATGTAATTCACAGTACAATCCACAAAAAGTACTGAACATAGTACATACAACACCGAGCAAATATAAAACCACAAACTAGCAAGAATATTTAAAGAACACCATCACTTTCTCAAATATACATGCACACGAATAACTAAATAGTCATCTTTCATGGACTAGTGGTGGAAAGCATAGGAGGTAATGTAGTTGGAATATTGGTTGGTATAGTTGCGGGAAAAGAAGGAATGCTTGGGATGGAAGACATAGGAGGTAATGTAGTTGGAATACTGGTTGGTATAGTCGTGGGAATTGCAGTTGGAATGGCAGAAATTGGCGGGAGTGTAGTGGGAAATGTACTAGGAATAGTGACCTTCGGAATAGAAGGTATTGGTGGCAAAGTTGTATGAATAGCCGGAATAATCGGTTTTGGTGATGTTGGAGCTACCTCAGGCGTTGCTGCTTCGATCTTGTCTAAAAGATGACGTCCAACACAACTTCCATTGATGCTTGTTAAAGATAAATTCAAAGCTAGAATTGACCTAACTTGAAAATCCATGAGTGCAATCAATCGAAGAGAGAATACTAAATTCAAGACAACCAGTAGAACATGAAAGACAACCAGTACCAGGTGAAAGACAACTACAAGAAGATGAAATACAACTAAAAAAATATGAAAAAAAACCAGTAGAACATGAAAGACAACTAGAAAAAGATAAAAAACAACATGTAGAAAGTGAAAGACAATTGGAAGAAGATTAAAACAACCAGTACAAGTAAAAAGACAACTTGAAGAAGATGGAATACAACTAGATGAGAATGAAATACAATAAGAAGAAAATGAAATACAATTAGAAGAAAATAAAATACAACCTGTAGTAGACGAAAAACAACAAGTAACACATGAAAAACAACCATAAGAAGATGAAAGACAACCAGTAGAAGGTGAAAGACAACCAGAAGAAAATTAAATACAACCTATTGAACATGAAAGACAACTAGTAGACAACTAGTAAAACAAGAAAGACAACTAGAAGAAGATTAAAGACAACAAGTATAACATGAAAGACAACCAGTACAAGATGAAAGATAACTAGAAGAAGTTGAAATACAACTAGAAAAAAATAAAATACAACATGTAGTATACGAAAGACAACCAATAGAATTGAAAGACAACCAGTAGACAACTAGTAGAAGGTAGTAGAAGAAGATGAAAGACAACCAGTAGACAACGAGAAAGACAACTAGTACTAGATGAAAGACAATTTGAAGAAGATAAAATACAACTAGGAGAAGATGAAGGACAACAAGTAGACAATTAGTAGATGATGAAAGACAACCAGTAGACAACTAGAAAAAGATCAAAGACAACATGTACAACATGAAAGACAACCAGTAAAAGGTGAAATATAATTAGAAAAATATGAAATACAACTAAAAAAAATATGAAATACAACTAGAAAATGATCAAATACAACCTCTGTAGGCGAAATACAACCAGTAGATAACTAGTAGAAGATAGTTGAAGAAGATGAAGACACCAATAGACAACGATAAAGACAACTAGAACAAGATTAAAGGCAACTAGAAGAAGATTAAATACAACTAGAAGAAGATGAAAGACAACCAGTAGAATAGAAGATGAAAGACAACCAGTAGACAATTAATAGAAGATGAAAGATATCAAGTAGACAACTAGTAGAAGAATAAATACAACTAGAAGAAGATGAAATACAACATGTAGAACATGAAAGACAACCAGTACAAGGTGAAAAACAACTAGAAAAATATGAAATACAACTAGAAGAATATAAAAGATAACCAGTAGAACATGAATGACAACCATTAGAACATGAAATACAACTAATAGAAGGTGAAAGACAGCTAGAAGAAGATGAAAGAAAACTAGCACAACATGAAAGACAACCAGTACAAGGTGAAAGACAACTAAAAGAAGATGAAATACAACTAGAAGACAATGAAATACAACTAGAAGAATACGAAATACAACTACAAGAAGATGAAATACAACATGTATTAGATAAATTACAACTAGTAGAACATGAAAGACTACCAGTTGAAGATGAAAGACAACTAGAAGAAGATGAAAGACAACCAATAGAACATGAAAGACAACCAGTACAAGGTGAAAGACAAGTAGAAGAAGTTGAAACACAAGTAATAGAATATGAAATACAACAAGAAGAAGATGAAATACAACCTTAGTAGACGAAAGACAACCATCAGACAACTAGTAGAAGATAGTAGAAGAAGATGAAAGACAACCAATAGACAACGAGAAAGACAACTAGTACAAGATGAAAGACAACTTGAAGAAGATTAAATACAACTAGCAGAAGATGAAAGACAACTTTTATGATGTCAAAGAAATCCAGTAGAAAATGAAAGACATTAGAAGAAATGAAATACAACTAGTAGAGAGTCCGGCTAATATGACATTGGTGTCATTCCAAATTCAATAACACCACATCGTATACCGTTGGATCTGCTTTAATATCCGTGTTTTGCACGAATATTAAAGACACTAGTGTTTTGCACGGATATTAAAGCAGATCCAACGGTATACGATGTGGTGTTATTGAATTTGGAATGACACCAATATCATATTAGCCGGACTCACTAGTAGAAGATGAAAGACAACTAGTAGAATATGAAAGACAACTAGAAGAAGTTGAAATTCAACTAGAAGAATATGAAATACAACTAGATGAAAATAAAATACAACCTATAGTATACGAAAGACAACAAGTGGACAACTATTAGAAGATAGTAGAAGAAGATGAAAGACAACCAGTAGACAACAAGAAAGACAACTAGTACAAGATGAAAAACAACTTGAAGATAATTAAATACAACTAATATACAATTAGTAGATGATGAAAGACAACCAGTAGACAACTAGTAGAAGAATAAAGACAACTAGAAGAAAATGAAAGGCAACATGTAGAACATGAAAGACAACTAGAAGAAGATGAAATACAACTAGAAGAATATGAAAGACAACCAATAGAAGATGAAAGACAACTAGTAGAACATGAAAGACAACTAGAAGATGAAAGACAACCAGTACAACATGAAAGACAACCAGTACAAGGTGAAAGACAACTAGAAAAATATGAAATGCAACTAGAAAAATATGAAATAAAACTAGAAGAAGATGAAATACAACTTGTATTAGACGAAGGACAACCAGTAGAACATTAAAGACAACCAGATGAAGATGAAATACTAGAACAAAATGAGAAACAACAAGTAGAACATGAAAGACAATCAGTGCAAGGTGAAAGACAGCTAAAAGAAGATGAAATACAACTAATAGAATACAAAATAAAACAAGAAGATGAAATATAACATGTAGTAGACGAAAGACAACCAGTAGTCAACTAATAAAAGATAGTAGTAGCAGATGTATGACAACCAGTAGACAATTAGAAAGACATCTAGTACAAGATAAAAGACAACTTGAAAAAAATGAAATACAAATAATAGAAGATGAAAGACAACCAGTAGACAACTAGTAGGACATGAAAGACATCTAGTAGAAGATGAAAGACAACCAGTAGAACATTAAAGATATCTAGAAGAAGATGAATGACAACCAGCACAACTTGAAAGACAACCAGTATAAGGTGAAAGACAACTAGAAGAATGTGAATCACAACTAGAAAAAGATGAAAGACAAGAAAATGATGGAAGACAACCAGTAGACAACTAGTAGAATATGAAAGACAATAAGAAGAAGATGAAAAACAACAAGTAGAGTATGAAAGACAACTAGAATAAGATGAAAACCCACTAGAAGAATATTAAATACAACTAGAAGATGATGAAATACAACCTATAGTAGAAGAAAGACAACATGTCGAACTTGTAAGACAACCAGAAGACAACTAGTAGAAGGTAGAAGAAGATGAAAGACAACCAGTAGACAACGAGAAAGACAACATGTACAATATGAAAGACAACTTGAAAAAAATGAAATACAACTAGAAGAAGATGAAAGACATCTAATAGACAATTAGTAGAAGATGAAAGACAACCAGTAGAAGAAGAAAGACAACTAGAAGAAGATGAAAGACAACATGTAGAACATGAAAGACAACCAGTAGAACTTGAAAGACAACTAGAAGAAGATAAAATACAACTAGAAAAATATGAAAGACAACATGTAGAACATGAATGACAACCATTAGAACATGAAATACAACTAGAAGAAGATGAGACACAACTAGTATAAGTTGAAAGACAGTTGGAAGAAGATGAAAGACAACTAGTACAACATGAAAAACAACCATTACAAGGCAAAAGACAACTATAAGAAGATGAAATACAACTAGATGACAACGAAATACAACCTGAAGAAGATGAAAGACAACCAGTAGAACATGAAAGACGACCAGTAGACAACTAGTAGAATATAGTAGTAGAAGATGAAAGACAACTAGTAGACAACGAGAAAGACAACTAGTACAAGATGAACGACAACTAGTTGAAGATGAATTACAACTAGCAGAAGATGAAAGACAACTAGTAGAATACAAAAAGACAACTAGAAGAAGATGAAAGACAACATGTAGAACATGAAAGACAACCAGTACAAGGTGAAAGCCAACTAGAAAATGATGATATACAAGTAGAAGAATATGAAAGACAACCAGTAGAACATGAAAGAGAACAAGTAGAACATGAAAGACAACTAGAAGAAAATGAAAGACAACCAGTACAACATGAAAGATAACTAGAAGAATATGAAATACAACTAGAATAATATGAACTAAAACTAAAAGAAGATGAAATACAACTAGGAGAAGATGAAAGACAAGAAGTAGACAATTAGTAGAGGATGAAAGACAACCAGTAGAAGAAGATGAAAGACAACATGCAGACAACTAGTAGAATGTAGTAGTAGAAGATGAAATACAACTAGGAGAAGATGAAAGACAATTAGTAGAGGATGAAAGACAACTAGTAGACAACTAGTAGAATAAGAAAGACAACTAGAAGAAGATGAAATACAATATGTAGAACATGAAAGACAACCAATACAAGGTGAAAGATAATTAGAAGAAGATGAAATACAACTAGAATAATATGAAAGACAATAAGTAGAACATGAAAGATAACCAATAGAACATGAAAAACAACTAGAAAAAGATGAAAGACAACAAGTACAACATGAAAGACAACCAATACAAGGTGAAAGACAATTAGAAGAATACAAAATACAACTAGAAGAATATGAACTAAAACTAGAAGAAGATGAACTGCAACTTGTATTAGACGAAGGACACCAGTAGAACGTAAAAGATAACTTATAGAAGATGAAATACTAGAACAAAATGAAATACAACAAGTAGAACATGAAAGACAATGAGTGCAAGGTGAAAGACAAATAAAAGAATATGAAATACAACTAATAGAATATGAAATACAACTAGAAGAAGATGAAATACAACATGTAGTAGACGAAAGACAACCAGTAGACAACTAATAGAAGATAGTAGTACAAGATAAAAAACAACTTGAGAAAGATGAAATACGAATAGCAGAAGATGAAAGATAACCAATAGACAACTAGTAGGAGATGAAAGACAACCCGTAGGAAATGAAAGATAACTAGAAAAAAATGGAAGAATCTAAATGACATCAGTAGAACATGAAAGACAACCAGTAGGTAATGATAAATGTAACTAAAAGAAGATGAAATACAACTGGAAGAAGATGAAATACGACCAGTAGACAACTAGTAGAATATGAACAAGAACTAGAAGTAGATGAAAAATAACAAGTATATGAAAGACAACTAGTACAAGGTGAAAGACAACTAGAAAAAAATGAAAATCCACTAGAAAAATATGAAAGACAACTAGTACAAGGTGAAGTATAACTAGAATAAGATGAAATACAACTAGAAAACTACGAAATACAACTACAAGAAGATGAAATACAACCTGTATTATACAAATAACAACTAGTAGATAATGAAAGACAACCAGTACAAGGTGAAATACAACTAGAAGAATACGAACTAAAACTAGAAGAAGATGAAATACAACTTGTATTAGACGAAGGACAACCAGTATAAGATGAAATACTTGAAAAAAATGAAAGACAACAAGTAGAACATGAAAGATAATCAGTGCAAGATGAAAGACAACTAAAAGAAGATTAAATACAACTAATATAATATGAAATAGAACTAAAAAAGATGAAATACAACATGTGGTAAACGAAAAACAACAAGTAGAGCATGAAAGACAACCAGTTGACAACTTGAAAAAAATGAAATACAAATAGCAGAAGATGAAAGACAGTAGAAGATGAAAGATAACTAGAAGAAGATGAAAGACAACCAGTAGACAACGAGAAAGACAACTAGAATAAGATGAAATACATTTAGAAGAAGATGAAAGACAACCAGTAGACAACAAGTAGAGTATGAAAGACAACTAGTATAAGGAGAAAGACAACTAGAAGAAGATGAAAATCCACTAGAAGAATGTGAAATACAACTAGACGATGATAAAATACAACCTATAGTTGAAGAAAGACAACATGTCGAACTTGTAAAACAACCGGTAGACAACTAGTAGAAGGTGGAAGAAGATGAAAGACAACCAGTAGACAATGAGAAAGACAACAAGTACAAGATGAAAAACAACTTGAAAAAATGAAATACAACTAGGAGAAGAAGAAAGACATCCAATAGACAATTAGTGGAAGATGAAAGACAACCCAGTAGAAGAAGAAAGACAACTAGAAGAAGATGAAAGACAACATGTAGAACATGAAAAACAACCAGTACCAGGTGAAAGACAACTACAAGAAGATGAAGTACAACTAGGAGAATATGAAAGACAACCAGTAGATCATGAATGACAACCATTAGAACATGAAAGACAACTAGAAGAAGATGAAACACAACTAATAGAATATTTTGACAACCAGAATAAGATGAAAGACAACAAGTACAACATGAAAAACATCTAGTACAACGTGAAAGACGACTATAAAAAGATGAAATACAACTAGATGACAACGAAATACAATTAGAATAAGATGAAAGAAAACCATTAGAACATGAAATACGACCAGTAGCAACTAGTAGAATATATTAGTTGAAGATGAAGACAACTAGTAGACAACGAGAAAGACAAACAGTACAAAAAGAAAGACAAGAAGTAGACAATTAGTAGAGGATGAAAGATAACCAGTAGACAACTAGAAAAAGATGAAATACAACTAGAAGAATATGAAAGACAACCAGTAGAACATGAATGACAACCAGTAGAACATGAAAGATAACTAGTAGAACATGTAAGATAACTAGAAGAAGATGAAAGACAACTTGGAGAAGATGAACTAAAAATTTGTCTACTTCTTCTAGTTGTAAGACAACTAGAAGAAGATGAACTAAAGACCACTAGTATAACATGAAAGACAACTAGGAGAATATAAAATACAACTAGAAAAATATGAACTAAAATTAAAAGAAGATGAAATACAAGTAAGAGGCGATGAACTCAAAACTAGATGAAGATGAAATACAAGTAGAAGAAGATGAAAGACAAGAAGTATCCAATTAGTAGAGGATGAAGGACAACTAGTAGACAACTAGTATAAGAAGAAAGACAACTAGAAGAAAATGAAAGATAACATGTAGAACATGAAAGACAAATACAAGGTGAAAGATAACTAGAAGAATATGAAAGACAACAAATAAAACATGAAAGATAACCTATAGAACATGAAAGACAACCAGTAGTTAATGAAAGACAACTAGAAGAAGATGAAAGCCAACAAATAGAACATGAAAGATAACCTGTAGAACATGAAAGACAACCAGTAGTTAATGAAAGACAACTAGAAAAAGATGAAAGACAACCAACAACCAATATAAGGTGAAAGACAACTAGAAGAATATGAAATACAACTAGAAGAATATGAACTAAAACTAGAAGAAGATGAAATACAAGACGAAAAACAACCAGTAGAACATGAAATACAACTATTAGAAAATGAAATACTAGAAGAAGATGATCGACAACAAGTAAAACATGAAAGACAATCAGTGCAAGGTGAAACACAACTAAAAGAAGATGAAATACAACTAATAGAATATGAAATACAACTAGAAGAAGATGCAATACAACATGTAGTAGACGAAAGACAACCAATAGACAACTAATAGAAGATAGTAGCAGAAGATGAATTACAACCAGTAGACAATGAGAAAGACATCTAGTACAAGATAAAAGACAACTTAAAAAAGATGAAATACAAAGAGCCGAAGATGAAAGAAAACCTGTAGGAGATGAAAGACATCTACTAGAAGATGAAAGACAACTAGTAGACAATGAGAAAGACATCTAGTACAAGATAAAAGACAACTTGAAAAATATGACATACAAAGAGCAGAAGATGAAAGACAACCAGTAGAAGATGAAAGATAACTAGAAGAAGATGAAAGACAACCAGTAGGCATCGATAAAGGCAACTAGAAGAAGATGAAATACAACTAGAAGAAGATGGAAGACAACCAGTAGACAACTAGAAGAAGATAAAAGACAACTAGTTCAACGCGAAAGACAACTAGAAGAAGATGAAAATCCACTAGAAGAATGTGAAATACAACTAGAAGATGACGAAATATAACCTATAGTAGAAGAAAGACAACATGTCGAACTTGTAAGACAACCAGTAGACAACTTGTATAAGGTATAAGAAGATGAAAGACAACGAGTAGACAACGAGAAAGACAACAAGTACAATATGAAAGACAACTTGAAAAAGATGAAATACAACTAGAAGTTGATGAAAGACATCCAATAGACAATTAGTAGAAGATGAAAGACAACCAGTAGAAGAAGAAAGACAACTAGAAGAAGATGAAAGACAACATGTAGAACATGAAAAACAACCCGTACAAGGTGAAAGACAACTATAAGAAGATGAAATACAACTAGAAGAATATGAAAGACAACCAGTAAAATATGAAAGGCAGCTAGAAGAAGATGAAAGACATACAACATGAAAAATATCCAGTACAATGTGAAAGACAACTATAAGAAGATAAAATACAACTAGATGACAACGAAATACAACCATGAGAAGATGAAAGACAACCAGTAGAACTTGAAGGATGACCAGTAGACAACTAGAAGAATATAGCAGTAGAAGATGAAAGACAACCAGTAAAGAACGAGAAAGACAACTAGTACAAGATGAAAGACAAGAAGTAGACAATTAGTAGAGGATGAAAGACAACCAGTAGACAACTAGAAGAAGATGAAATACAACTAGAAGAATATGAAAGACAACCAGTAGAACATGAAAGACAAGTACAGCATGAAATACAACTAGAAGAAGGTGAAAGACAACTAATTTAACATGAAAGACAACTAGAAAAATATAAAATACAACTTGAAAAATATGAACTAAAACTAAAAGAAGATGAAATACTACTATGAGAAGATGAACTAAAACTACAAGAAGATGAAATACAAGTAGGAAAGATGCAAGACAAGAAGTAGACAATTAGTAGAGGATGAAGGATAACAGCAGACAACTAGTAGAAGAAGAAAGACAATTAGAAGAAGATGAAAGATAACATATAGAACATGAAAGACAACCAATACAATGTGAAAGATAACTAGAAAAAGATGAAATACAACTAGAAGAATATGAAAGACAACAAGTAGAACATGAAAGACAACCTGTAGAACATGAAAGACAGCCAGTAGAAGATGAAAGACAACTAGAAGAAGATGAAAGACAACCAGTACAACGTGAAAGACAACCAATACAAGGTGAAAGACAACTAAAAGAATATGTACTAAAAAAAGAAGAAGATGAAATACAACTTGTATTAGATGAAGGACAACCAGTAGAACATGAATGACAAGCAGTAGAAGATGAAATACTAGAAGAAGATGAAAGACAACAAGTAAAACATGAAAGACAATCAGTGCAAGGTGAAAGACAACTAAAAGAAGATGAAATACAACTAATAAAATATGAAATACAACTAGAAGAAGATGAAATACAACATGTAGTAGACGAAAGACAACCAGTAGACAACTAATAGAAGAAAGTAGTAGAAGATGAATGACAACCAGTAGACAATGAGAAAGATATCTAGTACAAGATAAAAGACAACTTGAAAAAGATGAAATAGAAATAACAGATGAAAGGCAACCAGTAGACAACTAGTAGGAGATGAAAGACATCTAGTAGAAGATGAAAGATAACTAGAAGAAAAGGAAAGATGACCAGTTGGCAACGATAAAGGCAACTAGAAGAAGATGAAATACAACTAGAACAATATGGCAGACAACCAATAGACAACTAGTAGAATATGAAAGACAATTATAAGAAGTTGAAAAACAACAAGTATAGTATGAAAGACAACTAGTACAAGCTGAAAGACGACTAGAAGAAGATGAAAATCCACTAGAAGAATGTGAAATACAACTAGAAGATGATGAAGTACAACCTATAGTAGAAGAAAGACAACATGTCGAACTTGTAAGACAACCAGTAGACAACTAGCAGAAGGTAGAAGAACATGAAAGACCACCAGTTGACAACGAGAAAGACAACAAGTACAAGATGAAAGTCAACTTGAAAAAATGAAATTCAATTAGAAGAAAATGAAAGACATCCAATAGACAATTAGAGGAAGATGAAAGACAACCTGTAGAAGCAGAAAGACAACTAGAAGTAGATGAAAGACAGTATGTAGAACATGAAAGACAACCAGTACAAGTTGGAAGACAACTAGAAGAAGATGAAATACAATTAGAAATTCAAATAGTACAAGATGAAAGACAACTTGAAAAAATGAAATACAACTAAAAGAAGATGAAAGACATCCAATAGACAATTAGTAGAAGATGAAAGACAACCGGTAGAAGTAGAAAGACAACTAGAAGAAGATGAAAGAGAACATGTAGAACATGAAAAACAACCAGTACAAGGTGAAAGGCAACTAGAAGAAGATCAAATACTACTAGAAGAATATGGAAGACGACCAGTATAACATGAATGACAACCATTAGGACTTGAAAGACAACTAGAAGAAGATGAAATACAACCAGAAGAAGATGAAATACAACCTGTAGTAGACGAAAGACAACCAGCAGACAACGAGAAAGACATCTAGTACAAGATAAAACACAACTTGAAAAAGATGAAATAGAAATAGCAGAAGATGAAAGGCAACCAATAGACAACTAGCAGGAGATGAAAGACATCTAGTAGAAGATGAAAGACAACAAGTAGAAGTTGAAAGATAACTAGAATAAGATGAAAGACGACCAGTAGGCAACGATAAAGGCAACTAGAAGAAGATGAAATAAAACTAGAAGAAGATGAAAGACAACCAGTAGACAACAAGTAGAATATGAAAAACTACTAGAAAAAGATGAAAAACAACAAGTATAGTATGAAAGACATAGTACATGGTGAAAGGCAACTAGAAAAGATGAACTAAAACTAGAAGAAGATGTAATACAAGTAGGAGAAGATGAAAGACAAGAAGTAGACAATTAGTAGAGGATAAAAGACAACCAGTAGACAACTAGTAGAAGATGAAAAACAACTAGAAGAAGATGAAAGACAACATGTAGAACATGAAAGACACCAATACAAGGTGAAAGATAACTACAAGAAGATAAAATACAACTAGAAGAATATGAAAGACAACCAGTAGAACATGAATGACAACCATTAGAACATGAAAGACAGCCAGTAGAACATGAAAGACAATTAGAAGAAGGTGAAAGACAACCAGTACAATGTGAAAGACAACCAATACAAGGTGAAAGACAACTAGAAGAATATGTACTAAAACTAGAAGAAGATGAAATACAACTTGTATTAGACGAAGGATAGCCAGTAGAACATGAATGACAAGCAGTAGAAGATGAAATACTAGAAGAAGATGAAAGACAACAAGTTAAACATGACAACTAATAGAATATGAAATACAACTAGAAAAATATGAAATACAACATGTAGTAGACGAAAGACCACAAGTAAAACATGAACGACAACTAGTAGACAACTAATAGAACATAGTAGTAGAAGATGAATGACAACCAGTAGTCAACAAGAAAGACAACTAGTATAAAAAAAACTTCAAAAAGATGAAATAGAAATAGCAGAAGGTGAAAGGCAAACAGTAGACAACTAGGAGGAGAAGAAAGACATATAGTAGAAGATCAAAGACAACCAGTAGAAGATGAAACATAACTAGAAGAAGATCAAAGACTACCAGTAGTCAACGATAATGGCAACTGGAAGAAGATTAAAATACAACAAGAAGAAGATGGAACCAGTAGACAACAAGTAGAATATGAAAGACAACTAGAAAAAGATGAAAAACAACAAGTATAGTATGAAAGACAACTAGTACAAGATGAAAGACAACTAGAAGAAGATGAAAATCAAATAGAAGAATATGAAATACAACTAGAAGTTGATGAAATACAACATATAGTAGAATAAAGAGAACATGTCAAACTTGTAAGACAACCAGTAGACAACTAGTAGAGGGTAGAAGAAGATGAAAGACAACTAGTAGACAATGAGAAAGACAACAAGTACAAGATGAAGACAACTTCAAAAAATAAAATACAACTAGAAGATGAAAGACCTCCAACAAACAATTAGTAGAAGATGAAAGACAACTAGTAGAAGAAGAAAGACAATTACAAGAAGATGAAATACGACATGTAGAACATGAAAGACAACCAGTATAAGGAGAAAGACAAATACTAGAAAGTGAAAGACAGAAGAAGATGAAAGATAACTAGTACAACATAAAAGACAATCGGTACAATGTGAAAGACAACTATAAGAAGATGAATTACAACTAGATGACCACGAAATACAAAAAGAAGAAGATGAAAGAGAATCAGTAGAACATGAAAGACGACCAGTAGATAACTAAATGAATATAGTAGAAGAAGATGAAAGACAACTAGTAAACAACGAGAAAGACAACTAGTACAAGATGAAAGACAAATAGAAGAAGATGAAATACATCTAGGAGAAGATGAAAGACAAGAAGTAGAGAATTAGTAGAGGATAAAAGACAACCAGTAGACAACTAGTAGAAGAAAAAAGACAACTAGAAGAAGATGAAAGACAACATGTAGAACATGAAAGACAACCAGTGCAAGGTGAAAGACAACTAGAAGAATATGAAATACAATAGAAGAATATGAAAGACAACAAGTAGAACATGAAATACAACCAGTAGAAATGAAAAACAACCAGTAGAACATGAAAGACAACTAGAGGAAGATGAAACACAACTACTGGAAGGTGAAAGACAGTTAGAAGAAGATGAAAGATAACTAGTACAACATGAAAGACAACCAGTACATGGTGAAAGAAAACTATAAGATGATGAAATACAACTAGAAGACAACGATATACCACCAAAAGAAGATGAGAGACAACTAGTAGAACATGAAAGACAACCAGTAGAATATAGTGGTAGAAGATGACATACAACTAGTAGACAACGAGAAAGACAACTAGTACCACATGAAAGACAAATAGAAGAAGATGAAAATACAACTAGGAGAAGAAAAAAGACAACTATAAGAAGATGAAAGACAACCAGTACAAGATAAAAGACAACTAGAAAAAAATGAAATACAACTAGAAGAATATGAAAGACAACCAGTAGAACATGAAAGACAACCAGAACCTGAATGACAACCAGAAGAAGATGAAAGACAATCAGTACACATGAAAGACAACTAGAAGAATATGAAATACAACTAGAAAATTGTGAACTTAAACTAGAAGAAGATGAAATACAACTACGAGAAGATGAAAGACAAGAAGTAGACAATTAGTAGAGGATGTAAGACGTAAGAAGAAAGACAACTAGAAGAAGATGAAAGACAACATGTAGAACATGAAAGACAACCAGTACAAGGTGAAAGACAACTAGAAGAAGATGAAATACAATAGAAGAATATGAAAGACAACTAGTAGAACATGAAAGACAACCAGTAGAATAAGAAAGACAACCAGTACAACATGAAAGTGAAAGACAAACAGTACAACTTGAAAAAGAACCAATACAAAGTGAAAGACAACTAGAAGAATACAAGATACAACTTGAAGAATATGAACTAAAACTAGAAGAAGATGAAATACAACTTGTATTAGACAAAGGACAACTAGTAGAATTTGAAAGACAACCAGTAGAAGATGAAATACTAGAAGAAGATGAAAGTAGAACAAGAAGGACAACCATTGCAAGGTGAAAGACAACTAAAAGAAGATGAAAGACAACTAGAAGTAGATGAAATACCACCAAGACGAAAGACAACTAATAGAACATGAAAAACAATCAGTAGACAACTAATAGAAGATAGTAGTAGAAGGGGAATGACAACCAGTAGACAACGAGAAATACAACTAGTACAAGATAAAAACAACTTCAAAAAGATGAAATACAAATAACAGAAGATGAAAGACAACTAGTAAGAGATGAAAGATATCTAGTAGATAATGAAAGACAACCAATAGAAGATGAAAAACAACTAGAAGAAGATGAAAGACGTAGACAACAAGAAAGACAACTAAAAGAAAATGAAATACAACTATAAGAAGATGGAAGACAACCAGTAGACAACTAGTAGAATATGAAAGTACAAGCTGAAAAATAACTAGAAGAAGATGAAAATCAAATAGAAGTATATGAAATACAACTAGAAGATGATGAAATACAACCTATAGTAGAAGAAAGACAACATGTAGAACTTGCAAGACAACCAGTAGAAGATAATAGACGAAGGTAACGAGAAAGACAACAAGTACAAGATAAAAGACAACTTGAAAAATGTGAAATACAACTAGAAGAAGATGAAAGACATCCAATAGAGAATTAGTAGAAGATGGAAAGACAACCAGTAGAAGAAGAAAGACAACTAGAATGAAAGACAACCAGTAGACAACTAGTAGGAGATGAATAACATCTAGTAGAAGATGAAAGACAACCTATAGTAGAAAAAATACAACTAGAAGATGATGAAATACAACCTATAGTAGAAGAATATGAAATACAACTAGAAGATGATGAAATACAACCTATAGTAGAAGAAGACAACATGTCGAACTTGTAATACAACCAGTAGACAACTAGTAGAAGGTAGAAGAAGATGAAAGACAACCAATAGACAACGAGAAAGACAACAAGTACAAGATGAAAGACAACTTGAAAAAATAAAACACAACTAGAAGAAGATGAAAGACATCCAATAGACAATTAGTAGAAGATAAAAGAAAACCAGTAGAAGAAGAAAGACAACTAGAAGAAGATGAAAGACAACAGTACAAGGTGAAAGACAACTAGAAGTAGATGAAATATAACTAGAAAAATATGAAAGACAACCAATATAACATGAATGACAACTATTAGAACATGAAAGACAACTAGAGGAAGATGAAACACAACAACTGGAAGGTACTGTTAGAAGAAGATGAAAGATAACTAGAACAACATGAAAGACAACCAGTACAAGGTGAAAGACAACTATAAGAAGTTGAAATACAACTAGAAGACAACAAAATACAACTAGAAGAAGATGAAAGACAACCAGTAGAACATGAAAGACGACCAGTAGATAACTAGTAGAATATAGTAGTAGAAGATGAAATACAACTATTAGACAACGAGAAAGACAACTAGTATCACATGAAAGACAAATAGAAGAAGATGAAATACAACTAGGAGAAGGTGAAAGACAAGAAGTAGAGAATTAGTAGAGGATGAAAGACAATCAGAAGACAATTAGAAGAAGATGAAAGACAACATGTAGAAAATGAAAGACAACCAGTACAAGGTAAAATACAACTAGAAAAAAAATGAAATACAACTAGAAGAATATGACAGACAACCAGTAGAACATGAAAGACAACCAGTAGAACCTGAAAGACAACCAGAAGAAGATGAAAGACAACTAGTACAACATAAAATACTATCAGTATAAGGTGAAAGACAATTAGAGGAATATGAAGTACAACTAAAAAAATATGAACTAAAACTAGAAGAAGATGAAATACAACTAGGAGAAGATGAAATACAAGAAGTAGACAATTAGTAGAGGATGAAAGACAACCAGTAGACAACTAGTAGAAGAAGAAAGACAACTAGAAGAAGATGAAAGACAACATGTAGAACATGAAAGACAACCAGTACAAGGTGAAAGACAACTAGAAGAAGATGAAATACAATAGAATAATATGAAAGACAACAAGTAGAACATGAAAGACAACCAGTAGAACATGAAAGACAAACTGTACAACATGAAAGTGAAAGACAAACAGTACAACATGAAAGAGAACCAATACAAAGTGAAAGACAACTAGAAGAATACAAAATACAACTTGAAGAATATGAAATAAAACTAGAAGAAGATGAAATACAAAACTTGTATTAGACGAAGGACAACCAGTAGAATTTAAAAGACAACCAGTAGAAGATGAACTACTAGAAAAAGATGAAAGACATCAAGTAGAACAAGAAGGACAACCATTGCAAGGTGAAAGACAACTAAAAGAAGATGAAATACAACTAGAAAAAGATGGAAGCCAACTAGAAGTAGATGAAATACCACCTGTAGTAGACCAAAGACAATCAATATAAGATGAAAGACAATCAATAGACAACTAATAGACGATAGTAGTAGAAGAGGAATGACAATTAGTAGACAACGAGAAAGACAACTAGTACAAGATAAAAGATAACTTCAAAAAGATGAAATTCAAATAGCAGAAGATGAAAGACAACCAGTAGACAACTAGTAAGAGATGAAATATATCTAGTAGATGATGAAAGACAACCAGTAGAAGATGAAAGACAACTAGAAGAACATGAAAGACAATCAGTAGACAACGAGAAAGACAATTAAAAGAAGATGAAATACAACTTTAAGAAGATGGAAGACAACCAGTAGACAACTAGTAGAATATGAAAGTACGAGATGAAAGACAACTAAAAGAAGATGAAAATAAAATAGAAGAATATGAAATACAACTAGAAGATGATGGAATACAACCTATAGTAGAAGAAAGACAACATGTAGAACTTGCAATACAACCTAGCAGCTACCTCTCTTAGAGTTAAGTAAAATAATTAATATTGCCCCCTAAACAGTTGCCTTCTTTGCTACTCTTAGAGTATATCTATATGCTTCTGATCATCTAGCTACAAGTTTCTATATAGCATGCAGCTGGCCAAACTTTACCTAATTAATGAAAGTGATAAAAGCAAACATTAATAATTTTCTAAGGCAATTAATACACTACCAAAAAAAGGCTCAAAGCAAGAATTTTTATATTTGCAAAAAAATAACAATCGGACAACTACTAACAGATACATTGGCCCAGAGAATTGGACAAATACTATTGAATTTTGGTTAACTTAAGCCACTGAAGAAATCCCAAAACAATACTGTAATGCAACTTTTTAATTACGGAGCAGTTTTTTTATTTATTTCCTTATTGCCCTAAGTGGAAAATGCCAAAGAGGCAACCAGCACATTCACAAGCCTTACTGTACCGGCACTGGTACAGTGACAGTAAGGAAGCAGCATAAAAAACAACCAAGACAGAGAGCAACCAGGCAACACACAAAAGCCCCCAATAACAAGAAAAAGCACAAAGGCCACAGGTCAAACAACAGTCACCATCAACAAAATGGCATAAGCCGAAATCAAGGCAGCAAATCATAGAACAAGCAAAGAGGCGCATAGCCAAGGAAAACAGGCGCAAGGGCCACAGGCAGAGCCACAGCAGGCACACAAGAAAAGAAGGAAACGAACTGGTACGGTACCAGTAAAACCAGCAGGCAACATAAATAGAAAAACGTGTACCAGTAAAACCAGCACAGCGAGGTCGGAGTCGGCGTCTTCCAGTGGCGGGGTCGGAGTCAGCGAGGATCGGCGCCTTCCTGTGGTGTCGGGATCGGTCGGGGTCGGGAGTCACAGAGGCAGCAGAGTTCGGGCGCGAGTTCGGGCGATGGAGTTCGGTCGGGGTCGGCGGAGTTCGGCCGCGGTTTTTTTTTTTTTTTTATTCTGGCTAACCTAAACGCGGGAGTCACAGAGACAGAGAGAAGGATTGCCGCGGCTTTTTTACGGAGACCCTTCTGTGACCGGGCCGAATCGGTCGCTGAAAGGTGTTTTCGCCGGTCGCAGAAGGGGTCGTCGCCAAAACCATTTATTTTTTATTTATTTTTTGGAGAAAAAACCCTTCAGCGACCGGCATTAGCGCCGGTCGCTAATGCCGGTCGCTGATTATATTTTGCTGTAGTGTATACCAGAAATAACAGGATATTGAAAACAAGAACAGATAGAAGACACCTGGTGGCGCCAAATAATAACAACTATCAGGTAGAAAGCAATAAATAAATAGCAAAGTTGAAACGAAATTAAAGTTGACAACGTTATTCTACAACTACCAAATTATATGTGAACAGATAACTATATTTAATTTTGAATGTTAAAGGTTCTTAATTATTCAAGAAGTCAAACAAATAGGTGGTCTTCTGCTAACTTCCTAATAATTAAGAATTTTGATTTTTGAACCATATATGATATATTTCTGCTACAAGTAATTAAGATTCTGGAGAATATTAACAAGTAATTAAACATATCTAATTACTACCTGCTTAATAGACTTTTTTAACCATTACCTGATATGCATTCCTTAACGTGAATTTGGCTTTTAATCAAATATTTACAGTTACAACGCTTATAATAAATGTATCTCTACTTTTACCAAACTGACAAACTAGCCTCTGCAGAAATTTAAAAAAGAAAAAGAAAAAAAAAAGACGAACTCGCATATATGTGGATGGATTTTGCTTTGAATTATGTGCCATGCAAATATCAGCATCCTTGGATCGAGGCATGGATGCTCCAACTGTTCTTAATTTGATTTGCAGTATTTTTTTTGGACCTTTTAAGAAACAAGTAACGTCAATTACTTGTGAAAATTCTATCTAAAATTCAGTTTCGCATGAAATTTTCTGGTGCTTGAGCGAAGTTTTTGCGGGTTGTGTACCAGGAAAGACAGGAGAGTTGCGTTTCTTGATCAGTCTTTTGTCTTAGGTTAACTGTAAGCACAAGTACTGGTAATCGTTTGTGATGCAGTGTTGAACCATGTCTTGCTAAAAAAGGTTTTACTTGAATGATGATACAAGAGAATGCCATGAGCCCCATTTTTATGCCAAAAAGGATCCTGTTAGAAGCTCCTACTTTAAACTGCAAATAAGCATCCATGATCGACTTTAGTCATCGAATGGGTAATGTTGTTTCTGATTAATTAATTTTTTATGGAAGGTTCTTTCTGATTGGGTGGTCACTATTTGTTCCCTTTTGCAATTTGCTTTAGAAATACATATGTAAACTTCTTAAAACTTACACAGCTATTCAGTTATTTTATCAGAATGCTACAACAATTGTCTCGGTGCTCATATATAATTCCTAAAGGCATCTAACAAATAAAAGGGAGGACATTTATTCTGAAAGAAATTAAAAAACCCATTACAAACTCGTGTGCTTTCAGCCTGAAACAAAATCAGCACTTTTCATTTCAAAAATGAAATAACATACAAAGAAACAATGTAATTCACAGTACAATCCACAAAAAGTACTGAACATATACATGAACATAGTACATACAACACCGAGCAAATATAAAACCACAAACTAGCAAGAATATTTTTAAGTACACCATCACTTCCTCAAATATACATGCACACGAATAATTAAATAATCATCTTTCACGGACTAAAGGTGCCACTTGGTGGGGCCGGAATAGGCGTGCCCTGGTAAGGCACCTTGGGAATAGAAGGAATGCTTGGGATGGAAGGCATAGGAGGTAATGTAGTTGGAGTACTAGTTGGTATAGTCGTGGGAATAGAAGGAATGCTTGGAATGGAAGGCATAGGAGGTAATGTAGTTGGAATACTGGTTGGTATAGTCGTGGGAATTGTAGTTGGAATGGAAGGAATTGGCGGGAGTGTAGTGGGGAATGTACTAGGAATAGTGACCTTCGGAATAGAAGGCATTGGTGGCAAAGTTGTTGGAATAGCTGGAATAGTCGGTTTTGGTGATGTTGGAGCTACCTCAGGCGCTGCTGCTTTGGTCGTGTCTAAAAGATGACGAGCAGCAAAACTTCCATTAATGGCTGTTAAAGCTAAAACCAAAGCTAGAATTGACCTAACTTGAAAAGCCATGAGTGCAATCAATCGAAGAGAGAATACTTAATTGAAGAACTGTATTTAATATATGGAATAATGAGTTGTGTGAATTGGCAATGGGGAAATGGTGACATTTATAGCTAGGGGTTTTCTAGGATGAGGTGCAACTGTTCTTAGGTTGATCAACCAAAGGTCTGTGGGTTGGTAAACCAAAACTAAATGCATCACGTACATGTCAGATTGCTGAGAAAAAAAAAATCAAAGTGACATGCAATGGCATCCAAGAACAACAACTATCAAGAAAAATAATATATAAATTAATCCAAAAAATGCACTTGTAATTGAGATTTTTTTTCTAACAACTACCAGGAAATTAGTACATTAATTTGAACAGATTACTTGTTCAATTTTGGGTGTGACAAGGTTTCCAACTCAAGAAAGTCAAAACTAACATAACAGGTGGTCTATTATGAACCTCCTAAAGTTTGATCATTTTTCTCAGAATATTTTTATTATATATTTTTCTGGGGGTTCTAGGTAGACCACGTATTGCATACCTCAACCTGACTTCAAAATACATATACAAGTGATCTGGAAAGTACTTGTGAAGTACTTAGTCCATTATTTTCCAATTTCGGAACATTCAAAATTTAGTTGGATTAGATTGGATTTCAAATCGTCTAGCTTCATGATCAGATAAATGAGAGCTTCTGGTTGGAATAAATTGGGATCGAAATCTGTTAGTTTATTACTTAGGAGTGCAGTTGGCTTTAAATAAACGCTTATAATCAACGTAACTCTACTTTTTACCAAACACGCATATTTGTCAATTAAGTTGTTCTCAACAGTTTGATAAATGATCAATAATATCCAATACATACATTAATTTAGTGTGATGGTGATCAAATGATTTAACGACAAATTAAATTTTTTATTTTTTGGTGTGACAATCAAAGCTTATGTTATGTTATGTTATGTTTTCTTTGGGAAAATAGGGAGGATTTCTTTTACAGTTATTTTTTTGCCAATAGAGAAGTGTCTATGGAATCAGAAGTCTTTGCTGGTACTTTTTAATCTTTCTCCTTTGCAAATAAGACAGGGTCATGCTCCAACCTTATAAGTTAATTAAAACCAAATGTCAGATTATAAAAGTAAAAGAGAAATTGGAACAAAAGAAATTAAGAATAAATTCAATCTGCACTGGATACAAAAGACCGTGTAACGATCTAGGTTCATCTCTGAAATTACAATTGCAAACTTTCTCTCTAATGATTAAATGTGTCCATGTTAGAATATATAGCTTGAACTCATCAACTCAATCCAGTCACTACTCACTTGTGTAGGCAAAGTGCATCACAGTTGCCAATTGACGAAGGAGGATTTGTTAATTAAGAAGTGACATTCTAGCAATCCGTCTACAGAGAAAGCAGATACTTGGTATACCATCCCCACTTCATAAAATTATTATCTGTGGAAGGATTTTGTTTTGAATTATACGCCATACAAATATCACCATCCTACGAATGAGGCGTGGAGGCTCCAATTGTTCTTAATTTGATTTGCAGTATGAACCTTTTAAGAAATAAGTAACGCCATTTACTAGTGAAAATTCTATATGAAATTCAGTTCTGCATGACATTTGTCTGGTGCTTGAGCGAAGTTTTTGCGAATTGTGTTGCGTTTCTTGATCAGTCTGTTGTCTTAGAGGTTACCAGCTGTAAGCACTAGTACTGGTAATTGTTTGTGATGCAGTGTCAAACCATGTCTTGCTGAAAAAGGTTTTATTTGGATATTGATACAAGAGAATGCCGTGAGCCCCATTTTTATTGCAAAAAGGGTCCTGTTTTCATCTCCTACTTTAAAATGCAAAGAAGTATCCATGATCGACTTTAGTTATCAAATGTTTTCATGGAAGGTTGTTTCTGATGGGGTGGTTACTATTGGTTCCCTTTTGCAATTTGGTTTAGAAATTCTAATGTAAACTTTGGTACTCTGTCTGCTCTTAGCTAGCGATCCATGCGTGCCAACATTTTGCATCGTTTTAAGTATGTCGCAATTTTCTCAATTGTTTATTCAAAATGCCACAACAGCTGTTTCGGTGCTCATAACTATTAAAGACATCTAAACAAAAATAAAAAGGACACATTTATTCTGATAGAAATTAGGAGATCCACTACACAGACAAGTGAAAATTGCAGCCTGAACCAAAATGGCAAAATCAGCAATCTTCATTGCAAAAATGAAACAACATATAAAGTAACAACGTAATTCACAGTATAATCTACCAAAGTAGAGAACAAGTACGTAGTACATACAACACCAAGCAAATATAAAACAATAAACTAGCAAGACTTTTTCAAATACACCGTAACTTTCTCACATAATGCAACTCGCATAATTAAATGATCATCTTTCATGGACTAGTGCTGGCACTTGGTGGGGCCGGAATAGGCGCGACCTGGAAAGGTGCCTTGGGAATTGTCAGGGGAATAGAAGGAATGCTTGGGATGGAAGGCATAGGAGGTAATGTAGTTGGAATACTGGTTGGTATTGTCGTGGGAATTGTAGTTGGAATGGAAGGAATTGGCGGCAGTGTAGCGGGAATTGTAGTCGGAATAGTGACCTTTGGAATAGAGGGCATTGGTGGCAAAGTTGTTGGAATAGATGGAATAGTCTGTTTCGGTGTTGTTGGAGCCGCCTCAGGTGCCGCTGCCTGGGTCGTGTCTAAAAGATGACGAGCAGCAAAACTTCCATTAATGGCTGTTAAAGCTAAAACCAAAGCTAGAATTGACCTAACTTGAAAAGCCATGAGTGCAATCAATCAAAGAGAGAAGATATACTAAATTCAAGAATTGTATTAAATTTATGAAATGGTGAGTTGTGTGAATTCACAATGGGGAGGGAAACCTTGATATTTATAGTAATTGATATTTTTAGGATGAGGTGCAACTGTCCTTAGGTTGATCAACCAAGTGTCTGTGGGTTGGTAAACCAAAATTGCAGATGCATCACACATGTCAGATTGCTGAGAATAAGAAGAAGATCAAAGTAACACAATGGCATCCCGAGAACAACAGCTCTCAAGAAAAAATATATAACTAAATCTACAAAATGCACTTATAATTGAGAATGTTTTTTTTTCTAACAACTACCAGTTAACATTTGAACAGATTACTCGTTTAATTTTGATTTCAAGAGGTTTCCAAATAAAAAAAAAAAAAGTCACAACAAACAGAGCAGGTGTTCTGCTATATTATTATTATTATTATTATTATTATTATTATTATTATTATTATTATTATTATTATTATTATTATTATTATTATTATTATTATTATTATTATTATTATTATTATTATTATTATTATTATTATTATTATTATTATTATTATTATTATTATTATTATTATTATTATTATTATTATTATTATTATTATTATTATTATTATTATTATTATTATTATTATTATTATTATTATTATTATTATTATTATTATTATTATTATTATTATTATTATTATTATTATTATTATTATTATTATTATTATTATTATTATTATTATTATTATTATTATTATTATTATTATTATTATTATTATTATTATTATTATTATTATTATTATTATTATTATTATTATTATTATTATTATTATTATTATTATTATTATTATATTTTATTATTATTATTATTATTGTTATTATTATTATTATTATTATTATTTTTATTATTATTATTATTATTATTATTATTATTATTATTATTATTATTATTATTATTATTATTATTATTATTATTATATATTTTTTTATTTTTATTAATTGTTATTTAATTTTTTTATTTTTGGGTTGTGGGGATGTGGGGATGTGGGGTGGGGGGTTCATATTACCAGTGAAGTACCTGTGAAGTACATGGTCCATCATTTACCAATTTCGGATAATTCAAATTTGAGTCGGATAGAAATTGGATTTAAAAATTTTGAAGGCTTAATGACTTTATAAAATATCAATTTGGTGAGTTTGACATCAATCTAAGCACCCAGTTGTCATACCCTGTCAGTCGAGGAGTTACCAACTTCATTGAGAAATATAAATTATAAATAATTGGTTCTTTGTGGCAAGCAACAAGATACAATTAACTACAGCAGGTTAATTTTTAAACTATATTAAGGTGGAACCAAAAATTAGCAACTCACTACATGGTTAATTTTTAAAGTACATGCTACAGAGGAACCTAGCTTGGAAACTCTGTTCAATCTTAGTTCACCAAACTAAAGACTATATTGCACCATCCTTTAGAACCCTATACTATAAATATCACCAACGCTTCAGTGCCAAACCGCAAATATAGCAACAACCAAATTTAAATCCATTTGTTATCTACATTCTCTGCTCCATTTCTCTAATGGCTTCTCAAGCTTGGTCACTCCTAGCTTTGGCTCTGGTTTTTACATCCATTAATGGAAGTTTTGCGGTTCGCCATCTGTTAGACACGACTGAAGCAGCAGCACCAGAGGCTGCTCCAACTACACCGAAACCAACTATCCCGACTATTCCGACTATTCCGACTATTCCTACTATTCCAACTATTCCCACAATTCCAACAACATTGCCACCAATGCCTTCAATACCAAAGGTCACAATTCCAACTATTCCCACTGCTCTGCCACCAATTTCTGACATCCTGGGTGCTATTCCGACTACACTGCCTCCTATGCCTTCCATTCCGAGCATTCCTATTCCCACCGTACCAAAAATCCCAGCGCCACCAGCTGACACCACCAGTCCGTGAACTGTCATATAATTATGTGGTTATGATGGAGATTTGCATTATGTGAGATAGTTGTTATGTATTAAATATTCCTGTTGTTTTGTATTTGGTTTTGTACTACATAGTTAATATTTGTTTACTATTTGTCTAGTTTCTTGCATTATGTGAGATAGTTGTCATATATTAAAAGTTTTGGCTTCTTCAGACTGGCTGGTAATTCGTTTGAAAACATATTCGAATAATTTGATTTAATTTGTTGGAGTATAGTTTTGGTTCCAAAACATTATCTGGAGTATATACATTTATCTTTTTTTTTTCTTAATGATTCTGTGTATGAGCAGAGATGCATATCCACTACAAGTATATAACATACTGATAAATAGTTGACAGAGGGGCAAATAATTTTGAAATTAATTAAATAATAAGATTTACTTTGCCAAATGATAAACAAATAAACTGCAAATAAATCATATATTTAATACGATGCCAATAAAATTAAACAGGTTTAATTTATTAAAAGGAAATTTAATTATGTCTTTCGTCCTCATATAATTTTATGTTGTTTATATCAAATTAACTTGCAGTTTATGAATCAGAAATTAATGAAAATTTTGGATATGAATAATCAGCCAAACAAACAAAATATTATAACTTATTTTCTGCCTAAAAATGTATGAGAAAACTTTATAGATCAAAAGATAATAATTAAGTAGAAAGTATGTCAAAGCATTTGACTAAACGAAACACTAGGAATATATACACGTTGTAAATAATGAATTAAAATTCGAAGAAACAGTACATGCATTTATAGATTGTAGATTTGAAACTCAAATTTTTTAAAACAACAACAATAAATATTGCAACTATATATATCCATCAATATTTTCTCTATCTTTAAAAAACTAATAAGCAAAATTGAAAATTCATGTTCTGTCATGTATTTAATGTTCTGTGTGCCAAACACCTGTGAGGCCGGATCCGTATCCTCCCAGGTACCTAACTCAAGCAAATTGAAACGGACGGCCCAGATTTACTCTCAGCCGGTTCCTATTTGGGATAGCGCAGGGGGCCAGCATTATTTGTACTTTGAGATTCGTGCCAAGTTAATAGAACGATCATGGACCGTCCATTTCAATTGTCCTCAGTCAGGTAACCTGAGGGGATGTGAATTCTGTGAGGCCTATGATAATTTGATCAAAAATAAGAGGGTAGAAGAAGACCACCTAATGTTTGACTTCATTGATTTGGGATAATTGGAGAAGTGCATGTGTTCAAAATTTAGTTGGGTAGCTGTAGAGGACAAATAAGTCGTCGAATTTTTAAAAATTCCAAAAGTTTCTATCAGATGGAACATAACTTTTATATCATAGTTCACCAACCTAGCTAAGAGTCTAACAATAAATTTAACTTTTATATCATAGTTCACCAACCTAGCTAAGAGTCTAACAATAAATTTATATAGCCATTTCCTCATATTTGTTGTTTGTGTGGATTGTAGCATTATTTTAATATTCTTTAGTTTGCTTTCGTGTCATATGGATCGATGTTGAATCATTTTGTTTATTTTGTTGGTGTATCTTCTTTAGCAACCATTCAGCATTGTGTTAAAATATTAATGAATAATATAAGCATGCAGAGATATCCAAGCAGTGTATCATACTAATTAAACTATGAACTTAGTACTCCACATATATATTTTTTTTTTGTTTGAGATATATTAAAAACAATTCTGAGGTCATAAGTGATCTGTATCGACAACTTTATAAATAAATATATATCACAGTGCATCAATTTAAATAGATTAAAATAGTATGTTATTAAGTAATATATCATTTTGTTTAAAACTAGTAATTATATCATTGTATGATACATATGTATGAACAAAATCAACTCATTCTGAAGCAGATTATTTCATTTTCTTCTTTTTATTAAATTTTTTAATTTTTTGTAGCAGAGTATTTCATCTTGAATTTATTTAACAGAGTCAAGCTAGGATACTGATTTTTCAAGCAGGCTAGTATTTTCTTTTTTATTTAAATTAATAAAGTCTCGGTATATCCCTATGACTACTTAATACTTATGAAAACTTAAAGTTACATCTCTTCGTAGAGAAGAGAGACCATATGTTATTTATGTAGGTTAGGTAGTATAATATATACTACAAGTAAATGCATCAATATCCATTGATATTTGTTGTACAATTCAATCACCATTTGCTGAGTTTGCTTTTAAAAATTCTGCTCCAGAACAATTTGATTTTTTTTTTCATTATTGTGGAGGCCATAATTCTATTTCAATTCCATTTTTAAAGTTGTCACAAATAGCATACTTGAGACTAAATCTGTTCGTCAATTCCATTTTTAAAGTTTGCTTTCTATTTCAACACATCACTGAATGATTTTGCTACAAAGAAACAATTATATATAAACCAACAAAAAGAAAAACTCATTCATATAACATAGAAAGCAAACTAAAGAATCTAATTAGTATCTACAATCCACACAAATCAGCAAATGATCACAAATCTAGTACAAAACGAAACCAAACAAGCAAGAGCAACATAGCATCAACGACTATTTATTAATAGATGACACGTATTTAACACAAATGATTTAGAGTGATATCTCTAACGTACATTTCATGGACTAGTGGTGGCCGGTGGCGACGGAATAGATGGGGTTTGGAAACTTGGTACTCTAGGTACTGTTGTGGGGATAGTGGAAATGCTCGGGATGGATGGAATAGGAAGCAAATAAGTAGTTGGAATAGTGGGAAAACTTGGAAGTGTAGGAATAATTGGAATGGAGGAAATAGGAGGCATTGTAGTGGGAATAGTAGGGATAGTTGGCAGTGGAGGAATTCTTGGAATGGAGGGAATAGGAGGCAATGCAGTAATAGTAGGGACAGTTATCCTTGGAATAGAAGGCATTGGTGGTATAGTTATACTCGGAACAACTGGAACAGTCGGATTCGGTGTGGTTGATGCTGAACCTGGCGTTGCTGCTTTAGTGGTGTCCAAAAGATTCCGTGCCGCAAAATTTCCATTAATATTTGAAAAAAACAGAGCTAAAACTAGGAGTGACCAAGCTTGAGAAGCCATTAGGGAAATTGAAGGAAGATGAATTAGTTTATATGAACTGGATTTATGGATGTAAAAAAGATTGTTACTAGCTGTTGTTAAAGTGTATGTTGTCAGTGAAGAGATGGTCATATTTATAATGAGGGATTATACTGACCGAAGTTAATAGTCTTTAATTTGGTTGGTTAATTAATTAAGTCATTTATTCTGTTACAGCAGAAGCTATTGGAATATTGTTAAAAATAGATATAATCAAATTAAGCCCCACCTGACAGGTACCCAATTCAATAACAACAGATAGTAAGAATATATAAAGGAACAAGCCAAAACCAAAAAATCCAAGTTGAGACCATGTTAGTCAAATAAGTAGGTGGTCCTCTGCTAACTTCCTAAAGTTTTGAATTAACTTCACCACAAACTACTTTTTCATTTAATTCATGCAACATCTACTTATTTGAATCAATATTAAGCTATACTTTGCTAGAAGTGGAAAAACTTGTGAGTTGTGAAAGTTTTTTTTTATTATTATTTTTGTTTTGATAAAAGTGGAAC
Organism: Carex littledalei; assembly: GCA_011114355.1. Classification (NCBI taxonomy): domain Eukaryota; kingdom Viridiplantae; phylum Streptophyta; class Magnoliopsida; order Poales; family Cyperaceae; genus Carex; species Carex littledalei. Next base: position 15,064,650 of record CM022082.1, read on the forward strand.
AAGACTTGAGAAAATAACCAGTATATATTTATTTTTTTGTACTTAATCCATTTATTTAATTTGATGATAACTTTGTGAATGCAATTTTATTCATGAAGTACTTGTACTGGATTGACGGATTCTGTCTATGATCAGAATAAGTAGTATTAGAGTACTTGAGCCAAACAAAGAATAATTTCTATTTTTCTTTAATTTCTTTTTTATCCTCTTTCTTCGTTTGTCAAACAAAGATGGAATCTTGTAAAAATATAGCGTAAATTTCTAAGAATTTGATGAATATCTTCTGTTTTGATACTGTTAAACCCTTTTTAGATTCTTGTAGGAGCTGTATCTTTATACTGGCAAATTAAAGCACATAAAAAAAAGCTAATGAAAAGCGAAAAGAAAGGTAGAAAAGAAAAAAAAAATGATGGAAAATTCCAATTAAGTGCAGAAAAGAAATCAGCAAATCAAAACAGCATGTACATGTGATTTGCGTTCTTCTCTAATTTAAAGAAGATTAATCAACAAAAAAAATACATACTGACTAAAACAGCTTTTAATCCAAATTAAACATATTTAGCTACTATATTATCTTGTTATAAATTGGGTTCCCCTGGCCCAAATTTAATAAATATTATCGTTAAAAGAAATATAGCTTGGGCCTATATATATGACCTGTTGCCAAAGGAATTGGCAAGAAAAAACCTTTAGGCCTTATTAACAATTTGCAATTTGAAAAAGAAAGGTTGTACTTGAAAATCCAAAAGTACAAGCATATAGGAGCAAAATAGTACACCCCAAATTCAAGCATACAATTTGCAAGGTGGAACTTGAAAATATTATAGAATTTGCAAAACCCAAATGTTCATACATTGGCAAGAACAAACCTTTAGGCCTTAACTGTTATTGAAAAATACAAGCATACAGGAGCAAAATACACCCCATATTCATGTAAATATGTGTTCTCAACTTTTTACAAGTACAATTTAACACAATACAACAAAGAATAAAAATCATCACCTAACAAGACATCTCAAACCCTATCACATCAACACTGTAGCTAAAAAAACCTTGGCTCATACAGCAATTACATTGTACAATGGAAAAGAGAAAGATAGACTAGTACATGTACTATCTGGCTTGACATGTTGCCGATATCAAACGGCTACTTACGATTAGCATGCTGAGAGCTCCCCTGGCATCCTTTGCTAGTACGTACTGTCGATCTTCTGAGCAACTTTGCCTCCACCAATTGATAAGGTCTACAAAACATATAAAGCATGTAAATTGTATTTCATTTCAAGGCTCTCCTACCTGCAGGATTATTATATACACCCTGTTGCAGTTAGGAATGAATATGAAACAGAGCAGATGTATATCAGATTACAAAATCTACCTTGTTGCAATTAGTACCACCATGTTTCTTCACTTTCTCTGTGGGTGGTGCAATGCTCTTTCCCTTCGGGTCATTCGACCGTACCTATTACAATTCAGAAAAAAAAAGTTGAACTTAACATCAAGCCTAATAAAATTTAAAAAAAAAACCTAGCAATGCAAAATTCCATTACGCAATAAGGACCTCTTTGTCTATGCAACACAAACATATAATGTAAACTGAATATTTCATACCAGATGGTAGTTACAAGGCACCAAAAAAGAGAGTTTTATTCATGTGTCCGTGAATCAACTGGCATAGATACTATATTTACTGGTAGATTGTGATATAAAACCTGATTGTTCCTCATGTTGAAACCCGCTGCATGTCTAGGCACAGACTCAGTGTATGGAATCCTTCCTTTGCCCTTGGTGGCTGCTGACGACTGTCCCTGTTACAAGTTGGTTCAAATCATATCATATCAAAACAGATAATGTAAACTCCAGGTACACTCTAGCTGCTACTCATCAGCAATTAAGGACCAAACAAGCCAAATAAAACTAGAAGAAAGATATAAGACCTGTCTGGCACCGGCCGGGGTTCTTTTTCTCAGAGAATTCCATTTTTTCCTTTCCTTTGCATCGGTGGGCCCTTGCTGTTGCTGAAAATAAATAAAAAATAAAGTTACATCATCTGATCTATAAAAACAATAAAGGACAGTGATGTCAAAAATATGGATGGTATGTGTTTTATTGATTAAAAATATCTTGCAACAAAACATTTCAATAAATAATAATAGTATGAAATATTTCATCAATTTCCTTACCTAATTTCTGGAGCTCCTTTTCTTTTCCTAGACCACCCATGCTGAATTAAAATGTCACCAATTTTTTCTCTCACTGTTCTTGAAGATGTCATCTAAGTTCAGATGTCATTTGAAAAACAAACCTAAAAAGGGAACAAGATGAACAAAATTTTCATCAATTATAATTTAAAAATTGAGATTTTAGAATAGTGGAAGCACTAATGAAAGGATGATGTTGGTAATAATAAGTCCATAAAACATGACAAAAGGGGTCATATTTATTGACTGGATGAAATTATTAATTATACAACCACAAAAATATAGTAACAGTAATAACCTAAATGCAAATAAATATTATTAATAAGAATTAAGTGAATCAAAAAGAAATCACACAATTAATGTTATTACTAAATAAGGCTAAACTAATCAAGAAAGAATTCTCATAATTTTATTCTATTACTAAGAAGAAGATATAAAAGAGTACATTAATTGTCAAAATATACTACATAATATTTTGAAATTAACAAAATGAATAAAAGAGATCTAAACCATCATACATGTGTTATACACGATTTAGACTCGCAACTTTACTTCAACCACAAGTAGAACATCTAAGTTTTAATATGGAGCCCGGCTAGTATGACATCGGTGTCATATGACACCAACTACAAATTTAATTGGATAGACTTCAAACAACTAATTCAAACCGTTTAAAGAAATTTACTTTATGAGTGATGCTTTTACATGCAAAATTTTTATATTTTCTAGTTATTTTAGTATCTAATCAAGCGGTCAAAAATGTTGAAAAACGAATGCATTAAAATTAACTTAAAAACTCACACATTTGACCGCATGATTTGGTACTAAATAAATTCAAAAAATTATAAATTTTGCATGTAAACGCACAACTAATGAAATAGATCGGTTTGAATTGTTTGAATTCACCGTTTGAAGTCGATTCGATAGGTTTTGGAGTTGGTGTTATATAGACTGAAATAACACTATGTTATACTAGCATCAGTTATACTAGCCAAACTCTTTAATATAGAGTCTGGCTACTATAACATCAGTGTCATTCCAGCCTATATAACACCAACTCCAAAATCTATCAAATCGACTTCAAATGGTAAATCAAAACCGTTCAAAACAATATACTTCATTAGTAGTGCATTTACATACAAAATTTATAATTTTTTTAATTTATTTAGTATCAAGTCAAGTGGTCAAATGTAAGAGTTTTAAAGTTAATTTTAATATATTCATTTTTTATCGTTTTTTACCACTTGATTTGATACTAAATAATTCAAAAAATATAAATATTGCATGTAAACACATTACTCATAAAGTATATCAGTTTGAACGGTTTGGATTCACCGTTTGAAGTCGATTTGATAGGTTTTGGAATTGGTGTTATATAGGCTGAAATGACACTGATGTTATAGTAGCCAGACTCTTTAATATGGTCGAAAATGTAAAGATAATATGATCTAAACCATTATTTAGTGAATTCCACCACCTCATATTCTACTAATTAAAAAGGAATTTACCAACCCGTCTCGGTATCAATTCACCAGTTATGGGTTGGGTTCTGTTTGTGCATAATGTAAATATACGTAAATTAAATTTACCGGTTGTAAATTGCATAAAGTAAATAAGAGAGGAGGGATCACACTATAATTCAGTGAGTCCTCAATATATAAAAAGAAGAGGGATCACGCTATAATTCAGTGAGTCCTCAATCTATAAAAGAGGAGGGATCACACTATAAAAAAGGAAAAGAAGGAAAAAAATATTCAAAAGAGATCGACGAAAATTTACTAATAATTTACTGTTATAATTCATTATTACTACTTGTAATTATTTATTTAAATAATCGTTCCAGTTTAATAAATTTAAATAAATTAGTTCACTCGTGTTTACCTCGATCCAAGCAATTAAATTTCAGATTTATTTTTGGGGCTTCGTGTCGTTTTTTTTCGTCTCCTCTTCCTTATGGTCGTCCTCTTCCTTGGTGGTGTCTTCGATTGAGAGGGGTGGTACGGGATTTTTGGCTTTAGACCAAGAGAGGAAGGAGGGGGCAGGTGGAGGCGTGGTCAAAGTTGATAGAAAGAGAAAGAGGGATGGAGGCGGCTTAGAGAGAGGGAAAGAGAGGAGGGCGGCTTGGTAAAGAGGGAGGAGGTGGGGTTTTAAACAGAGAGAGTCGAGTCTAGGGTTTAGTTTCTAGGGTTGGATTGGTTGGGCTTTTCGTTAACGGATTTTAATTTAACTAATTTATTGTTTGGGCTAATAATATAATTATATTTCTATTATAAATTTTTTTTCTTCAAAGATCCACGTATCTAGGATTATATGTTCAGAATTTGAGAAAACTCAAAATATAAAAGTTGTAGGATTTTTATACGTTCAGAATTTGGGAAAACTCAAAATACGGAATTTGTAGGTATCGAAGTTAGCTTTCTGGATATATCTAATTTACTCAAATTGGAGTTATTATGAGCATATAATGATTAAAATACTAACAGCTGTCTGTCATAATTTTTCTGAATTTTTTTATTAATAACTTTCTGATTTTCAAAATTTGTAGATTTCAAAATATTAAAAAAAAAAAGAAATATTTCAAAATATTAAAATAAATGTCTTGATTTAATTGAATCAATTTTCAAATAATATTATATGTCATATTTGCTTGCTTTAATTGAATTTGTAGATTTGCTTGTTTTAATTGTTCATATGCGTACACCCTTCCCCTGTATAAAAAGCTTATATATGTCTTTACTCTTCTTTAGGTGTTCCCTCACAGAGTCACATGCGTACCTCTGATTTCTCAAAAGAGATAATATAGTATTATTTCTGATACATTGGATGATAATATTAGCTAGGGACAAAAGATTACAGCTCCATAACATTGAAAAACCAACACAAAGGGTCAGAATACCCCAATCTCCATATATACACCGACAGCACACCATCACATGCACACCTAACCAGAGACTTTGCAATAATTAATTTATGGAGTTGACTTCCAGTTTTGTGCGGCTCCCCAATTATCAGTTTTTCTACATAGCATTTCGTATCGTTTCACTTTCATATCAACACAAGATCGATGGGCCTGGGTGGAGTGATTTCCAACCTTCTCTCTTTGGGTGCCAAATTACTGCCTGCTGTCATCGCATCTGAGCAATCTCCATCATCTTCATCATCTCCTCCTGTAGATGAAAACCACCAAATTGAGGCTGAATTGAAGAAATTGATGACGATGCTGGAGCAGATCGAGGCCATGCTGTATGATGCAGAGAAAAGGGAAATCACAGACTCGTCAGTCAAGCTATGGTTAAAGGAGCTCAAGGGAGTTGCGTATGATGCTGAGGATGTGTTGGGTGAGTACCACTATGAAGTCCTACGAGCGCAAGTTGAGGAAAGAGATGCTTCTCCACCAAATTCTCATAAACGGAAGCTAATTCAGGTAACTATTTTAATTTTTCTAGTGCAATTATATGTGATATACATTGCTAATAAAGTTCAAGACAAAAAAAAAGTAATGTGTACTTGATGTGAAATGCCAGTCTGTATCTGTTAACCTGGTCAAGTTCATTTGTTAGCTGTATTTATTTCCTTGACTGCCAAAAAATTGCAAGTTTTTCACGCTAAAGCACAGAATATGAGATATACCTTCTACTCAATAGTCTCACTATCAGGTTCAGATAGAGTCGTATACAAGTACAAGGTACTAGCTCGACATATGGCATGCTATTAGAAATATAATGAGTCCATATAAAACCACTTTGCCATCTGCAAATATGTATATAGCAAAGACCTGTAATATATAACAAGTATTATTTGAGTACATGAACATTATAATAGATCATACACTCTCAAGATAATTATAACTTTCCAGGCTCCATATGGCATGCTAGATCAAATTCAGCAAATAAGGAGCAGATTTAATGAGATTGCGAATGACAGGATAGCACTTCAACTATCGGAGGGAGATGGTTCCAAGCGTTGCAACAACGAATTGCAAATAGCTCCAACTAGCCACATAGTAGCTGAGTTGGATATCTTTGGTAGAGAGAGGGAAAAGGAGGAACTAATTGATTTGTTGTCCTTAGAACGTGACGTTATTTCAGTGGTAACAATTGTTGGCATGGGGGGCATTGGCAAAACAACCCTTGCACAACTTGCCTATAATGATCCAAGAATCAAACAAAGGTTTGATAAATTTGGGTGGATATGTGTATCAGAGGATTTCAATGTTGAAAGACTCACTAAAGAATCAGTGGAGTCTATTACAGGAAATCAGTGTGGTCTTACAAATTTGAGTGCTTTACAAGAGAAAATTTACAAGGAGATAAGTGGAAAAAGAGTACTTTTGGTTCTAGATGATGTTTGGAATGAGAAGAAGAGTCTTTGGGATTCATTTCAGGCTCCTTTTATGTCAGCAGCATTTGCAAAAATTCTAGTTACTACAAGGAACAATCCAGTCGTGCAAATCATGCAAACAGAGCTAACATTCAACCTTGGCTCCTTGGCAGCTGAACAATGTTGGCAATTGTTCGAGCATTATGCATTTGGTGGAGTAGAACAAAAAAAAGACGCAAAGTTGGTAAAAATTGGGAAACAAATCATAAACAAGTGTGGAATGTTGCCCCTGGCTGTGAAGTCAATTGCTAGCCTCTTGAGGCATGAGGCTGAAGAAGAGAATTGGAGAGATATTTTAGAAAGCGAGCTATGGGAGTCTGATGCGAGCAATGAGATATTCCCACCTCTTCAAATAAGTTATGCACGTCTTCCCACATACCTAAAGTCTTGTTTTCTATATTGTTCCATGTTTCCTAAAGATTACCTCTACGATGTAGAATATATGGTGAAATTATGGATGTACCAGGGTTTTATTGGGTCTAAAGGAAACAAGACTGCAAAAGAGATTGGTTTTGAATATGTACAGCAACTGTGCCAGAGGTCCTTGTTTGAGAGGAGTGATTTCCATCAGCCAACGTTCAAGTTGCATGATATTGTTCATGATTTAGCACAACTTAATTCGGAAAATGGTTACTATTCAATTGAGGTTAGGAAGCTCCCAATTTTTCCCAATGTACTGTACCATTTGTATGTAGATGCTTCCATGAATCTAATAGAGTCTATTATTCCCTCTGACATGTTCACTTCCTTGCGTACACTCATTATAGGCTTCTCTCTGAAAATTATTTTGATTAATTTTGACCTTTCAATGGCATCTAAATTAAGAGCTCTAGTAATAGAGCGATCTAGTATTTGTGAATTAGAATTTCTTTCTTCTGTTGGTAATTTGAAACATCTTCGTTATATTTTACTTCGTGGTTTATTATTTGAGAAGCTACCTGAATGCATTTGCTCCCTTTATAGCTTGCAAAATCTAACCCTTAAGTATAGTCTTATCAAAGTGTTACCAACAAAAATAGGAAATCTAATTAGCCTGGAAGAGCTGATAATTGATAATTGTTTTAACCTCGCGGTGTTGCCTGAGTCCCTTTGTCAACTCAAAGCCTTAAGGAAACTCTTTATTAGTGGATGTGAAAAAATTAAAGAGTTACCAAACAACATAGGAAATCTAGTTAGCTTAGAGGAGCTTCGAATTGAATATTGTTATGACCTCCAGGTGTTGCCTGGGTCCCTTTGTCAATTAAAAGCCTTGAGGAAACTCTGTCTTGTTGATTTGAAACTACTTGAAGAGCTTCCTAGTGACATGGGGAGCCTTACAAATCTTCAAACTCTGCAAATCGGATATGCTAGTACTAGTGGTGTCAATTATTTACCACCTAGCATGAGCAGATTTGTAGGAATTCAAGCACTAAAGGTGGAGCTCAAATGTGAGACAGTACGATGGTTAAAGGATTTTCCTGATCTGGGAGGAACTCTTTGTCTACGTGGATTGAAAAATATTCCCAATTTAATTGATGTCCAATGTGCTAACATTGTGAGTATGTGTAACTTGGAGCACTTGATACTATCCTTGGATGCGGGGGGTTATGAAGACAACATAGATGGCAATGTACTTCAGTTGCACATCGAAGGAGCTCAGAACATATTTCTTGAAGATCAAAATTATTTTTCGGTGATGGTTAGTCTCCAGCCTCACGCTAATCTTAGCAAGCTAGAAATAAAGGGTTATGGGGGCATTACATTTCCAGAATGGATTGGCAACCTATGCAAACTAAAGTCTTTGAAATTTTCCAATTTTTATAGTTTGCAATTGCTAAAAGCAGAGTTACTGCCATTAGATCTTGAAGAGTTGGAAATTTTTTACTGCAATCAGCTAGTATTTATGCCTGGAATACAAAAACTGAAATCCTTGGTCAAACTTCCCATCATAAATTGTTCAGAGCTGTTATCGCTCATGGAACCTTCTCTTGAATTGACAATGGGTTCATATGGGAACTCATCGTTGGGGTTGACAAACTTTGCTTCACTCAGAAGTTTGCAGATTTCAGAATGTTTCAAATTGCAAGTATCGGTGGATGAGCTCCTTCCTATAGAACCTTGCAACATTGAAGTTTCTGAATGCCCTGGGTTAAGGGAGTGGTGCTTGCAACATGGAATAAACTACGAGGTATTTCCTGATTCCTATTATTTTATAATATTGTTGCTAGAAAATTGATGAGAGTGCCATCATCTGCTTTCTAAGCTTTATTCCTTTTACTTGAATACAAAATTAGAATCACACTATATGGCATTCCTTTGTTTTTTTTGTTTTTACCACGCATACCATTCAACTCAGGGCTAACATTTTTTGGTAGTCATGCCATATGATATTGTTATTGTTACATACAAGCTGTCGTGGATCGAGGCAATATGTTTTCCTCTTAAATTATACTGGATTGTACAGACGACATACGGTGCATACACCTTAGATCAAATTTACGTAATATAGTGCCAATTAACCAGGGTAACTTTTTCAATGTGAATGCATACCAACTAGAAAGTACTGCATACTTAATTTACTTTCAAATATGCTGTTGTAAAATTTAGGATGTGTGTGTGTATATATATATCTTATTAGTAACGAGATAATTAATTATTGTCTTCAGATGCTTAACCAGCCAACTATATCTAAGCAATCTAATATAAATTAGAAAATTCCAAAAAATTTCAGAGCTTCTTCGATCCGGGTAGGCCCTGATCCCAGCCGTCAATCCCGAGAAACTCCTCCAATCTCGAGATTTGTGCCTTGAAGCTCCAATCCGATTCCACCGAGCTCTCTGTGCTATCAATTAGAGAAATATCCTACAACCTGTTAGGCGAGGCGGGTTGGCGGATCTCGGTCAGAGGTGGGTCAGGGAAGTTGAGATTTGCCTTGTCACCCCAGATCCGGCGCGCTGCCTCCTCAGCTGTGGCGAAGGTGCCAAGCCAGACTCGCATGACCTTACTCCACGGTCGCTGTTGGATCCCTAGGTAATTACTCTTTCGTCCTCAAGTGTGCTTCCCAACAGTTGGGTTTGGTTGTAGGTGTTGCAGCTGTAGCTCTGTCTATGGATCGCACAATACCAATCCATAGAATGTCAATATCCCTAAAGGAACCGAAATTTTTTTAGGATACTTTAGGAGCCTTTTAAGTGCTGCCCCTTCTCCTACCCGAGCTCCTCCTCAAACAGAAAAATGGTTGTTCCTTTTATGGGATTGAAATATGGATGCAATCCATCTAATACCCTACATTATTTTAAAAGTTTATATAAATAAAAAAATCTAGTTGGCTAGGCTTAGTATGATACTTAGCTAGTAAAATGTCGCCTTGTAAATTAAACTTCTAATTATACTTATAGTTTTTTTTTTTTTTTTTTTTTTTTTTTTTTTGAAAAATGCATGGCAGAGGCTGCCAGTTTTATTTGAACTCAAAAATTACAACAGTACATCTGACATAGGAGGCAATCCAGTTGTAATCTTATTCAATCAATTTCAAAATTGTTTGCTCCTCTGTCAACTATTTACCACTAAATTATAATTGATATGCATCTCTGCTCATATATACAAGCCGGTTATTAGAAAAAAGAAATAATGTATATACTCCAAACGAAGCCAAAGCATTCAATACATATTGATAACTATCTCACATAATGCTAGAAATCATAAAAATAGTAAACAAATATTAACTATGTAGTACAAAATCAAATACAAACCAACAGGAGTATTTAATACATTACATAACAACTATCTCACATAATGCAAGTCTCCACCATAACCACATAATTATATGACTGTTCACGGACTGGTGGTGTCAGCAGGTGGCGCCGGAATAGGCGTTAGCACTTTTGGTGTTGCAGGAATGCTGGGGATGGAAGGCATAGGAGGCAATGCAGTGGGAATAACAGAGGGCATATTAGGAATATTGGGAATGCTCGGCATACCGGAGATAGGTGGCAGTCCAGCAGGAATAGCAGGAATATTTGGTATGGTGAACGTCGGAATAATTGAAGAAATCGGGGGCAAAGTTGTTGGAATAGTAGGAATAGTTGTTGGAATAGTCACTTTAGGTGTAGTTGGAGCGGCTTCTGGTGCTGCTGCTTCGGTCGTTTCTAAGAGATGGCGAGCCGCAAAGCTTCCATTAATGGTTGTAAAAACCAGAGCCAAAGCTAGGAGTGACCAAGCTTGAGAAGCCATTAGAGAATTAAATGAAACAGATATTTATAATTTGTTAACCACTAGATTGAAGTTGGAAATTTTGCTTGTAGCTGTTTTTGTGATATGGCACTTAAGTTTGGGTAATATATATAGTATAGGGTTCCAAAGGACGGTGCAATATAGTCTTTAGTTTGGTGAACTAAGATTGAACAGATGTTCCAAGCTGGATTTCACTGTAGCATGTACTTTAAACTAGGGTTACTATAAGTCTATAACCATGTAGTGAGTTGCTAATTGTGGGCTCCACCTTAATGTTATGTACTGCTTACAATTGGATGATTACATTTTATCGATGTGAAGCTTATTTTAACTAATTTCCTGTGTAGTTCATTGTATGATTGTTCTAGTTGCTTGCCACAAAGAATCAATTTTTTTCTAGTTTGAGTTGATTTGACCAATTTTTCTGAATGAAGTTGGTTAACTCATCGACTGCCTCAGGGTATGACAATTGGGTGCTTAGATTGATGTCAAACTCACCAAATTGATACCTAATGTAAGGTATTAATCCTTCAAGTCTTTTTTAACTATATCATATCAACAATATTAATCTTTAATATTTGATTTAGTTTTTTCTCCTTTTATTTATCAGATATCTCTTGTATCATGCATTCATGCTTCTCTCTCCTCATTTTAAATATATGCATTTTGAAGTGTCTAAGATGTAATATAACTCTTAACGCATTGCATTATTTTTATGCTCTTCTGTTTAAATATTTTACAGTTAATCGTGTTGTTTGCCATTGTATGTGTTCAACATTTGAAAAAAAATTATTAACTCCAAAATTTTCTGAATGCAAATAATTTCATATGGAAAATGTTTTATTTGAAAATGAACATTTCTTTCGGAATATTTTTTTTTCCAAGTTTCAGTATAGAAAACTCTTGATGCTTCACAAGTACTTTCCATGTAAAATGATGGACTATGTACTTCACAAGTACTTTTCTGACTTTTATATGTAATTATTTGGAGGTTCATAGTAGACCACCTATTCTGTTTGTTTTGACTTTCTTGATAGGGAAATGGGAAACCTCTTCACATCCAAAATTGAACAAGTAATCTGTTCAAATGTTAGCTGGTAGTTATTAGAAAAAAAACATTCTCAATTATAAGTGCATTTTTTAGATTTATTTATATTTTTTTACTTGATAGTTGTTGTTCTTGGAAACCATGGTGCCACTTCGATCTTTTATTTTTCTCAGCAATCTGACATGTGTGGTGTATCTGAAATTCTGGTTTACCAACCCACAGACCATTGGTTGTTCAACCTAAGGACCATTGCACCTCATCCTGAAAAACCCCTCACTATAAATCTCATCATTTCCCCATTGAGAATTCACACAGTTCTTGAATTTAGTACTCTCTCTTCAATTGATTGCACTCATGGCTTCTCAAGCTTGGTCAATTCTAGCTTTGTTTTTAGCTTTAACATCCATTAATGGAAGTTCTGCAGCTCGTCATCTTTTAGACACGACTGAAGCAGCAGCTCCTGAGGTGGCTCCAACATCACCAAAACCGACTATTCCATCTATTCCAGCTATTCCAACAACTTTGCCACCAATGCCTTCTATTCCAAAGGTCACTATTCCTAGTACACTTCCCACTACACTACCGCCAATTCCTGCCATTCCAACTACAATTCCCACGACTATACCAACCAGTATTCCAACTATGTTACCTCCTATGCCTTCCACCCCAAGCATTCCTTCTATACCCCTGACAATGCCCAAGGTGCCTTTCCAGGTCCCGACTATTTCGGCCCCACCAGCTGCCACCCCTAGTCCATGAAAGATCATTTAATTATGTGTATACATGTATATTTGGTAAAGTGATGGTGTACTTTAATTATTCTTGCTAGTTTTTTGTTTTATATCTGCTTGGTGTTGTATGTACTACGTACATTTATGTTCACTACTTATGTGGATTATAGTATTATACTGTGAATTACATTGTTTCTTTATATGTTATTTTATTTTTACAACAAAAAGTGCTGTTTTGTTTCAGGCTGAAATCTCACTTGTGTTAGTAATTGGTCATTTAATTTCTTTTTCAGAATAAGTCCTTGATTTTATATTTGTTAGAAGCCTTTAATAATAATGAGCACCGAGACAATTGTTGAAGGATTCTGGTACAATTATTGAGAAAATTGCTACATGCTTAAAACTATGCAAAATATTGGCACGCATGGATTGCTAAGAGCAAACACAGTAGCTTTAAAGTATTCCTAAACCAACAAACTAACAACAGGGAACAATTAGTGACTTCCCCATCAGAAACAACCTTCGATGAAAATATTCAATAATTAAAGCCAATAATGGATGCTTCTTTGTATTTTAAAGTAGGAGTTGCGAACAGGACCCTTTTTGGCATAAAAATTTGGGTCACAGCATTCTCATGTATTAATATCCAAATGAAATGCAACCTTTGTCAGTAAGACATGGTTTGACACTGCATTACAAACAATTACCAGTAATTGTGCTTAGAGCTAAGGCAACAGACTCATCAAGGAATGCTTTCTAGTTTCTACCAAGTATCTGCTTTCTCTGTAGATGGATCGATCGCTGAAACAGTGTAACAATCTGTTTCAAGAATGCCTAACAACTCTCCTTCATAACTTGGCAATTGTAATGCACGTTGTCTACACAAGTGACTGGGGATTGAGATGATGAGCTCAAGCTTGCTCTTGCTGATGCTTCTTTTCTAGAGCATTACAGGCGGGCCATATATATACTAACGTGGACACTTTTAATCATTAGAGAGTTGCAATTATATTTTCCGAGATGAACCCAGATCGTTACTCGATCTTGTGTATCAAGTGCAGATTGAATTTATTCTTAATTTCTTTTGTTCCAAATTCTCTTTTACTTTTGTAATCTGACTTTTGGTTTTAATTAACTTAGGCATGACCTTGTCGTAAATCATTTGATCACCATCACAATAAATTAATGTATTGGACATTTTTCGATCAAGAAAAATACATAAGTGTGTTTATCATTAGGTCACCTAAATGCGTACTTTAATCGTAATGAAGTATGTTTATTAGATCAAGAAAATCTTATTTAAAAAATTTCAGAATTGTTTGCATCTTTGTCAATTATTTAATAATATGTTAAAAAGTTGTTAAAAATAGTAATGAAAAATAAGAATGATCTCAGAGTATCATCACAGATCAAGATCCAAAGATTTAATCAATCGTAGTATTTAGCAACCAAGCTGTAATTAGGGACAGCTTGATATATTGCCATAATAATGAGAGAATACAATGTAATTAGGAAAGCATAACGGCTAGTGCACAAGATATGTATAAATAGGACTAGCTATTTGTAATTAGAAGAAGAATATACTGGAATCAATAGATACAATATTACTCATCATTTTCCAGAGAAGTATTTGTATATTTGTATATGTGCTCATAATCAAGATAAGAAAAGATCAGATGAATACACAAACGATATCTCCTAGAGTGAAGAAACCAAGTACTTCCTCTCATTCCGAAATATGAAATTACATATTTACATACAAACAAACGATATATGATTCTCAAACTACAAAACACACAAATAATAAACATATATTAACTATGTAGTAAAAAGACCAAACATAAATCAACATAACAAATATATAGAGTATCTAATACATGACCGCTGTCTCACAAAATGAAAATTATATGATGATCATGTACTGGTACCGGTGGTGTCAGCAGGTGGCGCCGGAATAGGCGTTAGCACTTTTGGTATTGCAGGAATATTGCTCGGGATGGCAGGCATAGGAGGCAATGCAGTGGGAATAACAGAGGGCATATTAGGAATATTGGGAATGCTCGGCATACCGGAGATAGGTGGCAGTCCAGCGGGAATAGCAGGAATATTTGGTATGCTGAACGTTGGAATAATTGAAGAAATCGGGGGCAAAGTTGTTGGAATAGTAGGAATAGTTATTGGAATAGTAGGGATAATTGTTGGAATAGTCACTTTCGGTGTAGTTGGAGCGGATTCTGGTGCTGCTGCTTCGGTCGTTTCTAAGAGATGGCGAGCTGCAAAACTTCCATTAATGGTTGTAAAAACCAGAGCCAAAGCTAGGAGTGACCAATCTTGAGAAGCCATTAGAGAAATAGATCAGAGAATGTAGATAAATAATGGCTTTAAGTATTAAACTTTGATAGTTGCTGTTTTGTGGTTTGGCAGGGAAGAGATGGTGATATTTATACTATAGGGCGTGAAGTGCACAGCGCAATATAGTCTTTAGTTTGGTGAACTAAGATATAACAGATCAGGTTCGCTATTAAGTTTTCAGTGGCGTGTAGCGTAGACTATAACCATGTAGTGAGTCGTTATTTGTTAGCTCGGTTTTAGTAATTTCATTCCAATTTCATATTCAAGGTGCTAATTTCATTTTCAATTTAAGAATTTATGATAATTTCATAAATTAAAAGATTATTTTTAATGAAATTACTTTCGAGAAGCAAACTTTGGTCTAGTGACAATGACATGTGGGAGATCGCAGGTTCGAAATCCAAATAGGAGAATTTTTTTAATATTATATAGTTGGCTTGTTTGACCTCTAATTTTTACTCGAAAAATAAAATTATTTTTTACTCGCTCACCCATCTTAGAAATTAATCTCTGAGATATATGATAATTTCTTTTTCAATTTATAAATGTTAAAAGCAATCAAAATTAATTGCACGATTACGGTTTTTGAAATTATTTTTTAATTAATTTCGGTTATTTTTATTCTAACTTGAGTCTAATTTTATGAATACAGATACCCTTAGTATAATTAATACTATTGATCCCAGTAGTTTATTGCATGCGTGCATTCAGTTGATTGCTACAGAGAATCTATTTTTTATGCTTTGAGTAGATTTGACCAAGGTTTGAATGAACTTGGTTACCTTCTCAACTGCTTCAGGTATGACTAAGATAATTTTCTTTATAAACCATAATTAAAAAATTAAACTGTAAACCATAGTTAGAAAACCAACTTGATAATTTAAAAAAAAAAAAACTATAAATATTGAATAGGCTATTCGGTACGTTCCATTTAAATTCAAGGGGTACCAAATAGCCTATTTGATACCTCCCATGTCATAATTTCTTTTGAGAACAGTGTCAAATAAAAAGATAAAACTGGGTGGTACCGAATAGGCCAATCCGTACTCCTTGGACGTAAATAGAAGGTATAGAATATCTTATTTTGTACTTATGATTTTTGTAAAAACAAAAAAAAATCATGTTGGTTCCCTTATAGTTTTTTAATTATGATTTATAAAACAAAAAAGTCTGACGAGGAGCCTAGTTTGAAAATGATCTCACCAAATGAAAAGTATAGATTGTTCATGAAGTGGCACGTGCGTTTGGTAAATTACTGTTTGTTGAACAGAGTTGCTTTTAAAAGCAAACTTGTTAATTTAAGAACTTTGGTACATTCTACCAATTATATTAGCAATTAATATTTTAGCAATTTAAAATAAATCACCGTTGTAGATGTTCTAAATTTAATTAGTTATGTTTTTTAGGATAGTGCGTAAATCGCCTACAAGAGAAATTTCGATCATCCATAAATTAAAAAAATACAAAGTGTGATACAAGGAAGAACATAAATGAAAGTGGGATAGATTTCTAGAAATTAACAATTTATATATATCTAATTTTTTTTTCCAAATTATAAAATTTTGTAATTAATTCCCGCAATTGTGAACAGTATATGATTACATCACAAGAAATTGTTCATGTGAAGAGAATGAGCTTGGTGAGCAGTGGCTGATCTAGACTCAAATAAAAACACAAAGCACAAAATAGCCATCAATTTTACTCAATAAAAGTAGTCAAGGTAATATTACAAATTTACAATACATGCATGGGTGTTATCTGTCTATACATCATAGAATAAAATCACAAGCTTCAGAGTTAATTAATACTTCAAAATTTACTATTCAACATATAATTAAAGTTAGTTTGAAAAAAATAATGTTGCATATTTGCTTGTTCTCACTTATACTTATACTTAAGGTTAATGAAATTTATAGTTGCATCAAAGATTCAAACTAAAAAGTAACAAAAAAATAATAATATTGTCTTGCACGTCGCCTACACAAGTGACTGGATTGAGACAATGAGCTCAAGCTCTCACTGATGCTTCTTTCTGAAGTCAATCCGAACCGCTTAACATGATCTCTATATTAAAACGTGCTTGGAGACCAAATTTTATATTTTTTGAAATTTTCTTACTATTATTTTAAATAGGTACATAATTCCTTTTTTGGAAGGTACAGAATTATCTGAAAACAGTGATTTTTGTACCTATCTAAAAAAATAGTAAAAAAGTTTCAAAAAATATAAAATTTGGTTTTCAAGCACATTTAAATATGGACATCACGTTGAGCAGTTCAGATCAACTGCTTAGATTTTGAAATCGTAAAAATAACTCATTATAAATTAGACTGAAATTATAACATTATAACATTAATTAGCCGGACTCTATTACTTCTAAAAGCTAAAAACTACAAGCCAATGACTTCCGATATAACTGCAAATGATATCCTTACAATTTACCCAAAGAAAACATAACATATGCTTTGATTGTCCCACAAAAAAAAAAAAAAAATAATTTGTCGTAAATCATTTGATCGCCATCACACTAAATTAATGTCTTGGATATATATTGTTCATTTATATATCAAACTGTTCAGAAAGTTTATATTTTTCGATCGAGAAAACTACATAAGTGTGTTTAACATTAGGTCACCTAAGCGCGTACTTTAATCGAATGTATTAGTATGATTATATCATTAGATCAAGAAAATCTTATTTAAAAAGTTTCAAAATTGTTTTTATCTTTGTCAATTATTTATTAGTATGATAAAATGTATATGTATATGTGCTCACATTCAGGGCTTTACTAAAAGAAACAAACATTGTATACTCTCGCAAGGCTGAAGAAACCAAGTACTTCCTCTCATTCCGAAATATGAAATTACATACAAATGAAAGATACATATGATTCTCAAACTACAAAACATACAAATAAACAAAAAATTAACTATATATGTAGAATGTAGTAAAAAAAACCAAACATAAACCAACATAACAAATGTATAGAGTAGTTAATACATGACCAGTCTCCCATAATGAAAATGATATGATGATCATGGACTGGTGGTGTCAGCAGGTGGCGCCGGAATAGGCGTTAGCACTTTTGGTATTGTAGGAATGCCGGGGATGGCAGGCATAGGAGGCAATGCAGTGGGAATAACAGAGGGCATATTAGGAATATTGGGAATGGTCGGCATACCGGAGATAGGTGGCAGTCCAGCGGGAATAGCAGGAATATTTGGTATGGTGAACGTTGGAATAATTGAAGAAATCGGGGGCAAAGTTGTTGGAATAATAGGAATAGTTGTTGGAATAGTAGGGATAGTTGTTGGAATAGTCACTTTCGGTGTAGTTGGAGCGGCTTCTGGTGCTGCTGCTTCGGTCGTTTCTAAGAGATGGCGAGCCGCATAACTTCCATTAATGGCTGTAAAAACCAGAGCCAAAGCTAGGAGTGACCAAGCTTGAGAAGCCATTAGAGAAATGGTACAGAGAATGTAGATAACAAATGGATTTAAGTAGAAAACTTTGGTTGATGCTGTTTTGTGGTTTGACAGGGAAGATATGTGATATTTATAGTATAGGGTTTCAAGTGGCAAAGTGCAACATAAATAGTCTTTAGTTTGGTGAACTAAGATATAAAGGAGGTTCCATGTTATGTTTTCTGTGGCATGTAGTCTACACTATATCCATGTAGTGAGTGGCTATTTGTTGGCTCGATTTTAGTAATTTCATTCCAATTTCATATCGTAGGTGGTAATTTCATTGTAATTTTAGAGATATATGATATATAATTTCATAGATTAAAAGATTTCTTTAATAAAACTACTTTCAAAACACCATGTTGGCAAAAATATTAATTTCTACTCGTTTACCCATATTAGAAATTAACTTCTGAGATATATGAGAATTTCTTTTTCAATTTTTGAACGCTAAAAACAATCAAAATTAATTATATGACTGCAGTGCTTTTCAAATTAAATTTAAATTATTTTATGTTATTTTTAGTCTAATGTCAACCTAATTTCATTAATGCAGATACCGTTAGAGCAATCTACATCCCAGCAACTCAAATAAGTTTCTAAATAACTGTTAACTACTTTTTATAAATTAAGATCTCTAAAGTTTATAACTGTCACATCCCTAAAATTAATTTAAAAGTTTCTATTAAACCACATCAGCAACAAATTACAAAGGAGAAATAATTTGACCCAATCATTTTATCAGCATGGAGTTTATAAACAGTTTCTTAATAAGAAACTTTACTGCATAGTTTCTAAATAAAAAACTCTCTTACATTCTTGAAATTGAATTAGAAACTGCCAAATAAGATTAGAAACTCTAATAATACTAGAGATGTGGATGCTGTAAAGGTATTGATCGGAGTACGTAGTATATCGCATGCATAATATTCAGCTGATTGCCACAAAGAACCTGTTTTGGAGGTTTTGAAACTTTGAGTAGATTAATTATCTCTTTTCAATTTGAATGAAGTTGGTTACCTCTTTTCATCTGCTTCAGGTATGACTAGGAGACTTGTTTGAGGTTAATTAATTAATCTATTTCACCAAATGAAAAGTATAGATGTATCACCTGAAGTGGCACGTGCATTGGGTAGATTACTGGTTGTTGGGCTATAGATTGAATTATGTATATAGTGCGTAATTTCAATCATTCATAAATTTAAAAAATATACAAGGAAGGGTGATCCCAGGACAACAATTTATATCTAATTAAAAGATCAAATTCTAATTCCAAATTATTAAATTTTCTTAGTTTCTCCATCTATATATATACCATTAAATATATATTTCTTTTCTTTTTTCCAATTAGTTGCTAAAACGAGCACTACATCGTATTATGCACAGACAGCGTCAAAAAAATATAAAAAATAAGGGGAACAAAATATGAGTCGCATAATGAAGATATCCTACGTACACCAATCTTCATGTTCATCCAATAGATAACGTGCATTGTTGACAAAGATGATTAAGAAACATACATTTATCCATTTTTATAATATATATATATATATATATATATAGGACTTGGCTACGGCTCAATTTTTTAGTTTTCAAAATCCTAACGGTCGATCCGAACCGTTCAACATGATCTCCATATGGATAAATGGATAAATGTATGTTGCGACTCACCATAGCCTATATATATATGGCGTGAAGTAAAACGACGTTTTACTTCGCAACTCACCATAGCCTATCTCTATATATATATATATATAGGCTATGGTGAGTTGCGAAGTAAAACGTCGTTTTACTTCACGCCATATCTTCATTTTGAAAATTCAAACACCCGATCCGAACCGTTCAACTTTTTCTAAATATTGAAATGTGCTTGGAAACTAAATTTTACATTTTTTGGAATTTTTTTACTATTTATTAAGCCACTTTGAAATCGCTGATCCACTGTGAACAGTAAAAAAACAGTAAAATTTTCTGGATCACCGGATCAGCGATTTTCAAAGTGGCTTAATAAATAGTAAAAAAATTCCAAAAAATGTAAAATTTAGTCTCCAAGCACATTTCAATATTTAGAACATGTTGAACGGTTCGGATCGGTTGTTTGGATTTTCAAAATGAAAATATGAGCGTGAAGTAAAAATGACCTCTTACTTCACAACTCACCATAGCCCAGCTCTATATATATATATAGAGATAGGCTATGGTGAGTTGCGAAGTAAAACGTCGTTTTACTTCACGCCATATCTTCATTTTGAAAATTCAAACACCCGATCCGAACCGTTCAACTTTTTCTAAATATTGAAATGTGCTTGGAAACTAAATTTTACATTTTTTGGAATTTTTTTACTATTTATTAAGCCACTTTGAAATTGCTGATCCACTGTGAACAGTAAAAAAACAGTAAAATTTTCTGGACCACCGGATCAGCGATTTTCAAAGTGGCTTAATAAATAGTAAAAAAATTCCAAAAAATGTAAAATTTAGTCTCCAAGCACATTTCAATATTTAGAACATGTTGAACGGTTCGGATCGGTTGTTTGGATTTTCAAAATGAAAATATGAGCGTGAAGTAAAAATGACCTCTTACTTCACAACTCACCATAGCCCAGCTCTATATATATATATATATATATATATATATATATATATATAATGAAGATCATGAAAAAATATGACACAAATTCTTTGCAATTTTCTTATTGGATTGGACAGGAAATGATACTATCTATATATGAAATTCAAATTCAAGGGATCACTCACAAAAGAAAGAAAGTTACAAATACATCTATTTGAAAAAATTGTGCGAGGACACTTAACCATACTATGAATTCGTATCCTTCTAATATTAAAGGGCCCCGTGTGTTATAGTCGTGGGCCGGTTTTGTCCGAATTATGATTACACGGTCGAGAAAATTAACTCAAACGGTAAGTTAATACGGAGGATGTGAATTCACCATATTACGGTGACTTAACTTACAATGACCGCGTATAGTCACATACAATTATGCCTTCATATATTACATATTAATTTTGGAAAAATAAGATGACAGCGTATAGTCACATACAATTATGCCTGCATATATTCAATTAATTTTATTTTTTCAAATAAGATTTTAAAGACCAATTCTCGAATTATCTATATTTCAAGTTTTTGAACTAGTCGACCTATTTTGTAATATCATACTTTTTGCCATATGCTAAGAACCACATTAATTAGATTGCATTTTAGCATGTGCTCCACAAACTCAAATAAATATATAGAACGGGAAGGGAAAAGGTAAAAACTTCAAGCAATGACTTCCAATCCATTGACACTTTCTATTGGAAAAAAAAAAAAAAGGTAACTGCAAATGATATCTTTCCAATTTCCCCAAAGAAAACAGAACATTTAAAAATTTAAAAATTAGTTCAAAAATTTTAATTTTTTAAAATTTGACATGTAAACGCATCACTCTTGAAGTAGAACGGTTTCAACAATTTGGAAAGTGTCGTTTTAAGTCAATCCAATAGGTTTTTGACTTAAGCTCACAAAGAGGTTAGGTGAGCTTAAGAACACCTCAGTTCTACTCCATGTATATATATATATCTATATATGTGCTCACATTCAGGGCTTTTTACTAAAAGAAACAATCTATACTCTAGCAAAAATGAAATATTAGATTAATAAACGAACAATATCTCCTAGACTGAAGAAACCAAGTACTTCCTCTCATTCCGAAATATGAAATTACATACAAATGAACGATACATATGATTCTCAAACTACAAAACACACAAATAGTAAACATATATTAACTATTTAGCAAAAAAACCAAACATAAATCAACATAACAAATATATAGATCGAGTATCTAATACATGACCGCTGTCTCACATAATGAAAATTATATGATGATCATGGACTGGTACCTGTGGTGTCAGCAGGTGGCGCCGGAATAGGCGTTTGCACTTTTGGTATTGTAGGAATGCCGGGGATGGCAGGCATAGGGATATTGGGAATAACAGAGGGCATATTAGGGATATTGGGAATGCTGGGCATACCGGAGATAGGTGGCAGTCCAGCGGGAATAGCAGGAATATTTGGTATCGTGAACGTCGGAATAATTGAAGAAATCGGGGGCAAAGTTGTTGGAATAGTAGGAATAGTTGTTGGAATAGTGGGGATAGTTGTTGGAATAGTCACTTTCGGTGTAGTTGGAGCGGCTTCTGGTGCTGCTGCTTCGGTCGTTTCTAAGAGATGTCGAGCCGCATAACTTCCATTAATGGCTGCAAAAACCAGAGCCAAAGCTAGGAGTGACCAAGCATGAGAAGCCATTAGAGAAATGGTACAGAGAATGTAGATAACAAATGGATTTAAGTTAAAAACTTTGGTTGTTGCTGTGTTGTGGTTTGACAGGGAAGATGTGTGATATTTATAGTATAGAGTTCCATGTTAAGTTTGGTTTGGTTTTGTAAAAACCAGTGCAATATAGTCTTTAGTTTGGTGAACTAAGATATAACAGAGGTTCCATGTTAAGTTTTCTGTGGCATGTAGTGTATACTATAACCATTGTAGTGAGTCGCTTACTGTGGGCTCCATTTATTAGTTGTATCGGTGTGGAGCTCCTTTGTATTGATTCCATGTAGTTTATTGACATGCATTCAGTTGATTGCCACAAAGAACCTATTTTGGAGTCTTAACTTTGAGTAGATTTGACCAAGGTTTGAATGAAGTTGGTTACCTCCTCAACTGCATCAGGTATGACTATGAGGTTAATCTTTTTCTGACAAAATAAAAAAAAAGGTTGGTTAATCTCAACAATTGAAAAGTATAGATGGTACACCTGAAGTGGCACGTGCATTTGGTATATTACTAGGTGTTGGGCCTAGATTTAATATTATTATTTTTTGGGAGTAGCCATCAAAATAACCCCCTGATTTTTATTAATACCCTCCAAAAATAAAAAAATTAGCAAATCTACCCTTGATTTTTTTTTTTTTTTTAAAACGCCCTAACTGCCGCACGTTTGGGCGGTTCACTATTTATACCAAACCGCCCTACGTTTGGGCGGTCACCTATGCATACCAGACCGCCCCACTGTGGGGGTGGTTTTGTGTTTATTTTTTTTTAAGAGACAATATGAATAGCAAGATGCTGAAATCTAACACTAAAAATTCGAATTATTTTTTAAAATATTTGTTAGATTGTTTCTTTTGATGTATAATTAGCATATTTATACTAAAATATGCTAAATTGCTTGAAATTATGTTAAATTACGTTGAATTACACTAAATTACGTTAAATTACACTAAATTACAATAATTTCGCTAATTACAATAATTTCGCTAATTATACTGAAATACACTAAATTACGGTAAACTACGCAAAATTACGCTAAATTAGGCCGATTTTGTGCCATCTTTCATAAATCATAAAAAAAATTCTAAAAATTTCTAAAAATTGGTATTCTACAAGTTCATTATATAACTAATTTACTGAGCTACTTAGATAGAATAATAGAAATGAAAATCTTAATTGGAAACTTCAACTCAAGTTTTGAGGTTCTTTCATTTGTTTTTTGGCAATTCTGAATTTTGAGAAACGGAAAAGCAGTCACTAACGTATGCGTATTTTCGCAAGCTTACCGTATTTTAGCGTAATTCAATGTAATTTAGCGTAATTTAACGTAATTTAGTGTAATTCAGCGTAATTTAACAAAATTTCAAGTAATATAGCGTATTTTAGTATAAATATGCTAATTATACATCTAAAGAAGTAATCTAACAAATATATTTATTAATTTGTAGTTAACTTTGGATATTAATAAAAATGTAAGAAACTAGGGTTTAGAAATTAGGATTTAGGATTTCTTTAAAATATCACTAATTTTTATAAATATGTTATATGAAAATTGTAAATCATTTAATGTACGGTAATTTTTATGATTTAGGGTTTTAGAAATTGTCCAAAATAAGAGTTTAGGGTTTAGGGTTTTAGAAATATTCCGACATATTTAGAAATTGTTAGCAAGTATTAAGCATCTGTAGAAATTATCCAAATATTAGAAATTTTTACTAATTAATGTAAATTTTTAAAAAAATGTTAGAAATTTAGTAACCGGCTATTTTCGAATGTAGTATGGCCAGATCTAGACGGGATGTAAATTATAACTATAAATCATTATAAAAACTGGACGTGTAAATTTCAAAATTAAAAATTAGACATGTAAATTTCAAAATTAAAAAATGGCACAGCATTAAAAAAAAAAAATTACACTATGCATACTTATGAGTGGTTTAGGAAAAGAGGGAGACAAAAATGCAGCTTCCAAAGGTATGAAAACACTCTCCAATTTGTGTATTTATTTTATTCTATTTTTTGGGACTTTTTGAGCTTAATTACTATATGCGTAGTTAACAATATTTTGGACTCGTAATTATCCCCTCGATTTCCATTGGCACGTTCCATTCTCTGTGGTTTATAGTAAATATATGTAAGATTAGCAAAGTCATCTCATCTGGGGCAGAGCCAGGATAATTATTAGCAGGGTGGGGAATAAATATTGGGTGAGACATAATTTTAAAATTTTGAATACAAATGAACGATACATATGATTCTCAAACTACAAAACACACAAATAGTAAACATATATTAACTATTTAGCAAAAAACCACACATAAATCAACATAACAAATATATAGATCCAGTATCTAATACATGACCGCTGTCTTACATAATGAATATTATATGATGATCATGGACTGGTGGTGTCAGCAGGTGGCGCCGGAATAGGCGTTAGCACTTTTGGTATTGTAGGAATGCCGGGGATGGCAGGCATATTAGGGATATTGGGAATAACAGAGGGCACATTAGGGATATTGGGAATGCTCGGCATACCGGAGATAGGTGGCAGTCCAGCGGGAATAGCAGGAATATTTGGTATGGTGAACGTCGGAATAATTGAAGAAATCGGGGGCAAAGTTGTTGGAATAATAGGAATAGTTGTTGTAATAGTCACTTTCGGTGTAGTTGGAGCGGCTTCTGGTGCTGCTGCTTCGGTCGTTTCTAAGAGATGTCGAGCCGCAAAACTTCCATTAATGGTTGTAAAAACCAGAGCCAAAGCTAGGAGTGACCAAGCTTGAGAAGCCATTAGAGAAATGGTACAGAGAATGTAGATAACAAATGGATTAAAAGTTAAAAACTTTGGTTGTTGCTGTGTTGTGGTTTGACAGGGAAGATGTGTGATATTTATAGTATAGAGTTCCAAGTGGCACAGTGCAATATAGTCTTTAGTTTGGTGAACTAAGATATAAGTATATAACAGAGGTTCCATGTTAAGTTTTCCGTGGCATGTAGAGTATACTATAACCATTGTAGTGAGTCGCTTATTGTGGGCTCCATTTTTTAGTTGTATCGGTGTGGAGCTCCTTTGTATTGATTCCATGTAGTTTATTGGCATGCATTCAGTTGATTGCCACAAAGAACCTATTTTGGAGACTTTGAGTAGATTTGACCAAGGTTTGAAAGAAGTTGGTTACCTCCTCAACTGCATCAGGTATGACCGAGATTTTTATTAATACCCTCTCAAAAATTAAAAATATCAAATCTGCTCTCGATATATATATATTTTTTTAAACGTCCTGACCGTCCCACCACTGGACTCCATTGTTCATACAAGACCGCTCCACAGTGGGGCGATCAACTACCTATACCAAACCGCCTCATCATGAAACGGTTTGCTATTGACTATATATATAATGGGGGTACCCCTTCCGTTTTTCACCCCATTCATTCCAACAAAAATATCTCTCCTCTCTTTCTCTCTTCCTCCAGCAGCAACGGTTTTAGGTATTTTTTATTTTATTTATTTTATTTGTTTTATTTATTTTATTTGTTTTATTTGTTTTATTTAGTTTATTTAGTTTATTTATTTTACTTTTTACTTTTTAATTTATTTATCTTTAAAAAAATTGTTTTATTTGTCTTTTTTAATTTAATAAATTTGTAATTTTTGTAATTCATTTTTTAAAATTAATATATAACTGATAAATGTTTATTGGCTAATGTAGTTCTCAAAAGAAAAAATGTTGATTGCACTATTTGTGAAAGGGAAGCTTGTCCGAGGTGCGGAGGGAGCACTATATAGTGGCTAGCTGATACAAGCCGACGTTCATGATGCACCGCTCCATCAAAGGATGAGGGACGTACGGGATCTCCGGGGTGCGATGTCTCACTGTCAACATCGTCTCATGCTGCATTTAACAATGATTTCAATTTAAGCAGCTGACTATATGTTAATTTAAAAAATGTTATTTAAATTACTTATAAAAAAACCAACGTACCTCCAAAGATGCGTATGCGACACGGTACTTAATATGCGGGATCCACATAAGAGAACTAAATGTGCCAGCATCGGTAGCCTCTGCACCGGCAGCATGAGTGGGTGCCTCTGCACCGGTAGCCTCTGTACCAGAGGTCTTCGCACCGGGAGCCTCTCCAACGGGATCATGTGAACTCTCCCTAGTCTCCATACTCTCTCGTGATCGTCCCCGTCTAGATCTTGTCATACTACATTTGAAAATAGCCGGTTACTAAATTTCTAATATTTTTAAAAAAAATTACGTTAATTAACAATAAATATTATTGGAAACAACTTATAACAATTTATAAATAATTTTGGATGATTTCTATACAGGCTAAACAATTCAAAATTGACAATTTTTAAAATCCTAAACCCTAAAATAAAAATGTGTCATGCATTAAAAATTATAGGCATAATGTATATTAATTTAAATAATAAACCAAAAAAAATAATAGGCATAATTCATGCATTAAAAAAAACTCTAAACTCTAAACCCTAAAAAAACCCAAAACCCTAAAACAAAACCTAAGCCGTAAACCCTAAAAAAAACCTAAACTCTAAAAAAAAACCCTAATGACAAGTGATCATTTCTCAATTCAAATAACATATTTTCACAATTTACAATAATTAATAAGAATTATTTATCGCAAACTAAATTAAAAAAATAATTTCGGTAAAATACTGTACATCAATCGCGTTGGAAAAATCAACAACCCGCACACGATATTTAACAATTCGATTTCTACAACTACGTACGACCAAACCAATTCAAGAGCCCTAAACCCTAAACCCTAAACCCAAAACTCTAAACCCTAACCCTTAATCGCCCTAATTGCACAACACTCAAGCAACAAAGCAACATTTCAACATTCCAATGCCATCACAAGGCACAAAACTTAGAAAAAAAAAGGTGTGACGGCTTACCTGGAAATACCCGGTTGGTGCTTCGTATAGGGAGGAGTTCAGCTCCAATGCCTCGAGTCACCTTGCTTCGTCTCACCTCCCCTCTCCAATACCTCGCATTTCTATTAATCGGCCGGTATCGGGTTTTGTAGCGAGAAAGGGTTTCGGCGAAAGAGGAAGAGAAAGGGTAGGGGAAAGGGGAGGGGGAGGGGTTTGGAAGCAAAAAGGGAAGGAGAGGGGGATGAGGGGCGGTTTTGGCACCGAGGGGAGGGGAAAGGGGAGGGGGAGGGGGAGGGGGTTGGGCGGTTTGGTAGCGCAGCAAGGGGCAGGGGTGAGGGTTAGGGAGGGTTTGGCCGGGGTCCTGTTGGGAGAGAAGGGGGCGGTCTGTTAAAAAAAAAAATTAACCAAACTGCCCAAACGTGGGGCGGTCTGGTATGCATAGGTGAAACTATGGGGTGGTTTGGTGGGAAAACTAGACCGTCCAGTAAAGAAGCAGTCAGGGTATTTTAAAAAAAGAAACCGAGGACATATTTGCTAATTTTAATTATTTGAAGGATATTAATAAAAATCACGGCAGGTATGACTATGAGCCGGCCTACGGTCTTTTTCTGACAAAAAAAAAGAAAAAAAAAGGTACAAGTACGTAGGAGCCTAATTTGAGGTTAATCTTTTTTTTTTCTTTTTTTAATGACAAGTCCGTAGGCATGTTTGAGGTTGATCTCAACAATTGAAAAGTATAGATGGTACACCTGAAGTGGCACGTGCATGCATTTGGTATATTACTAGGTTTGATGAAAAGTGTCAAATCTACAGCATGGAGTTGGATTCTTTTTATAAATCATAAATAAAAATAAAAATTTACTCAACCAATTTGAGTGATTTGGTTTTTATAAAAACTATAATTACTGAAATGATATCTCGGTGCAAACCATTTTTTTCTGTGTCGAATTGATATCATAGCCTAAGCAGCTTTTAGCAAATCATGATTTCATCTGTGTCGAAATGGCAATTTGGCCTCATGATATTTTCATTGTGCCAAACTAGCATTTCGGCCCTTGAATTTTTTTTAAAAGAATTGTACCGGATTGGCATCTCCGCGCAGCAGTGTTGTAAAATGCGGTTTCTATGCGGTATGCGGAAGGCCACCGCATACCGCATATACGGTATGCGGCCGCATATGCGGATTTTCATGCGGACTTATATATGCGGGTTTTAAAATGAGAATTGATATATATATAAACAAGTATGCAGTGATATGCGGTGATATACGGTGATATACGGTGATATGCAGTGATATGCGGTCAATATGCGGTCAATATGCGGTGATATGCGGTGATATGCGGTCAATATGCGGTATATGCGGTATGCGGTATGCGGTAATATGCGGTCGAATATGCGGCCGCATATGCGGAACCGCATATTGGAACCGCATATTGATTTTTCATGCGGTTGCCAACCGCATACGCATATGCGGCCGCATATGCGGCCGCATGAACCGCATTTTACAACAGTGCCGCGCAGAATTTTTTTTAATGATTTCTGATTTTTAAATAATAGATACTGTTATGATTATTTTATTTGTTTCTATTGAAATATTACAAATATTTTTATATTTTGTTGAAAATAGATAGAATATTATAGAATTGAATTTACTAGAAAGACTGCGACAAATAACCCGGATCACTATTTTTCAGTCAGGATTTTTGCAGTTGTAAGAAAAATAAAATATTTTTGTGCGTTAGAGGAAAAAAAAAAATATGTTTTGAACCTGAATTATTGATTCCGAATCAAAATTCACTTATGGATAAATAAAGAAATTATCATAGTCCTTCTAATACATTCAAATTCTCAGGTATTCCATTTATTTTTCTAGAAACTATTTTATATTGTTAATATTTTAATATCTTCCTAAAATCACTTCTAGAGAAATAGATGGAGTACCTTACAATTTGAATATATTAGAAAGACCACGATAATTTCTTTATTTACTCAGAAGTGACTTTTCAATCGGGATCAATAACTCAGATACAAAACATTTTTATTTTTTTCGAGTAACACACAAAGAAATATTTTAATTTTTCTTACAGCCGCAAAAAATCTTGACTGAAAAATAGTGATCCGGATTATTTGTTCCAGTGTTTCTAGTAAATTAAATTATATAGTATTTCAACAGTTTGGATGTGTCGTTTGAAGTCAATCCGATAGGTTTTTGACTTAAGCTCACAAAGAGGCTCGGTGAGCTTAAGAACACATTAGTTCTACTCAATGTATATAGATATATGTGCTCACATTCAGGGCTTTTTACTAAAAGAAACAATCTATACTCTAGCAAAAATGAAATATTAGATTAATAAACGAACAATATCTCCTAGACTGAAAAAACCAAGTACTTCCTCTCATTCCGAAATATGAAATTACATACAAATGAACGATACATATGATTCTCAAACTACAAAACACACAAATAGTAAACATATATTAACTATTTAGCAAAAAACCAAACATAAATCAACATAACAAATATATAGATCGAGTATCTAATACATGACCGCTGTCTCACATAATGAAAATTATATGATGATCATGGACTGGTACTGGTGGTGTCAGCAGGTGGCGCCGGAATAGGCGTTAGCACTTTTGGTATTGTAGGAATGCCGGGGATGGCTGGCATATTAGGGATATTGGGAATGCTGGGCATACCGGAGATAGGTGGCAGTCCAGCGGGAATAGCAGGAATATTTGGTATGGTGAACGTCGGAATAATTGAAGAAATCGGGGGCAAAGTTGTTGGAATAGTCGGAATAGTTGTCGGAATAGTGGGGATAGTTGTTGGAATAGTCACTTTCGGTGTAGTTGGAGCGGCTTCTGGTGCTGCTGCTTCGGTTGTTTCTAAGAGATGTCGAGCCGCAAAACTTCCATTAATGGTTGTAAAAACCAGAGCCAAAGCTAGGAATGACCAAGCTTGAGAAGCCATTAGAGAAATGGTACAGAGAATGTAGATAACAAATGGATTTAAGTTAAAAACTTTGGTTGTTGCTGTGTTGTGGTTTGACAGGGAAGATGTGTGATATTTATAGTATAGGGTTTCACCAAACTAAAGACTATATTGCACTTGGCCAAACAACTAATTAAGATATAACAGAGGTTCCATGTTATGTTTTCTGGGGCAAAAATTGCTTTCAAAATGTCATGTTGACAAAAATATATATTAATTTCCATTTGCTCATTCACCTTAGAAATTATTTTTTTGGAATACATGAGAAATTTTGTTTTCAATTTTTGAATGCAAAAGGCAATCAAAATTTATGTCCATTAGTGTTGTGTTTGTAAAATTAACATTAAATAGATTTCAGTTATTTTTATTCTTATTTCACGAATGCGCGCAGAGGCATTAAGTATAACAGTTAGTGATTGCATGCATTCAGTTGATTGCCACAAAGAACCTACTTTGGAGGCTTTGAGTAGATTTGACCAATGTTTGAATGAAGTTGGTTATCTCTTCTCAACTGCATCAGGCATGACTTGGAGACTAGTTTGAGGTTAATTAATTAATCTATTTCACCAAATGAAAAGTATAGATGTATCACCTCAAGTGGCACGTGCATTGGGTAGATTACTGGTTGTTGGGCTATATATATATATTGACTTATGTTCTTTGGATCCGAATCTGCTGAAATCCGAGATCGATTACTGTTCACTATGAAATTCCTGTAATTCAAATTCAGCCGTTGAACTATTTCGAGATCCGTGCAAGGAAAAACTAGATGTTTCGAGATGCGTTCTCGAAAAAAAATCGATGGCTGGATTCGGATTGCAGGGATTTCAGGGGTTCTATTCATTGGTTTCGGAATTTCAACTGATTTATTTCCAAGTTTTTAATTTGAGGATAGTGCGTAAATCACCTACAAATAATATAAATTAATTTCAATCATTCATAAATTAAAAATATATACAAGGAAGGGTGATACCAGGAAAATTAGAAAATAATTAAGTGAAGGTCAGAGACATCTAGAAATTAACAATTTATATCTAAAAGTCCATGTTTAATTCCAAATTATTAAATTTTTCTTAGTTTATGCAAGCTCCATCTATGTATCATGTAATTTATTTTTTATTTTTGCCAATTTAGTTGCTAAAACGAGTCATTAATTAAATATTATTCTGCACAAAAAGCGTCATAAAAAAGATTAAAAAAAAAAGGGGAAGAAAATATGAGTCGCACAATGAAGATCCTATTATTTTTTCTTTTTGCCAATTTAGTTGCGAATTTAAGGCGCTATACGATCAGCATGCCACATTAATTTGTCAATCATTTGGATTTAAGGTGCCACCCCCTTCACATTACTCTCACAAGATTAATTTTTTTTGTTATGTATTTATTATTTATTTTTCTGTTATTTTGTTAATTTTGTGTCATCAAATTTTCTGTTATTTTATTAGTTTGACCGAATTATTATATTGTTTTGTATTGTATTGTGATTCATATTGTCCCGAATATCATGAATTAGGTTGTCTTTAGGTCGATGCCCGTTCAAAATTAATCCCTCCATTTTGGGACTGCTCTTTGAATGTTTTCGTCTCATCTAGAATGTGAACAAATGTAAGCTGATTTAGTATTTAAGAAAGATTCGGGTGCATTTCTCCTTATTGTTCCCACGAGTACGTATTGTACTTCCTTTCCATTTCTAAACGGCCGAAGGTGGATCTTACGCATACTAGGAGAGCATAGGGGAATGCTGCAGAATTTTTCTTAAATGCTAAATCTGCTTACATTTGTTCACTACTGAGACGTAGCATTCAAATAGTGGGTTAGGATTGTGCACCGGTCCACTATATGTAAGCCCAAAATGGAAATGCCAAGACGAGTACCTAATCTTGTTCTTGTTTTATATTTTTATGTGCAGATATGGATCGGGATTGGATGTATGAACCACAGCGTAATAGTCCTGAGTTTATGAATGGTGTTGGTCGTTTTATAAAATTTACTGAGAAAAATAGGGAAAAGAAGGGTTTAACAACTATTTCTTGTCCTTGTCGATTGTGTTGTAATATTACATCATTTGCTGACTCTGCGG
This sequence comes from Carex littledalei, assembly GCA_011114355.1. Lineage (NCBI taxonomy): Eukaryota > Viridiplantae > Streptophyta > Magnoliopsida > Poales > Cyperaceae > Carex > Carex littledalei. Next base: position 15,097,352 of record CM022082.1, read on the forward strand.
ATATTAAAAGTCATTTGATTTGTAATGAGATTAAAAATGGATACACACGTTGGAATTGGTGAGGGTACCAGAGAAATTAGTGATAATATTGGAGAAACAAGCAATGGTACTAGTAATTTCAATATTGATTTTGAAATTGCATATGAGGTTTTGGTGAGGAAAATGGAGAAATTGGTGATGAAGTTGGTAATGAAGAAATTGGTAGTGATGATTATGATTCAGACTATAATCATGATCACAATGATGACAACTTTGATGACATGTATCTTGAGGTTGAGCAAGAATTTACGGAAAAGGAATACGAAAGGTTTTCAAAGAAATTTAAAAGTGATCACAAACGACAATTATATCCCAGTTGTATGATATTTACAAAATTACAAGCTATTTTGAGACTGTATCATTTAAAGGCAAGTAATGGTTGGAGTGAAAAAAGTTTCATTAAATTATTAGACATTTTAGGAGAGATAGCGCCATAGCTTTTATGGTCCGAAAGTGCTATAGGGCCGCTATTTAGAACCCTGATAATAATCTAACTCGATTAAAGGTCAAGAAAAAGGAGGGCTAAAGGAGGAGGGCCTGGAGGGAGCAAAACCTCTCCTCACTTCACCAAGAGGTCGATCAAGTCCGCAATAGCATGGAGGAGATCCGGATGAGTGTTGATGAGGGTAGGCGCGAGATCCAACAAGCGCGCTACCTCAACCAACAATACTATTAGTTTGCCCTCGACTCCGGATTCCGGTACCAGCCACCGCCGTACGTACTCTTCGACCCATCATTCTTCGAGGAGATCCATCATCCGCCACCACCTCCACCACTTCAGGATTGAGGTGTAGTGAGTTGTATCTCTCTCGATTTTTTTTACTTTATACTTTCTTTATTTTTATCTCTCGAGCATTGGGGACAATGCTCAATTTTATTCGGGGGGTAGGAGGTAAATTGACCATGTATCTTTAATTTTTTTCACATTTTTATTTTCTTTTAGATGCTAGTAGTTTTTCTCAATTTTTGACTAGAGTTGGAGGCTTTACCAAAAATCCTAGAATGATTGGTTGAGCTTTTTAGCTAGCTTGCATTTTAATTTTCGTAGGAGTAGGTTAATCAAATAAGGAATTGTTTTTAATTAAGTTAGGCTAGGGTTGAGACAATTGGCTATGATACCAAAAATTCAGAATTTTTAAAGCAACTAGTGACCTCAAAGTGAACAATTAATTGCTAACCATGAATGTTGACCAAAACCGCAGTCCTTAGAATTTTTATTGTTGAGTAATTTATTTTTGCAAAGTCTTTTAAGTTTGAAAGTGTTTTAGAATACCCATTTATTATAGATAGACCCCTAGCAAACAATGCAATAATTTCTTATATGAATGAATACTTGGAATTGTGTGTAATCATGATTCTTGTGACACAAAAATATTTAATTTTCAGAACAAAAAAAAATATATATACAAAAAAATCAGAAATGAGAAAAATCCAAAAAAAATAGAAAATTTCAAAAAAAGAAAAAAATATAGAATAAAAGATGAAGGATAAAAAAAAAATACGGGTGCCTACGTAAGACTGGTTACCAATAGGCTCGACAAAACCTCCCAACTTTTAATTTTGTGCATATTTAATTTTTCAAAAAATTGTCACAAGTACCAAAACACTTAGTTGTCATACTTTGCTCCAATCAATTAAGAAGGAAAATCAAATTTTATATTATTAGAATTCCTATTGATTGGAAGGGATCCGTTTATAATCAAAAGAGAAATTAATACTCTCAAATTTAGGGATATTTGTGAAGTAAATTGTTTTATAATAATTTTTCTAAGGAATTCACAATGAGATCAATCATGAAGTGAATAAATTGTTTAAGGGAGAGGTCATGGATATTTTTTAAGTTCTAAATTTTTAATGTCATGTCAATTGTACCAAGCCCAAGTTCTATTTTAATTTAAAGCAAGTCCTTGAGATTGTATGTTTTAACCTAGACCGGACCTTTGACTAGCTAGGATGTCGTTGCTTGAGGACAAGCAACAATTCAAGTTTGGAGGCGTGATCAGAGTCAAAATGATGATGAATTACGTAGGATTTTGGCTTAGGTTTTGCATATTATCTCACAATTATGTTTAATTAATTAGAGAAAAAGGCTACTGTCACCCTTATTTATGTTTTATTACAGGAAACAGGTTTTGGGACTATTTTACAACAAATAGAGCAAGAATCAGGTCAATGGGTAAGCGACGCTCATCGACTAAGGCTCTGTTATGGCCTGTATTGCTTGATACGGACCTAACCAGATATAGACCAGGAGATAGTGCGATACGCATTAAACCCTTCAGCGACATGGTCTCATTACGGACCGTACCAGCCAGTACGGTCTGTAACCAAGGCGCCCTTTGGGAAATAACTGCCACAGCTGTATCCAAATCAGGTTTCTTGGCCTCCACTCAACTCCAGACGTCCCCTCAGTCCTATATAAGCACCCTGGACAGAAGAAGAATACATCTTTGTAATTTTGGTTAGATTTGATTAAGTGAGAAAGAGATGAGTGATTGTAACCATGCCGTTCCGCGGCTAAGTTCTTTTTTTAGGGGCTAGGCAGTAAACCTTGTTACTCATGATGCTTTGATATATATATTTTTTGTTGATTATGATTTCTTGTTATTTAATTGAAATACTTTGTGATTTATTATTCTTTCACCTAATATCGATGATATAGTTTAATCTGTTAGGGTAGTGACAGTGCTTAATGGTAAAAGAAACTATGATGCACGATTTAGTCTCGTTGGGATTCATTAGATTTATGTGAAGAAAACCTTAGCGGAGAAATCATATATCGGAACAACAAAACACAAACCAAGTTCTGTCATTTGCGTAAGATAAATCACAATGTCCTATGTAGCAACTTGTGTATTTAGAGATATGTCATTTGCGTAAGATAACTCGTAGTGTCCTATGTAGTATCTCGATGGAAGTCCCGTCATTTGTGTAAGAAAACTCACAGTGTCCTTGTAGTGTCTTCCATAAACAACAACAACAGAAAATCAGACCCGACATAAGTAGAATATCAAAGAGGATTGAGTAGCAATGGTGTGCCGAAACCCTAGGAATTCTCATCTCTATCTTCATTTTAATTATTTTTAATTGTGCCAAATTTACATCGATCACAACTTCAACTCTCAAATTTTCAGATTTCGTCTAGCCTTTCGAAAGATTGTGATTTGATCGCTCAAGACTGTAGACCAATATTACATGTGGATCGATCTCGATTATACTACTCGATAGGATTGTGCGCTTGCGATCCGAACCGATAACATTTCTGAGTTTATAAATTTTAAAAGATAACATCGCTCTCTTTTGAGTGATCAATAGTCCTCCTTTTGGGACTGCTCTTTAATTGAATGTTTTCGTCTCATCTAGGATGTGAACAAATGTAAGCTGATTTAGTATTTAAGAAAGATTCGGGTGCATTTCTCCTTATTGTTCCCACGAGTACGTATTGTTTATTTTTGTGTCTAAACGGCCGGAGGTGGATCTTATGCGTACTTAGGGAGCCTAGGGGAATGCTGCCGAATTTTTCTTAAATGCTAAATCTGCTTACATTTGTTCACTACTGAGAGGTAGCATTCAAAGAGTGTGTTAGGATTGTACACCGGCCCACTATATGTAAGCCCAAAATGGAAATGCCAAGACGAGTACCTAATCTTGTTCTTGTTTTATATTTTTATGTGCAGATATGGATCGGGATTGGATATATGAACCACAGCGTAATAGTCCTGAGTTTATGAAGGGCGTTGATCGTTTTATAACATTTACTGAGAAAAATAGAGAAAAGAAGGGTTTAACAACTATTTTCTTGTCCTTGTCGATTGTGTTGTAATATTACATCGTTTGCTGACTCTGCGGATATTAAAAGTCATTGGATTTGTAATGGGTTTAAAAATGGATACACACGTTGGATATGGCATGGTGAGGGTACCGGAAAAAATTGGTGATGATATTGGGAAAACAAGCAATGGTACTAGTAATTTTAATATTGATTTTGAAATTGCATCTGAGATTTTTGGTAAGGAAAATGGGGAAATTGGTGATGAAGTTAGTAATGAAGAAATTGGTAGTGAAACTGGTAGTGATGATTATGATTCAGACCATAAATCACAATGATAACAACTTTGATGACATGTATCTTGAGGTTGAGCAAGAATTTACGGAAAAGGAATACGAAAGGTTTTCTAAGAAATTTAAAAGTGATCACAAACGACAATTATATCCCGGTTGTACGAGATTTACAAAATTACAAGCTGTTTGGAGACTGTATCGTTTGAAGGCGAGTAATGGTTGGAGTGATAAAAGTTTCAGTGAATTATTAAATCTCTTAGGAGAGATAGCGCTATAGCTTTTATGGTCCGAAAATACTATAGTGGCGCTATTTAGAATCCAGATAATAATCTAACTCGATTAAAGGTCAAGAAAAAGGAGGGCTAAAGGAGGAGGGCCTGGAGGGAGCAAGAGGGCAAAACCAACTTGATTAACGAATATGTCGTGAATAATTTGAAAATAATTTGGTAAAGTAATAACTCGTAAGAGAAGGTGCTGAAAACTTGTTATTTTCATATCTTATGACTATGATGTGAGAATTAGAATGATTATCAAACCTGAGATACGGCCATATTCTTGAAGTAACACCAAGTTCGTAAACAATTTGTGATTTATTTACAAATGAATTATCTTTAATTAGCACCTTCCCCAATAATATATAATAAAGGTGATTCAATGAATTTATTGTATTATTTCTCAATTATTTGTGAATTATGTGTAATTTAAAAAAAAAATTTGAATTAATTGCGAATTATTGGCAGAATATTTCATTTCTAAAACATTAAATTCAAATATATTTATTCAGCTTTTTATAAACTATTTTAAAGACCTATTCTCGAACTATTTATATTTCAAATTCTTGACCTATTCGACCTATTTGCTAATATTATAATTATTGCTATTCTAAGAACCACATTAATTAGACAGCACTTAATTGACCACAATAATTAAACCACATCTATGCGTCTCCTTGTGTTCTTTTCTACTGACAAGAGAAAAGTACGAACCGTACTTAAATTTTTTTTTTTTAAATTTTAGTAGTCATACATAAAATAATCAATTTGAATTATAATTAAAAATAAACACTAACAGTAATCAGCGGTCTCTTTTGTTTGGATTCACGTTGAGATGACTCGTGATATATTGGTGGGTTCTACATCAGCCACAGATAATCTTCGAATCTAGTACAGAGCCATGTGGTCACTCTCTCCAAGCTCCAACAATCCTGGCGATTGGCAATGAGAAATTTTTTTTTTTAAAAACATAATTAAAAAAAATATTTTTATCAAACCAACATGATTATTTTTTTTTTTACAAAAATCATAAGAACCGAATTCCCAATTCGGTCTGCTTGATTTTTTTTTTTTACCGAATTGGCAATTCGGTCCAGATTGATTTCAAATTTTCAGAAAGACAGCCACAGAAAATCCGAAAAAGACTTTGGGCCGAATTGGCAATTCGGTCCCAACTTTGTTTTTTTTGCTTAACAAATAACATTATTGTAAATTTAATTAAGAAAACATTTACATTAACAAAGATGTGTAATTCTTACCCGCTAGTTGTGCCAAAAAAATTGAAAATAAAATAAAGTAAATCAAATTTCTAATATCCTCTATGGGAGATAAAAAAAAAAGTGATCCAACTAAAATTCTATCTAGTTTATTCGTTTTAAAATTTCAATTGACCACATTATTATTTCATTAAAGAATCTAATTTATCAAATTATTATTTCAATTGACCAATCCTAATTTAAATTGTTCTTTACATGTGATGTGATAAAATTCTTATAATTGTTAAAAGTAGGAATATGAAATTTTAAAACGAATAAACTAGATAGAATGTCTATGTTAAAAAAATATGTAAATTAAAAATATTTTATAAAATAAGTTAATACTATATATTTTAATAATTTTTAAAATGATCTATATGTTGGAAAGATTCCACGTATAAGCTAATATTATGCTTTTTTTTATTTAAGCAAATAAAACTTTACGCTACAATTTTTAATTCTAATTAGTTATACACAAAAAAGGTAAAAATAATTTAAAACGTGAATGAAATTATTGTTGTATTTTTCTATTTAAACAAAGAATAAAGAAAAGTAAATAGGGAGAAGTGGGAGGGAAGGGAAGAGAGGAGAAAAGTGGGGTCCACAAGGGTATTTTGTTAAGAATTTTGAGAGGAGGGTATTTTGTTCTATGTTTTAAAAAAAGATGGCACAATGTAAAATTTCCCTATTTAATTGTCTTTCGGTTTCAAATTCAATTTGACCTACATCCGATATGATATATGATACACAAGTGAGAAATTCAACCAAACCTAAAAAAAAAAAAAAAAAAGTTCGGACCGAATTGCCAATTCGATCCGGACTAAAAAAAACTCTGGATCGAATTGGCAATTCAATCCCTAGGCATTACACAAACAGCAACAAAGTTTTCTGTGAATATTTGTGAAATCAACCTGGACCGAATTGCCAATTCGGTCCAAAAAAGAAAATCAAGCGGACCGAATTGACAATTCGGTTCTTATAGTTTTTTGTAAAAAAAAAATAATCATATTGGTTTGGTAAAAATATTTTTTTAATTATGTTTTTAAAAAAAATTCCAATTGAAAATTAACAATGATCTCCTTATACTTTCTCATTTTTGCAAGTTGACAATTAATAAACAGTGTCGGCCTTTTCTTTTTTATCTTCTCAGTAAAATCTCTTAATTAAAATTTTTTATGGCTCTACATGATCAAAAGAATAACACGGACAACATTCTTCATGTGAGAGGTCGTAGGTTTGAAATCATGGACAACACAGACAATATGGATAACATGAAAATTAACCTGACACGGTAAGTAAAAATTCCTTTCATTAATGAGTAAAGAATTGACTAATTTTTTTTATTAAATTATCGCATAAAAGGTAAGAAATATGTATTGCGTACCCATTATTCTATATTATTACTAAATATTAATTATAAATATTTTTTATTCATATATTTAACTGTGTTGAATTTATATTATGGCAATATTGATTCATAAATCATTTTATATAGTTTTATTAAATTAGTAATTTATATTTTTTTTAAATGATGACCAATAATTATATTTTTTATATTTTATGATAATATGTACATGATGCATTTGAAATACCATATTCATTTGTTTGCTATATTTTTTTATTTAATCATATAAGTTTTAATTTATTTGATAATTATTTAAACTTCTATCCATTGTCCCAATTAGGGCTGCAAACGAACCGAACCGAATCGAACTTACCCTCAGTTTGAGTTTGGTTTGAATTAATTTCGAATTAAGTTTGATTTGAATAATTTCGAACGAACTCAATTTCAAATCGAAATTTTTACGAACTCAATTTCAAACTTTTACGAACTTTGTTACGACTTACGAGTTATGACTTATAGCGGGGCCATAGTTCGAAATTACAGCACTTCAATAAAAACTCAGGCATTCTGAATTCTAATTTCACAGTACACCAAAGTTTATATCAAAGTTCATTACAAATACCAAAATTTATATCAAACACCAAAGTTTAGTACAATTAATCAAAGTTCAGTACAATTACAGAATCCAAAGTTTTCCAAATAGCCAACAGGAGCAACATCACCAAAGTTTTCAAATATCCAAAGTATTTAAAGTACAATTTAAATATCAATAGAAGTACAGAACAATCACCAAAGTCTTAGAATTATTACAAACCCAAATATTATTCTAAATAAAACATTAAAGTTCATTATCAGTAGAAATTAACGGTTCACGTTTGAGTTAATTTCGAACTAAGTTTGGTTTGCGAACCTATTTCGAACGAACTAGCTCCAGTTTGAGTTTGGTTTGAATTAATTTCGAACGAACTCAATTTCAAATTGAATTTTTGACGAACTTTTTCGAATCAAACTCGAATCGAATTACGAACTACAAATTTTTTATGCAGTCCTAGTCCCAATCTTGGATGTGTAACTTTCAATTTATATAAACTGATGTGTAGCAGTTTGTGTGAATAAAGAAAGAATGGCAAGATAAGAAAATTTCTCTCGGAATTTTATATTCACCTCTAATTCACATGTCAAAGAAAATAGAAAGAAAAAAATAAATGAAATTTAATTTTTAATGCTATACCTATAAACAAACTAAATTGGCACTTAAGTTAAGGTTATACACCCTCATGTAATTATAGTTATCTCGCCACAGATAATCTGAGAATCATGCGCAGAGATAGAGACATCACATCACCATGTGCTCTCCAACAATTCGGGCGCTTTCCACAATTTGCAAGGACAAGTGTCCTCTCCATTACTGTAAAGATTCCCTTCACTTTACGGTTTGAGATTAACTCTCAGCCGCCTCGAGATTCGGGCTAACGATCTTTGAGTTTGTACCAAGTTAAAAAGAACGGTCCAGATCAAGTCATTATAAAAGATTCCCTATTACGGTACCGAGGAGGATCTGAATTCAATTTGCAATGTGACAAATTAATAATTAATACTTTGTCGTTTTCTTACCATTGACCCGGCTCTACGCGGGATAAAACAAGGAGGATTTGCCACGTGGCAATGTGCTGCTGGAGTTTGCAGCTATACGACATGTTACGGACATATCACAGGATCAATCCGTTTATAGCCGATATTTTTATTAAAACCCCAAAAAAAAAACAAATTATCAAATCTGCTCCCACCCCAAACTTATTTTTATTTCTACCCTAACCGCCCGTGCGCTGGACGGTCCACTTTTCCCCCCTGACCGCCCAGCAGCCGGGCGGTCCACTCTTCAAACCTGACCGCCCAGGGGCTGGGTGGTCCACTGTTAATTTTTTTTTTTTTATAAGCGGTCCGCTGGGAGCAGACCGCTCTATCTCTGCCTCCAGCCACCCCGCCGCCCGCGTCGCCGCCCGAAACCACCACCCTAGCCGAAACCCCACTCTTCCTCTCTTTCTCTCCCTCTCTCCCTCTCTTCCTCTCCCTCTTCCTCTTGTTCGTGCTCAAATGGTAGAACAAAGTTTCAGTACAGACGAATCTGTACCTTTTAAACCTTATTCAACTCTCGACTAAGACTGCAAGTGCACAATCTCGTCGTGTAGTCTAATCAGGTATCGATCCACAGGGACGACTCAAATTCTGAATTTCTACTCTACTTAGTTAGGTACTAGAAGTTTGAAGGTTGTGTGTTTGTCTATCCTAAGTTCTGTAACAAATGTAATGACAGAAATGTAAAATCAATTAAATGTTTTGTTTCAGACTATTGTATAAAAGGCGTTTCAAGGGTTTCAGATTTCATCTTCAACTTTGCTGCTCTGGACCTGCCACGCAACTCGCATACTCTCGTATGCGACTCTTGTGACGCGACCCGCATGCTCTCGCATGCGACCCGCGTGGCCCTCAAGCTACTCTGGCCCTGTCACGCAACTCGCGTACTCTCGTACGCGACCCTTGTGATGCGACCCGCGTGCTCTCACACGCGACCCACATGACCCCTTGAGCTGAGTCTGCACATGTCTATTTATGGTTGTTTAAGTCGTGTAAGGCTCGATTGACCGTACCTAATGTCACTAAACCTCAACTCTCGTGTGTTGGCTTAACAGACCTGGTTTGGAAATGCAATTTCACCTTCCTAGGTTTAATCAAACTGTTTAATCAAACCTAAGTTCTCAGTTCTGTTTACTAAAGGTATCCACAAGTGGAAATTTCACCTCTCGGCTACTATTGACCTCACCTTTCGGATCTCAGACCTACCTCAAATACTTAACCTAATTTGCAAGAAACATCAAGGCCAAATTACAAGAAGAAATACCATAGGCATTCAACAGTAGACAATCAAGAATCAATCAAGCAATTTAGATCAAGCAATCACAATAATACAAGAATCAAAGAAACACGAAATAACATTCAGAATCAATCAATGTGCATAATCAAACAAAGTCTAAGACTACATCCAAACCCCTGAAACTACAAAACTACTCAGACATGATCAAAAACAAAATAAAAGAGAGAAAGATAGTGCAAATCATGATGGAGAGATGAAGGATTGAAGAGGATCGAAGCTTCTGGCCGAATCTTCTTCTCCAAGTCGAAGCTCCAGATCGCCTCCAGATCGCCTCCAGATCGCCTTTCCTCTGTCACGCGCCAAGCACTCCTTTCAAACCGATCAGATCTGTTTTTGGTGAAAATCTTCGATCCCTTGATTTGCGCAGGGCCCTCTGTATATATAGGCTTCTTAACGGGCTTCAATTGGGCCCTGGCGCAATTAATTCGACGCGACCCGCATCAGATGGGACGCGACCCGCGTCAGGTGGAACCTGGTGTGAGCAATGAGGGTCGCGTCTGAGGTCGCGCTGGACTGTGATGCGACCCGCGTCAGATGGGACGCGACTCGCATGGAAGATGTCAGAATTCTGCTTGTTTTCGCCTATTTTCTGCAAAGTCAACCACAAAATGCAGCAGTACCATATTCTATTGATATTCAATGTAAACAATGCAATTTAGTGGTTAAAATCATGATGTCTGGTCTGAAAATATGTCGAAACAATAGATCAAATAAGGAGACATCACCTCTCTCTCTCTCTCTCTCTCTCTCACCCGAACCCTAATTTCAGCCATCTCGGCGACAGTCCGATTATTTTCGGGTAAGTTTCTAAATAATTTTTTTAATTTATATTTTGTATCTTGTATTGGCATTGGAACGATTGGTAGAATTGAATTGTTAATTATCTTGTGCGGGTTGTTGATTTTCCCGACACGATTGAATGTTCAAAATTAGGGTTTCCAAAATTAGAGTTTGTAGTTTAGGGGTTTAGGGTTGACAAAACTGAAGTTTATAAATTAGGGTTGAATTGTTAATTATCGTGTGCGGGTTGTTGATTTTCCTGTCGCGATTTAATTGTTAAATTATGGTTGAATTGTTAAATTAGGGTTTATGATTGAATTGTTTAAATTAGGGTTGAATTGTTAAATTAGGATTTAGGGTTGAATTGTTTAAATTATGTTGAATTGTTAAATTAGGGTTGAATTGTTAAATTAGGGTTTAGGGTTGAATTGTTAATTTAGGGTTTAGGGGTTAAATTAGGGTTTCCAAAATTAGAGTTTGTAGTTTAGGGGTTTAGGGTTGACAAAACTGAAGTTTATAAATTAGGGTTGAATTGTTAATTATCGTGTGCGGGTTGTTGATTTTCCTGTCGCTATTTAATTGTTAAATTAGGGTTTATGATTGAATTGTTTAAATTAGGGTTGAATTGTTAAATTAGGATTTAGGGTTGAATTGTTTAAATTATGTTGAATTGTTAAATTAGGGTTGAATTGTTAAATTAGGGTTTAGGGTTGAATTGTTAATTTAGGGTTTAGGGGTTAAATTAGGGTTTAGGGGTCAAATTAGGGTTTAGGGTTGAATTGTTAGATTAGGGTTGAATTGTTAAATTAGGGTTTAGGGTTGAATTGTTTAAATTATGTTGAATTGTTAAATTATGGTTTAGGGTTGAATTGTTAATTTAGGGCTTAGGGGTTAAATTAGGGTTTAGGGGTTAAATTAGGTTTAGGGTTGAATTGTTTAGATTAGGGTTGAATTGTTAAATTAGGGTTTAGGGTTGACAGAATTGGAGTTTATAAGTTAGGGTTTATAAATCAGGATTTATAAGATAAAATCTTCTGTTTATTGAAATGTAGTATGGTCAGAACTAGACGGGGACGTGCATGGGATGCCCCTCTGGAGACGAGGGAGAGTTCACATGATCACGATGCAGAGGCATCCGGTGCAGCGGCATCCGGTGCAGAGGCATCCGGTGCAGAGCCGTCCGGTGCAGATGCTCCCTTTGGAGATTATCCCCCCCACCATCCTGACACATTTAGTCCTCTTCTGTGGACCCCACATGTCAGGCACCGTGTCTCACTTGCATCTATGGAGGTACGTTGGTTTTGTATTCCTAATTTAAATAACATTATTTAATTAGACGTTTATATTGAAATAATTGTAAAATGCAGGACACGACGATGATGACAGTGAGGCATCGCACCCCCGAGATACGATACGTCCGTCACCCGTTGATGGAGCAGTGCATCCTTCATCTCGGGTTGTATCAGTTGGCCACCATGCCTCACTGTGATATTGATCAGGCCCTCGTTTGCGGTCTAGTGGAGAGATGGCGACCGGAGACGCATACATTTCACCTTCCGGTTGGGGAGATGACAGTCACACTAGGTGATTGCAGCGCCTTGTGGGGTTTACGGATAGACGGCGACCCCATCGGTGGTGTCTCAGACCATCCAGACCTGATGCACATGATACCGGAGCTGCTGGGGGCCGCTCCGTCGGACTTGCAAAAGAAGAAGAAGAAGAAGAAAGGAGAGGAGGAGGAGGAGTACCGGTATTCACAGTACTGCATCAGTCTTGCGGCGCTCCGCAGTTACTTCCACCGGCGTAGGATCACCCCCGAGACACGTGACGAGCAGACCGTTCTGAGGTAATCACAAACAGTTGCAAATTAAAATATATTATGGATTCAACAAAAAATGTAGTTATTTATGACTCTAATTTATATTGCAGGTACGTGAGGGCGTTTGTCATGGATTTATGTGGCAGCGTCATGTTTGTCGATTCCAGCGGTGACGCAGTCCCGATTATGTTCCTCTCTCTGCTGAGGGACATTCAGCGGCCGTCGAAGTGGAATTGGGGTGGAGCCGTGCTCGCCCACTTATACCGAGGCTTGTGTCATGCTTGTCTGGTAAGTTTGTACAAATATTTTAATTTTTTTATTATATATTAGGGTTTCATATTTACCAGAAATGCATCGCATGTCCAAAATTTAGGCGATGAACAAGCAGATTGCCGGACCGCTTCTTTTACTCCAGCAGTGGTCCTGGTCACATATACCGGTGTGTCGGCCTGTTCCTCCAGCTCATGCGGGGTTATGGATGGGAGATGACCCCGAGAGACGTCCGGGGTACGGTGCCATATGGGGTACTCCCCACACATACGAGGACACGGGCAGGGGGAGGACCGTGGGGATTTCGTATGTCCGGGGTCAGCTCCATATGCTTCACGAGGCGAGCATCACCTGGTACCCCTATCGTCTGTTCTACGATCGAGGCCTTCTGTGCCAGCTGACATTAGAGCAGAGATATCTCTCGTTTTATCGGGGGCCGTGCGTATGCTTCTGGATAGTTGAGTATCACTATCCTGATCGAGTTCCCCGTCAGTTTGGCTTGGATGCTTATGTCCATGATTTTCCAGAGTTGGGCGAGCAGCAGACCACCCAGCTGCACAGGTAACTACCCACTGCCTTATCCTTTGTCTATTTTATTACTTGTTCAGCCATACACGTTACTAATTAATTTATATTGCAGCACTAAACACAACAAGCCCAAAGTCGACTGGAGCACGCGTTTCTGGGAGCATTACCAGCGTGCTGCATCACCCCAGTTGCACTTATGGACCCCGCCTCCAGCAGGAGATGCCCCTATGCCGGTCGGGCCTTGGAGATTGCGATATATCGTCTGGTACCAGAGATGGGGCATGCCGACGGTTTATCTACATGGGGACTATGGTGATGCTCTTCGACGGAGACTCACGGGTGACGAATCTAGGACTTACTTGCCTTTCGGTCCGATCCATGCTCGTTCGGTATGTTTAAATGAAACTGACATGCTTCAAAAATTGTAGTTATTTATTCATCTTCCAATAATAATAATGAAAATACATTGTGTGCAGATTTTGACCGCTATTAGAGGAGTGGCACACAGCTTGGTGTGCATGGCGAGAAAAAGTTGGAGAGCGATAGGATGTCAAATGCTCCAACACAGTGCACCGATCGTGGAGGACTCTGGCTGGGACGGGCACCTCGTTGGTATGTTGCACGATGCTGGGGAGGACATCAATTGGCGCCAGATAAAGGCCCTACCACCAGATCCAGAGCAGCCTGGAGCCCCTATCTACGCTGCGGAGATGCCGCCACCTCCTGCAGGTAATAATATGTCATACAAATGATCATTATTAAGTGTCTCTCTAAAAGATCATTCTTATTAATTTATCTTCATTTCTGCAGATGATGACTCGGGTTGGGCGATCCACCAATGGGTGTTGAACAACAACGCGTGGAACGCGTAGTACAACGAGCACGGAGTTCCAGTGCAGCATACCGAGGTAGCAAAAGTTCATTATTTAATTAATTTACTCGTTACTTCTATGTCTCTAATTTAACATTTTTTTTAAATGCAGGATGAAGCTGCCGCCGCCGCCGCCTCATTCTCATTAGATGACCTCACTGGAGATGAGGGCAGATGGGAGCCAGCTAGCCCCCACCGACCGCAGTATATGGAGCCCAGACAGCACGACGGCGAGGCCAGTGGGAGTGGGGCACAGACTGCAGATGGCTTTGCCTCTGCTGTATTTGGCACACCGCCTCCGGCCACGTATCCTCCTACTTGGGAGGCCGATCCGTGGGTGTTGCGTACACAGGCGGGGATCCATGGGGAGCATGCATTACACCTGGGGGCGGACCCATGGGCGCGCGAGGCCGTACACGATGACATGCAGGTGGATGAGGTTCACCAGAGGCGTTCGCCTTCGCAGAGGGACCGCCATGCACCTACTAGATTGGAGCTCTCCGGACCTCGCCCTCGTCGTCGCCGTTAGGGTTTTTATATTTTTTTAGTTTGATAGGTTTCTAGTATTTTAGTTTGGATTATTATATTTCATGTTTGGACTGTTATGTTTCATGTTTAGACTTACCATTTAGATTACCTACTTTTGTTGTTTAGACTTACTATTTAGATTACCTTTTAGAAACATTTAAACATTAACCAACTTAATATAAAACTAATCAATTATATTAAAACTACACAATTACATAACATATAAAAATAATCGTCAATTATAAAAATATAATCGTCAACAAATAATAAATATATATCATAATAAATGTAAAACATTCAAACAAATCATTACAACAATTTAATATAAAACATTCAAACAAATCATTACAACAATTTAATATATAAAACATTCAAACAAATTAAAACATAAAACCTTATAAAAAAAAAAAATAACAGTGGACCGCCCAGCAGCTGGGCGGTCAGATATGATGAGTGGACCGCCCGGCTGCTGGGCGGTCAGGTGGGGAAATAGGACCGCCCAGCCCACAGGCGGTTAGGGTAGAAATAAAAATAAGTTTGGGGTAGGAGCAGATTTGATAATTTGTTTTTTTTTTGGGGTTTTAATAAAAATATCGGCGTTTATAGTTAGTACTTGTCTACCTGATCGGTTATTTTATTTATTTTTATTTTTTTGCAGGATTTTGATTTCAATTTTAAACAAATGAGATAAAAAGATATTTAGAGAGCTAGTTTAACTTCATGTAACATGACAATAGAGATAAAATGAAAAAAAGTATTCGACTGACGCACTGCATGAATTCAATCTAGCTCTGTCAATATCTTTATCTCTAAAATATCCCGGTGTTCCAACTCCAATTTAAGTAAAAGAAGCTGGAAAGTTATAGTTTGCGTAGAAAAGTAATAAAAAAAAAATACATAATATGATGAATGGTCTTACTTAATTCAGATAATAATATATTGAAATAGATTTGGGAGAGATAAAATAACATTTTTGGATCAAATTCAAAGAATTATTTTAATCAATTGTTTTGATGACAAATCTAGATGTTGATTTTTCTAACTACATTTAAAGAGTAAAAGAAAATTCAATAACAAATTAAGTTAAGTACCTTTAATATTAGAAAAAAAATTATCATAAATTTTGACCTCCAAATATATATATTTTATCATAAAGTATACTGGCAAAAAAAAAAAACTCTTTTCTTGAATAAAATGAAAAGGTCAATATATTTTCTGAACTTTACATTTTAGTCGAAAAATATATATTTAAAACAGGTTAACAGGATATACACAACAACTTGGATGTGTGTTAATTAAATTAACTTTTAGACATTGTCGCTTTATGTGTTGATTCCAGCCGTGATTTTTATTTTTACCCAAAAAAAAATATATTTTAATATAAATAACCAGGTTTTTAAAATATTTTTATTTTTACCCAAAACGCTAATATTCCTAGCGTTCCGAATTAAAAATTCGGACCGCTAATATTCCTAGCGTTCCGAAAATTTAATTCAAACCCAACCCGACCCGTGACCTTTCTTCTTCTCTGTGTCTCTCCGCTTCTCTGTGTCTCTCCGCCAGAAAAACCGAAACCCTGGTCGCCAGAAAAAAGGAAAAAAGGAGAAGGCTTCGCCTGAGGAAAAAAGGACCGCCCCTCCGCCTAGCCGACCGCCTTCTCTGTGTTGCCTCGCCCTCCGCCTAGCCGACTGCCTCTCCGCCAGAAAAAAGGAAAAAAGAAGAAGGCCGCGCCTCCACCCCTCCGCCTCGCCGCCTTCTGCGCCTAGCCGCGGCTCCGCCCCTCCTAGGCCGTCCCTCCGCCCCTCCACCTCTTCACTTGGAATTTTCTGTGCAATTTCTAGTTTGTGCAATTTTTCTGATTTGTGCAATTTCGCAATTTCTGATCTGTGTAAACTTAGAAATAGGTTAATAATGCTTAGTGAATTGTTCAAATTTTTTTTCTGATTTGTGCATTGTGCAATTTCTGATCTGTGCATTTGTGCATTGTGCTTAGTGAATAGGTTAATAATGCTTAGTTAATAATGCTTAGTGAATTGTGCAATTTCGCAATTTTTCTGATTTGTGCAATTTCGCAATTTCTGATCTGTGTAAACTTAGAAATAGGTTAATATACTTAGAAATAGGTCAAGAAATATATATATAGCTTTGTTTAAGGAATTGTTCAAAAAATTGTTCAAGGAATTGTTCAAAAAATTGTTCAAGGAATTGTTCAAGGAAAAAATTGTTGAAGGAATTGTTGAAGGAATTGTCAAGGAATTGTTCAAGGAATATATATAGCTTTATATTCAAATCCAAAATTAAATTGTTCAAGGAATATATATAGCTTTGTTTATGTTCTTATCATGATCGAATGTTTATTTTTCTTGTTATTAGAAATAGTAAGTATGACTGTGTTTGATATTAAAATACAAAAATTGTTCAAGGAATATATAACTTTGTTATATTTTGAGCATGAATGTTTATTTCTCTTGCTATTAGAAATAGTAAGTATGACCTTGTTTGATATTCGATTACAAAAATTGTTCAAGAAATATATAACTTTGTTTATATTATGTTCATGAATGTTTATTTGAGTAAGTATGACCATGTTTGATATTCAAATAAAAAAATTGTTCAAGGAATATTCAATTGATAACTTTGTTCCTATTCTGATCCATATTAAAGGAGATATTCTATTTGCCAAACATAATATTAATGGTTTCTTTTTCATATTAATTTTATATTCTAAAGAGATGATAAATCAATTTCTTTGCTTTTGTTTCATCAACCAATCTAGTTAGCTGTCTCGTTTGAAAACATTGTCTATTTTTCTTCTTCTTCAATTTAAAGCGTGAGAGAAGGAAGACTCAAATTGTAG
Source organism: Carex littledalei (assembly GCA_011114355.1). Taxonomy (NCBI): domain Eukaryota; kingdom Viridiplantae; phylum Streptophyta; class Magnoliopsida; order Poales; family Cyperaceae; genus Carex; species Carex littledalei. The sequence goes on from CM022082.1 coordinate 15,114,911, forward strand.
TGCAAAGAGAAAGCAATTCAAAGCATGAGTTGAATACAGTTATAGTTTTATAATTTAGTATCATGTAATTAGTACAAACTCATAATTTGTAGTGTTGTGGGTGGAAACTAGTAAATTAGGGTTTCTTTAATTGTAATTTTTTTAGTTATGTTGAGATTCAAATACCTTTTTTTTGTAAGCATAAAATTGAATATAAAGTTTGAAACCAAAATAATTCTTTTTTATTATGGTATTGAGGTTGTCATGTGTTGGTACTTAATTTTTTAATTATGTTGAGATTCATATTTTTTTTTAGGTATCATTACTTACAAATAACTATAATGGTCACGTACGGTTTTTTTTTTAATTTTAATTCTTTCTAGACACAAAATTATATGCGTACATTAGATTTTAGATTAATTGAATTAGTTTATCGTTAATTAGATGCCAAGAGAAGTAATTGATATTGTTGAATAACAAAATTTGAATACATTTTTCTATAATTACTTTCAATTGGTGTGTCTTCACTAAACACGAGAATAAATAATTAAAATATATTTGAAACAAATAAATGAGTTATTTTTGCTGGTTGTATATTTGACAGTTTATTTTGCATTAATTTGTATGAAATGACATTAGTTTGCATTAACTGATTTCATACATTTCTAATGGAAACCTTATCTTTAAAAAAAATACAAATTTATAAAAATATTAGCGTACTAGCATATTTTTGCATATTAGCGTATTAGCGTATTTTAGCATCAACTCCATAGTCATCTTTTTGCATTTAGCGTATTTTAGCATATTTTTACCGCAATTAGCATATTTTAGCCAATTGTAGCATGTTTAACCTTTTTTTTAACGTAGGATGGCTAGGGGACGGCCTAGGAAACCACCCGCAGCCGACCCGGTTGATGAGCCCATTCCCACTGACAGCAAGGATCATTTCAGTCCTTTATTATGGATGCCTCACAGGGAGCACCGAGTCTCAGATGCATCTAAAGAGGTACTTGATTACTTTTTTTTTTTTAAGTTTGGATTTTGTTGAATTTTTGTATTTTTAGGTTTTCATGTTGTTCACTTTTTTGAACGCAGAGTGAGGCAATTATAAATGCCAGGGGTCGGTATCCGGAAATGCAGTACTACTCGGAGATGGAGGCGTATCTGCAAAATTTGGGGGTGCAGCATTTGGTCGATATTCTACAGTCGGAGACTAAGTCCATCAACGCGTCCCTGATTGCAGGACTAGTGGAGCGATGGCGCCCCGAGACGCACACGTTCCACTTACCTTTTGGAGAGATGACAGTGACTCTCCAGGACGTTAGTGCTCTATGGGGTTTGCCTATCCAGGGCGTGCCCGTTGGTGGCATATCTGACCCCACAGATCCAGATGACACGTCGATTAATTACATGCTCGCTGAGTTGTTAGGAGCGGAGCCAGATATACGCAGCAACGGGGGGAAGTCCAAGTACTGTCTGGAAAAGACGAAGCTGCGAGTTATGTTTGCGAGAGGTATAGGTAGCGATTCCACTCCGATCGAGATTCAGAGGTACTCATACAAACTATTTGTATTACATTTATTTTGTACTCTGTTTCATGCGGAAAAATGAGTTGCTCTATAATTTTGATATTACAGATACACACGGGGATTCGTGATGGACCTATTTGGTTCTGTCATGTTTGCTGATGCTAGTGGTAATACCATCCCGATGATGTATCTAGAGCTGCTGCGAGACCTTCAGCCGTCGAGCGGCAGGTACAACTTGGGTGGGGCTGTCCTAGCACATCTCTACTCCAACTTGTGCCACGGTTGCAAGGTCAGTATGCTGTTTATGTCTTATTTTAATTACCTACCTTGTCATGCACTTGTTGTATTATTTTAATTATTTAACTTGTCACTGACGGCTGGTATTATTCAAAAATATAGCGGAAAACTAAGCAAATCTTCGGGCCAATGCTTCTTCTGCAGCATTGGTCGTGGTCACGGCTACCGGTGGGGGTACCTGAGCCGAATGAGGATCCATGGGGAGAGCCCGAAAATGGAAATCGATGGGCATTCGGCATGAAATGGTACGGACATCACGTGTACAAGGACAACCCTCACGGAAAGACAGCAGGAATCAGGACGGTCCGATCTCAGATTCAGAGTCTGGGTGAGACGCAGGTGCGCTGGACTCCGTACCATGAGCTATACACTGAGGGGAGGCTGCCGCAGATTGTAGCGGATGATCATGAGATGTGGCTCTACAGGGGACCGCTGGTGTGCTTCTGGATAGTGGAGCACCACTATCCAGACCGGGTGCTCCGTCAGTTTCATTTGCCTCCACTCATTCCCGCAGATCCAGACGTCCCGAGATATGTGATCATGAGGCTGCACGGGTAAGTTATGTTCTTTTTAGCATTTTTGTACTTAACATTAGTTCTTGTCTTTAAATTGCAACTGACATATGAATTACAGGATAACACACGGTAATCACTGGGATAGAGATTGGAGTGAGCATCACTCGGAGTACTACAGCAAGGCGGGCGATATGAGTGCCAACTTATGGCAGATGCCGGAGATTGATACGATGCAGTTCCAGGGAGATCCCCTATTGAGATATCAGGCTTGGTACCTGCGGGTCGGCATGACTTCGGTGTATATAGAGGGAGATTACGGCGAGTTTCTTCGCTCACAGATATTCGAAGACGATGGTTATACCCCTACTGGCCGGAAAGGTGCTCGCCAGGTAATGCATCTAAAACAACACATTTTTATGCGTTATGAACCTTTTATCATAACCTTTATTTTTTCTAACGTTTTTTTATAGCTGCTGTTAGCGCTTAAAGGTGCCGGGCGTTCAATCGTTTGTCTTGGAAAACGTGGCTACAGAGCGGTCGGGCACGCGATGTTGAACTTGGTTGCCCCATGCATTGCGGACCACGGCCAGGAGGCAAAGCTGGTCACCATGTTACGAGACGCCGGAGAGAATATTGATTGGCGCGCAGTACAGCCGGACGAGCCTGACGCGCCACCTGTTATGACCAGTGAGATGCCACCGGAGCCATCAGAGCAGCCAGAGTGGGATTATCATCGTTGGGTACTGCACATGGCCGGTTGGCACGCCTACCGTGACGAGTACGGTCGTCCAGTTCTTCCCCCGGTGTGTGATTCTTTATTTTATTTATTCTTTTACTGTAAGTAAAGATAGTTAAAATTTACTAAATTTTTGGTATCCTTGCAGGGTCCTGCATACATGCCGACACAGCCTGAGCATCATGAGTCTTCAGAGATCCAGTCTGTGCAGGATGGCAGGATGAGTTTTAGCCTTGCAGACATATATGCCGACACAGCCGCCTCCCCGCCACCGCGTCAGCCGTATTCAGAGATGGCTCACGATTGGGAGGCCTCTGGTAGCCGGACTCAGGCTGATGTTGAGTCCCAGTTTGTGGCATCCATATTTCATACTCCCACGCCACCGCCAGCTACCGACGGGGCCTCGGATCCATGGGATACAGCACTTACGATGAGCAGGCAGGACAGCCTCGAGGATCATATTACACCAGCTCACGCCGCGCAGGCAGGACAGCCTCAGTGGGAGGATTGGCATGAGCGCAGGTTCAGTAGAGAGAACAGGGGTATACCACCTCACCGATTCTCCCCTTCGCAGTACGATGGATAGAGGGTATATTTTATTATGTTTTAGTTTAGTTGTGCTATGTTATGTTTTATTATGGTAGTTTAGTTTAGTTTAGTTTGGTAGTTTTAGTGTAGTGTAGTTTCGTTATGTTTTATTATGTTCTATTTTTTTAGTGTAGTGTAGTGTAGTTTATTATGTTCCATTTTATTTTTTATTATGTTCTATTATGTTTTATTATGTTCTATTTTTTTTAGTGTAGTTTATTTATGTTTCGTTATGTTTCGTACAACAAAAAGAAATAACATCCATTCACGATCATAAAACATACTATTTCAAACTTAATATAAATAACATCCAGAAATAACATCCAAAATATAAAATACAAACTTAATATCTGCTTCAAACGATCATACAACATACTATTTCGTCTTACCGGTCTTGAACGTACATGGAACAAAATCATCGTCCGAGGTTGACGATGACGGCTCGGTAACAACAAACGACGTGCTAGCCTTAGTCTTAGCCTTACTCTTCGTCTTAGGCGTCTGTACATCATCTTTTTTTTTTCCCAATCCATAGCCGTAGGGGTTTTCTACAAAATCATCATCAGATATGTCATTTCGTTTAAAATCATCAGTAGATCCTTGCACACATTTCCTAGACCAAATTGGACAGTCCTTTCTCTTCCTTCCGCAGCCCCAATTGCATTTCTTTTCCTCGCTCTTTCCTCGATTGTTACTGTCCATCCTCCTCGTCTACAATTTATTTGGAAAATAATAATAAAAAAAACTGCAACATAATAAAATACATACAAATAAAGTTCATACAAACCTCAAAGGAAGGCCCCTGAGCCAAAGTTCATACAAATAAAGTTCATACAAATAAAGTTCATACAAATAAAGTTCACAAAATAAAGTTAATTCCTACGACTCCTTCTAAAATGAAGGCCCCTGAGCCAACCAGATCCCCATGAGGATGTGCTCCTTCTATCTTGTTGCACTGTTTCGTCTTGCCGGTTAGCTGTACCGGACGGTCCTGCTTGCGCTTCGTTAGCTGTACCAGATGTGCTCGTCCTTCCTAATTGAGATGTGCTCCTTCTAGCTGGTTGCACTCCTTCTTCTCGCTGGTGTGCTGTATCGGATGGCCTTGCGCCAGATGTGCTCCTCCTACCTGCTTGAGTTGTGCTCCTTCTTCGCTGGGTAGTACCTGAAGGCCCTTGCATTCCAACCGCCTCCGTTCCTGCCAGTACTTCTCCCATTGCCTCCCTAAACATCATAGTTGCATTTTCACGGTCTGCTGTACGGCTTCTGGCTGTGCTTCGCCGCGGCCCTTGCGATCCACTCGCCTCTGCCTGTACTCGCTCATTCTCTGCTACATTTGCTGCGTTATGAGCCTCTGCAGCCCAAATATGTTAGTTAGTAAGCTATTCAACGTTGGAACCGAAAATAATTAGGAATGGATGTGACATACCTCGCCTCTGCCTGTCAGAAGTGGAACGGCGAGGACGGTGCCCCCGTCGCCTACCTTGCATATTCTCTCGGAAAGCAGATGTGTCATTGAAGTTTACAAAAGGGTGAGTCTCAGAACGGCCACCCAACGGCATATTCTCTCTATTCTGCCTCACAGTGGGCTGTGTGTATTCTTCTTCTTCATCTTCTTCATCTCCTTCATCATTAATGTCACATTCTTCTTCCCCCAATTCATCCCCAGTTTGCAGATTCTCCTCCGGTATCTCGTTTATAAATTCAAATTCTGACTCGTTTGGATCTTCCTGTACTGGTGGCGGTCTGGGGTGAGGATTTGGTTCAGGGCCAGGTAAGGATGAAGGACCGTCATACATGAATATAGGTGGGATAAAAGCTGGAGATTGGGGTGAATTATTGTATATTTCTTGTTCCGGTTCTGCTACAGGCATTACGATAAAAGGAGTGTGTGGTTCATTATCTTCTTGATAATGTTGGGCAGCCGAATTTTGGCCTGAACTTCCGGCCCCTGACTCTTCGCGAATTCTGCGTGCAAAAACTTCCAATAATGATTCGCCAGACCTCAAAACCTGCGCTATTAGACCTCTCAATGCCCCGTTATCTCCCAGTGTGATTTTGACATACTTTCCTGCGTGGACCATTCGGGCCTGAATTTGTAATTGGCAACGATTCCTATTGTAGCCGCTCGCTTCATAAATAAGCGATTGCAACTGCTCAAATGAGAAATTTTCATCAACCCAAAACGTATTTGCTGCAGGCTTGGAGTAACGTACTCCATACTGGTCAGTTATGAACTTTCCTCCAAAATGTATTGAAATTGCAATAGACATGGCCAATAAACTACATTCATAAATAACAAATATTTGGTCAGTTTATTGATTTCAATTGTGAACAGTTGTGAATAGTCGTATATGAACAGTAGTGAACAGTACATACGTATGTGAACAGTAAATGTGAACAGTACATACGTATGTGAACAGTAAATGTGAACAGTAAATACGTATGTGAACAGTATTGTACAGTAAATACGTATGTATTAACAGTAAATACGTATGTGAACAGTAAATACGTATGTGAACAGTATTGTACAGTAAATACGTATGTGAACAGTATTGTACAGTATGTGAACAGTAAATACGTATGTGAACTGTACAGTAAATACGTATGTATTAACAGTAAATACGTATGTAATTAACAGTAAATACGTATGTAATTAACAGTAAATACGTATGTAAAAAAAATTACCTGACGACTTCTCCGTCTCCTCCTCCTCCTCTTCCTTCAGCTCCCCTCCCTTCCTCTCCCTCTTCCTTCCTCTCCCTCTTCCTTCCTCTCCAAAGACCTTCTTCTCACTCTTTTTTTTTTCACTTCTTCTCTCTCCACACAGCAGTTATATAATTTTTCAAAAAAAAAACAGAGATTCGGAACGCTAGGATTCCTAGCGTTCTGAATTAAAAATTCGGAACGCTAGGAATATCAGCGTTCCGAATTAAAAATTCGGAACGCTAGGAATATCAGCGTTCCGAATTAAAAATTCGGAACGCTAGGAATATTAGCGGTCCGAATTTTTAATTCGGAACGCTAGTAATATTAGCGGTCCGAATTTTTAATTCGGAACGCTAGGAATATTAGCGTTTTGGGTAAAAATAAAAATATTTTAAAAACCTGGTTATTTTTATTAAAATATATTTTTTTTTGGGTAAAAATAAAAATCACGGTGATTCCAGATCATCTACAGTAGAACGCTATAATTGACAGCAGATCCAAGCCGTTGATCCTCATCCAACTGCTGTGATCTGCAATGTACGGCGGATCAATTATTCATATCTGCCCGCGCACTTCTTTGATACAGCCAAGTTCTAAAACTTCTTACGGACACGTGTCGGTTGAGTCCTCATCCTCAAAGGTAACAGAATATTTTTCTTTATGTTGGGGCCGTTCAATCAGAATCCGGACCAATCTGGGTCAATCGCACGGTTCATATCTAAACTCAAAATTTCTGTTACCTCAGGGGATTTAATTTTGTCGGTCTAATTGATTTGATTATTATCATTAATCGAGAGTTAATTAATTTATTTTCGCCATCAACCATCTCCGACCACAAAAACTAACATCCCTTGTTTTCTCCGTCAATCTCTCTCTTGGTCTTTTTCTTCCACCGCTTCTTTTAAATCGAGGCCTCCCTCCATTTTATTTTCTCAATGATCCAACTTCCAGATCCCAGAGCTAGATCTAAACCGATTGCTAACCCTAGTCCAGGCCTCCTCCTGTCGCCATGGCTGCTCTGCTCCGAACTCCGCTCTCCTCTGGGATTCAATTCGCTTCGAGGGTCTCCGATGTTGAATCCATTGATACGCCCTTCGGGAAATCTATGATTGTTGTCAGTGAGATACTTCCCCCTTCTCTCAATTTGGCGAAATTTAACCCGGACTTTAAATTGATGAATTTTTTTTTTTTTTTTTGTGTTTAATCAGATTAATGATCGACGGATGAAACAGAGCAGATCACTCAGCGCGGGTTTGATTGTCCGAGGATCCGACCAGTAAGTGATTATTGATTTATTGGTTTATATCGGGAAGGATATTAGATAGCAATTTAATTTTTCATTGAATTTTCACTGTGTCACACTGAAAGTAGAAACACATAATTAATTGCAATGCAATAGTCTAATATAGAAATCGCCAATATCATATGGGCTATTCAAATTGATTTGGCATTCATTCGTAGCCTAATACAATACATCTTATCTGTAACCTAGTATTGATGAACCAGAATGTTTTTTATAAATAGTAATTAAAATATATATATTAACAAAAGAGGGTGATTGCATTGAAAGTTACAAAAACCATCAGTACCAAAGGTAAGATTCGGTACACCCATGAGCTATCGAATCCGACCTTCGGTACACCCCCTGTCACAAGCTGCACACAAGACCACACCCAAGTTTGTAAAAAAAATGGGGTGTACCGAATCATAGATTTGGACAATCTTGGAGACCGAATCTATGGTTCGGTATATGATTCGGTATATGATTCAGTACAGCCCTTTTTTTTATAAAAAAAAAACAGGGGTTGTACCGAATCTATGGTTCGGTACACCCCTTTATTAAAAAAAAAAAATAGGGGGGGTGTACCAAATCAAGGGTTTGGTACCCCCTTTTTTGGATTTTCTGTGGACTAGAGGGGTAAAAGGAGGTGGTTTGGTACACCCCAAGGTGTTGATGGTTTTTGTTAAAAACCACCCAATCAACCTCTTTTGTTATATTTTTATTTTTAATTACGTTTTATAAAAAAAATTGATTAACCATGGGGTATGGGCTAATTATAGTCGGAGTGCTTTCGTCTTTTATTTTGGTCTTTGTTTATTTATATGTTGGATCAAGTTCTTTCTGTTAGTTTGACAAGAGAATTTCATTAGTTGAAAGTGAAAGATGTCTCTTTATCTCCTCTTTTTAGGTCAAAACGCGGACATGTAGCAAAGGCTTCCCAAGAATCAGATATTCAACCAACAACTTTGGCTGATAACAAATTGGCAGCTCGGGGTCAAGCCATTGATGGTCTTGAGGTGCTGAAAAACAGGTTTCACAAATTCAAGGAGAGTGACTACCTGTAAGTGAACTTGTATGTAAATTGTTTTATATTTGGAAAATCAGGAATTTTACAACTTGATTCTACTAATTTGTGGCTGTTCTTTCTCCTACAGGGCAAATTCTGATTATTATAAAAAGCTTGCTCAGGGCCAAGATCCGAAGGTATATCACAGTGACTATTGGGTTAATGTTTGATTTTAAAATAACACTAAATTAGAATAAAAGACTTGCAGATAAACCCCAAATTAACATAAGAAAAAATGAGTAAGTTCACATATGCTGTTGCAAAATAGTACAAAGTATCCTTTTGTACAGCTTTCAAGGGGAGTAACGATCAACCACAAAACATCACAAATTTCACTTCAGATCTCTACAAAACATGGACAGATCCTGTAGAAGACTAAGTAAAGTGGGTTAATTAGGAAACTTGTGTAGGCTAACTTTTTGTGTTTCAGAGAGAGGGTGGCAGGGGGTATAAGTGAACTTTTCAATGTTGTAGAGGGATATATCAGGATAATTTTCCATTTCACAAGGTATCTGTGATATTGGTTCATCAGGGTTTACATGAATGATGAGATTATTTAAAATAAACTTAAAAGAATTAATATGAGCTTGTCTCTGACCTTAAATTGTCTTGTACCTATACAGACATGTTGGTACCATACAGGACGCTTGTATGGTAATGTTCACTATGGTGATTTTAGTTACAGAAAAGACAACCTAATTTTCCAATTTTGCTATCAAGTACATAATTATAGATGGACAATTTGTCTTACAATACAATTTTTCTTGCAAATGCAGTACTTTATTGTTGCATGCTGTGACTCTAGGGTTTGCCCCACCAAGATTTTAGGAATCCAACCAGGTGAAGCTTTCACCGTACGCAATATTGCAAATCTTGTTCCTCCTTATGAGGTACTCTAAATGTCAAATAATTTTAGTTCTTTGCTTGCTTTTCACAACTCACTGCATGAAATTCACTAGGTCAATTTCTTCTTTTTTTTCTTTTTTTTTTCCCAATTGTAGCATGGGCCGTCGGAGACAACTTCTGCTCTTGAATTCGCTGCCAGCCTTCCATTGGTACTACTTGCTGGCTATAAAATTGAAATAAGTACTTCTGGTGAATTATATCATTGAAATAAGTAACTCTGGTATTAATTTGTTCAGATTAGGGACATATTAGTTATTGGTCACAGCAAATGTGGGGGCATTAATGCGCTTATGCAAAATGATGGTGATTATGGGTATGACTTGGTTTCTCATAGTTCTTTTAATTTTTATTATTTATATTTTTTAAATTATTTTCTTTTCATGTGTGTACAACATATTTCAGAGAACGTATAGAAGGTTGGCTTTCAGTTGCTAAGAGTGCAAGACTAACCACAAAAGCTGCATATGGATACTTGAACTTTGATAAACAATGCCAACATTGTGAAATGGTACCTTTCAATCACTTCTTTTCCTCTCTCCTTGCTCACTGTATTAGTTAAAGCATCACGCATCACATATTTAGTTTTTGGTAGTCTAATGCAATAATATGGCACACACATTATTAACAATATTAAAATTGAGAATATTAAAATTAAAGCATCATGCATCACAATTAATTTTTGTACCTAGTATAGCTCGTAAAATTGAGTTGTTATTGTTAGTGTAATAATTTGACTAGTCAATTCTACGTAGACAATATTAAAATTGAGAAGAATCAAAATTGGGAAGCTTGTTTTGAACATGCCTGCCTGGTAACTTGTGACCTCTGGTGATTTATACCATCATAGTATAGTCACTATTTGAAATCTTTAAAATTTGATGTATTTTTACCTTTCATTTTGTTAACAGGAATCAGTTAATAGTTCACTCCTAAACTTACTGACATACCCATGGATAGAAAAGAAGGTCAATGAAGGGAAGCTTAACCTTCATGGAGGCTACTACAACTTTATAGATTGCTCTTTTGAGTACTGGACGCTTGACTACCGGCAAGAACTGGAGGGAGGCAGCAAATACGGCTTCAAAAATCACTCCGTATGGCGCTGAGCCTTAATTTCTAATTTATCAATGAGCATATATTCCTCTTCTTCTTTTTTTCTTTTATTATACCTTTCTGATATGCTCCGAGTTGGCATCCCATGAAGATGCTGGTGCTATATCTCATGCTTTTAATACTTACTGTAGAAATCTTCTGATTCGAACTGAATATGCTAGGAAAATAATCATGAGATTGTGGTTATTTTTTAGAAGAATAATGAGTATATTTTATTGCTTTGTCCTGTTTCTTCGACGTTTTGTTTTCATAGAAAATACTTAATACGTGCGAATCTCTGATTGTCTATGGATGGTGTATTTTATTACGCTTAACCAAGTTTTAATTTCTCACATTTTGAATTTCATTAATCCATTGAGATTTTTTGTTAATTGCCTAGTTCTTAAATGTTCATTCGTTAAGAGCTATGATAGAGCATTAATAGTTTAAGATATATGTGTCAGCAAACAATATGTAACCTTGGTGTCATTATAATATATTGTTACATATATAATAGGTCACAACTCACCCTCACAAAGTGAATTTTACAGAAGAAGAAAAATACTAGCTAGCTAGGTGATGTTTATTTTCGTGGTTTTTCTTTTATCACATTATTTTTCAAATGTTAGATTCTTTTCACAATTTTGGACTGAATTTTAGAATCCATCCATGGACCGATGTCATGAATAAAAATGAATGAGTGAGTCTATGGTACTATGCATAGCACGATTTGGTTCGTGATACAGATCAATATTTCCGTTTTCAAAATCCTAATGGTCGATCCAAACCGTTCAACATAATTTTCATATGAATATGTACTTGCAGACTGAATTTTATATTTTTTATAACGTTTTTACTATTTTTAAAGATAGATAGAATATCAGTGTTTTTTTATGGTCTAGAATTTTCAGATCAAGTGATTTTCTACCTATCTTAAAATATAGTAAAAAAAATTGTAAAAAATATAAAATTTGGTTTGCAAGTACATATTCATATGGGAATCATGTTGAACGGTTCAGATCGACCGTTAGAATCGTAAAAAGAAAATATTGATCCTTATTATGGACCAACCCGTAATATGCATAGTACCATAGACTTACTCAAAATGAATTGTGTGTGAAAAGCTACTATTTTTATCTTAGTTGTATTTTCCAATTTGCCTTGTTGTTCACATTAAATTGTTAGTCACTTTGATGTGTTATTTCTTAATGAAAATATGTTTAATATAATTTCTATAATTTTTCTATCTGAGATATCAAAGTAAATCAAATAATAACATAATTTTCTTTAATACATACATAAAAATTTTACTAAATAAAATATTACTTTGTTAGTAGTGTCAGTTTTTCCGAGACTGTTTTATGGTTTCTTCATATTCTATAATCTTGATTGAATGCTGCTGTATATCATATATTATATATATATATATATAGATAGATAGAGTATGGCTAAGTTGCTGCTGGCAGCATTTCAGCCAAGTGCTGCCGGGGCTATATTTAGCCATACGATGTTCAAACAACAAATCCAAACCGTTAGATGTTCAATCTATATTAAAATCTACTTGGAGACCAAATTTTACATTTTTTGGAATTTTTTTACTATTTATTAAGCCACTTTGAAAATTGCTGATCCGGGTGAACAGTAAAAACAGTGCAACAAAATTCTGGACCATATGATCAGTAATTTTCAAAGTGGCTTAATAAATAGTAAAAAAATTCCAAAAAATGTAAAATTTTGGTCTCCAAGTAGATTTTAATATAGATTGAACATCTAACGGTTTGGATTTGTTGTTTGAACATCATATGGCTAAATATAGCCCCGGCAGCACTTGGCTGAAATGCTGCCAGCAGCAACTTAGCCATACTCTATATATATATATACATACTCTCTCTCTCTATATATATATATATATATATATATATATATATATATATATATATATATATAGTATGGCTAAGTTGCTGCTGGCAGCATTTCGGCCAAGTGCTGCCAGCAGAAAATCTGCCATTCTGATGTTCAAATAACCGATCCGAACCGTTCAACATGTTCTATATTGAAATGTGCTTGGAGACCAAATTTTACATTTTTTGAAATTTTTTTATTATTTATTAAGCTACTTTGAAAATTCCAGATCATATGGTCCAGACTGTTTTTACTGTTCACCCGGATCTGGAATTTTCAAAGTGGCTTAATAAATAGTAAAAAAATTCCAAAAAATGTAAAATTTGGTCTCCAAGCACATTTCAATATTTAGAACATGTTGAACGGTTCGGATCGGTTATTTGAACATCAGAATGGTAGATTTGCTGCTGGCAGCACTTGGCCGAAATGCTGCCAGCAGCAAATTAGCCATACTCTCTATATATATATATATAGAGAGAGAGAGAGATGGGCTATTGTACTTCGTGAAGTAAAACCCCCGTTTACTTCGGGCCATATTTTGTCATTTTGAAAATCCAAACAATTGATCCGAACCGTTCAACATGTTCTAAATATTGAAATGTGCTTGGAGACTAAATTTTACATTTTTTGGAATTTTTTTACTATTTATTAAGCCACTTTGAAAATCGCTGATCCGGTGGTCCAGAAAATTTTACTGTTTTTTACTGTTCACAGTGGATCAACGATTTTCAAAGTGGCTTAATAAATAGTAAAAAAATTCCAAAAAATGTAAAATTTAGTCTCCAAGCACATTTCAATATTTAGAACATGTTGAACGGTTCGGATCGGTTGTTTGGATTTTCAAAATAAAAATATGAGCGTGAAGTAACCGGGGGTTTTACTTCGCGAAGTACAATAGCCCATCTCTCTCTATATATATATATATATATATATATAAAATATGTTTCTATTTGATATGTAATTTATAATGATGTCAAGCTTTCTTTTCCTTATTTTTTGTTCATTGTACCAGAGGAGCGTGAGGATTTATCTGAGGATTGGTTAGATTTTACTGGCTCGTCTGTAAGTTAAAGGACAGTCCAGATCACACGTGCTTGGAGATCAAATTTATATTTTTTTGAATTTTGTTTACTAATATTTTAAATTGGTACAAAATTACTGTTTTTTGTCAGGTCCGGATGTCAGTATATACTCTGTCTGGACTGACATGTCTGGAGAGCCGTGGTATACCCTTTGTTACTCATAATATATATAGGTATGTGATTGACTCATTGTTAACCTGCTAAAGAATTACTATATACGAGAAATTGTATACGCGTAGCGAGGTCTGATGCGCTCCAAACTGTTGATATTGAAGCCTAATACTCAAATGGGCTTCGGCCCAATAAGCCTATTAATTTCTTGTTTTGACGGAAATGATTTCCGTATGGGAAATGAAATAAAGACAGAGAGAGATAGCGGTATTGAACTCAAAGCCGTTCTTTTTCTTCTTCTCTAAGCTCATTCTAGGATTTCTTGCTCTCTTGATTCAATCCATCTAAATACACTAGGAAATTTAAAATTAGTGTATGGAATTGTAAGAGAGTGTTAGAGTGAATGTTAATGGCTTGATTAATTCCTCGTATTGTAAATATTCTTTGATATAGTGAAGTTGCACCGTGTGCTCCCGTGGTTTTCTCCCGAAAGGGTTTTCAAGTAAAATTTTGTATCTTTTATTTTCTTGTGCTTGATTGCTTGTTTGTGTTGGCTTCTTGATTGACTTTCATATTTCTCCATTTGGTCGGATATTGGTGTATGTCCACAAGGTGTTCGATAAAATTACTCCTTGAGCGCTTTCGTGTACGTTCTCAACACAAACAACCAAATTCTAGATTGGAGGTGTGACAGTTATCTGACTCGATCGGTATTGAAATTGCAATCAGGTTTGTGACCTGTAAAATCAGAATTGGACGACTTAGGTAGGAATTTGACTGACTCGAACTGAAAATCGAAACATTTTGAATTTATAAAAGAGAAAATTATGAGAGGAGGTTAAAGTTTCACTCATAAAAACCTTGTCCAACACAATCAAAACAAATAGAATATATCCTCTAGGCCAAATGTCAAAATAATAAGGTGAAGTGCTCCATAAAGCAATGGGTTGCACATTTGAAAATAGATCTTACGATACTTGGGGTGAAAATTAGATAGCGCAGCATATAGCATCCAAATCGTGGACACTATTGCACAGATAAATGCCAACACGTCGGCTACGACAAAGGCCATGAAAACGTTTCTTATACTAAGGGAGGTAGAACTTAAGGTATCATCGTAAACCTTTGACACTGTAAAAATAGCAACAAATGTTGCAGATGCAATAAGGACTGCTCCAGTTATAAGATTTTTAGATTTGTTCTCACAATTGGTTAATTCCTTTTCTATATTGTCTTCTACATCGATCATTGCAAATTTCTTTTCCTTCTGTTTGATTGCTTTCACTACGCTATCCACCTTTTTTATAGATCAGGCTGACAAGGATTTTGGAAAACACCACCGTATAACAAGGCATGATAGATGACATATCGAGGAATCTACAAAATATCCAAATACAATTGACATTACAAGAAATTCAATAGAACAAAAACCGTGCTGTCTCTGTGTCTAATTATTTTTCTTTACTTCCACTAGCTACTATTATTAGTAAAGCTGAGGTGAGATTAAGTTTTCACGAAAGAAGTTTGTGCACTTAAATAACCTAAGAAATCATTAAATTGGCTTAATAACTTCGAACCATTGATCCTCATGATTAACTCCAAGAGGCAAGAATTTATGTTTCAAATTTGAATTTGAACTTTGTCTAAGATAGAAGTTGAATTTCACAATCTTCACCCTCTGGATTTCAGAGAAAACGAACTGGCAAACTTAAAATTATGAAACTCAAGCACTTTTGGTTTGTGAAGTAGATCAACAGCAATGGTTCCAATTTGTATTTTTAATGGATATGATGGTTTACAATGTTAAGCTCACATATTCTCAGTGAGCATAAACTCATGTTAACCTTTACTCCAACTTTATTATATCTTTTTTTTTTATTAAATTATAAGTGTGTTGTCAGGTGCTCGTGTAAATGAAGGAAAAAGCTACTGATTGATTTGTTGGATGTTGTGTTTTCTGCAATTGATGATAATATATTCTCACATAAAACCATGAAGATACGTACCAGTGAGTATATTAACTGGTGGTCCTGTAAAGATGCTGATATATCCAGAGGAGTTAGACCCACTTCATTTCTGATATTTGGGTTCACTCTCTTGTTTCGAAACAAAAGATCAATATTATATCTGAGTCAGAGCTTATTACTGCAAGATGCAAAGGTGTATTTCCATCCTTATCTTTAGCATTTCTCACCTTTGCATTGATCCCTACTTGGCAGATCAATGTAATAACTCCTATCCTTTTCTTTTCCACAGCAACGTGGAGAAAGTTTCTTTTTTCCTTGTCAAGGAGTTCACCGACATCAGGGCACATGCTTAGTAGCTCCTTGATCACTGTATAATTGCCTGCCTCAGCAGCAAGGTGCACGGGAAATGAACCAGATAAGTTATCTTTGTATACTGACCCTGTATCCTTTAACAGCAGCTCTTTTACAGCATAACTGTTACCAATTAATGCTGCATAGTGAAGCAGAGTGTTCTGTGATTTATCAGTTTCTGCTGCAAGAGACGAATTCCACTCAAGTATTACCTGTACAATATTTTCTGCAAATTAATCAACGTTTCAGTTCTATGAACCATCAAAATTTAAAATCAAGGAACCAATTAATTAAAGTTGTCCAGCCTATTGTTCAGGGATAATCAGTTAAACATATTGATCCAATGACATTGCCAATATACCTGATGGTTTACTGGTTCTCATAGCCCCCGGTTAATTAAAGGAACATATCCAATTGAAGGGAAAAAGGGAAGAGTAACGAGGAGAAAGATGTCTAAACAATTGATTAGTTTTTACTAAATTTGCTGGGCTGGCAGGAAGAAATTCTTACTACAGGAATTCTGAAAGGAAATTAAGTGTGATAACTTGTTATATTATAGGTAATATTTAGCTGGGCCAAATCAATCAGGGAATCTCAACTAGAATTCAATCAAATATTATTGAAATATTAGTGTATATTATCTGACAATTATATACAATTACAGGTTTTGGAATACATAATGAGGACTGGGAATAACGGCATCTCACATGGCTGGTTGGGTTTACCAGTAGGAATGAAGTCAACTGGATTTCTCCCAGCAAACTTATTAAGAGACTTCAAGATAAGAGTTTGTTCTTACAATTGATCAGTGCGTGGGGATCTGAAAATATTGGTTTTCCTAAACGAAGTTTTGTAGTTCTACTGTATATTGTATGAATCGGGAAGAGAAAAGTTTTGTAGTTCTACTGCATTATTTCCGAGAAAATGAATAAAAAAATGGAAAAGAATCTTAGTGCTGATCATATATTTGTTAAAGTTATTTTCTCATTCGTTAATCGCATATATAAAGGGGTAATCAATGAATAGTATATCCCATCCCGTCGCCAGATTTCATTCAAATAAGAGTTGTTGCCAACTTGAGCCAAATTGAGAAGGCGCATCACATTTATCCAAGAAAAAAAGTATTTGACCGTTTGATTTAAAATCAACAGATGCATTTGTTTCGGAAGAAATAGCAGTGAAAATGCAATTTAAAAACAATGTATCATTGCCTTGACTCTTTACTAATTAACGGTCCAAAAATTTGAAATTTAATAAGTAATATAGCATCACCCTCCTGCTTTATCGACCGTTCGTGATGGTTACCGACCGTTCGTGATGCCTGCGTTTCACATCAGGAGACAATGGATCTTCTGTATTTACATTTCGAAGTAGAATTTGTATATTTTGGATATTGCATTTTCTAATTTTCTTTAAGTTTCTAAAATTTAGTTTTCAATAATATTCCTAAACTGTAAATTTTTAAATTTTTGGATAATTTCTAAAACATGTTGTTGAAATAAAGGTCAAATAAGTTATTAAACAAAGTGATATAAAGAAATTTAAACCATTACTTAAGTAACATACTTCAACTAAATAAAAATAATTTAATCCATGATTTAAGTAACATGCTCCAACAACAACAACAAAAAACTTAATCCACCAAACTTAAAAAGTAAATAATTTAATCTTCCTTAAATTTACTCCACAATTAAGTAACCATGACCCACACATAATCTAGAAGAATTTCTCTAATCCCCAATACATTACAAGAATCTAGAAGTATTCGCGAAGGTAAAAAATAACTATTGTCAGAGGTAAGCCGACAAAAATTATTATTTCTGAGAGTGTCGCTATTACCAACAGTAGTATATCTGCAAAGATACCGACACAATTAAGCACTTAATTCTACCAGTACCTTTCGTGCATACTTATAGATTCTTGTATGCAGAAAATAACGAGAAACAAAATAGGGACTGAGCATATTGATCGAGATAATGACAGTTACGCTAATCACAAGAATAAACATCCTCGTTATCATTGTGCTGATTGTGCTGATTTTGCTGGACGCTAGTGCAAAGCAGACACCTAGGGCAAATGTCAAAATAAAAAGATTAATTGCTCCATAAAACAATGGGATGGACAATTCAAAATACAACTTACGATGCTTCAGCTGAATATTAGATAGCGCAGAGTATAGAAGCCCAATCGTGGATAATATTGCACACAAAAATGCCGCCACATCGGCTACGAAGAAGGCAACGAAAATGTTTGTTGTATTCATTATGGGATAATCTAAGGTATCATAGTCTCCGGTATTATCGCCTTGGTTGCCAAGCCCTGACACTGTAAAAATAGCAACAAATGTTGCAGATGCAATAAGGACCGCTCCAGTTGTAAGGCTTTTAGACATGTTCTCATACTTGGTTGATTCCTTTTCATACTTGGTTGATTCCTTTTCTACCGTAACTCTTACACTTTCTCTTCGACTGGGGTCATATACACTTGCTCCATTGTCCATTTCCACAGGGTTACCGACTATGGCACCCCTTGTTAACAAGTCACCATGGATGATGGATTGAGGATTCTACAAAAATACCCAATTAGAAATGATATGAGAACAAATTCAATAGAACAAAAACAAATATTGCGGACTCTCTGTCCAATATTTTTTCTTTTCTTTCACTACTTTGTGAGTAAAGCTAAGGTGAGATTAAGTTCACCAAGGAAGTTTGTGCACTTAAATAACCTAAGACACCATTAAATTGGCTTAAAATTAAGTAAAACCTCAAACCGTTGATCTTCATTAACTCATATATATTACTTTTACTCCTAATTTATTATTATAAATTATAAGTGCAGTGTCAGGTGCTCGAGTAAATGAAGGCAAAAGCTACATTTGTTGTTTTGCATGTAGTGTTTTCTGCAATTGATGATAATATATTCACATTAAACCATGAAGATGTAGGAATCGAACCAATGGATTGTATTTTTAATGTTGAGAGAAATAAGACAGGTAACAAAGAAGACTAATTTGTGGTGCAAAGATGCCGCATCATTTTCTGATTTCTCATAGCTTTTATTCAATACTTAAATCAAAACATGGTAAGAAATATCCTAATACAATGTTAACTAAAATAGCGTGTGGTTTCTTATTTTCCACACACTTAATAAGAAAGAAAGCAAAAACAAATCCACAGATTATTATCTAAATCTCTATAATAAGGAAACCTAATATTAGCAAAGGAAATAACAAAAATACTCTTGACTCTGTTGCGTGCCGTTTACGTCCCGGATGACTTGTGGGCACAACAGCTTACATCTTACATTCACCCCCCTAAGCTGCTTGTGACCTCTTGATAGTCTGCACTCCTATTCTTTCCCTTAGCTCCAGAAACTTGACTCTTCCCAATGGTTTGGTTAGTATGTCAGCAAGTTGGTTGTTGGTCCCGATATGTTCGACCTCCATTCTCCCTTCTTCTACACACTCTCTTATAAAGTGAAATCGAGTATCAATGTGTTTACTTCGATCATGGTATACCGGGTTTTTGCATAGAGAGATTGCAGATTTATTATCAATTTTTAGCTTTATCTTCTGAGGCAGCTGACTCAAGAAGTCTGCACGCAACGATTCTAGCCAGACACCCTGGCATGCTGCTGATGCAGCCGCTATGTACTCAGCTTCACAAGAGGATAGGGCTACTACCTTTTGCTTCCTCGAAAACCAACTAACTGGATTGCTTCCCAAGAAATAAATCACACCAGTAGTACTTTTCCTGTCATCCAAATCCCCGGCCATATCACTATCAGAGAAACCAACAAAGTTCATGTTTTCTTCTGGCATTTTCCTATAACAGCAACCCATACCAGTTGTCCCTCTTACATACCTTAGTATGTGTTTCACGGCTGCCATATGCTCAGTTGTGGGAGATTCCATGAATCGACTTACAATCCCCACAGAATATGCTAGATCGGGTCTGGTGTGTAATAAGTATCGAAGGCTCCCTACAATGCTTCTATATTTGGTCTGATCAACCGAAGGAGAACTACTATTCTTTCTGAGTTTAAGTCGGGCTTCCATTGGTACCTGTGTTGGATTACACTCGTCCATGCCACACTCCTTCAGAATTTTCTGAGCAAAGCTCTGCTGACACAAAGTGATCATTTCAGCTGTCTGTCTAACCTCTATGCCGAGATAATAGGTTAATAAGCCTAAATCACTCATCTTGAATTTCTCCATCATCTCTGACTTAAACCTTGCAATCTCTAATTCACATGTTCCTGTAATTAGCAAATCATCCACATACACTCCTACTAAAGTGCATCCTTCCCCTTGCTTTCTCCTATAGACTGCATGCTCCAATTGCCTTCTTTCAAAATTCATTGACCTCAATGTGCTATCCAACTTGAAATTCCAGGCTCTTGGGGCCTGTTTTAAACCATAAAGTGCCTTGTGCAATTTTAACACTTTGTGTTCCTTCCCTTTTATCTCAAATCCTGGTGGTTGTTTGACATAAACCTCTTCTTTTAACTCTCCATTTAAAAATGCGGATTTGACATCCATATGATGCAATGACCATCCTTGTTGCATTGCTATCACCATGATCATCCGCACCGTCTCCATTCTAGCTACAGGAGCAAACACTTCCTCAAAGTCAATCCCATGCTGTTGGACATACCCCTTTGCTACAAGGCGAGCTTTGTACTTTGCAATTCTGCCTTCTGAATCTTTCTTTAATTTAAACACCCATTTGAGTCCTATAACTTTCTTCCCTTTAACAGATTCTACAAGACTCCAGGTTTTGTTTTCTTGAATGGACTCGATTTCTTCTGCCATGGCACAGTTCCAGTTCTTGTCTTTTGCTGCCTCACTGAAATTCGTTGGTTCTTCCATCCCAATCAAACACATGTCAGAGTAATTCAACTGCATCGGTTCAGTTTCGCTGTATATCTCAGCAAGACTCCGTAGTCTTACTGGTGTTCCTTCTGAATCTCCAGGCCCCTCATGGTTTGTACCTCTCACTGGTCCATGTGTAGATATAGGCGTGTTTGGAATTTGTTCTCTCCCATCTTCACTGTCATACTGGTGCTCATCGCCTGGCTCAATGCCTAACTCATCATGTTCATACTCTAGTCTGAATCCAGCACTAGTTTGAGTGTTCGTGTGCTTTGCTTCGATATCCCAGCCCCATGCCTTATCTTCCTCAAATATTGCATCTCGTGTCACATGTACTTTCCTAGTAATAGGATTGTACACCCTGTAAGCTTTGGACCCCTTTTCATATCCAATGAACACCATCAAGGTACTCCTGTCATCGAGCTTTGACATATAGGTGTTTGTTACTTTCACATGCACCAGACACCCAAAAATTCGGAAATGATCTACCTTAGGCTTTCTCTTGTGCCATGCTTCATAAGGAGTCATTCCCGTCAGGCTTTTAGTTGTTGCTCGATTCAAAATGTACACAGCGGTGGTCACAGCTTCTCCCCAGAACTCTGATGGAACACACATGCTCTTCATCATACTTCGGGCCATTCCCAAGACAGTTTGATTTCTCCTTTCAACCACTCCATTCTGTTGTGGAGAATATGGTGCAGTCAGATACCTCTTAATACCCGTTGTCTTGCAATACTCGACAAATTCATCTGATCTGAACTCACCTCCTCGATCAGTTCTAAATGCCTTTAATTTTGCATTCTTCTCTACCTCAATTGCCTCCTTGACTTCCTTGAATGAGGAGAAAGCTTTGTCTTTGGTTTTCATAAGTACAATCCACATGTACCTACTGTAATCGTCTACCAGCAAAAGAAAAAACTTATTACCGGCTGGAGTGGGAGGGGTAATAGGTCCACACAAGTCCCCGTGAAGTAACTCTAATGTCTCGCTTGCTCTGAACTCTGCCTCTTGAGGAAAAGGTAATCGACGCTGCTTGCCAATTATACATCCTCTACACGCTTCTTCTATGCATTCAATTCTTGGCAACCCTTCTACCAAGTTTTCTTGACACATTTTCTTTAGAGACTGAAAATTAATGTGCCCATACCTCGCATGCCACTTTCGTGTATCAGATTCAACACTTGTTTTTAAGCACACAGACTTCACCAAATCTAGATTCAGAGTGTATAGTCTGTTCTTTGATCTTTGAACCCGGATAATCAACCTCCCATTTTTGTCTAACACCTTTAAACTACCGCCTTCAAGTTGCACTTTGCACCCCCTTTCTTCAAGCTGCCCTAAACTAATGATATTACTAGTCAGCCTTGGAATGTAATACACATCAGTTATTGCCCTCTGTTCTCCTGTACGTCCCTTGATTACCACAGTGCCACGCCCTCCTATAGGCACCTCTGAACCATCTCCAAGTTTCACCATTCCTCGAATTGTTGTGTCAAGGTTTGTGAGATGTTCTATGCAACCCGTCATGTGATTACTTGCTCCCGAGTCCAAATACCACACATTCTCTTCAGTTTTCACCTTTACCCCCATGTACAATTCCACAGACTTTTCAGTGTGCGTCTCAATACCACAATTCACTTCTTGAGTTCTTATTAACTCATGCATTAGTAAGGCTGGCTCCTCTTCTTCTTTCTCTATCAGATTCACCTTTTCCTTCTTTGGTTTACGACACTCTGATGCAAAATGCCCGAAAATCGAGCAATTAAAACACTTGATCTTTGACTTGTCGAACTTCTTGTATGGTTTTCTCTCATATTCCCCTTTCTGCCATCTTTCTTTACTATCAGACCCTTCTCCATTCTTCCTTTCTTGCAAGGATAGTGCCTCCCACTGTGAACGTGTAAGCATTAATTTCTCATCTTCTTCTTTATTTTGTTGTCTCCCTTTTATACTCTCCTCAAAAACTCTCAACCGCCCTACAGCTTCTGCCACTGACATCGAAGATATGTCACCCCACTGTTCTATGGTTCCAATAATTGGTAAGAATTTATCGGGTACGGCGCTAAATAACCTTTCTACCACAATACTATCTTTCAGATCCACCCCCAGGGATCTAATTTCTCCTACTGCACTTATCAATTTTTGAGAGAATTCTACTATACTAGTAGCATCCGACATAATCATCCGATCGAACTGTCATTTTAATACCTGTGCCCTTGCTTTCCTGACACGGTCTTCCCCTACACTCATCTGCTTGATCGTCTCCCATGCTTCTTTTGCTGTCTCCTTTTCAGCTACTGTTCACACAAAAGTGTATCACAAAGTTTCACTACAGCAAGCTGTAGCTTTTAAACCTTATTCAACTTTCGACTAAGATTGCAAGTGCACAATCCTGTCGTATAGTCTAGTCAGGTATCGATCCACAGGACGGTTCTAAATCAAATATGGAATCCTACTTAAATTAATTAGGTACTATAAGTTGGAAAAGGTTGGTTTGTTTGTTTAATTTCCTAAATTCAATTGATAACAGAAATAATTAAAATAACAGAAAGTAAAAGTTTGGTTTTATCAGATAGAGAAAAGCGTTTCCAGGGTTTTCGATTTCATTATCAACCTTACCTCTCGGTAACACACGACCCGCGTATTTTCATACGCGACCCGCATGGAACACGCGACCCGCGTACTCTCATACGCGGCCTGCGTGGACCTCGAGTGAATGTAGCAGTTGTCCATTTTTGCGTTGTTTTTTAGTGTAAGGATTCATTGACCGAACCTAATATTCCTAAAGGTATCGGAATTGCAATTTCACCTTCTTAGGTTTTTAATCTAAGTTAATTGTCTGGTTTACTAAAGGTAACCACTATCTCTCGATAAGTGGAAAAGTTCACCTCTCAGTTACTTTTTGGTCTCGCCTTACGGCTCGTAAACCTACCTCAGATACTAAGTTTGGTTGAAAGAAATATCAAGGCCAAATTACAAGAAAGATGCTGCAGACATCTAACAGTAGACAATCAAGAATTATTCAATCAACTTCAACAAAGCAATTAAAATACTACTCAAACAATTAAACACTAGCATTCAATCACAAATTCAAACAACATGCATACAAAACAAATTATCAAACTACATCGTAACCCTAGAAACTAAGAAAACTACTCACACATAGTCAAAGAACAAATAACACAAATAATAGATGAAATAGTCATGACAAAACCCGAAATACAAAGGAGATCCGTGAAGAACTTTCGTCTTTCGCTTCTCAACTTCGTCTCTAAGATAGCCGTCAAGCCCAAACCCTAGAATCTGTCTCCCGCTCTCTGGAATGTCGAATAATGAATAGCATACCCTTCTGTGGCAAGGGATCCCGTAATATAACCTTTCTGGCCGACCTTTCCTTCATTGAGCCTCTGTTTCCTTTTCTGTTTTCTTTCCGGAATAGACTCACGCTGATACGCCCTATCTGTGGAACATGGCCCTATCACACGCGACCCGCATGTAGTGGTCGTCGAAAAGAATCGCGAGTGGCAGAGAAAAAAGAAAAGGAGAAGATGCGCTATGGATTGGGAAATGAGGATAAAGTGCGTTATGGTTACCGACCGTTCGTGATGCCTGCGTTTCACATCAGGAGACAATGGATCTTCTGTATTTACATTTCGAAGTAGAATTTGTATATTTTGGATATTGCATTTTCTAATTTTTTTTTTAAGTTTCTAAAATTTATTTTGCAATAATATTCCAAAACTGTAAATTTAAAAAAAAAATTGGATAATTTCTAAAACATGTTGTTGAAATAAAGGGCAAATAAGTTATTAAACAAAGTGATATAAAGAAATTTAAACCATTACTTAAGTAACATACTTCAACTAAATAAAAATAATTTAATCCATGATTTAAGTAACATGCTCCAACAACAAAAAACAAAAAAAATTAATCCACCAAACTTAAAAAGTAAATAATTTAATCTTCCTTAAATTTACTCTACAAGTAACCATGACCCACACATAATCCCCAATACATTACAAGAATCTAGAGGTATTCGCGAAGGTAAAAGATAACTATTGTCAGAGGTAAGCCGACAAAAATTATTATTTCTGAGAGTGTCGCTATTACCAACAGTAGTATATCTGCAAAGATACTGACACAATTAAGCACACATCAGGATCGGTTAAATACGCACATCAGGAACGGAACCTAGAGCCGATCCTGATCCAGTAGTTACTTAATTCT
Organism: Carex littledalei; assembly: GCA_011114355.1. Lineage (NCBI taxonomy): Eukaryota > Viridiplantae > Streptophyta > Magnoliopsida > Poales > Cyperaceae > Carex > Carex littledalei. The sequence continues at coordinate 15,140,123 of CM022082.1, forward strand.
ACCAGTACCTCTCGTGCATACTTATAGATTCTTGTATTCAGAAAATAATGAAAAACAAAATAGGGACTGAGCATATTGATCAAGATAATGACAGTTACGCTAATCGCAAGAATATCCATCGTCATGATTGTGCTGATTGTTCTATTTTTGCTGGACGCTAGTGCACACCAGACACCTAGGGCAAATGCCAAAATAAAAAGATTAATTGCTCCATAAAGCAATGGGGTGGACCATTGAAAATAGAACTTACGATGCTTGAGGTGAATATTAGATAGCGAAGAGTATAGAAGCCCAATCGTGGATAATATTGCAAACAAAAATGCCGCCACATCGGCTACGACGAAGGCAATGAAAATGTTTGTTGTATTCTTTATGGGACGATAATCTAAGGTATCATGGTCTCCGGTATTATCGCCTCGGTTGCCAAGCCCTGACACTGTAAAAATAGCAACAAATGTTGCAGATGCAATAAGGACCGCTCCAGTTGTAAGGCTTTTAGACATGTTCTCATACTTGGTTGATTCCTTTTCATACTTGGTTGATTCCTTATCTACCGGAACTCTTACACCATTCAAGTACATTTCTTTTCTTTCTCTTCGACTGGGGTCATATACACTTGCTCCATTGTCCATTTCCACAGGGTTACCGACTATTGTAGATGGATTAGGTTGATAAGGACTATGGATAGCACCCCATGTTAACAAGTCACCATGGATGGTGGATTGAGGATTCTACAAAAATATCCAATTAGAAATGATATGAGAACAAATTCAATAGAACAAATTCAATAGAACAAAAACAGAACGGACAATCAGTCCAATAATTTTTCTATTCTTTCTCTTCATGAGTAAAGCTAAGGTGAGAGCAAGTTCAACAAGGAAATTTGTGCACTTAATAACCTAAGACACCATTAAATTGGCTTAAAATTAAGTTATAACCTCAAACCGTTGATCTTCATAAATTCATATATATTACTTTTACTCCTAATTTATTATTATAAATTATAAGTGCAGTGTCAGGTGCTCGAGTAAATGAAGGCAAAAGCTACATTTGTTGTTTTGCATGTAGTGTTTTCTGCAATTGATGATAATATATTCACATTAAACCATGAAAGATACATACCGGTGAGTATGTAAACTGGTGTTTCAGTTTATATGTTGATATATCCAGGGGAGTATGACCCGCTTTGTTTCTGATATTTGGGTTCACTCTCTTGTTTCGAGACAAACGAGCAACTATTTCTGATTCAGAGCTTATTACTGCAAGATGCAAAGGTGTATTTCCATCCTCATCTATAGCATTTATCATTTTTACATTGATCCCTTGTTGGCAGGCCCACATAATTACTTCTATCTTTTTCTTTTCCACAGCAACGTGGAGAAAGTTTCTTTTTTCCTTGTCAAGGAGTTCACCGACATCAGGGCACATGCTTAGTAGCTCCTTTATCACTTTAACATTGCCTGCCTCAGCCGCAAGGTGCACGGGAAATGAACCAGATAAGTTTTTTCTGTATACTGGTCCTGTATCCTTTAACAACAGCTTTTTCACAGCATAAGTATTACCAATTAATGCTGCATAGTGAAGCGGAGTGTTCCGTGCTTTATCAGTTTTTGCTGCAAGGGACTGATTCCAGTCAAGTATTGCCCGTGTGATAGTTTCTGCAAATTAAGCAACCTTTCAGTTCTACAGAGCCATCAAAATTTAAAATCAAGGTTTAAAGAAAATTGTCCAGCCAATTGTTCAGGGGTAATCAGTTACACATATTGATCCAATGAGATATCCAATTTACCTGATGGTTTGCTGGATCTCATGGCCCCCGGTTAAGTAAAGGAACATATCCAACCAAAGGGAAAAGGAAAGAGTAACCAGGTGAGATATGTTTAACAGTCGTTTAGTTTTTAACTTTTTACTGGATTTGCTGGGCCGGCAGAAAATAATTTTTTATACAATAAATATAATAATAATATAATGTACCATTCTTTGGATTTTGAAAATGTGTATTGCTTGTGTATTGTATCTAATATAATACTCAAATCTGTATTCATGCATTATAGCTTTTCAAATTTCATTTATGTTGGTATTTCAAAACATAAAACCTAATACTAAATGAGGAGGGTTCAAATGCCTCCATTTTGTGTGCCTCCACCATGCCTTCATTTTTAAAAACTTTAATAACTCAAAATTTAAAACTTAAAAGTCAAAATAAAACCGTTAGATGTGATCTATGTTATTTTCTCTATGTGCTCATAAAAAATTATCACATTTCAATTTTGATTTTATATGAATTAATAAGTTGAAAAATCAACGTCTAGAAATTATCCACATTAGTACGTTTCTTACAAGCTCTTGATGACAACCAAAACAAAATTGAAATGTCATAATTTTTTATACGTGCATAGATAAAATGATGTAGATCATATCTAACGGTTTTATTTTGACTTCTAAATTTTAAATTATGAGTTATTAAAGTTTTTAAAAATAGAAACATGATAGAGGCACAAAAAATGGAGGCATTTGAACTCTCCTCATACTAAATATATATAAATTAGTTCAGTTATAGCAAGTGTACCATTTTGTCCCATAACCGCAGCATGCAACGCGTTCTGTTTATCTGGACCAGCATTAAGTGGCGTAGCATCTATCAATTGTTGAACGACATCATGGCATCCAGCGAAAACAGCCAAGTACAATGGAGATATTCCATTGTCATCCTCCAAACATGCCAATGTCTCATCTGCCCGCAATAACTCCTTCACAATACCACTGTAACCGGAACGGGCTGCTTCATGTAAGGCGGTCTCCCCTACTTTATTTCTAGCCCACAACACTCTTTTCAGTTTTTCTGGATCCTCACGGCCCTGCTCACGGGCAAATTCAACTAGGAGAGAGACCATATGGATGTTACCAGCGTTAGCTGCACAGTGTAAAGGTGTCTCCTCTGCACAATTGCGAGCATTTAACAAGGTTGTATCCCGACGGTAGATGCTTTCTGCAATCTCCTTATACATTCTCCTTTTACAGAAGGCCAAAAACCATGGTTTGAAAAATCGGCCGATTCCGAGTTGACTCGGCCGAGTCAAACCGGAATCGGCCGGAGGCGAGCCGAGTTTTCCCGAGTTGACTCGGGTTTTCGAGTTACATGCAGAAATCGATAAAATTGATTGTCAATCGAAACAATCGGCCAAATTTCCTCTATTTCGCTTGCGTTAAGAGCAAAATTAAACTGTTTTGATGATTAAATCGAACCAATTTGTATTTTTCCATTGCCGTCGAAGAAATTTGGGGAAAACAGATGTGGCTGCGGAGAAGAGAAGGTGGTTTAAAGTATTATAAAATGTTAAATAGACTGGGTGTACGTGAACCGTATGGCTTTATTTTGAGAACATAAATTGGTTCATGGTAGACCATGTTCATATAAACTATTGGTTTATGTAGGCAAGTAGATCCAAACTATTGCGGTAGTCAACTATTGGTATATTTTCATAACTGTACAGCTGATGAAACTCAAAAGTGTTGTGTGTATTTTTTTTTTTTTTTTTTTTTTGACTAAACGATAAGAGTATGGCCGTATGGGATTATTAGGTTAGAAATTTGATTGTTCTAAAAATATAGAAGTAGAAACTAAAAAATTTATATTTCTCTTGTACATATTAGTTAGTATTTTTATTTTCTTTATTTTATTTAAAAATTAAATAAATTTTATTTTTTAAGTAATTACAATACAAATTTGATTGCTATCTCATTAATAACTTTATTATTTAGCTTATTTTTTAAAAGTACTTTATTATTTAGCTCAATACAACAATATCCCTTTTTATATTTTAATACATAGGATGTCGAGATGATTTAGTCTGGTCGTCATAGCAATTGACAATAAAAAAATCTTTTGGTTGTAATGCATGTATTATATCATATTAATAGATTATATGATTATAATATTTTGTCTTAACGTAATTTCTTGACAAAATCTTTTTTTACCAATTTTTTTCTATATTTTGGCTTAAAAGCAAGTTTCTGCCAAAAAAATCCGAGTTTCCGATCCGATTCTTCCGATTCCGGCCGATTCATCCGATTCTGATTCCACGGTCAAGTATCCGATTCCGATTCCGATTCCGAGTTTCAGAACCATGCCAAAAACCACTTAAGCCACCGGGTTCTCTTTGCTTTCTCATATATTGTTAGCTGTATCTGTGGGAAATGCTCGTTCACAACTTTTATCACAAAATTTATTATGATATAACAGCACAATAGAAAGATCAGAATAAAACCTATACCATAAAATGCTATCGCCACAACAGAAAAAAGGAACATTTGAAATATTGGTATTTGACTGGATTTCTCCATAACTCCAGCCACAACATGAAGAGCAGTGTTCTCTCCATAAGCAACTCCACGGAGGCCATTATTACCACCATTGCTCTCCCGGATAGATTCTATATCTATTGGTTCTCCTTCTATTCCCAAAATACTTTTGAACAACATCAGGTCTCCATTTACTATAGCTCTCAGCAACTCTGGATTTATTCGCTGTTCTTCTTCAGCTGCTAGATGACTATTTGGTGCTTGGTATGGTGATTCTTCTTGTATTTCAGAAGAATGATCAGATTCGGCCATTTTTGCCTTTCGAGTAAGAGAACACTCAAGTGGGTGATGATGATCTTAATTTGATTGGACACTGGTACCTGTTTAATGTTAATTTCTTCTAGTAGACAAGGGAGGAAATAACATTGGCATTATTAGAGACTTGTCACTTTCAAGTTTCAACAGTTAATTATACATTACTGACTATATTATATATCAATTCACATGTCCATTTGCACAAAGTTAATCTCTTAATTAATTCCTATCAGTCCAATAATGAAATTGATGTCAACGATGTGCTAAACTGATGTACTGGCAGGACATTTAGGACATTTTATTAGGGACAACTCAGAAAGTAAACTTTTTAAGTTTAAATATATCCAATTTGAGAATTGATAATATAATTGCAGCATATAGAGAGGATACCGAACTACAGATTCGGTCCTCCCCCCTTTCACCCCGCTGCACACAAGATCACGCCAATTCGGCTTTTGAGCCTTCGAGTACCGAATCTTTGATTTGGCCCTTTGTTTTCGAAATTTTTATGACCTCGCGTACAGTGGGAAAAATGGCACGCGGAGCCGGCTCCGTCACGGAACGGCACGGTTACGGCACGGAAAGGCACGACACGCGTGTCAGTTACGTGCCGGACTCGCATGTCCCGTGCCGTGACCATTCGCTTGCCGTGTCTATCTTTTGAAACTTTGGCACAGCACGGCACGGCACGTGAAAGATTTAGTCACGGCACGGCACGTAGTCACGCGAGTCACGTGTAATTAGGACCATTAAATATAGATTTAATGGTGAATCTTGAATAAACTAACATACATTATGATTAAATGGTCACACGAGTCATGCGAGTCACGCGAGTCACTTATGGTCACGGCACGTTTAGGCACGACGTGACTCATGTGACGTGACCATTCCCGTGCCATGACCACCCCTTGACATTTTGGTCACAGCACGGCACGGCACGAGACCAAAGTCACGGCGTGTTAGTCACGGCACGGCATGTTTTTTCCACTCTAACCTCGTGTGTAGAGTGAATAATAGTTATACTCATATAATTATAGATATATTTTGGTGAATAATAAGCAATACATTTTAATTTTATACATGATAAAAATAAATTCAAATAAAATATACTCTTTTTTTCATTTTGTTTAACAAACTTTATATAGTTGCAAACTAAATTTAAATTTTCTTGTAATTTACTAGTTTTTATTAAATTTTATTCATTAACTAGATTTATCTAAAATAATTTCCCCTTTAAGTATATACATGGAAATTTACTGACAATTTTGGAAACATTATCTATTACCATCCTGTATATTATAATACTAGTATCGTGCCCGTGCGATGCAACGGGGACATATTATAAAATTGAATAGTATATGAAAAGATCATGTTTTTTTACATTCACACAAAATTAAAAAATATATATATTTAAATGAAAATAAAAGACACAAATGAAAAAAAACGAAGATCCAAATAATAAATAACAATAAAAGAAATAACAACAAATGAAAAAAAGACGGATCAAATATAACATGAAAAAAATTCTTGAAGTATTATTGTACGATTTAATATCTAATTTTCTCCAAAAACAAGACAGGTCATTAAACGATTTTGAGAAAAAACAATTTGTAAAGAAATAAAATTGGGAAAAATATAATTAAATGATTCAAATAAGAATTTTTTCTCTACAGATATATTTTTGATAGAAATTATTTTAATAATGAAAATTTCTCAACAGATCATTTCTCTACACGAAAATTCTTGATATTCTTCATTTTCTCTCCAGATCAGAAAGATATGATTGTTTCCATCAGCACAAGATCTGCTCTTCATCTATTCACAAAGATACAGTAGCCCTAAACAAAATTCGAAAATATATGATTGTTTCCATTTTCAATGTCGAAAATATAGAGGAAGAGGAGAAATGAAATGGAGGAAACGGAGAAATAAGGAAATAATTTAATTGCAGGAATCAGAGATAGCTGTAAGGAGAAATAAGGAAACGGATCGCTAGGGATTCATTCAATTTTAATTGTGAAAAACCATGTAGCTGTCTGTGTGGCAAATATGTTTTTAACTAAATTTAGACTTCTACAGATAAAATAGATGTATTTAATCAAAAGAAGATAGATTATGTGATTGGAGGGCTGATATTCAATTCGAAAATTCATTTTTCAATTTCAGCCGTTAGCGGATCAGGACAACTACGTGCATAATATAAGAATGGAGATATGATCAATAGACATTCATTTAGATTCATATAAATTCAAACTATAAAATTAATAAACAAAACATAAAAGGTAGAATATAAAAAATAAATTGAACAACTTACAACCTGAAATAAAAATCACTACTAATTTTTCTCTTAACAACATAAATTTGAATAGAATGTCTTGACACAGTTTATTATCAGTTTTACAATATAACTAAGAATTTAAAAAAATGAAACAAATATTTGCCGGTTCATTGACTCGAGGGGCTTGATTGTTGGCACATGTCTTGTGTTTTTTGAATACTTTCACAAGTTCAAATTTAGAAAGATCTCACTTGGTAGAACTTAATGTTTGTTTTTTTTTTGGTCGCCGAAGCCTGCACTTGTTGACTTGTTGTGTGGAACTTTTGGTTCGAGTATCAACTCAGAATTTGAGATAAAGTTAGCAATAAGTTCTTTAGGAGCTTCCTTTTTGTGAAAAAGTCATTGTTGATACTTGGATTGAACTACAAATAGATAATGTGTATCCTTTACATGAGTAAAATGCTCTAAATCTTCATGATTTTCGTACTTGAAGTTGAGTAATCCAAGTTTTTCGTCTTCATGTTCGAATGAAATTGCCGACTCATCGATATTCATCTGGTAAACAATAGAATATATAAAAAAAATAACTTTTTTTGTATTTGAACAAAAGCTAATATGTAATTTTATTATTGCTATTATTTATTACCATGTAAATTCTATATTTGCAAAATAAAAGAGAAACAACTTGAAAGTGTTTGAAAAATAAAACTAATTAAACAATTTGAATTATCTTTGTTGAGTTGGAACTTGAAATTTTAATTTTTAAATAATTTGATTGTCTAGCTTGCAGCAGACTTGAGAACTTCAAAATTTCAACTTTTTTTTTACGGTTAATTTTTTTTTTGTTCAACCGTAAAAGCAAATAAATTGCATAAATTTACTCTCAGACATAAATATCGATGGGTTTAAGATAACTTTCTAATTTAAAAAATTTGGAATCCTATAACTTTCTAATTAATGTTGATAGTACGTATCCGATAACTTTCTTTGGATGGAGCAGATAGTATGATTTGGAAAATTGTAATCCTATATCTTGTTTCCTTTTCAATGAAAGGACAGTTTGGTACAAAAAAGAATCTCCACTCACCTCAGATTTGCGCTACCCCATATAGAAACGGAGAATAAGGAAACAAAGAAACAAGGAAATGGAAGGTGAAGTCAGCTTAATTGAAGAGGGAGGAATAAGAAAATAAAGAAATAAGGAAACGGAGAAATATATTGCTAAATTTCGGAGTTTTCTCAATTTTAATTGTAACGTATCGTGTGGCAGTTCGTGTGGTGAATATATTTTTAACTAAATTTAGACTTGTACACATAAAAGAGATGCATTTAATTAAAAGATGACAGATTATGTGATTGTAGGGCTGATATTAAATCCGAAATTTTATTTTTCAATCGTAGCCGTTGGCGGATCAGGACATCAACGTAAAGCTTAATAATGGAATGGAGATTATATTGTAAGAAAGTTATAAAATTTTAAACTAAAATATAAATATAGAACTTTCGATGAATAATGCATGATAAGTGAATAAATACAATAATTTATATATATTAAATAATATAATTTGATCCGTCATTTTTTTAATATCCAACATTAAAATAAAATTAATAGAAATTCCCACGATTTTTGAAGAATTATAAAAATGCCTAAGCCGCCGAGAAACCCGCCGAGTTTGTCGGCGTATGAATTTTTTTTGGACCGCCAAGAAACTCGACGGCCGAATAACATAATTTTTTTTGTTTACACGGTTTTTGTCAGAAATCATTTTTTTATTTATGGTTTTTTATTTAATTAGAAAATTTTATGATTTATTTATTTTAGGTATTGAAATATTAGAAATATTTTACATATTTCTTTGAAAATAGATGAAATACTATATAATTTGATTATTAGAAAGAATGTAATAAATAACTCGGATCAACATTTTTCATGTCAGATTTTTTGCGGCTGTAAGAAAAATTAAAATATTTCTTTGTGTGTTATGGAAAAAAAATTAAAATGTTTTGGATCTGAGTTATTAATTCCGGTTCAAAAGTCACTTCTGAGTAAATAAAGAAAATATTGTGGTCCTTCTAGTACATTTAAATTCTAAGATATTGTATCCATTTTGAAAAAAAAAATTTAAAAGAAATCATTTCGTCTAACAAAAGTAAGAGAAAATTCTTATTTTTTTGAAAATAGAAGGACCACAATATTTTATGTATTTACTTAGAAGTGACTTTTGAACCGGAATCAATAACTCAGATTCAAAATGTTTTTATTTTTTCAGTAACACACAGAAATATTTTAATTTTTCTTACAGCTGCAAAAAATCTCAAATGAAAAATATTGACCGAGGTTATTTGTTGCAGTCTTTCTAGTAAATTAAATTATAGTATTCCATCTATTTTCAAGAAATATAAAAATATTTTTAATATTTTAATAGAAAAAATTAAAAAATCATAAAAAATTCTAATTAAATAAAAAACCATAAATAAAAAATGGTTTCTGACAGAAACCAAAGAAATAAAAAAAATTATGTTATTCGACCGCGGAGTTTCTCGGCGGAGAAAAGAATTCAGCTCCCAGAAACTCAGCAGCCTGGGCATTTTTTAAATTTTTGAAAAATTGTGGGTATTTGTATTATTTTTTATTTAATATTGGATATTAATAAAAATTTCGGTAATTTGATATGCGGTTCTTTTAGGGGTGTAAACGGAGCGGATTCGGAGCGGATAATGCTAATACCAAATCCGTATCCGCCTTTCAATGAACGGATACGGATACGGATAGTAAACGGATATCAAAATTTAAAACCATATCCGCCTTAAACGGATACGGATACGGAGCGGATAATTGTCGGATACGGATTCGAATACGAATATAGAACGGATAATTGTCGGATAGTGAGTTATATGAACTTTAAGATATAATTAATAATTAATAAAATTTAAATATAAAAATAAATGAATAATTGTAAGTTGATGGAGATATTAATGTTAGAAAGATGAGAGAATATAAGATATTTATTTTATTAATAGTGTGGTGTAGTGGTTTGTACCTTGGTTGCTTAGATTTTCACTTCACATGACATGGGTTCAAATTCCCTTGAAGGCAAAATAATTTAAAACCTCACATGATATGAATACGGATACGGATACGGATAGTAAACGGATATCAAAATTTAAAACCATATCCGTATCCGTATCCGCATCTTCTATGGGTAATTGATAATTATCCGTATCCGTATCCGCGATATCCGTATCCGTTTAAATCCGGATACGAATTATATGCAGATTCGGAGCGGATATCCGGCCGGATATCCGTGTCCGTTTACACCCCTAGGTTCTTTTGACTTTCTTATTTGGTTAAATTATGCGCCATCACTAGCCAATTATTCTATTGCATGTGCTCAAACTGGGGATAGTGTTATTTCTCAAATTTGTTACTTCTTTGACCGAATAACCTCAACTTCCTTCCTCGCTGCACGTCCCTCATTTTATTTTTATTTATTCTACTTTCTTCGCCCTCTTCATGTATGAAACCATGACACGATTTTCCACTTCTATTGTAGAACGTGAGATTTCAACTAATTTTTCTGCTAGCTTGTGATTCCCCTCTAAACCCAAAAAAAAAAAAAAAATTCTACGCATTATGCTCTTTGTATTGAGACCCAACATGCTGTGCCAAAACCAAAACCATTAGAAAACTCACGGCCACATATATCCCCACTGGTTCTAATTAATATAGTGAACAGGGGAGATTTCATTGTGAATAGGTCTTATAATCATGAATTTCAATTACATTTTTTTATTTGCTTTACTAAATTTTTCAAGATGAGATTTCATTATAGGCGTAAGGCTAGTGACTGGTACCAAGCTGGTAGCAGCACACTAGTCTCACAAGTGACCATATGTCAGCATTACACAACACATATATCAATAGCATCCTTCACTAATGTAAACCCTTTCTAATAGCTAAATATGCAAAATGAAACCAGAGTTATAACCCAAACAAAACAAGTCTGACAGCAACTATTATACTTTTGCAAATAAGCCCACAAAAGTAACAAAATATCAAAAACTTGAAACTAGCAGCTAACAAAAAAGCAAACTGTCAATTTCCAATGTGGTTCAAACAACCGATTCAAGTCTGACAGCAACTATTATGCTTTTCAGCTGGTATGTAGGTAGGAGACTTCTATTAGCTGGACCCGATAAGCTGATTTGCCATGAGCAGTGCCTTCTTGGATTAGTAAATGCATTCATTAACAAATCTAGCATCACCAAATTAATCTCATGTCCTAATGTAAGAATCTTGTAAATCTAAAATGATCTCAAGTGTTCAAGTCCTAAAAGTTCCTCGTTGATACAAGTAAAAAAAAATCATTGCTTGAAGTATCCTGTGTAATTAGAATTAGAAGGTATACAATGGTAAGAAAAGCTGAACATGTTTAACCTTAAGCGGTTCCTTTTAGTGCCTCGTGATCCAATAACATGGCATTAATTGAATGCCATATACTGTTAATAAAAGAGAACTTTGTGACTAATTAACACTATTAAGCTATTGATTTTAATTATCCGATCGCAATTTTCTGAACCAGTTCACCCCTCTTTGTTATTTACAGTGCCTTGGGCTTTTGTGATGTACTCCGGTCGATCCACTACTAAATTCACTGGATTTGCTTCTAAGTAAAAGAAACTACTACTAAATAAGAATTGGATCAGAGCATGTTGGGCTTTTGGGATTTTGGGCTTCTGGGCTTTTGGGCTTTTCTGATGTACTCCGGTCTAGCATGTTGTGCTTGCTATAGCTGGTAAAAGAAACTACTACTAAAAAGTGGTTTTAAACTGTTACGGGGATTATACGGGGATAATCTCTTGGGATATTACCTTTTCTCTTTTATAAGCGATTCAGATTGATATTTTGGATTTTGAAAACGAAGATATGAAATATGAGATATGATGAAGTATGAAAGGCATGAGGTATTAGAACCCTCCTCGTTATATATTTGTGTATAATACTCTGATAATGTTTTAGCGACTAATAAGTATATAAAGATGTTATTGGCAGTTTACTTGATTTATACTTGAATAATTCTCAAATTTTCATAAATATTATAAATGTTTTTCAAATTGTACCTCGATTATTCTCGCTTAATTTAGTGCATAAATTAGCTATTTTCAGTATGAAATAACTAGTTGACGCTTGACATGAAAATGATTGTATTAGTTAAAAATATTATAAAATGCATTGCAGATATAATATGCCAATGAGAATGTTAATCATCGTTTTATTTCTGAATATTTATTTCAAAAATAACTAGTTGGAGCAATTTAACTATGGCAACTAGTTGGAGCAACTTAGAGCATCTACATTCCAGCAACTCAAATGAGTTTCTAAATAACTGTTTATCTTTTAAGAAATTAAGGTTTCTAAAATTTCTAACTCTCACATTCCTAAAATTAATTTTAGAGTTTCTATTAAGCCACGTCAGCAACAAATTAAAAAACAGAAATAATTTGAGTCAATCATTTGATCAGCATGGAGTTTATAAACAGTTTCTTAATAAGAAACTTTATTGCATAGTTTTCTTAATAAGAAACTCTCCCACATCCCTGAAACTGAATTAGAAACTGCCACATCAATTAGAAACTCTAATAGTACCAGAGATGTAGAAACTCTTATGGCAACTTACGAGTTTAAGCATCTTAACTATTTAATATCCACATGAAATTCTTATCCGGATCCCAAACCTACGACCTCTTATAGTAATTCTAAATCAAAAGCTGATTCACGAAAGACCTCATACTTGAATCATCGTTTTGATGTACATCAAATTTTCGAAGGGTGGAGTTTTTGTCCAAAGGATTTTCGACAAAATCTCATCCAAAGTCAGCTGTAAACTGTCCAATATGTATTAAAATTTACACGGATAGTTTAGTTTTGCGGAGCCATTCAGAGTTATTATGTTTAAATATATTGGCACGAATCTTAAAGCAAATCAAACGGTAAGGCCCGGCTTTGGATGAGATTTTGTCCAAAGCCCTTTGGACAAAATCCAATTCCATTTTCAAATTATTCAGTGATGTGTCTTTATATCATAACAATTTCTAAACTTTTTCTTTGTTCCAATGAGGCCATTTAAGTTTGTTTAAATGCACAGTAGATAGAAAGTATGGCTGTCAATAATAAAATTATGAACATACAAATTAAAGCCCGGCCTATCATGAATTGTCAAATCCCACATTTTTTTAACAAAGCCATTTGTATTTTTTTTTGTTTTTTTAAGAGTTTGAAAAATTTCATGAGAAATCTAATAATGTAAAACATGTTTGCCATCAAATTTGTGGAAAATTAATTAATTAATTTATTATATATAGTTGATGAAATGGAGTTGTTATTGTTAGACTGTAATAATTTCACTAGCCAACATCTCCTCCATTCCCTAACTCCTCTCCATTCCTATATCTTCTCCATTTCTTTACCTTTTTTTTAATTTACTTTTGTTTTTCTTTACTGATTTGTATTTCTTAATTGTTTTTATTTTATTTTTTAATTTAGTATTTATACTTAAAGTTCATATGACTCAATTATCCAACAATTGTTCGTTTCGTAACCGTATTCGAATCCGTATCCGTGGATTATCTGCTCCGTATTCGTATTCGTTTAAGAAGGATTTGGTTTTGAATTTTGATATCCGTTTACTATCTATATCCGTATTCATATCCGCTCATTGAAAAACGGATACGGATTTGGTATCAGCATTATCCGCTCCGAATCCTCTCCGTTACACCTCTACTATATACACATCAAAGTCATGATTAAAAATGAATTGTGTGTGAAAAACTACTATTTCTATCTTTCTGGTTGTATTTTTCAATTTACATTGTTCACGTAAATTTTTATCCACAATTGATATGTTACTTGTTAAATAAATTTATTTATGATACAATCTACAATTTTTTATATTTTAGATATAAGAGTAAATTAAATAATATCCCAACTTCTGTATACGGATATGCTCCATTACTTGATCCGGTGCGATGATCAACCAAAGAACTAAAGTTAGTTTCCGGGCCTCAAAAAAAAATACGGTCCATTAGATATACTTTATTTTGATTTCTTGAGATTAGCCCAAGTGTATGGAATCAAATAAATGAATGATAGCGAGGTAACAAGATGAGGTGTTATATATATTTTGTATTGTAATCTAATAGTTAGTTTTAGTGATTAATAAGAATATAAATCTGTTATCGGCAGAGTACTTGATTATACTTGAACTATATTTTGTGTAATACTTTGAGAAGTAGAACTAAGGTGTTTTTAAGCTCATCAAGTCTAATTTCAAAATTTATTGGATTGTTTCAAATAACGAATTTAAACTTTTGAAATCGTTCTATTTTACGAGTGATGTGTTTATATACAAAATTTGTAATTTTTTTATTTATTTCATTATAAAGTCAAGCGGTAAAAAAAGTGTGTAAGTTATTCATTTATCATCATTTTTTACCGTTTGACTTTATACTATATTAATTCAAAAATTTATCAATTTTACATGAAAACGCATCACTCAAAAAGTAGATCAGTTTCAATGATTTGAATTCGTAATTTGAAGTCAATTCAATAAATTAAGAACACCCTAGTTCTACTCCTCAAAGAATACCTTGATTATTCTTGCTTCATTGCATAAATTAACAATTTCTCGTTTTAATTAACTAATTGGCGCTTGAGACGACATAATTGCATTACTTTAATATATAATAAATTGCATTGCAGATAACCATGACAGTGAGATTATTAGAATTTGTTTAATTTCTTAATATTAATTGCATTATATATCGATCAGAAAATGATCTGATCTCAAATTTTTTTGACCACTTTCAAGCACAATATTTTAATCATGGGTTTGCAACCTCTTACAGCATCATTTCCAAATTTAAGGTTTACTATAATACCAATACAAAGTCTAATGATATGAGTTAGGCTATTTTAAAAATATTTATATTTTGTCTGAAATGCAGATAGTTTAAATTTTATTTTTTTATTGTTTAAATTGATCCAAGCAACTCAATGTTATATATTAATAAAAAAACCCTAGTGGCGACCAAATTATATATCTTCTAGAATTGTTTTTGAATTTGTAAAAAAATAGCTCTATTTATTTTTCAAAAGTTGGGAAAAAATATATAAAAGTTCTTAAGAGTGAAATTTAAATCTACTGCGATATATTGACTTGAAAATCAAATTGAACAGATTGAGTTAACGACATCAAAATTGAAGATTTGAATCATCTAGTGAGGCTATCGTACTTTGCAATGCGCGGATCGTTGTGTGTATTGGATTCATATTTCCGTTTTCAAAGTCCAAATACTCAATCCGAACCGCTCAACATTATTATCATATAAAAATATACTTGTAGATCAAATTTTATATTTTTTGGAATTTTTTTACTATTTTTTTATACAATTAGAAAATCACTTGATCTAAAAATTCTAGACCATCCGAAAGTAGTGATTTTTTTTCTACATACCAAAAATATAATAAAAAAATACCAAAAAATTTAGTCTTCAAGTATATTTTTTTAAGATAATAATGTTGAGCAGTTCGAATCAACTATTTGGACTTTAAAAATAGATATGAATACAATGCACCAAACGATCCGCGCATTGCTAAGTACCATAGCCTCTCACTCTCATCTTATTATAAACAAACATTTATACAATAACCTAAGTACCTAACTAATGATATAGTAGCTAGTAGTAGTATTAAAAGAGGAAACAAAACAAGTTAATCTACATATATAGGTAATAATTTTCTCAATGAGGCAATCATCATTTTAAAACTTTTGATAATCTCTTTCCGGTTATACCTAGAAGCATAATACCTTGTAATTAAATTGTAACCAATAGCAAAGCTACATCTAGCCCCCAAGCAAAACCTAAAAAAATGATACGAGATTAACATCGCAATTAACATCAACAATAAAGAGTAGAACTAGGGTGCTCCTAAGCTCACCAAGCCCTTCGTGAGCGCGGCTCTAAAACCTATCAAATTGACTTCAAACGACATTTTCAAACCGTTAGATGTTCAATCTATATCAAAATCTACTTGGAGACCAAATTTTACATTTTTTGGAATTTTTTTACTATTTATTAAGATGGTTTGAAAATCGCTGTTTTCCAATGGTGCAGAATTTTAATAAAAACAGCGATTTTCAAACCATCTTAATAAATAGTAAAAAAATTCCAAAAAATGTAAAATTTGGTCTCCAAGTAGATTTTGATATAGATTGAACATCTAACGGTTTGAAAATGTCGTTTGAAGTCAATTTGATAGGTTTTAGAGCCGCGCTCACGGAAGGGCTTGGTGAGCTTAGGAGCACCCTAGTTCTACTCAACAATAAAATATAAACATGTGTATGAACAAAATCTCCATCTCCTTCCTCTCTACCTCTAATTGCCTAACCAACACACAACTGTTCTACTGCCTTGACGAGAGTCGCGGTCGCTTGTAATTCTCGGCTAAGATACCGACACCGTCACGGTTGAACAGCACGGTTCTCAGAGAAGACTGCAGCTCCAACCGACCCAATCGGCCATCCGCCTTCCCTTGATCTCCTGTCACCTCAACCATCTCCACCTCCACAACGCTCCTCATCCTTCCGCCAACAGTCGCCATCTCAGCCCGTACTGCCCTTGCCCTCGCTGACCGAACTGCCCGGCCTAGGTCGCCCATTAACCCAGGCCGGTCGGCACAGCACACCGACGCTTTCACCCGGCTTGTTGCTGCTTCGTCTCCGATGAAATTGTCTCTCCCTTCCTCCACCCCCACCTCATCACATTCACTAGGGACCAACACTCCTACCGTCATGTCGTCTGCTTTGCACCGTAGCTCTCTCACATGCCTCACCACCTCCCCGAGCAACGCCGCCTTGTCCATCTGTAATAAATCAAGCATTGCACCAAATTTTGATATTAGTTGAACTAATAGTGATCATTAACCTTTGTGAGAATATCATGAGAGAGAGAGAGAGAACTCTAGAGGCAGAAGGCAAAAGGGTACGAAGAGTAGCGAGGTGGCCATTGATGCGCTGTCGCCGCTTCCTTTCAGCTTCACTGTGGCTTCTAGAAGCCTTTGAAGGAGGCGCCATGACTGTTTTATCACTACCACCAGTGCCTTGAGCTTCCATGATTTTGACATCATTCTCTCCCTTTCCGACAGGCGCCATATTCTCTTCTCTCTTATCGTAATATATAACTCAATTCAATATCCAATAATGATATTCCCGGATACTCGCAACAACACAATAAAGGAAGATCAGATGATATCTCTATCGCATTAAATTATGGATCACGAGACGATGTGCATGGCCGCCAGAGCCGCCATTTAAAGAGATTTGAGAGAGAGAAAGAGAGAGATGTGAACTGGAGAAAACAAGTGAGCGTAGTTAGTAGTAGAAAGGAAGGTTAAATTGTCTTTACTTGTTTGTTTTGCTTTTAAAGAAAAAAGAGACAAGGAAAGGAGTATCGATTTTGATAAAAAAAAATTAGGTAAACGAGGAGAGGAAGAGAGAAGCAACGGTGGAGATGATCGAGGAGGCTTTAAGGGGACAGCGCATCGGGACGGGGTAAAGATTTCTACAGAGCTATATTAGCTTAATGCAGCGTTATTTTAAGTTGTGACTCTATAATCTATCCGCTGCATGAAGTAGAAACCCATCTGTTAAAATATTTACCCATCGGGATTCGGGACGCATGGCATGAAACCGACAGCAATTTTTTTTTAATTGCTTGTCGGGCCGGATCCGACCGAGCAGGGTTGCGGGTTTGGATCTAGGCTCCACCTCAAGTGTTGGGTCATCTTTGGAATGACCTAGGTTACTCTAAGCATAGATTCATCATCATACTATGATAGTGATTGCTTGACAATAATTAATTACATTTAATATTAGAGAGAGAGAGAGAGAATATAAATGGGCGGATTGGACTGGGATCATGTCAAATCAGATCCTGTTTATAGACTCATTATTGGGAGTTAATATTAAGGTATTTCTCTACACTTGACAGTAGGTCCGATGGGCATCCGACCTACTTTGGTTCGATGGTTTAATCACCGTTGATTTTTTTTAAGATTCGTGCAGAACGCTTTAAACTTCATGCGTATTTGTTTCAATTTTCATATGCACAAATCTTAAATTAGATCGGACGGTCATCATGCTCGTTGAACCTAAAAGTAGGTCCGATGGGCATCGGACCTACTCCGTTCTCGTTTCTCTAATATTTGAACCGTTTATTACATATTATTCGACCGATATTATTCGTATAAAGTGGAATTCGATATTAATGGTTCAATTAAAATTTTACAATTTTTGTAAGATACTCCAAAAATATGTGCTTGTAAATTTTTTTTATTTATTTATTTTTCTTTCATGTACTAATTTCTTGTTTTTGTTAATAAATACCTAGTAGCCAAAACCTACTTTTAAAAAAAATTATTATATCTAACAAAATTTAATTGAAGTCCTAAATGTTGAGCTTATTAGTCTCTCAAATTCAAACTTTTGAGGTGTGATAAAATTTCGTCAACAAAAATCTCCCATAAACATTTTTATATATAATTCTATGCCATATGTTAATTATAAGTTTGTAGTCCAACTAACAAGTATTTAGTTTATAGAATCAGTATTTGGTTTAGTGACAAAGAACATCCACCGTGTGGGAGATCCTGAGTTCAAAATCCAGATAAAAAGTTTATGAACTTTAAATGAGAGTTGGAAAGTTTGACCTCCATCTTTCTATCTCAACAAAAACATCTTCATTCTTATATTAAGCACGTAGATGTCCTGATCCACCAACGATTGTGATTAAAAGATGCAATTTTAGATTGAATATCAGCCATCCAATCAAATAATCTGTCTTTTGTGATTTTATGCATCTGTTCGATGTTATTTTATGTGTAGAAGTTTAAATTTATATAGACACATGCTCGACACATGCAAATTGTATCATCTTTCTGACGGGTCCTGATTTTTTTCCATTTCTTAAATGTCATTTATGAATTTTTTGGATTAATTGATAATTGATTTGTCATGTCACTATTTCTTTCCATTTTTTTTATATCATTTAAGGAATATTATTATCATTTTTTATGCAATTTTTTATAAAAATATGTTAAAAAGATAAAAAAGAATTAAACATATATGTCATTTAAGGAATATTATTTATGTGTCATTGGATATGTCATTTAAGAAATGTTATTTGTCATTTAGTCAAAACTTTTATATAAAAATATGTCATTTTGTATGAATTTTTTTTGTTCTCTTATAATATTTTTCGTTGCAAATGCACGGGCACGATACTAGTATTTAGTTTAAATAAGAAAAATCATACAAGACTATTTTTCATTTTCAAGAAACATTCAGTACATAATGTTATTTTCATAATATGATACACTTATAAGTAAGAGCTGCAAATATTTAATTAAATTATCGTAACTCAAAAATCCAATCTACGAATCTAGCAAGGCAAGTTTATCGTTGTATATTTATACCTTTTAATTCGGATTTTTATCAAAGTTCTAAATAGCGATTATAGCGCTATAGCTTTTAAGGTCTGAAAAAACTATAGCGCAACTATAACTAGCTATTTAGAATCATTATAAAAGAAAAGTGGATAATAGCGTTATAGCTTTTGAGGTCCGAAAAAGCTATAGCGCAGCTATTGCGTAGCTATAGCTAGCTATTTAGAACCCTGATTTTTATAGTAAAAATATAATATGTTTGGAAAAAAAAAAAGATTTGGGGACAATCCGAGAGATTTTGTCTCCAATGAGAAGAATAATCTCTAATTGTTGTTAACAAAATTTAAGATTAAAACCATACAATTGAAACAAGTACTAATCATTTTCATATATCGCTTCATATCTCACCATGCATGCATGTTAATACTAAAACAACTCAAAACTATACCCTTCCTTTTCTTATGATAATAAAATGCTGAGTCCATGTCACCATACATGTGGAGAATTCTGAATTGCATGAAAAAATAAAGAAAAAAGATGATGCATGTAATAATAAATTCATGCTACAGACAAAGTAAATTCCCTGCCCAAGAGCTATCTGACCAAGCACCCCTCTTGTCAGAGGCCTCTGAGTTTGGCAGTATTTGTACAGAGAGAGACCTCCAAAATAAAATTTGGAAATAAGCTTTTTGCTTGTCCTAGTAGAAGAAATTGTCTTGTGTTATTTGCCTACTAATTTTGTGCTATTTCCTATAGCTTGTTATCAAAAAAGTGGCAACCTAGTGCATAGTAGGGGATAAAGCTATAGCAGCACCTGTGCTATATTATAAATACCTAGCTAGCCTGTAACAGCTTTTTTATAATTGATTGATGAAGTCATGCATTCACATGTTTTATTTTGATCATTTTTCTAGTTCTATGATTTCTTGCACTTTCTGCTCATGTTTGATTGTCATTTAAATTTAAAAATAATTAAATTATTTATTCTAACTTTTTGTGTTTTATTCTTAATTTGTTAACTTAAGTCATGACTTAAATTAATTCGTCCACATAGAATACTCTCAGTCAGCCAAAATATTTTGGAGCCTATTTGAAATGAGAACGGAGTAGGTCCGGACCTACTTTTAGTTTCAATGAGCATGATGACCGTCCAATCTAATTTAAGATTTGTGCACACAAAAATTGAAACAGACACGCACGGGATTTAAAGTGTTCTGCAAGAATCTTGAAGCAAATTGACGGTGATTAACCCATCGAACCAAAGTAGGTCCGATGCCCTCGGACCTGCTCTCAAGTGATTTGAAATTTATTGGATTTCGCATTGATATTTGTGCCAGTTTGAAAGGGATGACTCAGATCTTATCCTACACAATCAGGTAATGCACTGGATCTCTGTATTCAGATTTAATTCACCTCTTATACTCTACAATATCAAAGATATATTGTCTCTAAGATGGCTTTATTATTCTTGTTCTCTTGGCAAGTTAATATATAAGGGTCTGTAAATTAAAATACTTTGTTTAGGAAATAAAAATGTATCTAAAATAAAGTACAAGACATGAACTGCACATGAATTCACTGTTACCAGTTGACGGGTTCATGCATGCATGCATGCATGCCACTGTGCTCTTTGGAAAAATGCATTGCATCGTTCCAACTTACAGTTTAAAGTATAAAAGGAACTCAAATTTCTAGATAACTACAGAAAAGAACCTTCAATTAGACCATCTTTTTTTCCCTTGAAGCTTGTACAAATACAATCTTTTTGACTGCTAACTTTCAAAAGGCATGGTTTCTTTATCATGTCTTTGTGTTATGGACGTGTGTACCGTACCCATCGATCAAGTAGTAATTATATTGTAGATTTATTTTACATTTCTAAAGCACAACTTGATTTTTATTATGTGGGACATTGTAAACAGAACCAAATTTAGATCCTCAATTTATAAGAACGGGACAGTATCTGCGAGGGTACACCGACAGAAAAGTATTTTTTCTGAGCATGTCAGTATTACCGACGGAAATATCCGTGACGATACTCTCGTGGATACCCTCGCGGATACTATCCCATTCTTTTACCTATTTGTGTGGTCATAATCTAAATTGTTGGTCTAATAATTTGAACTATATAAATGTGTCTAATATGATCAATTTATTTTATCAGTACCCACAAATTTTAATAGTTAACATTTTTTCTGCCCCCAACAAATTAATTTGGGTAGGTCAATTTATATTTGAACAACCCAATTTTGATTAATCACTTAAAGTTAATGATCAAATACTAATGCACTTGTTTCTAAAAGAGACATTTATCCTAATTATACAATAAGCACAAATACAATCTCCTAAGCCGTGGAACAAACGCTTCGGCTTTTACATTTTCAAAGTCCAAATAATCGATCCAAACTGTTCAACATTCAATCTATATTAAAATGTGCTTGGATACCAAATTTTACATTTTTTGGAACTTTTTAACTATCTATTAAGTCAGTTTTAAAATTGTTGTTTTCAATGATCCACAAATTTTTCATTGCTTAATAAAATCATCGATTTTAAAACCAACTTAATAAATAGTAAAAAATTTCCAAAAAATATAAAAGTTGGTCTCCAAGCACATTTTAATATAGATATCACATCTAATGGTTTGGATCGACCGTTTGAAATTTGAAAATCGAAAAACCAATTGGTTGCACCACGCTCTGGAACAAACGTTTTGATATTAGCCAACATATATATATATATATAGAGGAGGGATCAAGTTACAACAAATTTGAGTTACAACAATCATTTTTTTAATTTTCAAAGTTCAAATCGTCGATCCAAACCGTTCAACATGATCTCCACAATAAAATGTACTTGCAGATCAAATTTTACATTTTTTTGAATTTCTTTACTATTTATTAAGTATTTTAAAAAAATAGTCATATTCAGACCATTGAATTTTGTACCCATCTTAATAAATAGTAAAAAAATTCAAAAAAATATAAAATTTAATCTGCAAGCACATTTTATTTAGATAATCATGTTGAACGGTTTGGATTGACGATTTGGACTTTGAAAATGAAAAAAATAGTTGTTGTAACTTTGTTGTAACTCAAATTTGTTGTAACTTGATCCCTCCTCATATATATATATATATATATATATATATATATATATATATATATATATATAGTTGAGCTACGGTACTTCGCGAAGTAAAGCGAGTGTTTTACTTCACATATATATCTTCAATTTTAAAGTTCAAAACGTCGATCCGAACCGTTCAAGTTAATCTTCATATTAAATTGTGCTTGGAGATCAAATTTTACAATTTTTAGAAATTGTTTACTTTTTTTTTGAAATTTTTTAAAATCACTGTTTTTCAGAAAATCATGGACCATAAAAAATCAGTGATTTTAAAAAATTCCAAGAAAATAATAAAAAATTCCTAAAAATTGTAAAATTTGGTCTACAAGCACAATTTAATATGGAGATCAAGTTGAACGGTTCGGATCGATGTTTTGAACTTTGAAATTGAAGATATAGACGTGAAGTAAAATACTCGCTTTACTTCGCGAAGTACCGTAGCCGAACTCTATATATATATACATATATGGGCTACGGTACATTGCAATGTATAAGCCCTTGTACATTGAACTATAAATCGTTAGATTCAAAGTCCAAACAGCCGATTCAAATAGTTCAATTTGTTCTCCATATTAATATGTCTTTGGAAACCAAATTTTATATTTTTTGGAATTTTTTTACTATTTTTTAAGATTTATTGAAATCACTGTTTTTCAGACAAATCTGGACCATAAAAAATAGCGATTTTCAATAAATCTAAAAGAAAAGTAAACAATTTTCAAAAAAATATAAAATTTGGTCTCCAAACACATATTAATATGGAGATCAAGTTGAACGGTTTGAATTGACTGTCTGAACTTTGATCCGATAATTTATAGTTCAATGTATAAAAATATCTATAATGTATTGTAGCCCATCATATATACCAATGTGTATGTAAATCACACTTCTTTTATCAATCGCTTTTTCCTCGTAATGTGAGAGAATATACATGCAAATTGATGATGAAAGTAGATCTAATCTAATCTGATTGGCAGTGGTACTACTCTCTCTCTAAAGTGTAAAAGAAGCTTTATTTAACTGGTTGTCTTTGAGATGTTCGTTGCATGGAAACAAGAAGTGATAGACATGTCAGAAGGTTTGGCCCCACTTTAGGTTGCAATCCCAGCAGAGAAAAAAAAAAAAAAAAAAAGCGAAAGCCCAGTACAGATATATCACCGTGATTTTTATTTTTACTCAAAAAAAAATATATTTTAATATAAATAACCAGGTTTTTAAAAGATTTTTATTTCTACCCAAACTGCTAGAAATATTTGCGGTTTGAATTAACAATTCAAATCGCAAGGAATATATGCGGCTTGAATTATTAATTCAAACCGCAAATATTCCTAGCGGCTTGAATTAATAATTCAAACTGCTGATAATCCTAGCGGCTTGAATTAACCAATCACCAAAAAATTTATTTATTATTTTATTAAATGATAATTTTTCACCGATAACCTAAAGTTATTTTTATTACAAAGAATTATATTATAAAAACTTATCAATAATATAAAATTTCGTTTATTATTTTATTAAATGGTAATTTTTCACCGATAACCCTAGAAATTTATTCACCGATAACCCTAAAATAATCGGTGAAAATTACCATTTAATAAAATTTCGTTTATTATCGGTGAATAAATTTCTAGGGTTATCGGTGAAAAATTACCATTTAATAAAATAATAAACGAAATTTTATATTATTGATAAGTTTTTATAATATAATTCTTTGTAATAAAATAACTTTAGGGTTATCGGTGAAAAAATTTCTAGGGTTATCGGTGAAAAATTACCATTTAATAAAATAATAAATGAAATTTTATATTATTGATAAGTTTTTATAATATAATTCTTTGTAATAAAAATAACTTTAGGGTTATCGGTGAAAAAATTTCTAGGGTTATCGGTGAAAAATTACCATTTAATAAAATAATAAACGAAATTTTAAATTATTGATAAGTTTTTATAATATAATTCTTTGTAATAAAAATAACTTTAGGGTTATCGGTGAAAAAATTTCTAGGGTTATCGGTGAAAAATTACCATTTAATAAAATAATAAACGAAATTTATATTATTGATAAGTTTTTATAATATAATTCTTTGTAATAAAAATAACTTTAGGGTTATCGGTGAATAAATTTCTAGGGTTATCGGTGAAAAATTACCATTTAATAAATAATAAACGAAATTTTATATTATTGATAAGTTTTTATAATATAATTCTTTGTAATAAAAATAACTTTAGGGTTATCGGTGAATAAATTTCTAGGGTTATCGGTGAAAAATTACCATTTAATAAAATAATAAACGAAATTTTATATTATTGATAAGTTTTATAATATAATTCTTTGTAATAAAAATAACTTTAGGGTTATCGGTGAAAAATTATCATTTAATAAAATAATAAATAAATTTTTTGGTGATTGGTTAATTCAAGCCGCTAGGATTATCTGCGGTTTGAATTATTAATTCAAGCCGCTAGGAATATTTGCGGTTTGAATTAATAATTCAAGCCGCATATATTCCTTGCGGTTTGAATTGTTAATTCAAACCGCAAATATTCCTAGCGGTTTGGGTAGAAATAAAAATCTTTTAAAAGCCTGGTTATTTATATTAAAATATATTTTTTTTTGGGTAAAAATAAAAATCACGGGACATATCATATATCAGAGGGGCCGACATTTTTATTAATATCCAAAATTAATTACAAATTATTAATTATATCAGGTTGGCTAAGTATTTTTAAAAATATTTAAACCGGTCATTTTTTAACCAGTTCAAATTTTTTTCCCAATTAATCAAAAAATTGCTATTTCCAATTTAATCTCAACCGGCTTAAAAATAGCCAGCTCAGGTGTTTATAAAACAATAGCAGGAATTCTATTTTTTTTCAAAACCTCATTCTCACAAAATTTACACTCTCTCTCCTCACTTTCTCTTTCTCCAAATTTTCTCCTCCTCTTCTCACATTTGCATGTAAGTCCCTTTATTTTTTTTATTTATTAGAAATGTACCAAAATTAGTATAATTTAGTTCCAAATAGTTTTTATTTGTGTTAATTAGTTGTCAATTAGTTTTAATTAGTTTAATTAAGTATATTTTAGTATATTTTAGTTTTAATTAGTTTAATTAGCATAATTTAATTTAATTTAGCATAATTAGTATAATTTAGTATAATTCAATTTAATTTAGCATAATTAGCAAATTTTAGCATAATTTAACATATTTTAGTTTAATTAGCTTAATTTAGTATATTTTAGTTTAATTAGCTTAATTTAGCATAATTAGCACATTTTTAGCATATTTTAGCATATTTTAGGATAATTTAGCATAATTTACCATAGTAAGCATAATTTAGTATATGTGAGCCTATTTAGCATAATTTACTTTAATTTAGCATAATTTACTTTAATATAGCATAATTAGCATAATTTACTGTAATTTAGCATATTTTAGCATAATTTACTTTAATTTAGCATAATTAGCATAATTTACCATAATTTAGCATATTTTAGCACAATTTAGTATATTTTATATAATTAGCATAACTTACCATAATTAGCACATTTAAGCATAATTAGCACAATTTAGCATATTCTAGCATATTTTCGTATAAGCATATTTTAGCATATTTTACTATATTTTAGCATATTTTAGCAAAATTTAGCATATTTTACCATAATTTGGTATATTTTAATGTAATTAGTTTAACTTAGCATAATTAGCACATTTAAGCATAATTAGCATATTTTAGCTTAATTTAGCCCATTTGGCATAATTTAACATATTTTAGCATAATTTGGTATATTTTAGTATTATTAGCTTAATTTAGCATAATTAGCACATTTTAGCATAATTAGCATATTTAGCATAATTTATCATATTTAGCATAATTTATCATATTTTAGCTTAATTTATTATTTTTTAGTATAATTAAGCTTAATTTAGCATAATTTGCATGATTTAGCATATTATACTAAAATTAGCATAAGAATTGACTTATATTTACCATTAATTGTTATGAAATTAGAATGGCTAGTGGACGGCTCAGGACTCGACCTTAGCCAGTACCAGCTGATGATGATTAGCCGATCGCCACTGATAGCACAAAGCATTTCAGTCATCTTCTATGGATGCCACATTCCGATCACCGAGTCTCACTAGCTTCTCGCGAGGTACTTTACTTTTATTTGTTTAATTTTAAAGTTTAAATTTGGGCTTGTTGGACGGACAGGATACCGCCAAGCGATTAATCGGGAATAATCGGTCATAATCGGAAAAAATCGGCCGATTAATCGGGAAATTCCTTGATGATTTGATCACCGCCAACGACTAATTGGCCGATTAATCGGTCTAAACGGACATTTTTTACCACAATGGTACCAACAGATTGAACCACCCTATTTTAATAACCATCAGTGATTTTCAATGCGTGAATAGTGATGGACACGTCATCAATAATGTCAAGAAATTAGAAAATTGTTGATTTTTTTTTTTTGTGGAATGTTTTTCTTACAATATTACCAAAACTAAAAAAAAAATATTGCAAATATGTAATTTTTCATAAACTAGAAATATTATCAATTCATCAGACTAACTTGAAAGTTTTTTCACTCATTCATCAAATGATTTAATATTTTTAATGTTTGTGTCTTAATTATTAGCTTTCTACCATTGACCAAATTATTTTCAAATTGAGCTAAAATTGACATAAAACCTTATGTAAAATATGAGCAATATTAATAGGATATAACTACATATTTTATTCTACAATTTCAGTGACGGTAAATGTAAAATCAGATAGTGAATATATCATATAATAATATGGATGTAACTAGAACTATCCATCTTCATAAATTTTTCAGAAAAAAAATGAAGTTCATATCTGTTTTGAAATATGCTTACAAAATTAAATTATTGCAACTTGGACTAAGATACTAGAGTAGAGTAAAATGTTTCATTATTTTTTTTACTCCAATCATGCTTCAAATTCTTATATCTGTTTTCAAAATCTAAACAATCGATACAAACCACTCAACGTAATTTCCATATTAACATGTGCTTCCAGACCAAATTTTATATATATTTTTATTTTTTTACTATTATTTTAGATAGGTAAAAAATAATTATTTTAGAATGGTCTAGAATATTCTAAAAAACAATGATTGTACTTATCTAAAAAAATAGTAAAAAAAAATCAATAAAATATAAAATTTGATCTTCGAGCAAATTTTAATATGAAGATCATGTTGGACGGTTCAGATCAACTGTTACTTACAAAAATCTTAACTTCAACAAGATATAGATTGGTTCAATTGCTAGGTCTTAAAATTAAACAGGCATTAGTACGGTTTGAAACCCCAAAGCACTTTCATATATATTTTATTTTAGTGCTAAATCCTCAAAATGTAATAAAAGTTCATAACAATTTACATTTTTTTTGTTTTATTTAAAAAGCATGGCTTTATACATTTTGATTAAATTATTCATCTACAAAAGGACCTTTTCGAATTATTTGCGGAACCTATGAAAATTAGGTGTTTTTTGGCAAATGGATTTTGGGTGTGTTCTGGAAATCAAGAAAAATATTTCACAGCAAATTACAAATTTTTTGCTTGTGCGGTAATTATAAAATTATTACATTTCATAAAACCACAGAAAATTTCCTAATTTCAGAGGATGGCATCTTATTGATTTTATTGACTTTACAAACGCACTTGAGAGTAGGTCCGATGGGCATCGGACCTACTTTGGTATGATGGTTTAATCACCGTCGATTTGCTTTAAGATTTGTGTGAAATGCTTTAAACTTTGTGCATGTATGTTTCAATTTTCGTGCACACAAATTTTAAATTAGATCGGACGGTCATCATGCTCGTTGAACCTAAAAATAGGTCTGATAGGCATTGGACCTACTCCGTTCTCTTACAAACGCGTATTATACTGATTTTTTTTTTTTGAAATATGTTAAAGATTTGTAAATAACAACATAAAAAAAAGTTTTCATCATTCTCCTTCCTGATAAAATAATTTTCTATGTAACTGAAATAAGGTTCTAAATAGCTAGCTATGGCTACGCAATAGCTGCGCTATAGTTTTTTCGGACCTCAAAAGCTATAACGCTATTAACTGTTTTTCTTTTATAATGATTCTAAATAGCTAGCTATGGTTGCACTATTGCTGCGCTATAGTTTTTTCAGACCTTAAAAGCTATAGCGTTATAATCGCTATTTAGAACTTGAACTGAATAATTGAGTGCATAAAAAAAAGTTTCCATCTTTCTCCTTCAAACAAAATTAGGTTTTAAGAAACTAAATCATTGGAGTGCACAAATTATTTAATATATTTATAAAATTTAAAAATGATGAGTGTTATATTAATATGACACCAAATCCAAGAAAGCAAAATTTATTGGAGAAGAAGGTGCAGTGGGGACAAATGGTGGGGCCTTGGAATGCCTTTTGTTTCTCTTAGACCTTACATGCCCCAATTGAGCACAGGAGCTGTACCTGTTTGTGAACATGCCAAGATTTGACCTCCTTTTGCAAAAGGACTGCTTGGTCCCAAATCTTAATTTCAATTGGAATTGCAGATGGACATGAATCAATTAATTAATTCAAGATGTGTTATTGGATATAAAATATATATTTATTTTGATTCAAGTAGTTGTCCTTTGGCCTTTGGTGGTGCAATTAGCTGCTAGATATATATGTCACATATCTTTATAATTAAATTTGAGTGAGGCTACGGTACTATGCATAGCACGGTTTGGTCCGTGCTACGACTCAATATTTGAGTTTTTAAAATTCTAACGGTCGATCCGAACCATTCAACATGATTATAATTAAGTTTGAAGAAATGTAAAATTTGGTTTGCAAGTACATATTCATTTTATAATCATGTTGAACGGTTTGGATCGACCATTAGAATTTTGAAAACTCAAATATTGAGCCGTAGCACGGACCAATCTGTGCTATGCATAGTACCGTAGCCTCACTCATTAAATTTTATCAACATATTATAATTAATGTTGCTTTTATTATCCTTCTATTACGGAAACACACACGCGCGCGCGCACGCACGCGCACACACACACACACACACACACACACATATATAGGATTTTGCTGATATGCTACGCATATATAAGGGCCCCTCCGTGCTACGGCTCACTTTTTGAGTTTTCAAAATCCTAACGGTCGATCCGAACCGTTCAACATGATCTCCATATGAATATGTACTTGCAAACCAAATTTTACATTTTTTAGAATTTTTTTACTATTTATTAAGCCACTTTGAAAATCACTGATCTAATGGTCCAGAAAAGTTTACTGTTGTGTACAAATTAGTGTTGTGTTCAAAGTGGCTTAATAAATAGTAAAAAAATTCTAAAAAATGTAAAATTTGGTTTGCAAGTACATATTCATATGGAGATCATGTTGAACGGTTCGGATCGACCGTTAGGATTTTGAAAACTCAAAAAGTGAGCCGTAGCACAGAAGGGCCCTTATATACGCGTAGCACCGTAGCACTGTCCTATATATATATATATATATATATATATATATATATATATATATGAGGAGGGTTCAAATGCCTCCATTTTTAAAAACTTTAATAACTCAAAATTTAAAACTTAAAGTCAAAATAAAACCGTTGGATATGATCTACATTATTTTATATATGTGCTCATAAAAAATTATCACATTTCGATTTTGTTTTTATGTGAATCAATAAGTTGAAAAATCAACAGCTAGAAATTATCCACATTAGTAAGTTTTTTACAAGCTCTTGATGACAACCAAAACAAAATTGAAATGTCATAATTTTTTACACGTGCATAGATAAAATGATGTAGATCATATCCAACGGTTTTATTTTGACTATTAAGTTTTAAATTTTGAGTTATTAAAGTTTTTAAAAATGGAGGCATTTGAACCCTCCTCTATATATATATATATATATATATTTCGGGTATAATTCGGGTATAAATGATTCGTGATTCAGAAATGAATAATACAAGTATAATTCGGAAATGATCCGGACTAGAGATCTCTGTCCCACAAAGGAGCAAAAAAAACCAAAAAAAAAAAGTTCTGGAAAAAATTTGCAAATAATTTGTAAAATTCGGGAAAAGTTCGTAAAATTCGCGAATAATTCGGTCAAATTTCGGTCAACCGAATAATTCGGACGTTCGATTCACCATCACAAAAAAAACAAATTGTTCGCGAATAATTCACGGATCTTCTGACTATAGCCTAGTTTTGTTCCTGAAAATTGTTGCATTGTGCTCCTTCCAAATGGTCCAGCATCCACATCCTATGAGCAATGGTGCAAATTTTCTCCAGGCCGAATGAAATGCTATTTCAAAAAATTTAATATGGAGAAACGATATTAGTAGTATAGTGACAAATGAATAGTTCGATTTCGGTTCAGTGGGGTTAAAAATTCGTGATTCGGATATAATTCGGGAATGATTCGGTACCACAAAAAAAAACAAAAAAACTCTAAAAAAATAACAAAAAATCACGTTTTTTCGCGTTTTATTCGCGAATAAAACGTATTATATGTTTATTTACGTTTTATTCGGTGTTCGATTCGGAAACGTCGAAAAAACAATTTAAACGCGAATAATTCGCAAATTAATTGCGTATCTGGTTACTATGATTAGTACTAGCATTTCATCATGCCCGAAACACTAACAATATTAGAATGATAACATTTAGACAATAAATAAGAATATTTCTCATTAATGTCATAACTTTAATTTTTTTTTTAAATGCTACACATAAAAAATTCGGAATGATCACACTTGACCAATCACTCTTTCAAATAAAACAGGCTATCAACTATCAATCTATCACATGTTAGACAGGTCCGGATCTCTTAATTCGTTTGATCCGTACGGTTGGAGAGAATTTGTACGCCTAGGTAGCTTAGCTAAGGGGCACTGATATTAATACAAGGGGGAATTTCATGTATACCCTAAAAACACTCAAAATTATGTATTTTCTCCTTTAAATTTCATAATATCATATTTACTCTCCAAATTTCAAAAACTCACAAATTTACCTAATTTATTATTTTTTTTACTAAAACTCATTTTAAATATATAAAGTTCTCATTTGACTAGGGCTGCAAAAAAAATTGTAGTTTGTAATTTGATTGATTCGAGTTTGATTCGAAAAAGTTTGTAAAAAATTCGATTCGAATTTGAGTTCGTTCGAAATTAATTCAAACCAAACTTAGTTCGAAATTAATTCAAACCAAACTCAAACTGGACCTAGTTCGTTCGAAATAGGTTCGCAAACCAAACTTAGTTCGAAATTAACTCAAACGTGAACCGTTAATTTTCTTAATGTTTTATTTAGGATAATATTTGGGTTTGTAATAATTCTAAGACTTTGGTGATTGTTCTGTACTTCTATTGATATTTAAATTGTACTTTGAATATTTGAAAACTTTGGTGATGTTGCTCCTGTTGGCTATTTGAAAAACTTTGGATTCTGTGATTGTACTGAACTTTGATTGATTGTACTAAACTTTGGTGTTTGATATAAATTTTGGTATTTGTAATGAACTTTGATATAAACTTTGGTGTACTGTGTAATTAGAATTCAGAATGCCTGAGTTTTTATTGAAGTGTTGTAATTTCGAACTATGGCACAGCCATAAGTCATAACTCGTAAGTCGTAACAAAGTTCGTAAAAGTTCGAAATTGAGTTCGTAAAAAATTCGATTCAAAATTGAGTTCGTTCGAAATTGAGTTCGTTCGAAATTAATTCAAACCAAACTTAGTTCGAAATTAATTCAAACCAAACTCAAACTGAGGGTAAGTTCGATTCGGTTCGGTTCGTTTGCAGCCCTACATTTAACTCTTTGGTACAAAATTAAAATATGTAGTTTGTGTAAGAAAAATGTTTAGTCATCTCATTAATCGGTTTCCGAGAGCAAATGATTGATTTCTTTACTTGTGACGTGTGTACAATGGTATTTAGGATTACGTTTTTTGTGCACGTCACAAGTAAAAAATGAACAATTTGTCTTCATAGTGGAGCCACTCTAAAGGAATGAATGTCAATTGACCACTATTTTTTTCATATATTTTGTACTTATGTATTATTTTTTATATAGTTTAGTGCTATAGTTGAAAATTGACCCTCATTCGCGACGAAATATTTTTATATGATTGACCCCATAACTTGAAAGTATGTCTTCGCCCCTGTACGTGTCCTCACAACTGGCCAATTAGAAGATGAGACATTTCTCTCAAGCATGCTACATATTTTGTTTCTTTAATAAGAGATAAAATGGATACTTTACAAATTTAAAATGAGTTTTAATAGGAAACACAATAAATTGGATAAATTTATGGGTTTTTTAAATTCAAAGGAACAAATATGATATTATGATTTTTTTTAAATACATAATTTCGAATTTCTGAAGAGCATATATTAATTTTTTTTTGTATAAGACTGTTCTGTGTTGTATAGGGGTGGCAAAAAAGCTTGTAGCTCGTGGCTCGATCGTGACTCGCACCTGACTTGCTCGCTAACAGCTCGCTCGTTACTAGACCGAGCTGTTAACGAACCAGCTCGCCACTAGCTCGATACAGAATTAACGAGTTCAAGCTGGGGTCTGGCTTGCTCGCCAGCTCGGCTAGGCATCAATTTGTGAATTTGTATGAATTTGTGTGCATTTTATATTGTCTAGCTCGATCCAAAAAGTTTGTATAATTTATTTTCTTCTTAAAACAAGATCCAGCCAGACCTAACAAGCCAGCTCGTCAGCTCGCGAGCTAGCTCGGACTGACTTGTCACGATTTCAAGCTGAGATTTTAGCTCGAATGTCTTAGATCCAGCTCGCTCGACTGTAGCTCAGTCCAGAATTAATAAGCAGAGTTAGGGCCAAGCTCGTACCGAGCTGTTGTATCAGACTATCAGTCTCTCAGATAATTTGCGTCATCCTACTAAAGCTGTCTTTCCTTGGCATTTTCTCATGATATAATTTTCTTGAATAATGCGACAAGAGGCAAGTAAAATATGATAAACTCTAAATATGTTCTTTTCGTGAATAATACGACAAGAGGCAAGTACAATCTGATGAACTCTAAATATGTTCTTTTCGTGAATAATACGACAAGAGCTAGGCAAGTACAATATGAGACTGTTTTAAGACTGACAGTGTTGCTTATTTTTTCTTGAAAATCTGTGTATATCAGTATATCTAGAATTTTTTTTTTAAAGAACTGAATCCTAAATTCTATATTCTACGTTCTAAATTGTAAAAAGTATATTTCATTTTAAAATGTTACCACCCAAAATCTTTAACAAATATTCATGTAATATAGATAAATTTTTTTCAAATTCAGAGCAATACTAATGTAAATCCATTTCTCATATGATAATTTCTGACTATTATTTACTTGAATGTACTTGAATGAAAAGCATTTTTTTTTTTTTTTTTTTATAAAAGTGGCTTTATACCACCGATTTCATTACCAAATGAAACCTACAAAGTATTTAGGTACCGGTACCAAACTGCTGGTACCAGGTCCTGTCAGATATCAAAATACAAGCACATATTACTCAAAAGCATTCAGAACCTACTACAACTCCTGCATTCAACTATGATAAAGCTACTTCTCATCTGAAACAAAAACCAGCATATATCAGAATACCTCCTAAGTACTACAATCTGACATTGCTGTAGTTACTACCAACTCATTGCCTTCTCCTTCACTTCTTGGGGTTGACCCATTTGTTCCATCCATATCTCCTCCAGAAAGATTAGTTCATCAGAAAAAACCAAAGGTTTAAATAACGTTTATCGCGTCATAGCGGAACAGCTAAAAAAACAACGTTATTGTCATATTGCGCCGCTATATTGCGCTATAGTGTGCTATAGCGTCATAGTTTTTACAGTCCGAAAACACTATAGCAGCGCTATAGTGCGCTATTTAGAACCCTGAAAAAAAACATGTAACTGTACCACAGCATAACTTATTTCTTGTTAGCCATATAATCCACAATACTGTCCCTCTAACTCAATCAAATACTTGTCTTTAAGAGGGATCAAAGTGTTAATGTACCATAATTCTTCCATATTCATTATTTCAAATTCAAAATTGTTATAATCTGCTATCCAAATCCAAATTTTTCTAGTAAAAGAACACTGCAAACAGAAATGATCTACTGTTTCAGAGGCATCACAAAAAGAGCTCTTATGGTAATGCGTATTCGCCTTCCTGGTCAAGCCAATTAAGTTTTCATATGGCAGGAATAATTCTCGTTCAATAAAATACAATTTTCGAAACTGTCAATATTAAACAAAAAGCGAGTTCATAACCTAATACAATTTTCATATGATTCAGAATAATTATGAAATTTTGCCCAATACAAGTTGCAACATAAAAATTGGATATCACCCGGGATAGCCTCCATTATATTGGGCTCATCTCTAGTTTCTACAGATATCATAGGAGTTTTAACTAGATCGATATCGTTCATTTGAAATTGAATATCATAGATTAGAACTAATTCATTTTATGAAAATAAATAGTTCTAATATATACCAGGCAATTATCCGAAATTTTTATTAATAGAAAATAAAATAAATTAATATCGACATTGAATAATAATTTGGTGGAATTTTGAGATATGACAAAGACGTTATGGTTCATAACGTCCCTAGGACGTTATGGACCATAACGGCCAGATTTAGCACTAACTATGCATTAATATACCTCAAAATTGCGGGTCGTTACGGTTCCGAACGGCCAGGAGGCGAAGGAAAAAAAAACAGGGATTGCGGGCCGTTACGGTTCTGAGCGGCCAGGAGAAGAAGGAAAAAAAAAAGGGAATGAGAGAATGAGGAGTCTTTACCCCGTCTGTTAGAAAGATGCGATCTCCTTGTCCCGCAGTTCTTCGCTGGGAGCGCGCTTGTAGATAGAGTGGCGAAGAATGAACCTCACTCTCCCTAGCTGGTCAATCGAGACTTGACTTGCTTGCCCACATGGACAGATTAAGCACCGTAGCCTCAAACTATTTTTTTTGTTTTTCTGCGTCTGGCCGTTATGGTTCCGAACGGCCAGACTTTTTTTTCTTCTCTCCCGGGCCGTTATGGTTCCGAATGGCCAGCCCGTGTTCTAAGCTGTTGTTAAGCTGGCCGTTATGGTCCGTAACGTCCACGGAACGTTACGGACCATAACGTCTTTGTTACATTTCGAAATTCTGCCAAATTATTATTCAATGTCGATATTAATTTATTCTTTTTTCTATTAATAAAAATTTCGGGACAATTATGAGTTGAACTGTTCCAAAAAACTTTTGAACAGTACTATATTGGAACTTTATGTTGAGTGCAATAATTTATTTGACAAAAGTGGACCAAAAAGCCCACCGATTTCATGAGAAAATAAAGAGAGCTTTTTCTTCCCATAAAACACCTAATGCATTACTATTATTTTCTGGTTGGCATATTACAATGCACGTAAATAGTGCATCTCTTGTTATTATGTTAAGCCATTAAAAGGCATTGAAACATAATGTACAAGGTTCAATAAAAAGCCCATAATAGGTCCAATTAGTAAATTTGTTCAAAGATACCACTTAGCACAGTGGCTCGAGCCCCGTTCCTCTACGATCGTAGACGAGACGCATGTTCAATTATCGCAAAAAACATCTAAAAAATACTAGAGTGTATCCCTTTAATAGAAAAAAAAGAAAGATAAAAAGTGAAACCCAGTCGAGTGCCTTTGGCATTTGCAAAACTGAGCAAATTAGATGAAAATTTTAAATGTCCATATATATATCTCATAGATATTGAGCAAATTAGAAGCACATGGCAACACCAACATGCTAACACAAGGCCAACAACTTGAGCAAAAATCTATATTCCTCGATCTATTTGTCAAAATATGCAAAATTAGGGGCCAAAAACTAGCTATCAGCATAGTACTCTGCAATTAAATATCAAAAAAATAGAAACAAGGTTCAGATTATGAAACCATTTCTCTACGAAAAGGTGATCCTGCTGGAGCAATGAGACCAAGGCTTTGCATCACTCTAATTTTCCTTTCACTCAGCGAACCTTTCTCTTCTCCCGGTGGTGCTGTGACTTTGACCTGATAAAAATATTTGTTTACAACCCAATTAGTGTTTTTATAACATGGTAATTAATATTAAAACCACCCTTGGTTTGTTGGTTGAACACCATCTGAAGATCATGGTTTATGGAAATTTGCATAAAATACCGTTACCAAAGGAGAGCAAATATATTTTAAGCATAAGAATTATGCTTAATTGGTACAAGAAAAGACGCATGTAATAGGAAGAGAATAAATGCTCACTGCTGGTGGGGTCTCTGCTTTCAGTTCGGAGCTCTTTGCTTTTGAATTTCCCTTCGCATTTTTCTTCTCTACATGCTTTGAATTCAAAGTACTTCTCTTTTGAGCTTCATCGTGACCTGATTTATCATCTCTATTAGATGTACAGTTCTCTTTCAAATTTTTGCTAGGAAGTTTTGAATTAGGGGCTTCAGGAACCTCTCTTATCACCTCTTTTACCCATTTTACCCCTTCATTTTTCCTATTTTTGCACTTTACTTCCCCGTCAACTAGATTAGGGTTTTTCTTTCTCCTGGAATAAGTAGTAGCCTTTAGACCAGACTTTTGGGCAGTATTCAGGCAATTCATTCTAGAAGCTTCTGCTGTGGAAGGGTCACCTTGCATTGCGTCTTTGCTGGTTTTTGGAGATTGATTTTTTGGAGGATTAGTTGGTCCTCCAAAAATTATATCTGTGACAATTTTTCTAATCTCTAAATCCTTCGCTTTCATTTCTTCTTGATTTTCAGATATTGGTGCCTTCGCCTCACTATTTGTTGAAGAAGTTTTCTCAGCAGAAGCAACGCATGGGGACCTCTTCACAATTGAACTTTCATGTTTTTTAAAATCTGCATGTTTTGCAACTTTTTGCTTTTTAATATTAGGAGCTTCTGCTTTAGAAGCCTTAGGTTCAGCTTCTTTGTTTTCTCTTTCGTCTTTGCTGAAATCCAACTTTCTTTTTCTCTTACTTGAACCTTCTTTTTTCTTCTTATTGGTGCAAATCTTCACAGCCTAAGAAGCAAATTGAATAAACAAAAAGCTTGATTTTTGAACTTACTGATCAAGTCTATAAATTAAGAAAGGGTAGGGTTCAAATGCCTCGTGTCTTTCATGCCTCAATCTGGCCTCACATCCTTATCTCCATTTTCAAAAATCCAAAGAGTCAATATCTGAACAGCTCAACATGATGTCCATATTAAAATGTGCTTGGAGATCAAATTTTATATTTTTTGGAAATATTTTACTATTGTTTTAGATAGGTACAAAATACTGTTTTTCAGAAGATTTTGGACCATCCAAAAACAGTGATTTTGTACCTATCTAAAAAAATAGTAAAAAATTTCCCAAAATTATAAAATTTGGTCTCCAAGCACATTATAATATGGAAATCATGTTGAGCGATTTGGATCGACTGTTTGGACTTTGGAAACGGAGATAAGGATGTGAGGCATGAAAGACATGAAGCATTTGAATCCTACTCATTAAGAAATTAGATTGTTACATGCTACTGAAGTGTCCAATACAATAGGAAATACTTTTTTAAACCCTAGAGAATAATTAGTTGTGTTTTGATTACTTAGAAACTTTCAACATCATAAATTTTATTGACTCACAGTAGCAATTTCATCAGCTTCTACCGCAGATGGTTCTTTGGTTAACTCACATTGTTGTTTCTTGTCCTTGGAGGCCTCAGCAGAATCAATACCTACAAGTTTCATTGATCATATATCTCTATTTAAAATCAATTTATAGAGATAATTTTGAGACAAAAGATCCAGAGTTTCAAGAAAATGTTACTTCTTTTTCCACGACTGCCGGTTTTTAAAGTTACTTCCAAAAATATTTTCAATTTTTACCAAATCAGGACTTTATAAGCTCCACAATTTGGTAAGGTACACTAATCAAGAATAGATAGTCCTTAATTGTGAAGTTGAAACAAAGCTAACCAGTTGTAACGAAATTTAACCCGATTTGACTCTCATTACACTCTTGCAACTAAGAACAGGCATTCATACAGCAATAGCAAGGAATAAACAGCTCATACTAGAAACTCACTGAATTTATTGTGCTATCATGTAACAGAATGATGATCGAACCTATATTAATTAACTATGTGAAAAGGCTTCAGTGCCTAATTCCCAGAATATTCTATAGTGTATTGGAAAAGGACAAAAAAAATCTTTCTTTTGTACCGACCTTCTGTTTTTGATGATTCAAGCTTAGATTGCCCTTTTGGTAGCATCAGAGACATATCCTGCCAAATGATATATTTTGATTCCATCAGAGATTTATGAAACAAACTCGATATATTCAAGTATTAATATGGCCTTTTGCTAATACTTAAATTTGAAAATGGAAATGACTAAAACCTGTTCTAGTGCTTCTTGGAACATCTCCTTCATGGTCTTATTTTCTCTCTTCAACACCTACAAATTCATGAACTAAACTAGTTGCATTCACTAAAATTTTACACATATGAGAGAAAATTTCAATGGGATTTCAACTTACATCTTCAAATTCAGAATTTGATTTAGAGGCATCCACATACATGCTACAAATGACAAAGGGTGAAGTGAAATAAGATAAAGCATAATAAAATTGTACATGAAAATATAAAGGAAAAGATCAGAACTCACTATTCATAAGTGCCATATAGACGAACTAGAAGCTCTTTCTTGGATTTCTTTCTCGGTTTAGCACCCACACTTCCTTCATCAAAAACCTTACAAAAGAAGAAAAAAAAAAATTTCATGGTTGATGTTTATTTGAGCAATGGTACTACTTGCCAGCATTGCAATATTCATCCTGGTACAAACTATGGGGCTGGAACTGGCCAGCTTTCTAAAATACAAACATTATATTATATTTGGTCAAAAAGCTTTCTACCAGTAGACAGCATTAGAACCTGGCAAATAAATCTTTTTCTGCTTTTAGCTTAAACTGGATCATAGGAAAACGACATATACAAACTAGGGGTAAAATAGTAAACCTTTAACAGTCTATGCTATAACCATTGAGTTGTTCCAAGATAGGCATCTGGGAAAAGGAAGAGCTACATGAAAGCAATGGATGCTATTGAAATGGAGTACTATATTCAATAAAAAAGGGAACGAAAAATAAGTTTTCCATTATAATAATTTAACGGTTGGTTTATCATTTGGTAAATAAGTAGTGGATGCTATCTCTAGGGTAATTTGCAAAAAAAAAAAAAAAACAATCTCCATCAGATTCTGTTAACTTTCAAAATTGGGGCAGTTTTACAGCATGAAAATCAACAGAACAGTTGGTGACAGTAACACGAAAAAAATGAAATGCCCGGAACATAAAACCCTAACATATAATATATTTTTTTTTTTGTTTTACCTGAGCAGGCCACCAAGAGGAGTTATGGATTTCAACCCATGTTAAATCACCTGGTTTGAACTGCTGATTAAGAATCTCAGCTTTAGTTCCATCTCCACCCAGTCTGTTACTGTCAACTGCATTTTCGTTTGATTTTCTCTTCCTCATATGTATAATTCAAATTTATCAATCATAAATGTTACCTACATTGAAAAAATAAGGTTAATTTAAGAGCATCTCCAACCCAGCAATCCGTAAAAAATTAAAAACAACTATAAAGCACTATTTAAAAATTAAATTCCTTTTAATTTCTTAACCCCTCCATCCCAGAAATTGGGTCAAAGCCAATAGGAAAGAGAATGAAGGAGTTAGATCCAAAGAAATTGGGTCAGAGCCAATAGAAA
Source organism: Carex littledalei (assembly GCA_011114355.1). Taxonomy (NCBI): domain Eukaryota; kingdom Viridiplantae; phylum Streptophyta; class Magnoliopsida; order Poales; family Cyperaceae; genus Carex; species Carex littledalei. The sequence goes on from CM022082.1 coordinate 15,180,483, forward strand.
AGAGAATGAAGGAGTTAGAGCCAATAGGAAAGAGAGAGAGTACCAGCATGTCCAAAAGAAATCATTTGCTTTATAAGCAAATTTGTTTTTTTAGAAATTGACCTACAACCCAACAATTATATTAGCAATTGACACATCAGATTAGCAATTTAAAAGAAATCACCATTGTAGATGCTCTAAGTTTATAGTCTTCAATTGGACAGGTGAAATAATTTGCTCAGACACAAACTTTGCACTTAAAAATCTTGAATCGAAATAGAGTGCCATGATACAGAATTGATTTTCCTTCTAAGAAAGTAACAAGAAAAACAAATAACCTATCAAACGAGGTAAGTACTAAGAAAAAACACAAGGTCTGGAATAACAACTATAAAGCATTTTGCATAACAACACTTTAATTTAACCTATCTGTCCTAGTAAAGTTCATTCTCCTTGATCAAATCAGAAAAAGAGAAGAGAAGAGAATAATCCAAAAGAGCCCATGCTAAAAATGCTAAAAATGCTAAAAAAAGTGAAAAAAGGGAATGACGCTACCTTTCCTTTAGCACCTTTTTCATCACAAATTCAAAACTAGTAAATTATACTCAGATTATCTACGAATTAAACCATGCTGCAGTGGAATAAGAGCCAATGCGAGCAATTTAGGGGAGAAAAATTACCAACTATAACTGTTTTTTCGAACTGAGACGATCACAAGCTAAAGAGGAAATAACAAAGAATGGAGAAACGATGAAGAAAAGAGGAAAGGAAGAGAGTAGAATACCAAGCACAGATGGCGTATGGAGGTTTATTCAAAATTCACTCTGTAAATTCTCTCGCAAGCTTCGCTTCGACACTTCTCCATCTCCCAGTGGCCAGTACTGAGTAGGGGTAAAAGCGTAATTTGCTCTTTCCCGAAAGGGAACAGCGAGGCTGCGAGAGAAAAGTCCGGTTTCTCTGAATTACCGCACCTTTTCAGTTTATCTCTACACCGTTCGATCATAATTTGGGCCAATCCGATTCACGTCTGTAATGTATATTTCCCTTTAATATTCGTGTGGATCTAAATCAGTGGTCTCAATCAAAACCCAAATTTTGAGTTAACTCAGAGGAAACGCAAAAGAACAATTGTACGACGATCTCATTTCTGATCAAATGTGGCCAAGGACGGTATGCGCCAATCCGTGTGGCCACGTTATCCGTCCGACAACAATCACACTATTTTAAATATTTTTAAAATTTTAAATTTAGTGAATGTCAAATGTTACTAGTTACTAGTTTGTGACACCACCAATATGTTATGACTACAAGAAAGTAGGTAAAGACATAATTTTAAATTTTCATTGTATTAGACAAAACTCAACATTTTTTGGAACCCACAACTTTAAAGAGAAAATATAGTTCATGAACTCGGATCATTATAGGGGTGTAAACGGAGCGGATTCGGAACGGATAATGCTAATACCAAATCCGTATCCGTCTTTCAATGAGCGGATACGGATACGGATACGGATAGTAAACGGATATCAAAATTTAAAACCATATCCGCCTTAAACGGATACGGATACGGAGCGGATAATTTTACGGATACGGATTCGAATACGAATATAGAACAAAATAAACAAAATAAAGAAGTAGTAACAAAAGATAGTGTGGTGTAGTGGTTTGTATCTTGGTTGCTTAGACTTTCACCTCACATGACATGGGTTCAAATCTCCTTGAAGGCAAAATAATTTAAAACCTCACATGATACGGATACGGATACGGATAGTAAACGGATATCAAAATTTAAAACCATATCCGTATCCGTATCCGCATCTTCTGTGGGTAATTGATAATTATCCGTATCCGTTTAAATCCGGATACGGATTATATGCGGATTCGGAGCGGATATCCGGCCGGATATCCGCATCCGTTTACAGCCCTACGGATCAAACTTTAAAGAGAAAATATAGATTTAGACTTTTAAATTGCAACTAGTATTAGATGATATCTACATATGAAAATAATATATTAAATGATATATATTTTTTTGGATATTTTTTACATATTTTCTTAAGAAAAACTCAAACAAAATATCATATTAAATGACAAATAACATTTCTTAAAATGATATAAAAATAGAAAGAAATAAAGACATGATCAATCAATTATCAATCAATTTAAAAATTCCTTAAATAACATTTAAAAAATAGAAAAAAAATCATACAATTTGCACGTGAATAGTACATATCTAAATAATTAGATTTCTACACGTAAAAACATAAAAAAGATACATAAAATCAGAATATTTATTCAGAGGGCTGATTCAATTCGAAATTTCATCTTTTAATCCAAGTTTTTGGCGATTAGAATATCTCTGTGCTTAATATAAAAATGGAAATATTCATAAAAGATCTCCGGTCTTGATTTTAAACATGAAAATTTCTATTTTTCCAGATTTGTAAATGATATAATTTCCGTTTGAAACTTTCCGAAGCAAGCAAATTGGCGATCCATATAATATGAAAAAAAAGGTTAAAATTAAAAAAAATCACAAAAATGTATAGTTTTCATTTTTTTTAACTATGACACGTTATCTATATTTTATTTATTCAATTCAGATTTTCTCTTATTATTTATTTTGACAAAAAAATATGCCTCGTGTCTCATGCATGTCTCGTTCAAGGGTGAGGCGAATTTGGAATAACAGGCCGACAGACCGGTAGATATGACCACGACCACTGCTGGAGTAGAAGAAGTGGTCCGGCAATCTGCTTATTCTTCACCTGAATTTTTACAGTATGTGCAATTTCAGTACTTACTCAACCCTAATATTTGTAATACAAAAATTACAATATTAGTATAGACTTACCAGACAAGCATGACACAAGCCTCTGTATAAGTGGGCGATCACAGCTCCACCCCAGTTCCACCTCGATGGCCTCTCAATGTCCTTCAGTAGAGAGAGGAACATAATCGAGACTACGTCACCGCTGGAATCCACGAACATGACGTTACCACATAAGTCCATCAAAAACGCCCTAATATACCTGCAATGTAAAATAGTCAACATAAATAATTTTTATTATTGTTGAGTTCATAAAATATTTTAATTTCCAAATATTTATGATTACCTCTTCACCGTACCTAGAATACCGGAACTCATCCTCCTCCCCCTTCTTCTTCTTCTTCTCCTTCTGCAGCGCTTTTGGATTGGCCCCCAACAACTCCGGTATCATCTTCGTCAGGTCTGGATGGTCCGAGACACCACCTATGGAAAAATCAACAACCCGTACACGATATTCAACAACCCGCAAGGCAATTCCCTAACAATTCCTAACAATTTCTATCACAACACTTACGAAATATCAAAAATCCGAGTAATTCAATCGAGTCGGAAAAATCAACAACCCGCACACGATAATTAACAATTCAATTTCTAGCAATGGATCCAATGCCATCACAAGGCACAAAACATAAATAAAATGAGTTATGTCGGGTTACCCGGAAATAATCAATTTATGCTTCGTGATTCGTGATTCTGGCCTTACTTAACCTCAAGCTTTGTGGGTGGGAGCGGCCTTACGAGAGAGAGAGGCGGATTTAAAAAAAAAAAGGGCACAGACCTAAACCACCCAAACATGAGGTGGATTTATGAAATTATTTCAGTCCGGGAGTATATTTGTTATTTTTTTCTTGGAGGGTATTAATAAAAATTCGGTACATGTTTTGTATGTTTCAAAAAATATATATTTATTTGTGCTCAATTTTTTTAATGCCAACTTTTTTCTATAGAAATTGTTTAAACTAAGAAAACAACATAGTTTGAGTAAAGCTTATACCAAATTAAGCTTTTTTATGAAGTTTTACTTCAAAAATCATTAAATCAATTTCAAGCAGTAAAGTTGGACAATTAAGTATTTTGTTAAGCTTTAAATCAACTTCAAAAATCATTAAATCATTAAGCTTCTTTAATGACCTTTAAGTATTTTGTCAAGTACATAGGATCAAGATATATGATTTTTATTTTAAAGTGGGACCCGAAACCGTAATTCTTGCCGAAATTTTTATTAATAGAAAATAAAATAAATAAATATCGATATTGAAGAACGATTTGGCAGAAATTCGAGATCTAACAAAGACGTTATGGTTCATAATGGCCAGATTAGCACCTAACTACCTACGTTAGTATAACAAAAATACGGGCCGTTATGGTCCATAATGGCCAGGGACGCGCTGAAAAAAAAAAAAAATCAGACCGTTATGGTCCATAACGTTCAGCTACAGTGATTTTTTTTTTTTTTTTCAAAAATCGCACACTGAAGCCAAAAAAAAAAAAACACTGTTGCTGGACGTTATGGACATAACGTCCAGCTACAGTGTTTTTGTTAATTGGAGATCATTAGTGATCAGATTAACTAGACGTTATGGTCCATAACGTCCAGCTACAGTGCCCTGGACGTTATGGACCATAACGTCTTTGTTAGATCTCGAATTTTTACCAAATCGTTTTTTATTGTCGATATTTATTTATTTTATTTTCTATTAATAAAAATTTCGGTAATTCTTGACCCAAATTCATTCAATCTCTCTGCACCATTTCACTGTGCGAGTGGTCCAAATCAGTCAAATCATTCTGCCAAGTGAGGAGAGATCTGTATTTTTTTTTGTGTGGCACTTACACTGTAACGAGCGTGTGCAAGTTGCAATATATTCATTATTCATTGAGGAGGGATCAAGTTACAACAAATTTGAGTTACAATAATCATTTTTTTCATTTTTAAAGTCCAAATCGTCGATCCAAACCTTTCAACATGATCCCCACAATAAAATGTACTTGCAGATCAAATTTTATATTTTTTTGAATTTTTTTACTATTTATTAAATATTTTACAAAAAATAGTCATATTCAGACCATTGAATTGTGTACCCATCTTAATAAATAGTAAAAAAAATTCAAAAAAATGTAAAATTTGATCTACAAACACATTTTATTTAGATAATCATGTTGAACGGTTTGGATCGACGATTGGACTTTGAAAATGAAAAAAATGGTTGTTGTAACTCAAATTTGTTTTAACTTGATCCCTCCTCTTATTCATTAACCATATTTGCTCTTGTGCTGGATTTATCTTGGTAATCAGGGGTCACTCAGGGGCATTGTCCTCTTTGGATTTTGAGTTTTAATAGAGATTTATCGGTTCCGATTGACTTTACCTTCCCTGAAATTTTTTTTGCCTTCTCTGAAAGTTTAATTTGTAATTCGAGTTAAGTTTATGATTAACATTGAAATAAATCTGTTGAATTTTTAGTGAACGATTCAAGCTGATTAATTACAATCTACGTATTGATCTTGTAGAAAATAAGATATTATATATTTTTCAAGATTCTTTTACTATTTTATCGTTCATCTTAAGAATCTTAAACCATACAATAATAGTTATTTTCTCCTTACCAAGAAAATAGGAAAAAAAAAATCTTAAAGAATATAAGATTTTGATTCAATTTTATACAATAACATATCTTTTAATAAACACATGATTAATTCATGATGTAAGATTTACAAGTTATAAGCCTTTGTACTCTAAATGGTTCTTACATTGTGGTATCGTTGGCATGAAATGATCTAAATTTACTTGCAAGCATTACCCATCATGAATAGCATTAACAACACAACTGTGACAGCATGCAAATTGATGTGATTTGAAATTGGAAAAACTACTACTAAACAACAACTAAAAAAAAAAAAAAAAGGAAAAAGAAAAAGACAACATGGTCATCTTGACCAACTAAGCTACAATTTTACCATAACACAAACCCTAAATTCCACATCCCTTAATTTTTCAACAGCTGATGAACTAATCCCCAGCCAAATGCTACATTATACCACAACACACAGCAAAGCACTGACCTTCCAGCTGTACAAGCCCAAATATGCACTCTCCATCCCCAAGAAACTTCAAAACTTCTCATATTTCCAATATGCACCAGCACCACTCTTTCCATCTCATTGTTCAACTAAATAATCGATTAAACTATTTCACCATCATTCATGTCTACCACCACCTTCTTCAAGTTTGCATTTATTCTCTTTTTAGCCACCATTTTTTTAGTATAACTCGCTGAATTGGCCTCATTCTTTCGTGGACGACCCCGACCCCTCTTTGCTGGTTCACTACTGGGTGAAACAACAACAGTACCAGCACCAGTACCTTCAGTAGCACTACTTTCCCAACCCATACTTGGCAAAACCACAGCCGGTACATTCCCAACTACAGGTACATCTACTAGAACTGATCCAGGTGTAACAGATAAACCTGGACTTGGCTGATTCTTACGCGGCCGACCCCGACCCCGCTTTACAGGAAAACTATTCGGTGTACCAGTGATAATACCAGTACCATTAACACTCTCGTCTCCTATCTTCAACAGAATCGCACCGGGCTGTGCACTAGGTAAATTTACCAGACCTGATTTAGGTGTAGCACGTGTACCTGAGCCCGGCGGATTCTTACGTGGTCGACCCCGGCCACGCTTTCCAGTAAAACTATTTGATGTGCCAGTGCCAGTACCAGAAACATTAACACTCTTTCGTCCTATTTTCACTGGAATAACACCGGGCTGTGTGCTTGGTAAATTTACTAGACCAGATCCAGGTGTAAAAGGTGTACCTGGACTCAGTTGATTCTTACGGGGCCGACCCCGCCCCCGCTTTACAGGAAATGTATTCGGTGTACCAGTGACAAATCCAGTACCATTAACCATCTCTCCTCCTATCTTCGGTGGAACCACACCAGGTTGAGTACCAGGTAAAGAGCTTGACCCAAACTGGGAGCCCAGACCATACATGCCCCCATAACCAGGCCCACCAGGAAACCCTAAGGGGAAAAAACCCCAGGTGCAGTAATACATATCGGTATCTGGCACAATTGGTGGTGGCTCCAGCATTGCTGCGGCGAAGAATGGGCGACGACAGCTGTGGCAAAGCAAGTACTGTCCCTCACAGAGCCGCCCGTACTGGTGCACATGGCAACAGGTAGTGCACATGGTCCAGAAATTCGTCGGCTTGGGCACAGATTTACCCATCTTGGCTGATGATTCTCCCTTAAGAGATGCTGATTTAGGAGATTTAGTCACAGTCGGCAACTTTGCAGGTTTTGTAGGGGTTTTATGAGGCGAAGACGAAGCAGGAGGTGGCGGAGGGGGTGGAGGTGGAGACGGCGACCTCGGTTTTAATTTCGGCTTGGAAAGCTCCAATTCATTGTCAAAGAGAGCCTTTGAAGGGGGATCCGACAGCACAGCCCAGGCTTCCGCCACCAATCGAGCTGCATCCGTAAACGCAGGTGTAGGAGTATCGCGATGAAGGAGGAGAGAGAGGCGCTGGTAGTGTAGCGACACGGCGGCGGGTTCAAGGGAGGAAGGAAGGGAGGAGTCGAGACCAAGCACAGCGTAATAGTCAGGGTGGCCGTTGATGCGTCGTTGCTCGACCGACTGGAGCACCTCCGCAGCAGCCACGAGTTCCTCCGCACCAGGGACAAGAGGGTCAGCGGAGACCGACTGTTCCACGAATTGCTTGCATCCCTCGAAATCGCGCGCTTCTAGAAGTTTCCCAGCGACGCCAAGCCAGCGGTCGGCCTCTTGTCGGCGTGGGCCGACGCCGCCTCCGCCTCCGCCTCCGTCGGGATTCATATTGGATTCGGGTTTTGGGGGAAGTGAGGTGGGGAGTGTGGAGATCGGATTCGGACTCGGAGGCAGAGCAAAGGGTTAGTTAATCTTCGTTCGAGTCGAGGGTGGGATTTTTACGGATTGCACCTCAAAATAGTTTGAAATATGAAAGAAAGTGTTCGTAACTTTCAAAAAGTTAATCTGAACTGTAACAACTGTGTGCCATGCTTCCAAATCCCAATGGACCCAATCAAATCATACGGTAGAAAGAATCGGACGCGTATTCTCTGCATTAACTAAAAAAAGGAATCTTTTGAGTTAATGAATCTGAACCGTCTGATTTTAAACGGAGCCAATCCGAGTTCTGACTATAACTTAGGGGGATTTTCAATATTCGTGCGGATCTAGTCCGCACGAATCTTAAGATAGATCGGATGGTCAAAATTCATCAACTCAAAACATTCCTTTCAAGTTAACGCAGAGGACGAATTCGAAAGAATCAGGAAACCGTAGCTTACGCATGGGACCTACGTGACATATTCTAAAGGGTAAATTTAGGTCGAGATCACGTTATTTGTCACGAATTGAATATTGATTTTTGTCACGTTATTTGTATGTCATAAGGTCTTTTTCACAGCATAATTTTTTAATAAAAAAACATTATATAGAATATTAGATAAATTGTTTGATTTTTTTCAATCCAATAGAAGGAACTCAAATGGTAGTGAAAATAGCGTGCTAATTCAAATTTGGAATAGTCACTAACCCAACAAAATATTGAATTAGCAAAATAGCATACTAACCCGAGCTAACTCAAGTATTGATAATAGCTACTTTTTCATTCAAATATAGAATAGTCACTAATCCGAATTTGGAATAGTTGCTCACCCAACTAATCATGCTATTCCTTGGCACCCAAACATTTGGTTGGATTGAGAATAGGTTATTCTTAAGAACAAGCTATTCGGTGTTTGGTTGGGTTAGAATAGCTAGAATAGGGAACCAAACTTGTTTGTCTTATTAGAACAAACTATTCTCACAAAAAGTTGGAACAAACTATTATAATAAGATAAACGTCAATTTTGCTATTCTAAGATTGCAATCAAACTGGAGATTCAGTTTCTTTAATTAGCTTTAACTTTGCATGTAGGTTTATTTCTTTCAGTGTCACATAAAATGAATAACTAAAGGGTTATTAGCTTTTGCATGCATATTTATTTAGTTTAATTATGTAAATGGTTAATTTACTTTAATTTAGTTTTATTTAGTTATCTGTGGTTATTGTTAGTTAATTTAATTAATTTATGTTATTTGAGTTTTATTTAGTTATGTGGAGTTATTGTTAGTTAATTTAGTTTAATTAATTAAGTTACTTTAATCAATTTAGTTTTATTTAGTAATGTGTAGTTATTGTTGGTTAATTTAGTTTATTTAAGTTACTTTAATAGAGTTTCTTATGTTTAATTTTAGGTAAATAACATGTGATTTAGGTAACAAAAGTTTGATTCAGAATCATTTAGATTTATTTTGTTCCCTGTGATTTTTGTACATAAATCATAAGTACTAAATAGGCTATTCGGCACCAACCATTTATTTTTTTCGGTGCCAAAGAGTTTTAAAAATTTCAGTATAAACTATGACACAAAAGTAAATAAATTTCGGTGTCGAATAGGCTATTCGATACCGAAAAATATAAATGGTTGGTGTCAAATAGCCTATTTAGTACTTATGATTTATGTACAAAACCAATCAATCAAGTTGGTTCTCTAAAATTCTGTTTTTTATTTATAATTTATAAAGAAAATTCTTTGTAGACCACATTCATTGCAGTCTTGTTATTTTTCAAAATTAAAAAAATGATGTTAGTGATTTAATTTATTATATTTTAATGCTAATAAAAGAATTGGCTCGTGAATAAATGATTTCCAATTTGAAGTGATCCAATTTTACAATGTTATGTCCGTTGTGTATTACAAAGGCAACAACACACAAAAGCTTTCAATTTATATAATAACCTCAATTTGGCGAAAGTCGGAAATTCTGAGTATAAATATTAATTTCTAATTAACTTTGGATATTAATAAAAATGTCGGCCTATTGAGAAGTTCGGATTTCTGTACAAGTGTACAGCAAATCAATAATTGCAGCATATCCACCTTTGAATATTTTATTTTTAAAAATTTAGTAATTTTTTTTATAGAATAAGATAGATGATGAATTTTTTTTAAGCCATAGAAAGAACTGCATATTTGATGCGGTTCATTTACCTCTGCCTCTAATTCTCAAACGAATTTTTGAATTTAAATCCCGACTTAATTCCGAAATTTAATATCCAAATGTAATTCTCAAATTGTAATATAATTGCTAGAATGTGAAAAATTGAAATGTTGATTGTAAATTATTAATATATTGTATTGAATTGTTATTGTCATTTTATATTCCATTAAAAGGAAAAATAGGAAACTTCAATGAGATTTTTCAAGCATCGAACAATTTTTTATTCGAAAATGGTTGATATAGGCAATGAATATAGATATTTTTGCAAGTTTTTCGGAATCGGGTTATAATAAGAAATCAGATTTTTTTCATAAAAAATTACATTGGTAAAAGTCCGAATTTTTATTTGCAATTTTTGTTGGATATCTTCGGCATGTTAATTAATTTATTTTGATCAAATAAAATTATTTGTTAACAAATTCATTTAAAGTTCAAATCAATTGTCAACAAATTAATATTTTTATTATTATTATTTTTAAGTAAATAATTAAAATAGAATTGTTAGAATGTGAAAAATTGAAGTGCAATAAATAATTTTAAAGAATAACAACACATGCGATTTCTTTGGGGTGAAAACGGTAAGGATAATATGATAATATCCGATCCGTATTCGATCCATGTTCGAAAAATTAGATGTGGATATCCGATATCCGAATATCCGTATGGATATGAATACTGATATGATTTTACGTTTCAATTATTCGTATCCGAATAGTAGATATATATCATATATTTTAATATATATTATGAAAAAATATTGTTATTCACTATTAAAATTAGATAAATATTATGAACTTTGGTAGTTTTTAATATTATTTTAATAAATATCAGTATTCAGAAAATAAAAAAAAATATGAATATGAATTTAGCACTATCCGCTCCGTTTTCACCCCTAGATTTCTTACAAAGGGAAAAATTGTGGCCAACTGCGCAGTAGTGCTGTGAAACGCTAGAAACGGCCCCAATCCTTATTCTTTAAAATATTTACCATCATTCTGATTCTTTAAAAAAACTGTACTACTTTTTTAAAAATAAAAAATTCTGCGAATTTGGACCTCACGAATATACTGTTGGTTTTATTGTAAACACTGCAACAACACTAAATATAAGAAATTAATCAACTACTTTCATAGAAAAGATAAATGTAGATCAAACAGTTTTCTTCTTGGTATGTTTGCAAATTCTATAATCGAATTTTATAATCTTTTCAAAGACCATACTACAAACATTATTTTTATGAACCAATTACCAGAAAAAAAATGCAGTCTTTGTCAAAGTCATATAGTTTTGAAGTCCTTCAAAATATCACTTGGTAGTTAATAGTCGATGGTTTTTATAGAATTCTATAAACTACACGTTATTTGCTAGTTGATTGCACAAGAGGCAAGATAACATGATTACCAAGCCAACAATTCTCTTATACTTGACTCAACTCAAATTTGCAAAACTTAGTAAGAGCTCAAGTAAAGCTTGTTATTGAGCAATTACTGCATCAATTCAATTTAAAGAAATGATTATCCTATCTGAAACAACCAAACAAACTAAAAGCTTTCTATGAACTGATGAAAGTAACAACTTCCCTAATATGCTTGACACTACGCTGGAGCTTAAATTTTATATTTCCTCATCTTCCAAGCAAATACGCTGCATGTATAAAACACTGTGCTGGCTATAACAAGTACACCGGCATACACTGAAACTGTAGAGGCACAAAGGTAGAGATATCTGCACCAATTTGAATTAGAAACTATCAGGTATATATTTCAATTCTTCACACCACGAAAAGCATGGTCCAACTCAATTTTACAATACTAAAAATCAGTATTTGCACTAATACCATCACTAGTTCTGAATTTCCTGGTTGAGATGATACATAGTTTAATCAAAAAATGAAAATGAAAGACTCTGGTAAAGTCAGACATGACTCCGGTAAATAAGATGATATATTTCTATCTTTTATGTTCACGTACAATGAGCTACAAATTAAAAACAATATGTGCTGATGATTTCAACTGAGAAGGTAGGGATATAAACAAGGGTAGTGTGCCAAAACTTTTTGTTAAGAACTGGTACCAACAGTAAAGTACCAGTTCTGAGTGCTGAAAATGAAAATAGGATGTGTGCGAGTATAGCTTAAATGGATATTTCCATAAGGAAGCCATCGAATGCTTTCCACAAATTGATTTTAGGCAGCTAAGTAGTAGGGTAATTACTTGATTATTTGTTATGGATTTATATTTTACTGGTTTTGTTCGATGTAGTTATGCATTTCATTAATGAAATGAGCCGTATACCCTTGGTTTCCAAAAAAAAAAAAAAAAAGAAACAATATGAGAACTTACTTGGGTGAAAACACACTCCAAACAAAGAGATGATTTCTCATGAGAAGCAACACAACCGTAAAAGAAGTCAATGCAATCGAATTAACTACCAGAGGAACCAAGCATGGGATTGCAACCATTCTTTCCAATAATGTTCTCCATTCAAACTTCTCTTTAGATGAGATCACTACACCATCTACCATGGCTGAGATGCACATCACTGTACTGAGATGCGATAGAATAGGCGATGAGTAGGTAATGCAAAACATTAGTATCCCAGAAAGAACTGTGGAGTAACTTGAGATACCCTTTTGACATAAAAGGAAGGCAACAATCATCAATTAGAACAAATTAACAAAAAAGGTTGTTAAAAATGATTGTTGAAAAGATTTGCGGTTTAGGATTTTTACTATGAAAGCTCCTGCAACATCAATAGTTGCAAGGCTGTTGCTGTTGCCAAGCCCAAAATGGCCAGAAAGGCCTAAGAAATGAATAGCAGCAACCTAAGAAATTGCAAAAAAACACAGAAGTTAGATAGTAAATGATACAATATTAAAATAAAAAATTACTGGATTAGCAGTTCAAATAAAATAAAAAGAAAATAATAAAAAAAATCAACAACTGAAAGATTTCAGATCAATCAAATTTGGATAGAAACTTAAATATAGACGTAAAAGTTTAGCTTGCTAATTGACAGTACCTTGACCCAGCCCTTTCGTAGGGATCCACCTATTGCAAAAAGACTTAAACTTGCGCGAAGTTGCATATAAATCAACAAAACTGGAACTGCATTCACCGGTTGCTGGAGAAGCAGTTGCAAGAGACACCAGAAAGCCACATAGGTTGACCCAATAGCATATAAACACTCTCTAATACCCAAGAAAAGATCCCGCTTGCTAGAAACCGACCAAACCCAAGGCAACACAATTGAAGATGAGATTACTGAAATGCCTCCGATAATGTAGACAGCTTGTGGTATCCATGTGGTCCCATGATCAATGAGCATCATATTAGACGTATTATTTTTAATAGATTGTAATAGAACCAGACATGCACCTATAAGATAGTTTAACCATAAAACTAATTTAAAATGTGATTTTAGAATGGAGATTGATTTTGAGAAGAGGGTGAAAAGGGACAAAATGGAGGTTATATGTAGAAATGTTATAGTGGAGGGACTGGACTGCAAAAGTAGCTTGGAAATATCAGGAAGGTGGACCCAGTTGATGCCGCCCTGATGCCAACCTCTTAAAATTCTTCCAAAAATGAGAGACAAAATGACAGGGGATATTACTTCGGGCAAGTTTCCATTTGGTCCTTTTAGTAGACCTTGGACTTGCGAGAGAAGGAAAATTAAATAAAGGGTTGAGGTGAGGAAATGCCATGTGTATTGCTCTTCCTCAACAAATGAGCTTGAGCCGAAACTTATTGCATGGAGGAGGATAGTTATAAAAATAAAATAATCTTCTATACACCATCGATTATCGTATATTTTGTGAAACAACTGAAATGTGAGGCCTATAAATAGAAAGCATGACATAAGCATCAAAACAACTGCAAACAGGAGGATGTGGATAGGTTTCTGCAATTAACATTTCAAAATAAAGTAAAACATGTCAGTATTCTAAAGATAAGGGAAATACAAAGTGAATAATTCAACTTTACTTTTTCAAAGTAAATAAGTACTTGTCTACTATGGTATCAGTGTGATTAAGTTTTACTGGTACATACCAATCGGAATTGGACTATAGTGGCTAGCAGCCATAGCACAATCAGGTTTCAGTTTTTCCTTTCTTTTATACTGTTCTTTTTCTCAAAATTTTAGGGTGGGTTTCCTTATTATTGGTGGTTCTATCTTAGTAATGGACACCAATAAATGATAACACGTAGCTTAACAGAAAATTACATCTGTGGCTCTATGAGACAACCACTCACTAGCATTTCTCAGAAATAACTTGTAGGACTCAGAAGCAATCTCAAAGTAGTCAGTTCTGCACAATAGTAAATAAAATAAAATATAACTGAGAAACAAATTAACAAATAGAAAATAACTTGCAAGAAATATCTGCTCTCATTTTCTTCCTCAATGTTTTTGTAAAACGATTTGGACCAACCGAACAAAGTGGTCAATCTGGAATTTCTGTATCAAATTATTTTATCTAGTATTATTTTGATTTTGCAATTTTGTTGCCCAATTTCTTATTAAATTCACTGAGGAGATGAAAGAACTAAGAAAAAAAATGAGCACATGGACATTGAGATGTCACCAAATAACAGTAAAAAAATTCCCAAAAGTTCTTAGATGAGAAACTTACCTTAGACTAGAGTTATTTTGAAGCCTCCAAGAATTGTGAGCGGCAACAGCTTTCGAAAATAGATTGCAAAATTTAGTATTGGTAGAGTCGGTAGAAAGGTCGGCTTCTAAATCCAGACTAGAAGTAGAAGAAGTTGAATAATCACAACATAAACGAGGTAAGTTGGCTCTTAATAAACTCAGTAGTTGCCATGAGTTTAGCTCCAAGGCCCTTAATCTTTGTTCCTCTGTATAAGCAAAGTGCAAGATGGATATACAATTATATTTTATGGAAACCCATCTGTTTTCAAAAGTTTTCACAAAAAAAAATCATTGGAAAAAGGGTTACATAAAAGAAAAAAAAAATAGCACAGTGAAATGGTAAAAGGGACCTCAGTAGAAAAAGGTTAACCATTATTATTTTTGAATGATAGACAAAGATTGCTACAATTAACAGAAGTTTGTATTCCATTGCTTTCTAATGCTGGTTAAAACCATTTGAATAAATTGTTATAGTTTTTTATTACAAAGTGAAAAATTTATGGCAAATAGTATAAAAAAGGCAAGGGCTATTCTGCCATTTCTTTAAAGATCTTTCAATATGTACCTATTCTTAAGGACATTTTTCCATTACATAAAGGAGTGTGAAATGAAACTCACCTGGTAAAGACTGAAAGACATTTGTTATCATCACTCCTATGTTATTTTTTGGAATAGGTACACCAAGCAAAAGAGCAAGGGTTGGGGCTATATCTACCTGGAAAAGAAGTAACGTTACGTGGAAATATCATTAAATATTTGACACTACAAGATGCAAAAATTTAATTCCGGGTGCCAAGCTGAACCGGTCAACAATTGCCAGTCTAGTTTTATTAGAGAAATATTTAATAATCAATGTGCCAGGAAGAGACAACAATATAATCAATCTGTTTTCTTCTAATATACTAAATTCTGGCTCATGTATCATATATCTCTAAGGACAATTGACTTCAACTTAAAAAACTATGACAAACGAAATATTTCCAAGAAACATATCTTCACATATACCTGAAAAGCTTCATTATTGACATTTTTACCATGAGTCGTAGTCCTGATACCATGACCAACAAAAAGAGCCAGAGAATCAGTTTCTTCATATGATGATCCACCATGGTTACCTGCCTCAGTCATGCCGTGGTCGCTAACTACAACCTGAAGGAAAAATAAAATGATATTAATTTATTTTAATTTGGTTGGTTATGGTCAGGTCAGTTTTGGGTAAATTAGGGGAGTTGACATTGCCAAAAAGCAAAACTTTGATGGTTTTGGATGCATATTGGCATTTTCCTTTTTCATGAAATATTACCCAAACAAATTTGTATAATTTGACACTTAACTTTTAGTCCTATACGGCTATGCTTTATGAAACATACCCCTCAGAATCTAATTCACAATTAAAAAATTATAAAGAAGTTTAAATCACAAACCAAAAGGGTTTGGCTGTTGGAATTCTTTTGAGGAATGATACTTTGCATATGGATTTCTTTTATGATGTCATCCATCTCTTTAAGCTTTGGTGCCATCAAGATGCTGTCATTAGACATGCACTGTATCAGTCAATTACGAAACCAAGATACAAATATGGAAATAAAATTGAGAATAATCCTATCAAAGAGATTTACCTCTGACGCCCTCCAATATGCCCAACATGATCTAAGCCTAGGTAGTGAAGAATCTACAAGGAGAACATCAAAAGGAATATATACCACTTTTAAACCATTGGTCAACAAATAATACTTTGCTTATAATATGACGGGTGATTCTTCGGTAGGCTGTCTACTGTTCTGTTGCTACTAACAAGATAAAATGCAAGTTGCATTTAGTGTATGAAATACTTGCATGATTGTGCCAGTCTTTGATGCATCTAATTAGGATTAGCAGGTATCGTATGAATGTATATGACAACCTCTACTTAAGCAAAGAAGTGACAACCAAAGAAACAAGAATATACAAAAAAATTATTGGTATTTTTTTTTTGAAGCTACCCATATTTTAGATTCACAAGTAAATTAATTTGCCAGGGAACAATTAGAACTTGTACTCTTTACAAAGAAAATTAGTACCAAGAAATTCCAGTCTTTTGCAGCAAGCTCCACATCTAGATGCCGAGAAACATTAAAATCTACCTCAACTGTGTCTTTAACCTGATGAAGAAGATACAATACTCACTTTAAAAAGTTAAAAAACAGCTAAATGATAAAAAAAAAAAAAAAAAACATTCTTCATTACTAACGAACAGCAAGGTGTAAATCATTCAGAAAAATATGGTAAAAGTGGAATGTTAGTTCTGAGGAGACACATGCAAGAGTGAACTAAATAAATACTAATTTTAAGCAAAAAATCCACCTTGTGGTTTCTTTCTTCTGTAAATTTATTTGGCTATATTTTGTGCTCTTAGTGTACACTTTAAGGATTTAATAGGAACAAAGAAAGTAAGTTGACTTATTATCAAAGAATAACCAGTTAAGAACTTACAAAAAAGCTGCCAACTCCATCTTGTCTAGAGAATAAATTTGGAAACAATTTAATCCACGTCTCATCCCCAAGCATAACCAACCTCCAGCCAATTGAATACAACTGATCTGCATGTAAGACCAACTAAATAAAATGTTCTTTAATTTAATTTCATGAATGTGCTATTGAGCTATAAAATGATTTGCACTAACAAAGGAGATTGTCGTCTAAGAAGGCTTGAGTGTTAAAATTGAATGCTACATCTAAGAATCCCCCAATCGCACCAGACACCATAGCCTAAAGAATGAGAAAAACTTAAGAGTGAACATATTGCGAACCACGGAATGGATAATTGTAACAGGAAACATCAATTGTAAGCATTGCAATTTTAGCTGGCACATTATATATGTGCACTAATGTCTCATCCAAAATGGCACTGGTACAGCATAAACCAGTTCCAGCATTTTTCCATACATTTTTCTTAATATATCTTGACTTTAAAGCACGAGCTGGTATCTCCAACACCCTCAATCAATAAATTACACAACAAATTGAATAATTTTGAACAAATGCCCCCCTAAACGTGAAAAATATTTAATTTACATCCCTCCTCTTATACCTTATAAAAGAACCACCAGTTCTTTTTTTATTTTCTAGTGAGAAAAATGTAGGGGTGATTATGACATTTGTTCAAAAATGAAATCAGAACAGGAAGGTTAGAGTAGGTGCTTTTGATACTCTGTAGGACTATACCTGACATTTCCCTCATAGCATTTCTTATTTTGGAGTATGCAAGATTGTTCAAGGTTGGGCATGAGTATACAGAAACTAAGTGAGAACGAAAAAGGTAAGATAACTACCATCAATTGTTTTACTATAGAAGTTTTACATTCGATTGCCTTCCAACAATTATTTAATCTCAAGGCTCCGTAAAAGATCCTAAGATAGATGATCTTACTTTTAACCTGGGCATGGTAACAGTAGGAGGCGCGGCTTTTGCATGAAAACCAACAGCCAAGTCATTTGACAATAAATACTGAGTATATGGCATCGCCTCCACCATTGCCTTAGCTGGAGGTTCTCTATCTTTTCCAAGGAGAAATTCGGCTGGTAACCCATCAATAACCTAAACTGACAACAGAAGCATTTACAAGAAAACATGAAAGGAAGGTAATTTTCAGAGGGATGGAAATAATTTTGAGTATCCAATGCATCATTTTGTTAGTAAATTACAACAGCATACCATAAGTATCAGCCGGTCATAGACAGGATGTATGCTAGAGAGTTCCTGGAAAAAAGGAAGTTATATAAATACATTAGCCCCTTAGAAGTTTAGTTATAATAGAAATCAGCCAATTAGGTTAAATAACATTACACAAGTGACAAGTCACATCTTAGTAACTCCAGTAGCACTTGCTGCTACAAATCTCACTAATTCAGTATCGACCCAGCACATTATTTTAGTACTATATATGTGAATTTTCAATTTACATTATTCCCAAAGTTTCAAAGCCCCCAATTTTGGTTCATCAGATTTTAAATTTTGGTCCCTGCAATCACTTCTTAGTCAAATTCAGGGACAACAAACCTAGTCAAAGCTTATTTAGAAAGAGTTGGTTTGATGGGATCTTTTTTAGTAAAACACAACAGATTGGGCAACACTTTTGGTACAGCTTTTGAAATATACACTGTACCCTTTTTGGGCATAAATTTGATGTCTAGATTCTAAATTTCCCAATTACCTACTCTACTTTCTGGTATAGCCTCATAAGCATCAAATAAACAAAGAAGACCAACTATTGCCTACTCATCTCACTTGTATATTCACTAAACAACATTATGGAAAGCAAACGCATTGCATGAAATACCACCTCATATAAAGACTTGAGCTGCTCTGAGGAAAGATCTGTCTTTTCCACATCTCTTATTGAATCACAACTCGGCATTTGGTAACTCTCTGGACCACTACACAATTTCAAACAGTACCAAATTAGAGTGGAGATTACAAATAAGAAATTCAATTATACAATTGAGAGATAGTGGGGACGCACCTGAAACCAGGGAGAGTGGGTTTAACGGGAAAGAATCCGAGTAGAAAGAGAGAGATTCCAGCGATCTGAAGCAGCGCCGCCGTGGAAACCCCCACAGCAAGTGTCGAGCATTTTAGAGAAGAAGGCATGGAATGGAGAGAGTATTGGAAAGAGAAGAGATCGAAAGAGGGAAGGAAGGGGAGAGAAGGCGGGAGGAAAGGAAAATGGATTGATTTGAGCTGAGAAATGTTATGCTGATTGATATTTGTAGCTGTAAATCATAGATTTGTTTCAACGAGACCGAATTCGTTTCACCTAAGGTAACATAATATTTATGCTTGAATCTGGAGCGTCCAATCAAAACATGCAACTATTAAAGCGACTCGTGCTGCCCATCGGACGGCCATAATCTAAACAGAAATATTCTGTTACCTCAGAGAATATGGATTCAACGAGACCAGTATGCAATGACCTGTCGGAAATGGTTGAGTTTTGTGAGATGAGTTGTACAGACGCTAGATCCGACCCGTCACAGTGACCTGCAAAACGGGGAGTTAAAAAAACTTTTAAGATAATCTTTTTAATAGATTAATGTCAAATTTTAAATTCAATAATAATCAAAGCTATCAATATGTGCTCTAAATAAATTATCGTATAAATTTGTATCTTGGCCTCAAGCAGCCTGAACCTCCTCAATAGATTTGGCCTCAGGCTTCTTTACCACCTCCTTTGGCACAGTAACTGTCAGCACGCCCTTCTACATGGCAGCCTTGATCTGATCCATGTTATCATTTTCTGGCAACTTCAACTTCGTCTGAACCAACTGCATCTTTTGTTTCTACTTTCTCAACTAGATCATATATCAATACTATGCGACTAAAAATAATAAATTATTGGTATAACAAAAAAAATACAAGTAATATATCATATTATGAAGTTTACTAAATCAATTTAAGAATATAGAGTACTTTTGTTATTGTTTAGAGATGTAAATGGTCGGATACGAATAATTACGGATAGTTAAAAATCAAACCGTATCCTCATATGTTATAATTATTCGTATACAGATACAAATACGAATAGTCTCGGATATGAATAGTCTCAGATATGACGGATCAGATAATTTAAAAAATTTTAGATTCGGATCCGGACAAAATCGGATAATATCCGATCCGTTTACAAGTCCTACTCTGGCGCTTTCTAGAGAGCTCGCGAGTCCTAAACTCCTGATACATAGCTTCGAGTTTAGTCGAGAAAACTGTTTCTTTGATTTTTGGATTCTGATCCGATTACGATAGGCATAAATTCAAGAAGAAAGACATGACGTGACGTGCTATAATATGCCATTTTCGCACAGGGGCGACCCTGTGCGTTCCATCTCGAACCGAATTAAACCGGATTTCAATCGGACGGCCGTGATCCAAACAAAAATATCCTGTTACCTCAGAGGATATGGATTATCAATTAACACTATAGCTCTTCCTTCTAAAACCTGTACGGCTGTACCGCGGTTCGTTCGGCTTCGGCCTGAGTTGTCCCCAGCATTATGTCATAAAGTAAATAACCTTTGTGAATAGGTCCATGTACTATGAGCAGAGTTCGGATCCCCTAATGTAACCCAATTTTTGAGTTTTGACGTGTACGGTGCCTATTCGGTGGTAGCGCAGGGGGCCAGTATTATTTGTGGGGTCCAGGTTCTTTAAGATTCGTGTTAGAGCACCTTGGACGGTTTGGATCAAAACTCAAAAATTGGGTTACTGCACTGGATCTGAATTCCTATGAGCAAGGGCCCAAGCCCAATTATATACGGGCTCAATTTAATCACCGGGCCTATTCCTTTTTTTTTTCCCCTACTCTCTTTCATTTTCCAGTCAAACAAGAGAGGGCTAAGGGCTTTTGAGAGGAGAACTGGAGATGAGCGTGTTTGGAGGAGACAGCTGGGGAAGAGAGGCGCAGCATCGGAAGAGAAAGGTCGACGAACTCCTTTCTTCTTCTTCTTCTTTCAAGAAGCTCTCCAGTGGTAAATTCGTTTGTGTCGTCTGCCCTCACAACCCCGTCCTCGACTCCCCTCTCATGCTCTCTGTAAGTCTTCTTCCTCCTGCTTGTCTCATCTCCTATTTCAAATTACAAGGAAAAATCACCTCAATCACTGACCATTCAGTATAGATACTGTCTGGTATTTGGTTTCAGTTTTTCATGCATTGTTGTTTGGTAGTTTGGTACTGTATTGGGTGTAGTTATATTGATGAAGAACCCTAGATTTGGTTGCCATTCTCCCCTTTGGTTCTGTTATGTAATGTGTAACTCTAAGAAGTATGTCAAAACCAAAAAGGGGAGAATTGATGAATTCTGATTAGTTTTTCTTTGGTTGGTTTAAATTTAAAAATAATATATACTCTAAAGATAAAAACATCAAAGAGAAACACGAGATTCTCTTGAAACCGTTGAACAATTACTGTCTGGTATTGATCCATTGGTCCTGAACTGGTATTGTCAGTGGATTGGTGCAAAACATGTAGTTTAAAGATATGAAGTACAATTTAATAAAGGGGGTGTCAAACAAGCAAGGGAAAATTTAATTTTTATTCGTCCTTGAACTATCATAGAAAGACTCAAACTGTTGTTGCTGAACTTTTATTGGGAGAAGTTGGTTGTTTTATCCAAATAAAAACATCAGGGTATAGTTTCTAGATCAATTTATGAATGTGCCTTTCTGATTTTAGATGTCTAGGCATCCGGCATATATCATAAATCTTATTGTGTATTTTTTCTTTATATCTCCACTGCCGTTTTTTTTTTTCTTTATTTGATGAATGATGAACTTCATGGCTTTGGTTCTTATATTGTAGGTAATCTGAGATAAGGTTCCATTTCCACTTATAATAACTAACTGACAAAAGTTTCTGTGAAATAATAATACATCGTTTAATCAGGTTCATAACAAGGGTTCTCGACATGTTGCTGCACAAACAAAACTGAAGGAGAAAGAATTATGGAGGCAACAAGAGTTAAACAAGAGAATTGCTTTATCTTCTGAATCTAAAATTCAACCCAAAAACACTGGCTCGAACAACCAAGTTAAACCGTTAGTTGAACAAACTCGTACAGCTATTCTGGAATTACAATCCAGCAAGTTTATATTAAATGCGAAAGATGCAACCTCAAATGATTCAAATTCGAGTATGTCTAGTCAGGAGAGGAGAGAGATAGAACTCAAATTTATTGCAGCTGGCTGGAAACGGGATTGTCATGGGAAGTGGTACAGAGATGAAACTGTGAGCTTTCTGACTATTAATTTTCTATTTTTCTTGTTATTGTCTAGAACTACAGAGAAAAACAATTGGGCCTATTTCATATTTAGACCACGACATCTTTCTCACTTGCCTCGGTTCATCTTACTATTGGTCTTTATTGGAACTTAGGCATCAAAATTTCCCTAATAATAAGTGTTGTTTTTCTTTATTCTCTGCCAGAGCATAATTTAAAGGCTGAAATGATCCTTACGTATGAAAGAACAAAAACTAAGAAAAGGAAAAGACCATTTATATGTACTGTACCAGCATTCCAGCAATAATCCTCCATTTTTCTAAATTTTGTATGGTAGGATTTTTGTAATTTGACCAATGTCTTCGTAATAATTATGTCAATTTGAATTCTAATATGTTTTTGAAGGGACTATTCTTTTTTTGGTCATTTGATTTAATAATTAGGATTTGCTTATTTAACAGGTAGAATTCGACTCAGATGAAGAAGACCCGAATGTCTGTCTTCCCTAGCTTAGAAGACCTCATTTTGCTTTCATAGATAGCAGCTACTTGGTGAAAATGACTAGAGATTTATTAGAGTGGTATGGAGTTATATGTTGTCCAATTTGAAACTATTATTTTCTAAATGTACAGTTAGTTGGACCATGTTATTCTATTAATTTAGAGCAAGGGACAAAAAATGGTTAATATATATTCACACACACACACACACACTCTAAAAACATAAGTGGATTTTCTTTGTTTAAATAGAATTTTGTGTAGGAACGTATCTCCACTCACACACACTCCCGAATTAAAGCTCCAACTCAGCCCCTGTTAGAATTTCATCTGGAGTTTTCATTATGTGATAGTTGCAGCACTATATCAACTTGGTAAAGTACATTTTTTTGTTAAGTGTAAGATCTGGTTATTAATGAATTATTAGAGAGGCAAAGCTTGTGTGCTTAAATTTTTGTTGCTATTACGTGTAACTTATCGTTATCAACTAAGATTGATTAGTTCAAATGAAGGCATGCCTTTGAATAAGATCAATTGAGATCACATTGTTTTTTTTATTTTTATTATTATTATTTGTCTTCCATCCAGTGAGATCACATGGTTTTTAGTTTAAGCTAATGCTGAGGTGTTATATTCCTAAAGACTTACCTAATGTATGGTGCACACCACACATAGCACAAAGTCAATAGTTAGATCATTTTATGATAGTGAATCCACACAGGAGCAAGAATTTTGTTGTCAAGGGGCCAACAAAAAGTTGATAAACACGCTCATAGTTATTTTAGTTTTGAGGAGGGATCTACTTAGAACAATTGTAAGTTACAACATTTTACAATAATTTGGTTTTGTGATTTTCAAAGTCCAAACAGTTGATCCAAACCGCTCAACATGATCTCTCTATTAAAATGTGCCTGGAGATCAAAATTTACATTTTTTTTGAATTTTTGTGCTATTTATTAAGTATTTTACAAAACCACTGTTTTTAGACAATTTTAGACCACTGAAAAATGATAGTTTTATGAAATACTTAATAAAGAGTAAAAAAAGTTCGAAAAAAAATGTAAAATTTGATCTCCAAGTACATTTTAATATAGATATCATGATGAACGGTTTGGATCGACTGTTTGGACTTTGAAAATTACAAAACTCAATTGTTGTAAGATGTTGTAACTTACAAATGTTATAAGTGGATCTCTCTCTTTAGTTTATTATAATATCAAATCAGAGTACATGAGGGCCTATAATTTATGTGTTAAGATCAAACAATTCAATGCTAATTTCTTGGGAAAAGAAATTTCAATAACATTTCATGAGTAATTGTAATTTTCGGTTTATTTCTTAAGAAAACAATATATTGAGTCTTGTCTTAATTTATTTCACCTAATTAAGCATTTCTTGAGTCTAAATTCCTGCTGAGCTATTTTCTATGTGATGTAAATTTGTTTTAGATTGATAGTAAAATTTCTAAGAGTGTCTCAGTGCAACAATTCTTTTTTTTAATGTCATAAGTCATAATCTTTCTTTTGCATTAGTATTACTAAATTTGAAATCTATATTGAAGAAACCAATTATGTAAAAACTTTGATAAAAGAGAAGAGTACTAGAGGCTACGGATGCCATAAATGTAAAATCTTCTTACATACGGATTGTTGATTGGTTGTAGATAAGATAAAGGACTCTTCATCCGGGATTCCGAGTATTGAATCTGCGACCTTCTACGAGGAGAACATTATCTTTCATACTAAATCAAAGACTGATTCTTTGTTGGTGGTAAGTTTTTTTTGTTTTTATGCAAATAAGTTGTGAATTTGCTTGTCATAATGAACATGTAGATAAGTGTCACGACCCCGCTGCCGGGCCAGGGCACGCTACAAGAGAGGCACCCTCGCATCCATCCTTCGTCCCGTCAACCTAGGTCGCAAACAAAAACACAAAGAAACAATACGGAATAAGCTACAAAGCTCAGTAACCGGTTATTTAACGACGCAGCTTCTCTATAATTGGCTTAATTAAACAACCATTCAAACAGACTGGATTAATCCACACAAATTAACATCAAATTATGCCTGCATATTTAACGACGATAGCACATGGGTCTAAGTTATCAGTAAAACAAGTCACACAGTATTTGGAATGTCTGTCACAGACAATTCCCACATTCACAGTACACACAATCTCATATGTTCACAATCAAATTCGAACCTCAGACCCGCTATCCCGTTAAAATATGCCTCATAATCCAATATCCAATTCAAATATCCAATTCAACCAAACAAAATGAAAACACAGATTATAGAGAAGTCTGGTTACCTGACAGCGATTAGTTCAGAAATCCAATTCGAATTGCAATGAATGTTCAGAAGCAACGCGACATAATCAGAATTTCAATCGGACATACAATCGAATCAGAAAATTTATCAAAATATATTTCTTTCTCTTTTTCTCTCTCTCATTTCTTCTTTTCGGTTATGACTTTCATTTTTTTTTTTCATCTCATGAATTAATTAAAGGAGAGAGTTACGGATCAAATGAAAGGAATAAGGAGGTCGGGGATTTTACATGCAATGAGCCGCGTGGCAAAGGGGTGCCACGTTGGCATTTTTTTTTTATGTTGAATATTTACCAATTGAACCATCAGGTATTTTGAATTCACAAATAAGTCCTAAAATAAATTTTAAATAGATAGTTAAAATTACCGGATGTTACAATAAGAATGTGGATGTTGTAGTTGTAATAATGAAGATAGTTGAGATGTTGTTTTCTTTATTTGTAAGCGTCTATCAAATTGATAAGAAATGTCATTTGCATACTACATGTGCATTACAATAATTATATTGCTAATATATAAATAGTTTAAGTAGTCAATAGTTTTTAATTAGTCAACTTGTGTATACTTCTCTATCTTGCATTACCACCATCGAATTAACAATGATAATCCGACGAACTTGAGATTTATGCTTTATTTTTTTAATTTATTGATTAGTATTCATATTATTAATAGAGTAGAACTAGGGTGTTCTTAAGTTTACCAAGCTCTTGTGAACTCAACTCTGAAACCTATGGAATTGGCTTTAAACGATGAATCCGAACAGTTGAAATTCATCTACCTTATGAGTGATGCGTTTACATGAAAAATATTTAAACTTTCGGATTAATTTAGTATAAAGTCAAGCGGTCAAAATTAGAAGGTTTATAAATTAATTTTAATGCATTCAATTTTCTAACTTTTGTGACCACTTGACGCTATACAAAATAATTCCAAAATTTAAAATTTTCTCATGTAGATGCATCACTCGTAAGGTAGATGAATTTCAACAGTTCGGATTCGTCATTTGAAGTCAATCCGATAGATTTTAGAGTTGAGTTCAGAAGAGTGCTTGGTGAACTTAAGAACACCCTAGTTCTACTCTTATTAATATATTGATATAGTGTTTAGATTTCATTACTATTTGATATTCATTGTATTTATTTTTGGTTTAAATGTTTCAATTGAAGATTCATTGGAAGGTTCGTTGGTTTAGATGTTGATTGGTAAAAATAACATGTTGACCGGTCAAAATAGCTGGTGGTACCGATCGATAATGATATTAGTAAATTAAGAAGTCATAATGATATTAGTATATATATTAGTATATCAGTTCCCCAATTAATATATATGTAGGTTGATTAGTCATATGATTTGTGATCTATTAATTTACTGCAAAATTTCGGTGTAATATTAGCTGGGCCAAATATAAAATCGGCTGCAAGCAAAGCATGCGTTTTAATTTATTCAACATTTAACTCAAGGAGATGCTGCTAACTTAATAAACTATGTAAATATTGTCATATTGACAGCAACATCTCTGCTTATGGGTCACAGATTAGCTAATTAGCCAATTGACTAATAGATTCAAATATATAAAAGTGCTTTTTACCATTGGTATCATCATGTCGGTAATAGTGATACTTTCGGAAATAGAAGTTTTTATCGGTATATCCTCAGTAATAATTCTTTTTTTACCCTCACAAATAGTGACAGATTATTGTAGTAATTAACCCAAATGCCCAACTGTCCAATTGTACCTACATCGGACTTCATCAATTGTCATATGCAATTGTGTGGAACTGTCATAGAATTGTACGGAATAAGATTTTTAAGATACGAAACTCATAAATTAATGTATGAAAATCCATATCCTTGAACATGAAATGGATCATGAGAATGTGCTAAAATGAATTTTCGGTTGTATTGTGAAAATAGTTGTGGAAAATTCTAATTTGAAAAAGATATATTAATGGAAAATTGTATGTTTCTTTTTGAAATCCTAGTTATGAATACTAATTTCTGATTAATACTTATTAATAGGTTTTTTTGACCAATTATAATAATCTAAAGTCTAATAATTAACATATCATAAAATTTAGAAAAATACAAAATAAAATTGTATGAGTATAATAAATTAAATTTTCTCCTTAAATAGCAGTGTAAATTATATTGTTGATATCAAAATAATGGCAAAATCATTATAATTTTTGATAATTAAAAACATTCTTTTATAATTAGAAAATTAAATTAAGTAATTTGATATCATGGTAATTTCTATGAGATTCAGATGCAAGTATAAGTATAAACATGTATAATTATATTACAATACTAAGCATTAATTCAACATAATTTTATTTGAAAAACTTAAGAAAAGAGATGAAACAAGATGAGAAAAAAAAAACTAATCTCATGCTAGAGAAAAAAAAGCTATTTATCATGTTGAAACTTCTAAAATACTTTCTACTATCCCATTGTATACTCTGCTGCATGCAGTGGCGGATGTAGTAAGGCAGTATGGGGATCAATTGACCTCATTTTTTTAAATTTTTTTTATTAATGTATAATTTTGTATATAATTTACAGTAAAATGTCATGAAATGGTAAAAATGAACCCCATTCTCCGTAGAAAAATTTTATATGATTGACTCCCATATATATTTGACTCCTATAGTTCGAAAGTCTGGCTCCGCCCCTAGCTGCATGCACAACCAAATGAAGTTAATTAAGCTGCTTAAAATTCCTTAATGATTGGTCCATATTAAATAGTAAGGTTTACATTCTAGATGTTGATTTGGGATCGAACATCAACCAATTGATCTCTAACGCTACCAGTCATTTAAGTTAAATTTGACAGAAAATATTAGTACCCTATATTAATTACCCTAGAATAATGTTTGTAATTCAATTCGTTCTACTACAAAAATATACCTGCAGACTAAATTTTATATTTTTTACAATTTTTGAAGTAGGTAGAAAACTGAAAAATTTGGACCATTCAAAAGCAATGATTTTATACTTATCTAAAAAAATAATAAAAAGTTTCTAAAAAATGTATAATTTGTTCTTCAAGTATATTTTCATATTGAGATCAGGTTTAATAGTTCGGATTGATTATTTGTACTTTAAAAATAAAGATAAAGATTCATATATAGCACGTATCAATCCGTATAATATGCTCATTGCCATAGCCTCACTTATGAATCAAATTAATAACCAGGATTTTATTTGAGAACATGAATGGATGATCGATGCGGAAGTAGCAAAAGCCATTGGAATCGATATTTGATATATTGGAATAATTTGTTTTGTTATTGATTGACCCTAGACGGATAAAAGAATAACTGAAAGAAAAGAAATCGAATCTATTAGTTATTTGCAAAAATAGGCTGAATATAATATGCCTTTGGGTATACCAAAAGTACGTTATCGTCGTTTTTTCGAGGATAAACCGACTTGGATTGGCATATATGAACGACTTTACATAGAAAGAGCACTCTTTCTATGCAAAGAAATTAAGAAACTTTTCACCAATCGGTTTATCGCTCTCTTGTTACAACTGGATTCGGAAACTGATGTTTATGATGATACTGATGCTTATACTGATATCAGCATATATATAAACTCTACCGGTGGAGGAGCAGAGGCAGCTATATCTATATATGATACAATGAGGTACATTGTACCTGATGTATGTACAATAAATATGGGATTAGCTGCTGATTAGTGGATTTTTTTTTTTGGGTAAAAAATACTTGCTGTACTTCTTCGAACTTATGCAATTTCATTACCTTATCTTTTTTTTTGCAAAGTCCAGTAATGAGCTGATCAATGTATTGAGTGCAAAATATAATCTTGGTGAATGCTAACCTTAGAATCAGAATTAAAGATGCATTCTAAATTAACATTCCATCATTCTCAACGGATCAAGTTCACAACTTGAAATTCCTTAGTTGATGATGGCGTTTCAACAGAAACTAATGCACAATTCATTATCTCGTCCTAATCATTGTATGCATGCAATGCGCAAGTTTGAGAATTAAAATTAACTAAATATATATAGCGCACCATCAACATTAGTTAGATATATATTATATATATATCTCATTGCAATATTTTTATTTTGATAAAAAATCTCATAGCAATATAAATCTACGGTTTACTTAATCCAAGATAAATAAATGATAACTAATTAAGCAGTTAAACTTTTTACTATAGTTCCATCTTAAACTTTTAAGTAATTAACATGTCAACAATTACAATGTTCCTTGATCGTATTTTATAATTGAATTAACCTTTTTAATTAATTTGTAATGATATTGACTGGAAAGCAAAATAAAGAAAAAAAAGCATGCCAAACATTAACTATATAGTACCTTCTATATAAAGAACATATCCTATAGAACACAAGTACATGTACTTGTGTACTTGAGAGTTCTGTATTCTATAGAACATATCCTAACAGAACATATCAATAGAACACAAGTACATGTATAAAGAGGGATAAATGGTAAAATGTCAGTTTTGTGCCTTCTTCCATCAGTGAGGATCACATAGGTTTGTTTAACCAACTATTTTGTGGTATATATATAGGGTATGTTATGGTGGGAATATTCCTTCAATCTCTAAGATTGTGACAAGTCCTTGCCTTTAATTTGGAATCAGTTGATGCATGACAATTTATATGTATATATGTATACCATCAGGGGCGCAGTCAGACTTTCGAACTATGAGAGTTAATTATATAAATTTTTTTTTCGGAGAATGGGGGTCATTTATACAGTGCCAAGATATTTTACTCTAAATTATATAAATACAATTTTTTTTTGAATGAGAATCAATTGACCCCCATATATCCGATGTAAATCCGCCTCTGTATACCATATATACATAGTCAATATGGCACTTGTGGCCGACAAATGGGAAATAATATAAGATGATCGGTTCAATAATCTGACAAGGATGCGTTGATCTAGAAAGCTTCCTACTCAAATTTAAGCTTTTTGAACAAATCAGTTCAAATAGGATTACTTAAAACTGGGAAAATATTATTGATCGATTTGCTTGTACACCGTATTTCATAAAGAATGGTCTAACATATAAGCAAGAATGCTCAAAAGAGTTGCATTTAATATGGTTGATCATTATATAATTCCTCAATTGCATAAAATGATGATGTATTCAATACTCAATTGCATAAAATGGTAGGAATTTTCGACGTACACAAGATAAATAAATATATTCATTATATATATTCTTTGCTGGTACAACAAGTTTTTTTTAATAAAAGGTACAACAACAAGTTAATACAATCTTAATTAGTTCTTTAAGGTTGTTGGTCCTTAAGAATACATATATATACAAGTATAATTACCTCTTATCCTTCAAGCTAGCTAGTACATACTTTCCAATTTAATCGACATATACCGAAATGGCCACCTCAGGAGATGGAAGTACAGGATCCACACCTGCTAAAAAAAACATCGTCACCATGCTAAGCATCGATGGAGGTGGTGTTAGGGGAATCATTCCAGCAACCATTATCGCCTTTCTTGAATCAAAGCTTCAAGTAAGACAAACTTCCCCTCCCCTCACCTCCCCCCAACTTAACCCACAACAACAGAATAACTCATTAGGAATTATAAGACCAGGCATAGCTGACCGTGTTTGGTGATTAGATTTTTTGTGTTTGATTTGATGCATTCCAAATGAATAACTTATGCAAAAAAATGATATGTGTTACAGGAGCTTGATGGGGAGGAAGCGAGGCTTGCCGATTATTTTGACGTCATTGCTGGGACGAGCACCGGAGGTCTTTTGGCACTGATGCTGGCTGCTCCAAACAAGGACAGGCGTCCACTATTTGCTGCAAAGGATATAACCCAATTCTACTTGGATCATTCACCAAAGATATTTCCACAAAAGTGATTTTCATAAACTTGCTGTAAAAAGACCTTTGTAGGCTATGAAATATTTCATATATTTTCATAAACTATCCCCACGTTCTGACTGTGGGGATAGTTTTTTTTTTTTTTTTTATAAGTATCAGGACCAAAGAAGCCGACACTTTAATTATGTTGAAAGAAAAAAGAAAGTTGTTATATATAGGGTATGGACATTGTAGGGGTGATAATTAAAGATGACACATGGTCTTGGTAATACCTTAAATTCTGAGCTTTAGCTCGCTAAGCAGTATACCATATGTGTAAAGACAGTTTGTCATATATATAAAGTGCACTAGAGGATAAGGAAAAAGAAAGAGAAATTACAAGCAAAACCATTTTCCTGAAAACTTTTTTTAACATATAATAGTACATTTCAGGAAGGAGATTGGACTCTGCAAAAAAAATGTTAATTGATGATAGGTTGAATTGCATGAGGGGAATTATATCACAGTTAATTAAGAAGATCAGAATTCTTGTTGGGCCCAAGTACGATGGAGAGTATCGCCACTCTATAATTCGGCAATTACTCGGGCAATCAAAGCTACATGATACTCTGACTAACGTGATCATTCCAACATTTGATATCAGAATACTCCAACCTACCATATTTTCAAACTTTACGGTACTAAATACTTTTCTTATACTTATTCAGTCCCTTCTTTTTCATTTTAGTTTCTTAAATTTTTGCTTTGTACTTAGTCTGTATGTTAGTCAACATTGCTGTTTTGATGAACCATCAATAGAGAAGATGTTCCACTTCTGAAATTTAACATGGAAGTTTGAGACAAAATTTCAACCATATATTAGAGTGTTAACCAAAACTTCAAACATATATGGGTCGGACCAGCTTCATTAATTCCAAGTACTATTTAGTAACCACAATTAAATAACGAAACATATACAAACCTTTTCAAGTTTTCAAGAAGTAATGCAACTTCTATATTAATGGCCAAGAATCGATGTCAACATATTTGATCTTGGATTAAAAAACATAATTTCTCTCACCTTGTTGAAACCAATTAGTAAGAAATAAAGAAAAATGAGATGGTCTTGCAAGATATAACAATAACTTAACTCATGATTAAGGTATAATGTTATTGATAAGGCTTTATTTTCATCTTAATTTGCTGTCAGTTGAAATTTCAACCGCAGAAGGATGCACTGCTATCGGACATAGGTATAGCCACTTCTGCAGCGCCAACATACTTTCCAGCACATTATTTTGAGACTAAGGATGACAAAGGAAGTACCAGGGAATTCAATCTTGTCGATGGTGGTGTTGTCGCAAATAATCCGGTACACATATAATAGCGACTTTCCAAATGCAACCTCTTAAATATTCTTATAAACATTAGCTTTAAAAAATTTATACAAACACAAATTCAAGTTTTGCTTCATTTACTTTGGTCGAAATGCAATATAGTAAAACACTAATGTGGTATGAAGCACGATCATCTGCTATTAATTAATCTTGTGAAAGAAATGGAGATTACTTGACCATATATATATATCATATAGCTTAATTTTAATTACCATGATGATGTGGTAACAATTCCCGTACTTAATTATTAGCCCTCTAATTAAATTAATGAAACCAAGGGAAGTGTTTACAAAGGTAATAATCTCCTATATGGCTCTTCTAACTTATTTTGGATGGCAGAACAACTACGTAAGTCGCCCTCATACGCAATGTGAGATACGTACATAGCTCTATAATTAAAGATAAGAAAGAAAAAGTTACCATCCTATAGACAAAATTATAAAATATTAAAAAGGATATACATATCTTTTCATGAATTATAGGAGTTTTGAGTTACAAGAACATATAAAGGATCATACTTGACCTGCCAGAGATAATTGAATGGTTGTTTCATCTTCGCAAAAGAAGAAGAAATCTTGCACCATGAAACTCTTTTTTATAGAACTCATCATGCATGTCCTCTATACATATTTGTCTTATTTTCTAAATTAAACACAATAAAGATAAAATATTAATTACTTTGGAAATAAAATTTCCAACAGATAATACTTTATTAACATCATTTATGAAAATAATTTTTCAAATGAACATATCTACACAAGTGATGATTATTATTCAGCTATTAAGTTTCAAATTGAACTGTAGCAAATAGAAATTAAAAATGAAATTTGCTTATTATTGGTTATTATAGTATATCCTTTGTTTTGTTATTTAGCTACAAATGATGTCATATGTACCTTTTACGCCGAGCTCATTTTTTGTTGTTGTATACATATGTATATATTAGACACTTGCTGCTGTCAGCCAAGCTACACGGGAGATTGTTACTGGAAATGATCAGTTCTTTCCGATCAAGCCTACAGACTACCACAAACTTTTAGTGATCTCAATTGGGACTGGATCAAGCAAGATTGAGGAAAAGTATACTGCACAGGAGGTTTCCAAGTGGGGCATCTTACGATGGCTCACACGGAAAGGTTCCTCGCCAATTCTCGACATTTTTAACTTTGGAAGTGGTGACATGGTCGATATTCATCTGGCCAATCTTTTTCAGGCGCTCCAGTCAGAGGAAAGCTATCTCCGCATACAGGTAAACTATTTGAATAGTTCTTATTGACCTACTGTTTCACAAAACAAAATGATGACATCGATAAAGATAGACTCACTATTAAGTAGTGTTAAGAATTTTGTTCACATGTGCATGTATTAAGAAAATACATTTTAGATGGCCATAACAGAGAAAGAATGCAATCCTATCCTTGAGAGAGAGGGAGAGAGAGAATGCCCTGCATTAGTAGCACTAGAAATTAATGTCATTTTAATTTGTTTTTTGGATTGTTGAAATATTTTGCTGACAATCTGGGGATCAGTATCATGAACTCATAGGTAGCACAAGTTCAATGGATGATTCTTCCATGAAGAACATGCAAAAACTTGTGCAGATTGGCAATGACCTTCTGAACATGCCCGTTTCGAGAGTCAATATAGAGACTGGCTTGTACGAGGAGGTTCCTGGAGCTGGTACCAATGAAGCTATGCTCACAAGTTTCGCGGAGAAGCTTTCTGCTGAACGAAAAACAAGGCGTGGAGAAGTGCCAAACTAAAATATCTATCTATATTTATCTTCACATACAGTGGAAAGGATTGCTTTGTACGTAATAACAAAAAAGTGGTTGTAAATTATGAATCTACGTTTACAAAGTTGTGACTTGTGAATGAAAAACAATAATATTGCTGATGTTTGTAGAAGTAGATGTTTATAATTTATAAAGTACATCTGGTGTGTATTCTATATTTATTGTGATTAATAGAATCTTATTTGCCATCTTTCTATTCATGCAAATTATGTAAGAACTTTGGATTGAATTGATTAATAAATGTACAGTTGGTGCAATATTTTTGATGGAGCGACTGGACTTCGGAAAGGCGATCGATTCAGAAGGCGACCAATGAGGCGATTCAGTTATTGTGCAAAGTACCATTTGTTAAATTTAATATCTATCTATAGGCTTATCGAATGGAGTTGAAACCAGTTGGAAAAGGTCCTCTGCTGATAGGTCTACAAACAGTAGCTAGAGAATTAAAGATTTTACTCAAAGCCAACAGAGTGCTATTAAAATTTTATACTTTCTTTGCAATTTCAGTTGAACACAAATTCTTTTTATCTTTTTATTCATTACTCTTTTTTTTTTTTTTGAAAAACTTGGCAGCGGCTGCCAAGGTCTAGTATATTGAAAATATAATATTCTTACATCCGACCTTCATCCCCCTACTGGTAAAGCCACAACATCCAATTACCAGTAAAGGGGGAGACCCCACAATTAATACAATCTCAGAAGAAACACAAAACAACAAAGTAAAAAAAAACTGAAACTGAACTGAACTGAAGAAAACAGCAACAACTTCAACTAGACTGGTTGTGAGGCTCTCAGCAGTTTATTCATTACTCAGAGAAATATGAAAAATGAGGATTATGTGCATCTATGTGTCCTTCATGTACAGAAATATTGGCAAGCTCAAATTATAAGGATTTTGTAATTAAAAATATTATGGTAAAAGATATAAAGAAAACCCTAAAATTGAAATTAGTTTTTTTTTTTTACTTTTTAACCACACCGATATCTTTTTAGAGTTTTAAATTATTGAAATGGGTCTCAGGAAATAAAAGGAATGATTCTACATATAATTTTTATTTTTGTAGTATTTAACCGATTTTTTTTTTGCTGGTCAACTGTTTTCAGCAAAAGTTGACCTTTTTCCATTTTTCTGAATGTCTGAAATTAAAAATTCCATAAGCCCATAAGCCCACAATTCACTATCTCTTTCTTAATAAAAATATGAAAGATGGCCAGAATGTGCTTAATTATGCTTTAACTATCATAGAAAAGGCAAGTCGAATTACTAATAAATGTAAATAAATTCGTCAGTGAAAATATGCAAAAAGGGGTTCTGTTGACACTACTGCTGGTACAGACCCATAGAAGTGTTTTATTAGTGTAAACAAGTTTAGAGAAGAAGAGAATCATCCGAATTCAATCAAAAGTGCAAAATTGATCAATTGACATACTTTTCAACAAGAAAATAACAAAATTTAAACAATATCATTTTATAAAAATGAGAAATATATAAATATATATATATATATATATAGATGGGCAATTGTGCTTCGCGAAGTAAATGGGGGGTTTACTTCGGGCCATATTTTCATTTTTGAAAATCCAAACAATCGATCCGAACTGTTCAACATGTTCTAAATATTGAAATGTGCTTGGAGACTAAATTTTACATTTTTTGGAATTTTTTTACTATTTATTAAGCCACTTTGAAAATCGCTGATCCGGTGGTCCCGAAAATTTTACTGTTTTTTACTGTTCATAGTGGATCAGAGATTTTCAAAGTGGCTTAATAAATAGTAAAAAATTCCAAAAAATGTAAAATTTAGTCTCCAAGCACATTTCAATATTTAGAACATGTTGAATGGTTCGGATCGGTTGTTTGGATTTTCAAAAATGAAAATATGACCCGAAGTAAATCCCCATTTACTTCGCGAAGCACAATAGTCCATCTCTCTCTCTCTCTCTCTCTCTCTCTCTATATATATATATATATATATATATGAGTAGAACTAAGGTGTTCTTAAGCTCACCAAGCCTCCTTGTGAGCTTAACTCAAAAACCTATCGGATTGACTTCAAACGACGCATCCAAACTGTTGAAACCGATCTACTTAGTGATGCGTTTACATGTCAAATTTTTAAAATTTTAAACTAATTTAGTATGAAGTCAAGCGGTAAAAAAAAGATAATTTATAAGTTCATTTTTCAACATTTATTGACCGCTTGACTTTATACTAAACTAGTACCTTCTAACAAGGTATCCAAGAGTTTTGAGATTTGGCTATTATAATAAGAAAAACAGTAGCTATTCTTGATTTGACTATTCTAGCTATTTTTGTTAATTTCTTGGGAATAGAAATTTGAGGAACATTATATGTAGTAATTGTAAATTTCGGTTTATTTCTTTAACAAAAAAGCAATATATTGAGTGTTTGTCTTAACTTATTTCATCTAAATTAAGCAGTCCTGAGTTTAAATTCCTGATGACTGTTTTCTATGTCATGTAATTTTTTTTTGAAGAAAAATATGGGTCTAGTCCGTATTATGTAATGTAAATTTGTTTTAGATTATTGATGGTCAAGTTTCTAAGAAAAGTGTCTCAGTGCTACAAGTTTTTTATGTCATTAGTCACAATCTTTCTTTTGCATTAGTATTACAAAATTTGAATCTAAATTGAAGAAACCAATGATGTAAACATGATGAATGAGAAGAATAGGTGCCTAACCACTCCAAGAATTTCAAATTTTTTAATTATGTATATTAAAATTTAATTGAATTGGTTTTTTAAATGTACTTATAGCTTATTGATTAGAATTCCAATTTGTGGTATAGATAGTTAAGTTCAAATTCGCTACGTGCAATATCTATTTCAAATTTTAGCCTCTAATCTAAATTTTCTAGTTCCGCCACTCACTAAAATTTTCTTACTCACGGATTGTTGGAGATATATAAGCTTTTGTTCTTGTTTTCACCTAAGCTATGAATTTGCTTGTCATATTGAACTATGAACATGTAGATAATCATGTGGCTCTAGATAAAGATAGCTAGATGAGATGTTGTTTTCTTTGCTGGTATCAGCGTCT
The DNA here is from genome assembly GCA_011114355.1 of Carex littledalei. Taxonomy (NCBI): domain Eukaryota; kingdom Viridiplantae; phylum Streptophyta; class Magnoliopsida; order Poales; family Cyperaceae; genus Carex; species Carex littledalei. The sequence goes on from CM022082.1 coordinate 15,217,715, forward strand.
ATCAAATTAACAAGAAATTAATGTCATGTGCATACTATACATTGTTACAAGTTGCTATTAATTGAGGAGTCAATATTTTTTTTATTTAGTCAAATTACATGGGCACCTTCTCTAACTTGCATTACAACCACCAAATTACTTGGGCTAGTGTTTTGACGAATTAATTTGTTGGCATTCCAACGAATTTTCAGCAGTGGGCCATGGCGAACTTTCTTCGGTGGTTCATTTAACTTTTAGATAAATGCTTTATTATTCATTTATTGATTCAGTTAATTCATATTAGTATTCAGCTTAGTTGCCTTAAGACTTATGATATAAGATTTATACTTCATTATTAATTTTATTTGCTTTAGTATTTAGCTTATTGATGGTAGTATTCAGTTTATATATATATATATATATATATATATATATATATATATATATATATAGATGGGCTATGGTGAGTTGTGAAGTAAAATGTTGTTTTACTTCACGCCATATTTTCATTTTGAAAATTCAAAAAATCGATTCGAACTGCTCAACATGATCTCCATATTGAAATATGCTTGGAAACTAAATTTTACATTTTTTGGAAATTTTTTGCTATTTTTTAAGCCACTTTGAAATCGCTGATCCACTGTGAACAGTAAAACAGTAAAAATTTCTGGACCACCAGATCAGCGATTTTCAAGGTGGCTTAATAAATAGTAAAAAAATTTCAAAAAATGTAAAATTTAGTCTCCAAGCACATTTCAATATAGAGAACATGTTGAGCGGTTCGGATCGATTGTTTGGATTTTCAAAATAAAAATATGAGCGTGAAGTAAAAATGACATCTTACTTCACAATTCACCACAGCCCAGCTCTATATATATATATATATATATATATATATAATAGAGAGTCTGACTAATGTCATAATGTTATAATTTCAGTCTAAGTTATAACGAGTCAGTTTTTGCGATTTCAAAGTCCAAACAGTCAATCTTAACCGCTCAACATGATCTCCATATAAAAATGGGCTTGGAGGTCAAATTTTAAATTTTTTTTAAATAGGTACAAAATTACTGTTTTTATAGTCCAGAATTATCTGAAATTAACCGTGATTTTTGTTAGCGCCTGAGTTCATTGAAGCTTTGTCGAAAATTTACTTTGAAGTCCGTCGCAGATAGAGAGGTAATTAATAAGTTGTATTAAAGCTTTGATTGCTGAAAAAATGTTGACCGGTTAAAATAAAGCTGGTGGTAATAATATAATGATAACATTAGTTATATATATATATATATATATATATAGGACAGTGCTACGGTGCTATACATATATAAGGGCCCTCCGTGCTACGGCTCACTTTTTGAGTTTTCAAAATCCTAACGGTCGATCCGAACCGTTCAACATGATCTCCATATGAATATGTACTTGCAAACCAAATTTTACATTTTTTAGAATTTTTTTACTATTTATTAAGCCACTTTGAAAAAACACTAATTTGTACACAACAGTAAAATCTGCTGGACCATTGGATCAGCGATTTTCAAAGTGGCTTAATAAAATTTGGTGTGCAAGTACATATTCATATGGAGATCATGTTAAACGGTTTGGATTGACCGTTAGGATTTTGAAAACTCAAAAAGTGAGCCGTAGCACGGAGGGGCCCTTATATATGCATAGCATATTAGCCAAATTATATATATATATATATGAGGAGGGTTAAAATGCACCCTCCCTTTTGTGCTCCTAACGTGCACCCTCCTCTCATATCTTCATTTTCAAAGTTCAAATAGTCGATTTGAATCTTCCAACGTGTTCTTCATATTAAAATGTGCTTGGAGACCAAATTTTACATTTTTTGGAAATTTTTTACTATTTTTTCAGAATTTTTGATTAAACTAAACAATAATAAAAAATTCAGCAAAGTGATGATTTTCAAAAATTCTGAAGAAATAGTAAAAAATTTCCAAAAAATGTAAAATTTGGTCTCCAAGCACATTTTAATATGAAGAACACGCTGGAAGGTTCGAATCGGCTATTTGAACTTTGAAAATAAAGATATGAGGGGAGGGTGCACGTTAGGAGCACAAAAGGGAGGGTGCATTTTAACCCTCCTCTATATATATATATATATATATATATATATATATATATATATATAGCTTTCTCTACCTAATATGTAGCTTGATTAATTAGTCATATGATTTGTTTATTAATTATTCAATTTAATGCAATATTTCGGTGTAGTTAGCAAGGAAATAATTGGCTGGAAGCAAAGCATGTGTCTTTAATTATTCAAGTCAAACCACTGGAGGAAGTACCGATAGTTTTATTAATACTCCAAAAAAAAAACAAATTATCAAATCTGCTCCCACTCCAAACTTATTTTTATTTCTACCCTAACCGCCCGTCCACTGGGCGGTCCACTATGCATAGCTGACCGCCCAGCCACTAGGCGGTCCAGTTTCCATAGCTGACCGCCCAGCAGCTGGGCGGTCCGCTAGTGTTTTTTTTTTTTTTTTAGAAACAATATGAATATCAAGATGCTGAATTCTTAACGCTAAAATTCGAATTTTTTTTTTAAATATTAGTTAGATTACTTATTTTAAGCATATTTATACTAAAATACGCTAAATTACTTGGAATTATGTTAAATTACGTTGAGTTACACTATATTAAGTTAAATTGCATTACATTACGCTAAAATACGGTAAATTACAATAAGTTACATATGAATAGGGACGATATCTTTACTAAAAAGGCGAAAAACGACGACGAAACTTCAAACAGTCATAAAACGACGCTTGAGTGTCCGATTTCAGCAAATGACCACTTTTCGGAAAGCTTGCGAAAATACGCATGCGTCCGTGCCTGCTTGCTTGATTTCAAATTTCAGAATTGCCAAAAAACTAAAGAAAGAGCCTCAAAACTTGAGTTGAAGTTTCCGATTAAGATTTTCATTTCTATTATTCAATCTAAGTAGCTCAGTAACTTAGTTACATAAAGAACTTGTAGAATACCAATTTTTACTATTTTCCAAATTTTTTTACTATTTTTTATGATTCATGAAAGATGGCACAGAATCGGTCTATTTTAGCGTAATTTTCCGTAGTTTACCATAATTTACTGTATTTCAGCATAATTAGCGAAGTTATTGTTATTTAGTGTAATTTAAAGTAATTTAGTGTAACTCAACGTAATTTAACATAATTCCAAGTAATTTAGCGTATTTTAGTATAAATATGCTTAAAAGAAGTAATCTAACTAATATTTAAAAAAAAAATTCGAATTTTTAGCGTTAAGAATTCAGCATCTTGATATTCATATTGTTTCTTAAAAAAAAAAAAAACACTAGCGGACCGCCCAGCTGCTGGGCGGTCAGCTATGAATAATGGACCGCCTGGCTACTGGGCGGTTAGGTGGGGAAACTGGACCGCCCAGTGGACGGGCGGTTGGGGTAGAAATAAAAATAAGTTTGGGGTGGGAGCAGATTTGATAATTTGTTTTTTTTTGGGGGTATTAATAAAAATATCGGGAGGAAGTACCTCTTTTCACGATCTAATTTATAATTAATTTCGACGACAAGATTTTGGTCAAACCACTGGCTGGAAGCAAAGCATGTGTTTAAGCTTTCCAAATATATTTAATAATCTACTATAATAGTACTAGTTGTGGATATTGATAGCAGCATCTTGGTTTATACAGGGTCACAGATATTTTTTTTTTTGGAAAGACGATTTTGCCCCTAGTAATTACAATGAACGAACCAATTACTTGGACAATTTAATTTCTAAACGGAAATGGTAACAAATAGACCATGAAATAATTTTAGTACAATTTATAAGATATATATATATATATATATATATGAGGAGGGATCAAGTTACAACAAATTTGAGTTACAACAAAGTTACAACAATCATTTTTTTCATTTTCGAAGTACAAATTGTCGATCCAAACCGTTCAACATGATCTCCACAATAAAATGTGCTTGCAGATCAAATTTTACATTTTTTTGGATTTGTTTACTATTTATTAAGTATTTTACAAAAAATAGTCATATTCAGACCATTGAATTTTGTACCCATCTTAATAAATAGTAAAAAAATTCAAAAAAAATGTAAAATTTGACCTCCAAGTACATTTTAATATGGAGATAATGTTGAACGATCGGATCGATTGTTTGAACTTTGAAAATGAAAATATGCTCATTTTACAAATAAGTCCTTGTGTGCACAGAAGCATTTGCCTATATATATATATATAGAGAGAGAGAGATGGGGTATTGTGCTTTGCAAAGTAAAACCCCCTCTTTACTTCGGGTCATATTCTCATTTTTGAAAATCCAAACAACCGATCCGAACCATTCAACATGTTCTAAATATTGAAATGTGCTTGCAGACTAAATTTTTCATTTTTTGGAATTTTTTTACTATTTATTAAGCCACTTTGAAAATCGCTGATCCACTGTGAACAGTAAAAAAACAGTAAAATTTTCTGGACCACCGGATCAGCAATTTTCAAAGTGGCTTAATAAATAGTAAAAAAATTCCAAAAAATGTAAAATTTAGTCTGCAACCACATTTCAATATTAAGAACATGTTGAACGGTTCGGATCGGTTGTTTGGATTTTTTTCGTTAGCTAAACAGGTATGAATATGGGTAAAGACTATTTCGTACCCGTTATCCTATAGGATAATTATATAAAATAATATTATATAACAACGTTTGAGCAATAGTAAAATTTATTTGGTCTCTGCGCAAAACTCAGGACAAGAAAAATAATATTAAACTATTTCTTTTAACGCAGGCGGCATGACCAATGATTGCGCGGTTTCATTTTATGTTACTCATTTGGTCGGTCTTTGCGCGGTTTACCAACCAAAAGAAAATTTGAGGGGCTGGTGTATCGCGGTGCACGACTCAACCATGATTTTGATCATTGGTTCACGCGCGGTTCACCATGACTGGACATGCGTCTAGTCATGGAACCTTTCTTCTCCGCTGAACCATATACACACTACACCAAATTTAATCTTTTGCAACAACATATTGCAACTAAAAAATAATTGGTAGCATTAAATTAATAAAATTGCTACTAAATTAATTAGTTGTAATAGAATATAATTATTGCAACAAAATAATTATTATTGCAACAAAATTTAGTTGTTGCCCGAAAAAATTTATTGCAACCAATATAGATGTTATGGCAACTAGTTGTTCTGTCGCTATCTACCTCCAGGTCACGTGTAGTGCCTCCAGGTCACATGTATTTCACGTTGGTAAAATTCTAACTTTCAGAGGGTAAAGATGCAAAACAACTTCTGTCTCCTCTAACGCTCACCTCCATTTCTTCACCTTCTCCGCCCCTTCTCCTTGCATCGACAATTCTAAATACCAGCTACCCTCCTCCTCCGCCCTCCCCTTCTCCTCCTCCGCTCACCTCTTTCCTCTTCTTCTCCTCCGCTTATCTCCATCCCAGCATCCACTATTCCAAAAACCTGCTGTCCTCCTCCTTCGGCATATTCATCCACGCTTTCCCTGGGCTCTATTAAAAAGGTACTTTCCCCTAAAATCAGCGTGTTCGATTTGTGCAACAATATTGCAACTGAAAAGAAAATCGATGCAATAAATTAACGATGTTGCCACGATTTTAGTTGGTTGCGACAAATTTTAACTATTGCTACCGATTAATTCAATTTCGACGAAATTAATTGGTTGCCCGAAATTTGTTTTTTTTTTGCTACGAAATTAATTTGTATTGCAGAGAAATACTCCAGAACTGCCTACATGGACTGGATGGCAATGGTTGTGGCCCCTGTGGAAGGGAAGGGAGGAGGAGAAGCAAATCGTGTGTTTAGAAAATCAGGGTTGTTTAGAAAGCTGAAAAATATATTTGGTATTTTAATGATTTATACATGCATAAGAGGTTCCTTAATTTAAAGGAAATAAATTAATTACCGTGGCTGTGATCTAGGAATAGGGAAAATTTTCAAATGAAATATTTTTTTTTTGTATAATGTATATTTTCCAATCAAGTCTATACTGAAAATTCCACTGTTCTTTACACTCAGTATATTCTTGGATGCTACATTTTCTCTCTTTGACCTCGCCTAGACTGATACATAATGTGGCTCACACTACTAGTTGGTTCTGATACTATGTGTATGGTAGCAATTGATGTCGCCTAGTTACTCTGTAGTTACTATAATAACTTGGAAAATGTCCTTCAAGAGTGCAATTCCAACCTTAAGCTTTTTTTTTTAGAAAATGCAAACAGAGCTTTTTGGCTGTGGCACCTATTTCATGATGATCCTCATAAAATAGCATAAATTGAACTTAACAGTTCAGATTTGAAATAGATTGTGCAAGTTCTTTTTTTTAACAATAGATTGTAAGAGTTCGCAATGGCAATTCTCTACTTCCCTGTACAGCCTTGAAATATCTAAGCCAGACCTGCAAAACAAAATAAAGGAAATATTTCTTCCAGGTGCCTTTACTACCTGCATTCATGTGTTCTGTCCCTTTTGTTATCATATGATATCTGGTACCTTTTGTGGTTGAAGGGATATAAAGATATTTAAGTTTTTTTTATATGCTATCTTGTTAGTTTTTGTTTTAAGTTTTTTGAGTCTGTTGTCTAACCTTCTCCAATTGGATTATATATTACAGGTCTCAGAATAAATTCTTTCAGATATTAACCATTTGGAGAGCAGTAGCCAGCAAATAGAGGTTCATTACTGAAAACCTAACTAATAAAAAATTACAGTATTTGTACAAGAAAGGGAATTTTTATATCTGAGTTTGTTGTTTAGGCATAATAGGCAAGGTTAAATTAGCATGAATCCTATTTTATTTATTGCAACCAAAGAGTTGGTTGTAATTTTATTGCTACCAAACCTATTGCAACCACCGGCAACCAATTTTTTTGGTTGCAAACTCAATCTATTGCAACCAATTTATACTTATTGCAACCAATATTTTGGTTGCCCGAAATAGATTTTGGTGTAGTGACAGAAACGAAACTCTCTATCGTATGGAAAATACCGATACTCTCAAATTTCAATGCAGAGTTGCTCTCATACCACTTGTTGGGTCCGACAAAAACCATCATCGACTACTGCAGAACCATCTGTGTTGAATATAAAATTGAATAGAGAAAGCGATCTTAATCCATGATAGTCTTGTATTATGAGGACCAAATCATAATATACAGCCCAAGACACATTTAGCTGTCTAATGTGGTAATTATTCAATTCAGCCCATCATAAAATTTAATATTATTTTTTATGTTCTACATATTAAAGGTCCACACTCTATATAATACATTAATGCTCAATAAATAATAAACTGCATATGATCACTTTTAATTGATCAGCATAACATTGACAGTATACAATACATAATTATTTTACATATTAGTCCAACGTTAGATTAATGATCCAACAAATTTTGCTAAAGGAGATACAACTCAAAACTGCATCTATGGCCTGTATTTCAGCCAAATCATTAAGGCATAATTTATTTATTATCAGCCATATAACCCATAATATATGGCTGCTCGAACTAGTTTAAGTAACAATTTATCTTTCAAAGGTATAGAGACATCTAATAACCATAAATCTAAGATTGTCTCACAATTAAATTAAAAGTTATTGTGAGATGCAATCCATCTCCATGAGGATGCAAAGGTACATGTGACAAATAGATGGTGTATTGATTCAGGTTCCCCACAGAAGGGGCATCCAATATCTCCCCAGCCGTCACCCCTTTTTGACTAAATTATCCAAGATAAATAAATGATAATTAATGAGTTAAATCTTAGTAAAGTTTCATTTTAGACTTTAAGTTAACTGGCAATAGTTAGAAAAGCATGCCAAACAAGAAAATGTCTTTAATTAGTCTACGGCAAAGTACAAATATTTTCTGTGTGTGTGAGAGGTTATGAGTTCGAAACTTGAATAGAGATCCTGAGAACATTAATTAAATAGAAGTTGAAAGGCTTAATCTACATATTTCTATCCTAGAAAAGAGCATGCTAAACATTAAAAATTTAAAATAATTGATTATTTTGTATTTTAATTTTCAGCTATTTACAAGTGGGAAATATTGATTATACCTTGATCCAATATATGTTTAACTGCACCTTTGTATTTTCTTTATAGCAAGCTTCCATTAACGTAACTCATAATACCACAAATCAGCAGCCATTGAATTTTTTTATTGACGGTTGTGATATAATGTGCCAATCTCTTCTAACTGTTCTATTAAATTCTTTTCAAACTAGCCCAATTAACTCATTCCTCCTTAATTTCCGGGGAATTTTTAAGGAATATCCTCCTTCAAACATCAAAACAAAATACTTTTTCTTCAAATTTAAAAATAAAATGTCATTGGGACCCAAATTTATACACTCTTCTTTGCTCATTTCCCCTCCCCTCACATATGTATGTTTAATTGTGACAACAATAATTATTTTTAATTACAACATAACTAAAACTACAAAAAACTGAAAAATTATCATGTTAATAATTCAACCAATATTTCATATTTAGAGTATCTAGAGTTCTTAATTTTCATTCATTTTTATTTTCCAAGTTCTATATATTCAAACTTTTAAAATTTTAATTATCTATGTCCATAAAACTGAATTAAGATTTTAATATTTTTTAAAATTCAAAGCAATATAATTTTAAATCTCAAATTTAATACAAGAAGGAATTACAAAATATTTAGAATTTTGAGATGTGCAAATTTCATGGATAAAATTTTTATATATAACCTTCAACACCTCTAATTGTTTTATAAAATTTAGATTCATATATTAGCATAGAACTTTAGATAAAGGAGCAGAATGTTATTTTTCTTGAAGTCTATAATTCAAATTAATTTGGAAATTCAAATTGCGTAAGAGAGATTTAGGCAAGAATACAGGCAAGAATACTCAAAAGACGTGCATAAATGTAATTTATTTTAGGGTAATTATATTTTTCCCCATCTATCCATCCCCATTTCATCCCCCCAACTAACTAACTTCCTCTTCTAACTATAATTAACTATCTAATGGTCCCTACAAAGTAATTACCCAATTTTTTTCATTTATTTCTTTCCTCTTTCTCCCTCTCTCTCCCACCTCTGCCTCCACCTTCCACCTTCGCCTCCACCCGTCTCTCCCACCTCTCCCTCTCCGCCTCCGCCTCCCACCTCCGCCTTCGCCTCCCTCTCCCACCTCTCCCTCTCTGCCTCCGCCTCCCTCTCTCATCTCTCCATCTCCGCCTCCGCCTCCGCCTCCGTCTCCGTCTCCCACCTCCGCCCCCGCCTCCCTCTCCCTCTCCCACCTCCGCCTCCGCCTCTCTTTCCCTCTCCCACCTCCGCCTCCGCCTCCCTTTCCCTGTCCCACCTCTGCCTCCGTCTCCCACCTCTATGAACTATTTACACTTACACGATGAGGATGAATACTTGCATGACGAGATATGAATACTTGTGCAACGGACAACTCGAAAGTATGTCATCATGGATCTTATTTGAAAGAGAAAATTATGTAGAAGACGTTGGTGGTTTTAGATTTGCAAAATTCCTCATAGATCGTCAGAAATATTGGTTAGATTGAACGGAGAAAAAAAAACCACCTCTAAAAACGTGTAAAAGATGGGTGAATGATGTGTCCAGTTTTTTTTTTAAATACTTGATGTATTATAGATGAATACTTGATTTATTATATATGAATACTTGTGCGCGCCAGTTGTAAAATATTTCAGATATTAGGCGGTCTCCAAATAGTAAGTGGTCCCTCCAAGTAGTTAGTAGTTAGTAGTTATTAAAGTAGTTATTGACTGGGGAATGAAACGGGGGATGGATTCCGGGGGATAGCTAGGCTCTTCCTTTATTTTAAAACCGGAATAATATAATTTATTTTAGTACGCCAGCTTTCATAAATAATGGTTTAAACATACAGGCAAGAATACTCAAAAGACGTGCATTTAATTAATATGGTTAATCCAGCATTGATCATTTCTTGTTCAACGACGATTAATTAATTCCTCAATAATAGTGTAATCAATACTCAATTGCTTAAAAATGGTAGGAAGTTTCCACACAAAATATTCTATGCTGGTACATGAACAAGTATAACACAATCTTAAATATTTAAGGTAGTTGGCCCTTAAGAATACATATAAAAGCTCCTCTGTATCCTTCAATCTAGTACATATATACTTTCCATTTTAATTTACATATACCAGAATGGCCACCACAGCAGATGGAATTAGAGAACCCACACCTGCTAAAGGAAAACTTGTCACCGTGCTAAGCATCGATGGTGGTGGTTGTAGGGGAATCATTCCGGCAACTATTCTCGCCTTTCTCGAGTTAAAGCTTCAAGTAAGACAGACTTACCCTCCCCGCCCCCCACTAAACCCCCAACAACAAAACATTTATATAGTAACTCATTGAGCATTATAAAACCAGGCATAATTGACCATGTTAATTAGGTGATGAGATTTTTTTTTGTGTTCTATTATGGATCCATGGATGTATAATATGTATACCTAGTTAAATTGAATAACATATGAAATTGAAATGTGTTAATACAGGAGATTGACGGGGAGGGCGCGAGGCTCGCTGATTATTTTGATGTGATTGCCGGGACAAGCACGGGAGGTCTTTTGGCCTTGATGCTGGCTTCTCCAGACAAGGACAAGCGTCCACTATTTGCTGCAAAGGATTTAACCCAATTCTACTTGGATAATTTACCAAAGATATTTCCACAAAGGTGAGTTTTACAAAGTTGCTATGGAAAGACCTGCGTATTTCATACACCAATCATAACCTGACTTTGGTCATAGTTTTCTTTTGAAGTATCAGGCCAAAATGCGGCAACTTAAATTTTGTTAAAAGAAAAAGAAAGTTGTTATATATAAGGTATTGATTTGGTGACAACTTAAATTTTGTACAGCTTATAATCTGAGCTTTACCTCGCTGAGCAATTAATACATCATATGTCTAAAGACAGTTAGTCATAAAATGCACTAGAGGTTAAGGAAAACAGAAATAAAGAAAAATTATATGCAATGCATTTACCTGAAAAGGAAGGTTTACCATTTACCAATTGGACAACGCACTTTTTTCTTTTTACTTCCCATTTTTGGGTTCATTATTATAGTAACCGTGTCTGGCTTCTTGTCCCAGTGATGATATGCTTCTTCTGTTAATGTACTACTGAATAACTTTTCTCAACAAAAGTATAGTACACTTCAGAAGGAGATTGAACTCTGAAGAAAATTGTTAATTGATGGTACGGTTGAATTGCAGTTTCTTTACCAAGTTCAAAATGATTTGTGGGCCCAAGTACGATGGCAATTATCTCCACTCTTTACTTCGACAATATCTCGGGCAATCAAAGCTACATGATACTCTAACAAACGTGGTCATCCCGACTTTCGATGTCCGAATATTCTATCCTACCATATTTTCCAACTTTACGGTACTCAATACTAATCTTCTACTTAATTCAGTGCCTTTTTATGCATTTTTTTGTAAGTTTTTCTTTGTTCGCAGTCTGTATATTTAGTGAACATTGCTGTATTGCTGAACCATCAATAGAGAAGATCCCCTTTTGAAATTTACCATAGAAGTATAGGACAAAAAATTCAATTGTAGTGTTAGCCAAAACTTGACCAATTCTAAGTACCAGTAATTTAGTAACTACAATTGGAGAACAAGACATATATACGGACCTTTTCAAGGTTTGAAGAAGTAATAATGAAATTTTATATTATGGCTAAGATCGATGTCAACATTTGATCTTGGTTTATGAACTTTCTGTCAATTGTTGAGAAATGAAGGAAAATGATGAGATGGTCTTGCAATTGATGCTAATTTATCTCATGATTGAGCTGTAATGTTATTAATAGAATTTTATTCTCAACTTTGCTGTCAGTTGAAATTTCAACCGCAGAAGGATGCACTGCTATCTGACATAGGTATAGCCACTTCTGCAGCACCAACATTCTTTCCGGCGCATTATTTTGAAACTAAGGATGAGAAGGGAAATACCAGGAAATTTGATCTTGTGGATGGTGGTGTTGCCGCAAATAATCCGGTACACATCTATTAGTAACTTGTGACCTCCAATATTTAAATCTTACGAGCAAATTAATGTGCACACAAAATTGAATTGTGTTTCAATATATTATTAAGCATTATTTTTAAAAATATATACCGGCAAAAATTCAAGACTTCTAGTTTTATTTAATTTCTAAATTAAGAAAATATAGATAAAATTAATTGCTCTGAATAATAAATTTCCAACAAAAAGTACTTTATTAACATTTTTTGTTACAAAGAAGTTTCCAGAGTTAGAAAGAAGTTTCATTTATTCGGATATCGAGTTTCAAATTGAACGGTAGATGATTTTCGCTTATTATGATTATTAATGAACTCATATGTTTTTTTATTTAGCTATAAACTTTGTCATTTTACATCTATCTAATTTTTTTTGTTTGTATATATATTTGTATTAGACACTGACTGCTATCAGCCAAGTTACACGCCATATTGTTAATGGAAATGATCAGCCCTTCCCGGTTGGGCCTACAGACTACGATAAATTTTTAGTGATCTCAATTGGGACTGGAATAAACAAGGATGAGAAAAAGTATACTGCACAGGAGGTTAACAAGTGGGGAATGCTTGAATGGCTCATTGATAACGGTACCTCACCAATTCTTGACATTTTTAACAGCGGAAGTGCTGACATGGTTGATATTTACTTGGCTGTCCTTTTTGAGGCGTGCAAGTCTAAGGAAAGCTACCTCCGCATACAGGTAAACTGTTTAAGCTGTTTGTAGTTTTGTTACGTACCAAGGGATTCACAAATATACATATCCTTGTGCTTCATTCGATTAATGTTTAACACAACTAAATTTTTACTTAAAATATCGGCCCTAGTTAATATGGACATAGCTAAGCTACTTTAATTGTTGTTCTTGCTACTATGTGAAGCTGGCAGTTGACATAGATAAATGATAGACTAATTAGTTTCATGAGTAACTCTTTGGTAGTTCCATGCTTAAAAAAAAAAAAAAAACGCTCTTAGTTTGGTTTTTTCTTTTTGGTGCTTATCCTAGAATCTATGATTTGGTGGTTCAGCAGGTAAAACCAGTAGTATCAAAAGGATGAAATGAATCCAATATTTCTGTGATTGCTAGAGAGAGTGAGAGAGAGAGAGAGATAGAGCATTGTATTTAAATTTCGAATAATTCTGACAGTTATTTAAATTTATGTCACATTCTGGGGATCAATCAGGATGACAAACTCACAAGCAGCACAATTTCGATTGACGATTCTTCGATGGAAAACATGCAAAAGCTGGTTCAAATTGGAAATGACCTTCTGAACAAGCCTGTTTCAAGAGTCAATATAGAGACTGGCTTGTACGAGGAGGTACCAGGAGCTGGTACCAATGGAGATATGCTCATAAGTTTTGCAAAGAAGCTTTCTGCTGAACGAAAACAAAGGGGCGGAACAGTGCCAATCTAAAATATCTATCTATTATTTTCTTCACATACGCTACAGTGGGAAAGGATTGCTCGTACGAAATAAAAAGAGTTGTTGTAATTTTACAGAATTATGTCTACAAGGTTGTATAAGTAAATTTTTACACAGTATATAATGTGTATTATACGTTTATCGTGATTAATAAATTCTTATATTTATATATACAAATTATGTGATAACTGTGGATTGAATTGGTAGAATGTCTCCACAGATTAATTAAGCAATAATATCAGCTGAAATATCTCCACAGACATAAATTAAACTATTTGAATAGAGAATATTACTTTGTTAAATACCAAGAATTTCCTAAAAGATAATGATAACTAGTCAATATATGTATTCCCATTTGCTGGTAAACTATCATTAGCACTTACTAATACTAAATTAGTAATTAAAATATGGCCCTTTCTAGCAGTATATATTGTTGAATTAATAAACTTAATTTAGTATTTTGTGGAGTATTCTAGAAAGTTAGAGAAATATCAAAGTCTAGAGTTCAAATCCAAATTGTCTTCTAATATGTAATAGCCTTTAGAATTCATGAATGTTCATGAGAAATATCTAGAAAATAGATAAGGATAGGAGTAGAGATATCTAGATATTTTGTATGAGGTGTAATAGGCCTAGAATGTTCTTTGGAGTAATATATATAAATAGATGTATGAGCTTTTGTAGGAAGGATGCACGTGTAAAATAGATCCAAGCTTTGTAATAGAAGAAAATAGCCTCTTGTACTCTTGCTTTGTTATAAGAAATAGAGTTTGAAGTTTGTGTTCTCTCCACCAAAATTATAATTTCAATCTAACAAAGTGGTATCAGAGCCATGGCAAGTTCCTCCGTGACATCACTTGGACAAGTTCCATTACCGCGCCTTACAAAGACAAACTATGAGAATTGGAGTATACAAATGAAGGCTTTACTCGGTGCGCAAGATGCATGGGAAGTAGTCGAAGTCGGCTATGATGATCCGGGTACGACAGCCCCAATGCCGGCAAATCAATTGAAGCTTCTCAAAGAAACCAGAATGAAAGATAAAACCGCACTCTATCTTCTTTTTCAAGCGGTTGATGAATCTGGTTTTGAAAAGATCGCCGGTGCGACAAAATCAAAGGAGGCGTGGCAAATTTTAGAGAAGGCATACAAAGGTGCCGACCGAGTAAAACAAGTTCGGTTACAAACTCTTCGTGGCGAACTCGAGGCGATGAAAATGAAAGAATCTGAAGGTGTATCCGACTATATAACTAGGGTACAAAGCGTTGTTAATCAACTAAAACGAAATGGCGAGACTCTAACCGATGCAAGAGTGGTGGAGAAAATATTACGGACTTTGACTGATGACTTCGAAAATGTGGTGTGTGCGATTGAAGAGTCAAAAAACTTACAAGAAATGACCATCGACGACCTCTCAAGCTCCTTGGTGGCTCATGAGCAAAGGAAAAAGAAGAAGAAGCAAGAATTGCTAGAAGAAGCGTTGCAAGCAAAAGCAACATTAAAAGAAGACAAACCGGGCAGCGGTGAACGAGGTCGCGGTCGAGGTCAAGGCGAAAATGAAGAAAAAGAAGAGAGGTACTTCAACTACTCGCGTGGAGGAGGACGCGGTCGTGGTAGAGGCGGCCGGTCAAGTAAGGCACACATCCAATGTTATAATTGCAAGAAGTATGGTCATTATGCATCGGAGTGTTATCACAATGAGAAAAAGGTGGAGGAAAATGCAAATCTGGCTACCAAACAAGAAGCCAATGATAGTGGTATAGTGTTATTGGTGAATAAGGAAGATAGTCCCGACAATGAAAACGTGTGGTATCTCGACACGGGTGCAAGCAACCACATGTGCGGGTACAAACACATGTTTAACAATATTGAGGAGATATCAAATGGACATGTCTCATTTGGAGATGCTTCTAAGGTGCGTGTAGAAGGCCAAGGTAATATTTTAATTCAATTGAAGGATGAGACTCAAAAATTTATTTCAAGTGTTTATTATGTCCTGAAAATGAAAACAAATATTTTGAGTTTGGGACAATTAATGGAATTGGGTTATTCAGTTTACATGAAAGGAAATGCTCTTTATTTGAGAGACCAAAATAATGAGTTGTTGGCACAAGTTGAGATGTCCAAAAATAGAATGTACAAGTTGAATTTGGTTAATACTCGAGCAAAGTGTTTGAAAACTTGTGTAGAAGATAAAACTTGGCTTTGGCATTTGAGGTTCAGGCACGTGAATTTTGGAGGTCTAAAAGAAATGGCAAGCAAGAATATGGTATTTGGCTTACCATCAATCAATATTCCCGACAAGATATGTGAAGGGTGTATACTCGGGAAACATGCAAGAAGTAGCTTTCCGAAAAAGGCGGACTATCGAGCAAAGAAGCCTCTTGAGTTGGTGCATACCGACATATGTGGTCCGATCAAGCCAAGCTCCTTTAGTGAAAACTTGTATTTAATAACTTTCATTGATGATTTTTCGAGAAAAACTTAAGTTTATTTTATGAAAGAGAAGTCTGAGGCTTTTATCATTTTTAAGAAGTCTAAATTTTTTATTGAGAAGCAAAGTGGCTATTTTATTAAGGCTTTGAGATCGGATCGAGGCGGTGAATTTACTTCAGCCGCATTTAACTCTTTTTGTGAGTCACACGGTATTCGGCGTTTCTTGACGGCGCCATACACACCCCAACAAAATGGAGTTGCGGAGCGTAAGAATCGGACTATTCTTGACATGGTCCGAAGCATGCTCAAGAGTAAGAACATGCCAAAAGAATTTTGGGCGGAGGCGGTAAATTGTGCCGTTTATTTGCTAAATCGGTGCAAGACAACAAGCTTGGAGAACATAACACCGCAAGAGGCATGGAGTGGTTTAAAACCAACGGTAGCACATCTAAAAGTATTCGGTAGCATTGCATATGCTCATGTACCGGATCAAAAGCGTGTGAAATTGGATGACAAGAGTTTGAAGTTGATTTTTGTTGGGTATGATGAGAGATCTAAAGCATATAAACTTTATGATCCAACTAACAAGAAGATGTGTATTAGTCGTGATGTGCAGGTAAACGAAGAAGCCATGTGGGATTGGAATTCAATGGTGGAAGTTTCTCATGAGGCGACGAAAGATGAGAAACAAATGATGAAACACATGCCACTCACAACAACAATATCAGATGCACCCTCATCGGATGACGAGATGAGAACCTCGAAAACAAGAAGCATAAGGGACTTATACAAGTTGACAAGTGAGTTGCATTTGGTGTGTCTCTTGGTTCAAGGTGACAACATTTTTTTTGAAGAGGCGACTGCAGATGGCAAGTGGCGAGCCCCTATAGATAATGAGATGCGTGCAATCGAGAAAAATGACACATGGGAGCTAACTTCACTTTCCAAAGGTCACAAGCCGATTGGTGTCAAATGGGTATACAAGAAGAAAATGAACCCGCAAAGTGAAATAGAGAAATACAAAGCAAGATTGGTGGCAAAAGGGTACAAGCAAAAGGCCGGTATCGACTATGAAGAGGTGTTTGCGCCGGTAGCTCAAATGGAGACTATTCGACTATTGATTTCAATTGCCGCACAATCCAAATGGCGTATTTTTCAAATAGATGTCAAGTCAGCCTTTCTCAATGGCATTCTAGAAGAGGAGGTTTATGTTGAGCAACCCTCCGGGTATATTAAAGCAGGTCATGAAGGTAAAGTTTTAAAATTAAAGAAGGCGTTATATGGCTTGAAACAAGCTCCTAGAGCTTGGAATACCCGAATTGATCAATATTTTAAATCACACGGTTTTGTGCAATGCCCGTATGAACATGCACTTTATGTGAAGGTTGAAAATGGAGATATGTTGATTATAGCTTTGTATGTTGATGATTTAATTTTTATGGGCAATAATGAAAAAATGATTGATGAGTTTAAAAAGGCCATGATGTGGGATTTTGAAATGACCGATTTGGGACATATATCCTATTTTCTCGGTCTTGAGATAAAACAAGGTAATGAAGGCATTTTTGTTTCACAAGAGGCTTATGCAAAAGAAGTTTTGAAGAGGTTTAAGATGGAAGATTGCAAACCGGTTAGCACACCGGTTGATTGTGGTGTTAAGTTGTCTCAACATGACAAAGGAAAGGCAATTGATGTAACCTTATACAAAAGCCTTGTTGGTAGTTTGAGGTATTTGTCGTGCACAAAGCCGGATATTTTATATGCGGTTGGGCTAGTAAGCCGATATATGGAGGAGCCGAGATCAACACATTGGAAAGCCATCAAACAGATTCTCCGTTACATTCGAGGTACTCTATCTCTTGGTTTATTTTATTATTCATCCACTAATAATTTTGGAGTTTTTGGATATTCGGATAGTGATTGGGGTGGAGACACGGATGGTAGAAAGAGCACCTCGGGATTTGCATTTTACATGGGAGATACGGCTTTCACGTGGCTTTCAAAGAAGCAACCAATCGTGACACTTTCGACGTGTGAGGCAGAATATGTGGCAGCAGCGACATGCGTGTGTCATGCAATTTGGTTTAGGAGGTTACTCAAAGAGATTAATTTTTCTCAAGATGAGGCTACACTAATTTATTTGGATAGCAAGTCGGCAATTGAGTTGGTGAAAAATCCGGTCCATCATGAAAGGAGCAAATATATCGATGTGAGATTTTATTTTATCCGGGAGCATGTGAAGGAGAAGAATATTGAATTGATACATGTGAATAGTGAAGATCAAGTTGCCGACATTTTTACGAAGCCATTGCCAATCAAGTTGTTTGAGAAATTTAAGAATCTTCTTGGCATGAAGGATGAAAAATAAATTAAGTTTAAGTGGGGGTGTTAAATTATAAACTTAATTTAGTATTTTGTGGAGTATTCTAGAAAGTTAGAGAAATATCAAAGTCTAGAGTTCAAATCCAAATTGTCTTCTAATATGTAATAGCCTTTAGAATTCATGAATGTTCATGAGAAATATCTAGAAAATAGATAAGGATAGGAGTAGAGATATCTAGATATTTTGTATAAGGTGTAATAGGCCTAGAATGTTCTTTGGAGTAATATATATAAATAGATGTATGAGCTTTTGTAGGAAGGATGCACGTGTAAAATAGATTCAAGTTTTGTAATAGAAGAAAATAGCCTCTTGTACTCTTGCTTTGTTATAAGAAATAGAGTTTGAAGTTTGTGTTCTCTCCACCAAAATTATAATTTCAATCTAACATATATTCCTTCTTTAAATATTATTTTTTAGGAAAAAGGTATTATCCCCGTGGGTTCAATCCTCGGAATATCCCCAGATGTTTTAGATAAACTTTTTCAACTGATTTTTAACGGTTCGCCTCCTTACTAAAAAGTTTCCTGATCTCCCAGATCTCTCTCTGCGTTCTCTTTCCCTCTCTTCAAATTTCCCGATCACTGGAGATCCGTCCCGACCTCCTCTCCGATGGCCTTCCCTCCGACGGTCTCGGCTCCGACAGCCTCCCTTCCGCAACGGAGGCGACGCCACCGCACAGAGAGAGAGGGATGCGAAAGCGAGATCTGGAGATTATCCTCCTCAGCAGTTCCACGAAACAAATATTCTTATCTTCTGAGTTAACTGTTCGAGATTGGATCGAACGGATTGCGATGTCAATGCTTGATGGCTTCTTCAGCAAAGGTGCTGGTAGTTTCAGGGGAGCTAAATGGTAAATACCCTGCCTTTTGTTCTATTTTCTGTAATTTGGTGGATTTTGTTGTGCTTTCATCGAACAATTCGACCTCCTTCGCTAACTCCAACTCCTCGAGGGTTTTCACGTATCGAGATCTCCCATTTTCGTGTCCAAGGGCATATTTGACAGATTATTTTCATACTTTTTTTCCTTCCTCCAGCAAAACACTGCTAAAGCTAACAATTCCAAGGATAAAATTTTTGCGCAATAGAAGAGAAATTCAGCTAAAGAATATGCGCAAAGACATAGACAAACTTTTGGAGAATGGGCAGGAGGCTACAGCTCGGATTCGGGTAAAAAGCTAGTCTCAATCAGTTAATTGTTTTCTTAATGAGTGTTAGCAAGGAGATTTTGAACTGTATTAATTAGCTAATAACCGTTTCAGTTTTCTTTATCATACTTTAGTAGTCTTCTTTCTAATAATTATGTTCATTAATTTTGTCTTTTCTAGAGAGAGAAAAGAAGATTCAGTGGACCAGTCGGTAACATTTGCTTATTCTGAGCTGTACCAGTCTGTACCAATGGACTAGTACATTATGTTGGAAGATTCAGTGTAATTTTAATTTGTGTTTTTTCAAGAGTATATATTTGAAATAAGTCAAGAAGAGAGTGCTGACATTGCATAGTCTAGGCAAATATAGTTCAAGTCATATTGTTTTAGGGGAGAAGTAAGATTTGGTGTTAAAGTAGTTAATTTTGGTGAATCGTACCTGAACCAATGCGTTGAGTCTAAAACTTACAGGGAATGCTGCGAGGATTGTTCAGTGATGAGTGTAACTGACAGTTAACTGAACTGGAGGTAATTGGGGATTAATTGGATTAATCAATTTTATTGTAATAATTGGAGATTGCCTTCTTTGATTACTAGATCTGAACTGGTAGGTATTTTCTTGTATTAAAAACATATATCGAGTCAGGAGACCGTGAGAAGCAAATGAGCAATGGGCCTTAAGCATTGTCAATAGTTCTTGTTAAATGGTGAAAATAGAATGATTTCACTAATTGTTTCAGTAATTATTATTTATGTAGAAAATCGTAACTCTTAGTACGGTCCGTGTATAATAGTACACGGCCCGTGTATAAGTATACAGAAATTGGAAACAGAGAAAGACACAAGATTTAACGAGGTTCGGCACCAATTCGGTGCCTACGTCCTCCACACCCAAACTCACACTTTTTCTATTATTTTTCTGATAATGATTACATAGAGGAGAAGAGAATATATAGAGAGATTAGAGAGAATAGATAGATTTGTTTTCTAATACAATTATCTAAGATGGGAATGTAATAACTCTGATTGATTCCCCTAGCTGTTGCCTTCCTTCTTTGAAGATATGGTCCAGATAGGCAACGATATGGACCACCATTTATTTCAACACCCGCCCTCAAGTTGGTAGGTAGACATCTACCATACCCAACTTGACAATCGATCTTCAAATCACTTGGTTGACACCGCCTTTGTTAACATGTCTGCCAACTGTTGTTCTGATCTTACAAACGGAAATGAGATGATCTTTTCTTCCATATTTTGTTTGATGAAATGTCTATCAATTTCTATGTGCTTGGTCCTGTCATGTTGTACTGGGTTATGGGCTATCTCAATTGCTGACTTATTATCACAATGTAGTCGCATTTCTCCTTTTGGCCCATATTTCAATTCATTCATAAGTTTTCTCAACCACAACAACTCACATAGGCCCTTCGACATTCCTCTGAATTCTGCTTCTGCACTTGACAGTGCAACCACATTCTGTTTCTTACTTCTCCATGTAATCAGGTTTCCTCCCACAAAGGTGAAGTATCCTGACATTGATTTTCGATCTATTCTGTCTCCAGCCCAATCAGCATCTGTGTATCCCCATGCGTCCAAGTGTCCATTTTTCCTAAACTGAATGCCTTTCCCTGGATTTTTCTTTAGATACCGCAAAAATCTTATCACAGCATCCATGTGTTGTTTTCTCGGGTCCTGCATAAACTGACTCACCATGCTCACAGCATATGCAATATCGGGTCTAGTATGGGATAGGTAAATGAGTTTACCTACTAATTTCTGATAGGCTTCTCGATCCACCTCCGGATCTTCTGGGTCATCTTCAAACTTCAGGTTCGGAATTGTGGGTGTATCAGCTGGCTTACAATCGAGCATCCCCACCTCTGCAAGTAAGTCAAGTGTATACTTCCTCTGTGATAGAGATATACCTTCCTTTGAACGCAGTACCTCTATTCCCAAGAAGTACTTTAGACCGCCTAGATCTTTCATCTCAAATTCCTGTGATAACTTCTGCTCGAGCCACTTGATTTCCATAGTATCGTCCCCTATAATTATCATGTCATCAACATAGATAATTAAGATGGTTACCTTGCCTTGACGATGCTTGAAGAACAGAGTATGATCAGAATCACTTTGATTGTAGTGATAGCTCTTCATGGCCTTACATAACCGCCCGAACCATGCCCAGGGGGACTGTTTTAAGCCACATAGACTCCGTTCCAACTTGCACACCAGTTTCTTGTTGTTTTGGTGGGAATATCCTGGCGGTAGATCCATATAGATTTCCTCTTCTAAATCACCATGCAGAAATGCATTCTTCACATCAAACTGATGTAGGGGCCAGTCAAGGTTTGCTGCAAAAGATAATAAAACTCGAACTGTGTTAAGCTTTGCAACTGGGGAAAAAGTTTCCTGAAAATCTATACCATATGTCTGAGTGTACCCTTTTGCAACCAACCGTGCCTTATATCGCTCAACTTTACCTGTAGCATCATATTTCACAGAAAACACCCACTTGCATCCGACTGTTTTCTTCCCAGTCGGAAGTTCTACCAAATGCCAAGTTTTAGTAGTTTCTAGGGCTTTCATCTCAGTTTCCATGGCTTCAACCCATTTAGGATCGTGTAGTGTTTCTCCCACAGTGTTTGGTACTCGAATTTTCGATAATTCCTTAGTAAAGGTTTGTACCAAGTTGGACAACCCTTCAGTGTTGGTATAGTTAGATATCGCATACCCTTCTTCGTTATACCTCTTTGGTCGTACATTTCGGTTGGCTCTAATGGGATACCTTCTTTCAGAGATGAGAGAACTTACCTCAGGAGCATCCTCAGGAGAACTTGAGAGTGGTATGTCTTCTGAATCCTCGTGGGACTGTATCACCTCTGCCTCTGGACTATCTGCTTCATCAACCCGTGTACGGTCCGGATCCCCGGATGCACGGTCCGTGTCCTCTGATGTACGGACCGTGTAGTCGGCTGTGCGGTCTGCGTCATCAGATGCATTTTCTGGTGCCTGGTCATTTTCCTCTGGTATATGAACTGGGTTGGTGTTCTCCTGATTATCCCACCATACTTGGTAATCTGGTTCCCCTTGTACTGGTACTGGGATTGGTTGGTTTGGGAAACAAGATTCACTCTCTAAGAAAGTTACATCCATTGTGACATAGGTCTTTCTGGTTTCTAGATCAAAGCATTTGTACCCTTTCTGATTAGTCCCATACCCAATGAACATGCATTTAATGGCACATGGTTCTAACTTTGTTCTCTTCTCTCGTGGAACATGCACATATGCTACACAACCAAAAATTTTAGGTGCCAAGGTTAAGGTTGAAGGGATTTCTACAAATGAGGCCAATTTTTGTAATGGAGTGAGAAAATTTAGGGTTCGTGAGGGCATTCTATTCATGAGGTATATAGCAGTAGATATAGCATGGTTCCAGAAATTTTGGGGCACATGACTTTCAAACAATAATGACCGTGCAATTTCTAAAATATGCCTATTCTTCCTTTCGGCCACTCCATTCTGTTGGGGAGTACCAACACAGGATGTTTCATGGACAATTTCGTTATCTCTAAAATATTTTCTCAAGAAATTATTCACATACTCCCTCCCATTATCACTTCTAAGAATCTTAATCTTTTTCCCAAACTGTCGTTGGACCAAATTCAAAAAATCTAGAAAGCATGTGGCAACTTCATCCTTAGTTTTTAAAAGATATAACCAGGTCATTCGGGTACTATCATCAGTAAACAAAACAAACCATCTTTCTCCATTAATAGAGGTAACTGGGGCTGGACCCCACACATCAGAATGAACTAAATCACCAAATCCCAAATTCTTAAAACAAGCACTAGGATACGTGTTTCTATGACTCTTACTTTTAATACAAGTTTCACATGAAATTTCAGAAATTGATACATTAACCCATAATGACGGAAACATCTTCCGCATATAACCAATAGAAGGGTGCCCTAACCTCTTATGCCATAACAAAATATTATCTGTCTGAACACTCCGTCCAGTCAAACATGCGGAGCCAACACTCTCATCTTCAAGGTGATACAGTCCATTGCGCTTAATACCACACCCAAGTATCTCTTTCGTGAGGATGTCCTGAAAAATGCAAAATTTTGGGTACATTAGAACAGCACAGTTTAAGTCTTCAGTTAATCTTCCCACTGATATGAGTCTCGTGGTCAGCGAAGGGACTAGTAGTGTTTCTTTTAGACATAGAGATGAAGTAGCAGAAACATTTCCCGACCCTATAACTGGTGATTTAATCCCATTTGCACTCACAATTTCTTTCCTGTTTGAATCATGGATTTTATCTAGATCAGAATCTAGATAGGTCATGTGATCAGTTGCTCCCGAGTCTATTACCCATTTTTCTAGATTATGTGCAATAAAAGCATTACCTTTCTCAGCACCACCCTCTGTACCTTCAACAAAATTTGCTAGTGTCAGAGATGCTTGTCCGGTGTTGCTTATGTGGCTCGGGTTCTGACCTGTACGGTCCGTGCTCCCTCCTGCACGGTCCGTGTACACCGTCTGGTGAGCCTGTCCCTTCTTACCTGCTCCTTTTCTCTCCTTCAATTCATGCCACCAGTCTGGGTAGCCATTCAGCTGAAAGCACGTCTCTCTAGTGTGCTTTGGGTTGTGGCAGTGAGTACATCCGCCTCCTTCAACTCGTTTCCTTTTTCCCTGGTTTGTTTAAGTTTTAAGAGAAAGAGATACCTCAGATGCACGGGCCGTGTGACTACCTGTTCGGTCCGTGTTCCAGTTTGTCCGGTCCGTGTTCCAGCCTGCACGGTCCGTGCCCTTCACCGCCATAACAACAGAGTTTGAGTTACTGTTGCCACACATCACCTTTTGCCGCATCTCCTCCCGTCTAATTCTGGCATATGCTTGCTCGATAGTTGGAAGGGGCACCGTCTGGATTATGTCGGCTCGAGTGCTATCCAAACAGTCATCTAGCCCGGCAAGGAACTTGTACACACGATCTTGCTGAACCCATAGGTTGTGCCTCTCGATATCCATCGTGCATGTCAGGGGATTTGGCCTCCTGAAGTCAATTTCCTTCCACAACCCCTGTAATTCATTATAGTATTTCTCCAACGACCCCCCTTTTGATACAACATATAAACCCTCTATTGAAGATCATAAATTTGAGAGGAGTCACATCCATAAAAAAATGTTGTAGCTAAAGCATCCCATACCTCCTTTGATGTGGGATATCGATGAAAATTACCAATCAAAGCTGGATCCAAGGAATTTAGAATCAAACCTTTCACCATCGAGTCGTGCATCTTCCACTGTTTATACCCCACATCGCCTACTAGGGGTGCTTGTTTGTCGCCCTTCACATATCCCAACTTGCCCTTGCCGGCCAGATGCGTCTCCATCATGGACAACCACAGGCCATAGTTATTTTTGTTGAGCTTAACAGTGGTCGAGTTAATCGGTACGTCAATTGGTACGGCAGTCGCCTTCTGTGAGGAGAGAAGTTCCTTCAGCGCTTGAAGCAGGGTCATGTCAGCGCTGGGGTCTGGGATCTTCTCTCCATTCGTCTTCATGCTAGGGTCGTCCATCTCAGATTTCCCCTGTTAGATTTACACCTACGCCTGGTGCTCTGATACCATGTAGAAAATCGTAACTCTTTGTACGGTCCGTGTATAATAGTACACGGCCCGTGTATAAGTATACAGAAATTGGAAACAGAGAAAGACACAAGATTTAACGAGGTTCGGCACCAATTCGGTGCCTACGTCCTCCACACCCAAACTCACACTTTTTCTATTATTTTTCTGATAATGATTACATAGAGGAGAAGAGAATATATAGAGAGATTAGAGAGAATAGATAGATTTGTTTTCTAATACAATTATCTAAGATGGGAATGTAATAACTCTGATTGATTCCCCTAGCTGTTGCCTTCCTTCTTTGAAGATATGGTCCAGATAGGCAACGATATGGACCACCATTTATTTCAACAATTTATCTTCTTCATTCATTAAAAAGTTTCTTTCTTGTGGGAGAAGGGTGCTGAGTAGTTTACTCGACTAGCACAAACAAAGAAGTGCACAAACTAAATTAGTACTGGCTTACCTTGAGACCACTGTCAAGTTTACTGACAAACTTTGTTCTTTCCTAAATTTTTTTTGGTACGAGATGGACGGGGACCCAATTGGAATGTCTGGACTCATTTTGAGCAGGTATTGATTGTTCATTTCAGATTCTTTATCTATAAATGTACATGCACGATTCTATCTCTGTTCTTTCTCAAGGAAATCTCCAGTCTTGACTGGTACTGTTATAAGTGTTTAATTTCATACAAATTCTTAACCATGGAGGTTTTCTGAGAAATTGCTTACTTCTTTAGAGACTTGAATTTAGATGTTAGCACTCTTTTTCTTCTAAGTTCCAATTTCATTGTGAGCATACAATTCAATCAAGATTTCTTCCAATTCAGCGTGCGAGCAAGAAGCAATAATCGCTGGTAAATTGGAAGAAAATTACCAATTGATCCTCTATGTTTTCACTTTGTTCAAATTGGAAGGGACAGATAGCTGCTGTCTTTAGTGCTTTAAATTAGTTTGGTAGTATTTATTTTAGAATTATTTACTTCCATGACAATTTAACTTTGTTTAGACTATTTTCGATTAATGCAATGTACGGGTTTCTCTTAAAAAAAATGAACACGATTTATTGTACTTTCAGTACCTCTAGATGCAAATTTAAAAAAATTAATTTTTTTTTTACTGATTTTTAATATTCAAATAAACAATTTAGAGTGTTATGTGATAAGATTTACATAATTCGAAATAATTGAAAGTAGCAACTAGATGTAGATAAAATAATTACCGGTTACAGTATTTAAAGAAACGGTTTACAGAATTATGTGATAAGGTTTACAGAATTCAAAAAAATTGAAAGTAGAATATAGATGCAAATTGAAAAAAATAATTTTTTTAAATTTTTTACCAGTTTACAGTATTCAAAGAAACTGCATAATTATGTGATAAGTTTTATAGAATTCAAAACGATTGAAAGTAGTATCTAGATACATATTTTTTTAAAAAAAATTGAAAAAAAATACCGGTTTATATTATTCAAAAAAATAGTTTACAGAGTTATGTGATAATATTTACATAATACAAAATAATTGGAAGTAGCATCTAGATTCATAATTAAAAATTTTGAATTTTGTTTTGAAAAAAATATAATTTTAATTTTTTTTACCGGTTTATAGTATTCAAAGAAACTATTTACAGAGTGAAGTAATAAGATTTACAAAATTTAATACCATTGGAAATATCATCTAGATGCATAATTAAAAAAATAAATTTGAAAAATAAAATAAAATTTTGAAAAATAAAATTTGATATATTTTTACCGGTATACAGTATTCAACGAAACTGTCTACAGAGTCATGTGATACGGTTTACATAAAAAACAATTGGCAGTAGTATCTAGATTCAAATTTAAAAAAATGAAATAAAATTTTCAAAAATAAAATAAAATTTGAAATTTTTTGACCAGTTTACAGTATTGAACGACACTGTCTACAGAATTATATGATAAGGTTTACAGAATTAAAAACAATTGAAAGTAGCATCTAGATGCAAATTTAAAAAAAATAAAAAAAAATAAAAAAAATTGAAAAAAAATTAAAATATGAAATTTTTTTCCCGGTTTACAGTATTTAACGAAACTGTCTACAGAGTTATGTGATAAGGTTTACAAAATTCAAAATAATTGGAAGTAGCATCTAGAAGCAGATTTGAAAAAAAAAAATTTCAAAATTTTTTTTGATACTTTTTTTTACCTATAGCTGTTTACGAATTTTACCTGTTTTACGAATTTTTTTACCACTTTAAAATGGCAAAGAAAAAACTAATAACTAACCGGAACCACTTTAAAATGTAACTGTTTACGAATTTTAAAATGTGCATGGAGATAAAATTTTACATTTTTTTGAATTTCTTTACTATTTATTGAG
Source organism: Carex littledalei (assembly GCA_011114355.1). NCBI lineage: Eukaryota > Viridiplantae > Streptophyta > Magnoliopsida > Poales > Cyperaceae > Carex > Carex littledalei. The sequence goes on from CM022082.1 coordinate 15,245,196, forward strand.
TATTTTACTAAATAATTGTTTTTCAGTGGTCCAGAATTGTCTAAAAACAACAGTTTTGTAAAATACTTAATAAATAGTAAAAAATTCAAAAAATGTAAAATTTTATCTCCAAGAACATTTTAATATAAATATCATGTTGAACGGTTTAGATCGTCTGCTTAGACTTTTAAAATTGCAAAAATGAATTGTTGTAAGATGTTGTAACTTACAAATGTTGTAAGTGGATCCAGTCTTTGATATAGTAGCAAATGATGTTGTAACTTTCCGAAATCATTTTATTGTGGAGATGGAAGCACATTTTATTGTGGAGATCATGGTGAACGGTTTGGATCGACGATTTGGACTTTGAAAATGTAGAAAATGGTTGTGGTAACTTTGTGGTAACTCAAAATTGTGGTAATCGGATCCCTCCTCTATATATATATATATATATATATATGAAAATTGGTAATATGCTATGCATAGCATAGAGGACCTCCGTACTACGACTCAATATTTGAGTTTTCAAAATCCTAACAGTAGATCAGAACAGTTCAACATTATCTCTATATGAATATGTACTTGCAAACCAAATTTTACATTTTTTAGAATTTTTTTATTATTTTTTTAAATAGGTAGAAAATCACTTGATCTGAAAATTCTGTACCATTCAGTCAAGTGTTTTTCTACCTATCCAAAAAAATAGTAAAAAAATTCTAAAAAATGTAAAATTTGGTTTGCAAGTACATATTCATATGGAGATCATGTTGAACGGTTCGGATCGACCGTTAGGATTTTGAAAACTCAAATATTGAGCCGTAACACGAAGGCCCTCTATGCTATGCAACCGTAGCCAACTCCTATATATATATATATAGTCCGGCTAATGTCATAATGTTATAATTTCAGCCTAAGTTATAACAAGTCAGTTTTAGCAATTTTAAAGTCCGAACAGTCGATCCAAACCGCTCAAAATGTTCTCCATACTAAAATGTGCTTAGAGACCAAATTTTATATTTTTTGGAATTTTTTTACTATTTTTTTTAGATGGCTACAAAATCATTGTTTTTAGATAATTCTGGACCATCCAAAACAGCGATTTTGTACCAATTTATTGAGCTACTTCGATCGACGTTTCGAACGTCAAATATTAAAATTTGACCCCGTAAGCACTTCTGTCGAAGTGCTTCCGGAAGCAATTTGGCCAGACTCTATATATATTTTGTAGAACTAGTCTTTGATATAGTAGCAAAAACAATTCTCTTTATGTGGATACTAAATAGTTAAAATAGCTTAGTCTCCAATCTTTATAAAAAAAAAGTTTATTGGATAATTTTTTGTTCGGTTGTAACAGTTGTCAAGTAGATTAATGTACGATGCTATAAGAGCTTATAGTTAGTCGCTAAAAATATAACATGTTACCAAATAAATTAAAACGACTCGTTGATAAAGTCAAAAGCGTTGGTGTTTTTGATCATTTATATTTACTTGTGTTACATAGGCGCCACTTAACAACTAAACTTGTGAGTTACATGGAAAAGATCGATTATCTTTAATTAGGACATATCGACTCATTTTAAAATTAATAATCTTCTTTTTTTTTGTTAAAATCCGTAGAAGCTACCGTGGATAAAAGAAAAAAATAAAAGCCATTTAGTGCCGCCATGCAAAACCATGCACGTGGCTTTTCCACTCTTCCGATCCCCCCAACCCATTACACCCATTATACCCATTAATTACTCACTTTCCTTGAAAGAAAAATGCTAACGTAGAGATGAAACTAGGTAAGAAAATTAAGCAAGTTACAAGAAAGAGAGAGACGTGCACTAAGAAGGGTCGTCAAGTCTTTTAATCATTAAAGAAAAAAAATAAGGGACTGCTAATTTTGTTTTCAAAGTATAAATGTGAGGTCTAGTTCCCATATTCCATTAATAGTGACACAAAATGTGTCTAAGTTTTACAATACGAGTAAATAGGAACTGCTAATTAAACAAGCTAACTCCATAACGAATTCAGAGTAGGTCCGATGCCCATCGTTTGATCTGCATTAAAATCCGTACATGTCTGCTTCAATTTATGTGTGCACATATCTTAATGCTGATCGGATGGTATTGGGTCTAATTAGACCCAAAAGTAGGTCCGATGCCCATCGGACCTACTCCGATCTCCTCCACAAGTAGAGGTTTCTTGGTGGGCCTTTTTAAAGGAAATATTGTCAAATTTGGGCTTAGATTATGGCCTGATGTACTAATACTTCACAATATTATATTTCCTTATAACATTCCTTTATTTAAAATGAACAAAATATCAGAACAAACCCTGCTGAAGTAATCGATTTTGTAAGGCTTGCAAGTTCTACTACACAATCCAACTTAAATAGCTAGCTTGTGTTACTTTGATCTGAAAAAAAAATATTAATCTAGGTCTATATATGTTTGTTTTAATTAATAGAAGTGAAACCCAAGTCAACTGAATTACCTAAGTGTTCATTTAAGACATTTAATATCACTACAGCAAATAAGGTCATCAGCGACCGGACATTTTGGTCGCAGAAAATAAGGTCGCCGGTCGCTGATACCCAATTTGGTCGCTGAAAGTCAAATACGGTCGCTGAAAGTCCGGTCGCTGTAAGCATTGTCGCTGATACTCTTCTGATGACGTCACCGGTCGCTGATACTACGTCACCCGGTCGCTGATAATCTTTTGCGACCACATTTTTTTGGTCGCTGTTGTTTTTTTGTGACGTCAGCAAAAACTTTCTGCGACCAAATATATCGGTCGCTGATACTCTACTGTTAGGTTTTTTATATTTTATTATATTATTTAAATTTGTACCATTTAATAGTTGATACGACACGTATCAACATACAACATAAAGATACATGTCGTAATATCAAGTAATACAAATAAATAAACATCAAACATAATAAGTTTCAATTGTCCTTTCTTTGTCTCGACTCGTCATCAAACAAATACAACAAATAAACATCAAAACATTAAACAACAAATAAACATACAACATAAAGAGTTTTTATATTTAGCTACCTCTCTTAGAGTAAATACACAGACTAGCAGCTAGCAGCTACCTCTCTTAGAGTATATCTATATGCTTCTGAAAAAAAAAAAAAAAACAATCTAGAGAAATTTATAAATACACAGACTAGCAGCTACCTCTCTTAGAGTATATCTATATGCTTCTGATCATCTAGCTGCAAGTTTACCTAATTAATGAAAGTGATCAAAGCAAACATTAATAATTTTCTAAGGCAATTAATACACTACCAAAAAAAAGGCTCAAAGCAAGTATTTTTATATTTGCAAAAATTAAAATCATAAAGAGTTAAACTCACTGTACCACTGGTGTTTGAAGAAAAAATCTAAGAACTTCATTCTTTCATTAATATTTCTCATATTTTGTTTCCTTGTTGGGGTGTTTGATGTGTTAGAAAAGTAAAAAGGAAAGCATAGAGAGAATTGGTTGACAAAGTTCAACAAATAAAGCATATGATATTCTCATTTATGATTGTGTATTATTCCGGATAATGGGTCAGAAATAACATAGGTTATGAGATTCGTTACATGTGTAATATGCAATCAAGTCCATATAACATTAAAATTAGGCCTAACTTTTTATCTATGGGTCCCACCTTTCCATCTTCCTCTACATTCTCTTGTTTTCCAGTTAAAAATAAGAGAAAATGAAAAGAAGCAACAGAAGGGGACCATGGCCCAACAGGATTAACATTTCTTGGAAAATTTGGACATCAAACAACCCAAGGAAAGAAAGAATCTGGAAAGACTCTTCATTTCCCTCATTTGATTACCAATGAATACGGAACTGTCTTTCCTGAAAGATGCCGAGCTCAAGTTTGACTATGTTTGCTTTATTATATGAATGGTCCTTACTATAGGAACCTTTTTTGGCAAAATGTGAAAAGAAACAGGCTATTCTGGCAATCAAAAGCAAATAAAAAAAAATCTAGAGCAACATGATAAAAAGAGTTTTTTTTTTTATTAATCTTCCAAGATTCTACCTAAACAATACAATAGACAGAGAAGAAGATGAGTACCAACAACACTAAGAATAATAACAAAATTCTAAAAAGGTCAGAATAAAACTACTCACAATTCAGAAAGCCCCTTTAGGTTTCCAAATACGTCTCCAATTTGCTGAGATAGCGAGTTGTGACTAAGATTTCTATACCAACAACATAGAAACAATGATCAGAAACAAAAGAAAAACAATGGGAATATGAAACCAATAGAAAGAGAGAGAGAGAGATCACTTACAAGAAAGTGAGGGAAGCCATTTGAGAAATAGAGTACGGAAGGTTCCCACTAAAATTGTTTTTTGCGAGATTCCTGTCCGATCATGAAATCAATCACACAAATCAACATAAATCAAAATTCATGTTTAGATAATACATACCATTTTATGATTAAGTTATGGACATGTACCGGTACCAGAAAAATAATTACTTGGTAAACAAATTTCATGTTTAGAGAAATTATTACACGTATGTGACATTTGGCGGTAACCCAGTGTACCATTTAGATAAGTTATCTTACAGTGTTTTCAAGGATGCGAGATCAGAGAGACGGTAACCCAGTGTACCATTTAAACTCATCCCACTAAGCTGTCTGTTAAAAATTAGAAAGAAAAATAAACCCAAAATTTAAAAGGCAAAATCAACACATATTAATCAGAAAAATAAACCAACTACTTATTACATGACTGGTTACTGGTAATGTACCGAAATATAGTACCAGAAAACAAGATAAATTACATGGCAGTGACGGCTGAACCAGAACATGAAACCCCTTTCCAAGAATTCGTCAGTTGAGGTGGACTATTGAGTGAGGTGTACAAAACGCCTAGAGCTTGAACTGGAATTAAGAAGAGGAGAAAAAGATTATTTTTTTAAAATAGGTCAAAGATCTAGTCTTTCTCCTTCCCTGAGTCAATTAATTTTATGTATGAATTTAGAAGTACAAAAATTATCTCAAGAGAAGAGAAGAAGCATCATTACCCTGGTCTCCAGAAGAGATTCAGTCAGCTTGAGCTTCTCATCCACTTTGGCCAACTCTTCTAGTAATCTTACTTCTTCACAGGCCTTCTCTCTTACTCGATCTGACAGCTTGAGTGCACGTATCTCTGCTTGTGCCTCCGTTAATTCCCTCTCCTTATCTAAAACATAGCGCAAAAGGCAGCAATACAACCTAAATCGTATTTTGCAAAAAATAACTTAAAAAAACCCAAAATTGACTCAGATCGAGGCACATTGCATACCTCTGACCTCATTCTCAAGACGGGTCAGATCGGGGTCGGGGTTCCAGCGGGGGGTCGGGCGGAGGGGCTTCGGGCGGCGCAGGGGGGTCGGGCGGAAAGGCGTGCGTTTGATAAAGGCGGGGGGTCGGGGTCGGGGTCAGTGATCGGGGTCGGGGTTCCAGCGGGGGGTCGGGCGGGGGGTCGGGCGGCGCAGGGGGGTCGGGCGGAAAGGCGCGCGTTTGATTTTGGGGAAGGGTTTTGATTTTGGCGGAGGCGTTTTGATTTTAGCGTTTTGACGAAGGCGCGCGTTTTATTTTTCAGCAGCCGCGTTTTTTTCAGGGAAAAAAAAAAAAAAAAAAAAAAAAAAAACCTTTCAGCGACCGGTGTTATCGCCGGTCGCTGATACCGGTCGCTGATACAGTTGGTCGCCGGAATTTGAGTGGAAATCTTTATTTTTGAGTAGAAATTGAGAATCAGCGACCGGCGTCACCACCGGTCGCTGATAACGGTCGCTGAAGCTCTGTTTTGCTGTAGTGTATATAACCAATAAAATCCACAGATCTTCTTATAAATTTTGTACAAACAGATAGACTAACACTTATTTACAATATTATATATATTACTACATATTTTTCACTAAAATTATGTACATGTTATTCTGTTCAGACCAATAGTTCTTTATTACGTCCAAGAACATTTGCACGCCTTATTTTCCGTTCATCAGAGAGTTTCTTTGCGAAACTCGTGAGCATATCTGCATTGGTGCCAGCTCCCGGAATCTCCTCGAACAAGCCGGTTTCTATATTGACCCTCGAAACAGGCTTCTTCAGAAGGTCATTGCCAATCTGCACAAGTTTTTGCATGTTCTCCATGGAAGAATCATCGGTTGAACTTGTGCTACCTGTGAGTGCATCATCCTGATCCCCACATTGTCAACAAAATATTTCAACGATCAAAACAACAAAAATGACATTTTAAGCGCTACGAATGCAGTGCAATCTCTCTCTCTCTCTCTCTATCAAGCATAGGATTGCATTATGTATCTGTTAGCCATCTAAAATGTATTTATTAATACATCCACATGTGAACTTAATTTTTAACGATATTACATGGTGGACCACCAAATCATGGAATGCATGATGAGCACCAAGTTAAATAATTCATGAACTAATTAATTAGTCTATCTTTATCTATGCATGCCACCTTGCCAGCTCCATATCTCATAACAATTAAAGAAGATCGATTAAAGAAGGAATGCGCACTTTTAGCGAGGGCCTTATAACTAGGGATATATATATATATATAAATAATTAATAATAGTATAATTTTTTTTAAACCGAATACCTGTATGCGGAGATAGCTTTTCTCAGACGGGAGCGCCTGAAAAAGAGCAGCAAGATGAATATCAACCATGTCAGAGCTTCCAATGTTAAAAATGTCGATAATTGGGGAGGCACCCTTCCGGTTGAGCCATCCAAAGATGCCCCACTTGGAAACCTCCTGTGCAGTATACTTTGCCTCAATCTTGTTTGATCCAGTCCCAATTGAGATAACTAAATATTTGTTGTAGTCTGTAGGCTTGATTGGAAAGAACTCATTATTTCCTGAGACAATCTCCCATGTAACTTGGTTCATAGCAGCCAGTGTCTAACATATACACGTGTATACAAGTAAGAAGTGAGCTTGACGTAAAAAGTAAATATGACAACATTCATAGCTAAATAAGAAAACAGAGAATTCATTAACATCCAATGATAAGCAAATATCATTATTAGTTTCTATTTGCTACCGTTCAATTTGAAACTCAACTGCTGAATCATCAGAGCGACTTGTGTAGTTGCTCTGGGGTTCGAAATTAGTTAGAGAATTACATGAGATTATTATCTCTGTGAACAGTTCCCTTTATTACATTTAATTAGAGAGCTGAATATAAGGACAGGAATGTTACCGCATCATGGTAGTAAATAAAGTTAAGATATGTGTTGTATGGTCAAGTAATCTCCATTTCTTTCCCAAGATTAATAGCAAATTAATTTGGTAGTGCTTAATACCAAATTGATGTATTATTTATGAAACTTTTTGACTAATTAGTAAATGAAAATAGATCTACAATTTCTGCTTCTATAAATATTGAAGGGGTTCCATTTGCAAGTCGCTATTGTATGTGTACCGGATTATTTGCGGCAACACCACCATCGACAAGATGGAATTCCCTGGTGTTTCCTTTGTCATCCTTGGTCGCAAAATAATGTGCTGGAAATAATGTTGGTGCTGCAGAAGTGCCTATAGCTATGTCAGATAGCAGTGCATCCTTCAGCGGTTTATATTTCAACTGATAGGAAAGTTTTAAATGAAGCTTGATCAGTTAATAACTTTGTATACATTATATCTTCCTTCACTTCATACTATTTGGTTCCAAAACTTGATCTAAAATTTGTAAACAAAAAACAAATGCAGACATCGAATCTTAACCATAAAATAAAATGACATTATTCTGGAAAAGACTGTGTGTGTGTGTGTGTGTGTGTATGTTTTTTCACCAATTGTTGTTGACAAATGTTATGTTCAGAATAGAAACCTGAGCACTATGCTGGTCAGGCCCATTAATGTCAACAATAATTAGGCTACTATATGTGTCCTGTAGCTTTGGCTTCAACTAGGATGGTATATTAAGTCAATACAGCAATGCACATTGAACATAGGAAAAATTTGAAGAACAAAAGTAAAAAAAAGGTACTACTAAAGAACATGAAAAGTATTTGTACCGTATAGTTTGAGAATATGGTAGGTTGGAGTATTTTGATATCAAAAGTGGGGATAACCACATTGGTTAGAGTATCATGCAGCTTCAATTGCCCGAAATAGTCTTCAATTATAGAGCGGAGATATTTGCCGTCATACTTGGGCCCAGTAACCATTTTGAATATGTTCATCAACTCGGATATCATCCCCGATCTGCAATTCAACCAGGGATTTAAGTTTTGTTCAGGTTCAATCTTCTTCAGTAATAGTGAACTAGTGCACTTTACTTTTGTTGAGAAGTTATTAACATGAGAAGCATTTTATTGTGTAAAACATCGTGACAAACATAGAACAGAGGGACAAGAAGCCCAATATGGATACTACAAAAAATGGACACTAAAAAATGGAAAAGAAAATGGAAAGTTTATTGTCAAATTGGTAAACCTTCCTTTTCAGGTAAATGACAGAAAGGACCGGGAAACACTTTGCAAACTGTAAGCAAACCTTGTTGATTAATTAACTTATTTTTTGGTCCAATAATGCCTTGCTTTTAATTTTGCTATCTTTTCCTTAACCTCTAGTGCATTCCATGCATGAGTTTCTATACATAAGATCTATTGCTATAGCAAGGCAAAAGCTCAGAAGAAGTGACATCGAAAAAATCGTACAGAATTAGTGTATCATCAAGTTCCTTTTTGTCACCATATATATGCAATGTAAATATTGTTGGAAGTTTTTCGGAAAAGAGAAACAGAATACAGCAATTGGATTTTTCACACAACACCATTCATTCATCAACAGAAACATACATGGTATTTAAGATGGTGCCTATCCCTAATTTTGCACCCCACTAACTCTATTACAAGTGCTGCCATATTTAGGCATCCACTAACCCCACTAACGTTGCTATAACTAGCCTATAACCAACCCACTACATGACAAACTAAATATAGAAACTACCCACTACTCCCTGCACATGTCTAAACAGAAAACTTGTTGCCTAAGTTTAATAACCAGTTTATAATTAATTCTTAACAAAAATAAAAACTGCAACTAAACCGCAACTTCTAGAAACTGTATCTCTTATGCACTTTGCTGCAGACTTGGATTATTTTCAACACCCCCCCTTAATCCAAAGTCCAGCACATTCATCATGTCTCGACACCAGTTGAACTTCTCTCGTGTGAGTGATTTGGTCAGCACATCTGCAACTTGCTGGTTTGTGTTCACATACTTCAACTCTATCATCTTTTGCTCAATCAGGTCTCGTATGAAATGGAGCCGAGTGTCTATGTGCTTTGTTCTGTTGTGATGCACCGGGTTGTTACTAATTGCAATTGTCGACTGATTATCACAATAGAGTATTGTTGCACCTTTCTGCTCACAATCTAACTCTTCCAATAAGTGCCTTAACCATACACCTTGGCACGCTGCTGATGTTACTGCATTGTACTCAGCTTCTGCGGTTGATAGTGCAACTGTTGACTGTTTCTTCGAATTCCAACTTATTACGCTATTGCCAAAGAAGAACACCTGACCTGTTGTGCTTTTTCGATCATCTATGCTGCCTGCCCAGTCACTATCGCTGTAGCCTGTCAAACACGGTTCATCAACACCTTTGTACCACAGACCATAGCTTGTTGTACCTGCAATGTATCTAAGAATTCGCTTTGCTGCTCCCATGTGTTGTTTAGTTGGATTCTGCATGTATCTCGCAACCATTCCAACTGCATGTGTGATGTCTGGTCTTGTGTGCGTCAAGTACAACAGACCTCCCACCAAACTCCTAAACCGAGTTGCATCTGCAGCTCCGGTTCCATCAATTGCTGTCAACTTCTCGTTTGTATTCATTGGAATTAGTACGGGATTGCAATCTTTTAATCCGAACTTTTCTACCAAGTCTCTTGCATACTTGCGTTGGGACACAAAGATTCTCCCCTTCTCTTGTTCAACCTCCAGACCTAGAAAGTAATGCATTTCTCCTAGATCGGTCATCTCAAACACACGCATCATTTGCTCTTTAAACTCCTTCACCATTGCGTCATCTGTGCCAAAATAAATCATATCATCAACATAGAGACATACCGCCGTTAAACCTCCTTTTTCTTTGCGTTTGACATAGAGATTAGGCTCATTCTTGCTTCTCTCATATACCAATTTCTGAAAATGTGCATCAATCTTGCTGTACCATGCACGAGGGGCCTGCTTCAAGCCGTATAATGCTTTGAACAAACGGTACATCCAATGTTCTTTGCCCTTCACCACAAACCCTTCAGGTTGCTCAACATAAACCTCTTCTTTTAGTTCACCATTGAGGAATGCTGACTTCACATCAAATTGATAGATAGGTTGTCTCAATTGGGCAGCCATTGCAATCAACAACCGAACCGTTTCAAATCTGGCCACCGGGGAGAACGTCTCTTCATAGTCTATGCCTTGCTTTTGCGCATATCTTTTTGCCACTAATCTTGCTTTGCATTTTAATACACTGCCATCTGGACCAAATTTAGTCTTGTAAACCCATTTAACTCCAATTGCATTGTGATCTTTTGGTAATTCCACCAACTTCCAGGTTTGGTTTTGCTAGATTGAACTCATTTCTTCTTTCATTGCTTGCACCCATTCCTTTCTTTCTACGGCTTCTTCATAAGACAATGGATCTGCTACATACAAAACCTGAGTTGCTTCATACAATTCTTGTAAGGATCGTACCTTTCTTCCTTGTGTATCCGGATCAACCATCCGATGTAATGTGCTACTCGAGCTTGGACTGCTTTGCGGTTGCTCACTGCTGCCTTCTTCTTCTTCATCGTCTATTTCTGCTATTGGTGTGTTGTCTTCCTCCATAGACCAACTCCAACTAGCATTCTCATCGAACATGATATTTCTACCGACTATAATTTTCTTTGTCACCGGATTAAACAACCTATAACCTTTAGATTGTATGCAATACCCAATGAACACACACTTTTCAGATTTTGAGTCCAGTTTTTTTCAGTTTTGTGTAGTTATGAGAGTGTAAGCAATGCACCCAAAAACACGCAAATGCCCCACAATGGGCTTCCTTTCAAACCACGCTTCAAACGATGTTTTGTTCATCACTGCCTTGGTTGGTGACAGATTTAGAACATATACCGCTGTTGCTACTGCTTCAGCCCAAAAACTATTCGGCATACCTTTAGATTTCAGCATACTTCTTGCTAGTTCTACTACCGTGCGGTTCTTGCGTTCAGCTACACCGTTTTGCTCAGGTGTGTATGGAGTGGTCAGCTGCTGTAGCACCCCTTCTTTCTCACAAAACTGCTTGAATTCTTTTGATTGAAACTCACTACCACGATCAAATCTTAGAGCTTTCAGCCTAGCCCATGTTTGCGTCTCTGCCATGGCTTTGAACCTTTTGAACAGCCCAAACGCTTCACTTTTATAGCTAAGAAAATATACCCAAGTCATCGTACTGTAATCATTGATAAATAACATGAAATACTTACTTCCTCCCATGGATTCAACCTCCATAGGCCCGCACAAGTCAGTATGCACCAACTCGAGTACCTTGGTTGCACATATCAACTGATCTTTTGGAAATGGCAGCTTCGATTGCTTACCAAACACACATCCTTCACATAACCCGATTTCACCAATTTCGGGTAACCCATTCACCATTTTCTTTTGATTCAACAATCTCAAACCATTCATGTTTAGATGACCATACCTTAAATGCCATAACTCGCTGGAACTAATCTCCTTGGCTGCAAGTGCCTTGTCTTTCACCTTGGCTATCTCCAGAGGGAACAAGTTGTTTTGTGTCTTCTTGATTGTTGCCATCGTCTGATCCATGGCTGCATCTACAATTCTGCAATTGTCGCCTTCAAACTTGATGGTACACCCACTGCCCATCATCTGACCGATGCTGAGTAGGTTTTGGGATAGTTGAGGAATATAGTACACATTATGTAGCATCCGTGTATTGTGACTGCTGGTCTGCACAGCTACTCTTCCTTTTCCTTCAACATGAATTTCTTTATCGTCACCAAGCTTTACTGCCTTCTTGTATGACTCATCTAGTTCATCAAATAGATGTTTGAAACCCGTCATATGGTTTGAGCACCCGCTGTCCAAAAACCAGATTTGACTCACATCCAATTCTTCATTAGTTTTGGCCATGAACAACCGTGGCTGATTGCTCTTCTTTTCAACAAAACTTGCTTGTCCTTCTTCTCTTTTCTTCTTGTAGCAGTTGGCCTGCACATGACCGAGCTTGTGGCAGTAATAGCACTCCACATCTTGACCTTCTTCTCTTTGTTTCTTGTAGCAATCGGCTTGCATATGTCCTTTCTTGTGACAGTAGTAGCATTCTACATCTTTCTTCGGTTGATTAGAATGCGGTTGATTGTAACTCGGCTTGCCTCTGCCTCTGCCGCCTTGACTGCCTCGACCTCTGCTGTAACCTTGGCCTCTACCTCTGCCTTGCTGTTGGCTTCTTGAGGAATCGCCCTTGGTATAGAAAGATTTGGTGTCGTCCTTCACTTCTGATCGGTTGAGACGAACTTCATGGACTTGCAGTGATCCCATCAACTCATCAAACGTGTAGGTGGAAAGATCTTTGGATTCTTCGATCGCCGCCACCACATGATCAAACTTGGTCGTCAGGCTGCGCAACACCTTCATCACAACCGTCTTTTCTGGAAGATCTTCTCCACAGCTTCGGATTTGGTTGACTATTGTTGTAACTTGCGTGAAAAAGGATTGAACTGACTCGCCTTGTTTCATGTTCAATGTCTCAAACTCCCGTCTCAAGCCCTGCAGCTTGATGGCTACCACCTTGGAACTTCCCTGAAATGTGGTTTTCAGAGTTGTCCAGGCCTGGTTTGCTGTTTCTGCTGCTGCAATCTTCGCAAACACCGATTCGTGTACCTTTGCATCTCGGTTGGCTGTGTCGATTGGTGTCGGATCAGGGTTCGGTATTCCCTTGTCTACTAGTTCCCACAAGCCATGAGATTTCAGCATAGTTCATATCTTGATGCTCCAGAATTCGTAACTCTCACCCTTGAACAAAGGTACCGTCTGATTGGACATACTAATGGTGGTGTTGTTGCCTGCGTCGGCCATGGTCGGATCTGCCCTGATCTCTCACCTTTGGCTCTGATACCAATTTTGTTGGAAGTTTTTCGGAAAAGAGAAACAGAATACAGCAATTGGATTTTTCACACAACACCATTCATTCATCAACAGAAACATACATGGTATTTAAGATGGTGCATATCCCTAATTTTGCACCCCCCCCTAACTCTATTACAAGTGCTGCCATTTTTAGGCATCTACTAACCCCACTAACGTTGCTATAACTAGCCTATAACCAACCCACTACATGACAAACTAAATATAGAAACTACCCACTACTCCCTGCACATGTCTAAACAGAAAACTTGCTGCATAAGTTTAATAACCAGTTTATAATTAATTCTTAACAAAAATAAAAACTGCAACTAAACCGTAACTTCTAGAAACTGTATCTCTTATGCACTTTGCTGCTGACTTGGATTATTTTCAACAAATATTCATAACCTATAACAAATTTATTTTAGTAGATTTAAATAAAGGCTTATGCCACTTCCTAAAACCAACGAAAACACCAAAATGATCTATCACCGATATCACCCTATATATTGGTTAGTATATGATTTTTATAGCCAACGAATGTCACTCCATAGCAAGCCTGTAAAACTCACTTTTGTGGAAATATCTTCGGTGAATGATCCAAGTAAAATTTGGCTAAATCCTTTGCAGCAAAGAGTGGACGTTTGTTCCTGTCTGGAGCAGCTACCATCAGGGCCAAAAGACCTCCAGTGCTCGTCCCGGCAATGACATCAAAATAATCTGCAAGCCTTGCTTCCTCTCCGTCAAGCTCCTTCAAAACATATGAATATAGGATAATTTTCAATATGGATATCCATCAAACTAGATGCGATTAAATATATGGAAGTTAAAAGCATTCTGATGATATGGAAGTCAGTTTGTGCATGTGTGTGTGATTCGAGAAAGGCTTACTTGAAGTTTTGATTCTAGAAAGGCGGGAATGGTTGCTGGAATGATTCCCCTAATACCACCCCCATCAATACTTAGCACAGTGACAATGTTTCCTTTATCAGGTGTGTATTCTCTATGTCCAACTCCTGTGGTGGTCATTTTGTAATGTAAACTAAAATGGTACGTAGGTAATGGCTTCAAGGACAAGAGGGGCTTGTACTTATATGTACCCTTATGTGCCAAGAGCCTTAAAGATATATTTAAGATTGCATGTGTTGTCGTCTTATAGATGCTGATGTACAGATAAAGCATAGGGCATATGTTTGGTTATCTTGGATCAACTTCCAATCGTAGTAATCTATTGAGTATTGAATACATTCTAATAGAAAACAAAATACTCGTTGAACAAGAAACCAATTCATGAGCAACCATATATATTATAAAAGTAGGAAAAAAAAATGTCTTCGTACAGTTTCTTGCTTGTCAACCCATTCTTTATGAAATGTGTATTGTACTTTACAAAATAAATAATATTATCCAGCCCAGATTTGAGGAATCCGATTAAATATATATATAATACGCTTTAAGGACACTTATGTTTTATATTATCCAGCCCAGTATTTTTAAACTTTATTTGCAAGATATTTCAAAATTAATAAGGACACATATGTTTGATGTCTTTTTGAGTAAAAACAATGATATCCCCAAAATAGGGATAAGAACTTAAAAAAAGGCCTTCTCAGATCTCTCTGAATATATATAGAGACAGAATGTGGTCTTTAGTTTGTTCTTTAGTCTTAAAAGTTGTGAATAATTAGTAACTCATATATGCCATGAGTATACCCTATTGAGCAGGAAAAAGCTTTCTTGAATCCAAGCATAAAGCTCCAACAATTTGATTGATAAAAAAGAGTTTACAAAGTCCTACAAATCATAAAACTATGTACAATATACACACATAACACGTCCCTTATTGACAAAATAGCCATACATCAAGTGAATTATTAATTATTTATGCTTCAATTAATGAAATTAGTGATCATCATAAAAGACCCCTTTTCTCAAAGTAGATAGAGATCTTAGTGATTCTCTCAAAAACAATTTATCAATTTATAGTTAGAAACCTAAGTAGTATATATCACTGGTTTTCAAAATGTAAAGTAAAAAGAACTTGCCAAAATCGGAAAAAGGTGATCCCAACCATAAAACACCTGGATTAATTGCTCCTGCTAATTTCAGTTAAAAGTGCAACGTCTCAAATTTCAAAGGCAATAAGAATTTGTGGACAAATATGAAGAATAAACAAATATGCAACGTATCAAAATTCAAAGGCATGAATTGGATTGCTCCAGCTAGCTAATTTTAGTTAATGTGCTAACCAAACATTCACACATCACAGCAGATGGCAAGCTCCAAAAACACCTGCAGAATCATGCCTAATTAATTTTCTAAACAGACCTATAATATATATGTAATCCTGACTGAGTAAAAAGCACTAAACTAGGCATTTAACCATTTAACCCTCCATCTTCATCAGTCGCCATTAATAAGGAAATTACTGGCAAATTTGGAGGAAGGATTGGCAATGACCTGATGATGAGACAAGTTAATTTTTTTTTATTTTTTTTTGTGAAAACAGTATTTACATATATATGTTATATGCACATTAAAAGGGAGCCAAATTAAGGTGTAACAATACATTGGATAAGCCCAATGCAAGAAGTACCTGACAAGGTATACTGGTTACAGTTTGGCGATGCTTTTTTTTTTTTTCATTATTTTGTTTTTAGATAAAATAATTTACCATTTGTAAGAAAATACAAAAATAATCATTACAAATTAATTGTATAGCATATGTTATTTAAAATCCTTTTTTATTTGATCCTTTTAAAGACTTCAAGAGACATTAGCTCGAATTTAATTATTACCAAATTGAATTTCTATATGATCATTTTTATAAGTTGGTCGATGTCTATTATTTTTAATACAAAAAAAATAAGAATTTAAAATATCTTCATTTGCATATCATATTTATAATTTTCAATAATTAAATAAGTTTTTATTTTTATTTGAGGACTGCTTTGCTACAAAATTCTTGTTCAGTAATTACCCATGTCACCAATCAATTTTTCATCTCATGAGATATATTTCAAATATTATTTCTATAATATATAATGTTGTCTTTAATTAGTACATGTGATCTCGTTGGATGAAGAAAAATAAAATAAAAGTGAAATATACATTTGAATAAGTAAACATTAATTATCTAGGATTACGTTGAACAATTCTCATTTTTCTCATTATGAAAATGTGTTGGTGTAAAAATTTGCACAGTATGGTACCCGGCCATCAACATTATTTGTTATGTTTTAGTTACCTCACACTTTACCAATGATACAATTTTGTTAGTTATTATTTTATTTTATTTTTTTGAAGAAAGTTGGAGTCCAACCTTAAGTTTTTAATAATACATTATTATTTTTGTAGTTCTATAATTAGTTTGTTACAAATTAAACTTCTAATATAAAATCTGCATTTTAAATTCCTTTTTTTGGCACTAATATATCTTGTTATTTAATTTATGAACTTTTGTCAATTAGACAGCATTGATGTCATTGTTAATGAAATTTGCACATTCGACCTTAATTTATCTCTCTTTCAAAAGATATTGAGATATTATATATATGTAGAAGCTAAATTACCAAATGAATTTGAGAAGCTCCAGATATAATTTGATCATTGGATAATTTTGCTCATAATCAATATTCAGACTAAACTACCCAAAGGCTAATCTTGGAATTAATATATTAATTAGCTAATTACATCGATATATGTAGTACTAAATTCATAGACAAAGCATTTGACTAAGCAAGCTAGCTACATGTTAAGTTAATAGACAACAAACAACACCTCATTATCTCTATCTAACAAGCAATCATAATATAATTGACATGTGCAATACGACAAGCAAATTCATAGAGATCGAAGCTGAAAATTAAATCAAAAGTTTACCTCTAATTACAATCTTTAATTATGCGAGAAGATATTACATTTAAGGTACATCAGTGTTCTTTTCATGATTTTTAATTTCCAGAACAAGTTGCTGTACTTACCGCTTTCTGCGCTACCATCACACAACTATGTATATCCAGGGGCGGACCCAGGATTATTTTAGTGGAAATCTATCGGTCCTGACTTTGCCAATTAGTTAAAGCATTGGAAAGGGACCCCGGCCAATTTTATTTTCATTAAATAAGATTTATATATAGTCTATTAAATTAACAAAAAATTAACTATAATAGAATTCTCTCAGTGCATTCATCTCTTGAGTAATGTCCTTTTGTTATAAAATACTTCCAAAATTATATAATATTGTTACAAAGATGCATCACTCAGAAAAAATAATTGGCCTATAATATAAATTGTTCGTTTAGATTTTAAATAAATTTTATAAAATGCAAAAAAAAAAGTTCATTGCATGAAATAATTACTATTGAACACTTCTTTAATTTAGTTAGAAATATATATATATATATATATATATATATAGCATATTAGCAATTTCCATATATATATATATATATATATATATATATATATATATATATTGACCGAGTCTAAAACAAACATTTTTGCCTTTGATTAAGAGAACAGTTCGTCAAGAGTTTATCCTAAATTAATATATTATATGCTTTAGACTTTATTAATCTAGGTGACTTCTATAATAAGATTAAGGCTGCGGGTCAAATTATTAGCAATGCCTGTATCTATGTAAAGTTTTCCTGTCACTATTTTCGTGTCAGCTTTTGTGTAATGAGTTGTTGTAAGAACAGAATGGGTTGGTTTGTCATGGGCTACATGCAGCATGAATTCCAATTGCCACAAATAAGATTAAAGTGTTAATCCACCGCAGCTATATTGCATAGTAATTAATTTATATTTTTTTTTCTTTGCCATTTCCAAATAACTTTGTAAGTAATGAATCGCTGATGACTGTCAAATCATGATATGCATGATGAGGAAACAAAAAAAAAGTTAATCAACAATTAATTAGCTTATCTGTCAAGAAAAAGACAATTAATTAGCCTTTGACTTATCTATTCCAACACAACAACTCCCATCTTATAAAAAATAATATTTAAAGAAGGAATGTATACTGCTAGCTAGCAAGTGCTAATGATAGTCTACCAGCAAATGGGAATACATATATTGACTAGTTATCATTATTTTTTAGGAAATTCTTGGTATTTAACAAAGTAGTATTCTCTATTCAAATAGTTTAATTTATATCTGTGGAGATATTTCTGCTGATATTATTGCTTAATTAATCTGTGGAGACATTCTACCAATTCAATCCACAGTTATCACATAATTTGTATATATAAATATAAGAATTTATTAATCACGATTAATATAGAAGAATACACATTATATACTGTGTAAAAATTTACTTATACAACCTTGTAGACATAATTCTGTAAAATTACAACAACTCTTTTTATTTCGTACGAGCAATCCTTTCCCACTGTAGCGTATGTGAAGAAAATAATAGATAGATATTTTAGATTGGCACTGTTCCGCCCCTTTGTTTTCGTTCAGCAGAAAGCTTCTTTGC
The DNA here is from genome assembly GCA_011114355.1 of Carex littledalei. Taxonomy (NCBI): domain Eukaryota; kingdom Viridiplantae; phylum Streptophyta; class Magnoliopsida; order Poales; family Cyperaceae; genus Carex; species Carex littledalei. Next base: position 15,263,825 of record CM022082.1, read on the forward strand.
AAAACTTTTGAGTATATCTCCATTGGTACCAGCTCCTTTTACCTCCTCGTACAAGCCAGTCTCTATATTGATTCTTGAAACAGGCTTGTTCAGAAGGTCCTTTCCAATTTGAACCAGCTTTTGCATGTTTTCCATCGAAGAATCGTCAATCGAAATTGTGCTGCTTGTGAGTGCGTCATCCTGATTGATCCCCAGAATGTGACATAAATTTACATAACTGTCAGAATTATTCGAAATTTAAATACAATGCTCTCTCTCTCTCTCTCTCTCTCTCTCTCTCTCACTCTCTCTAGCAATCACTGAAATATTGGATTCATTTCATCCTTTTGATACTACTGGTTTTACCTGCTGAACCACCAAATCATAGAATCTAGGATAAGCACCAAAAAGAAAGAACCAAACTACCAAAGAGTTTACTCATGAAACTAATTAGTCTATCATTTATCTATGTCAACTGCCAGCTTCACCTAGTAGCATGAACAACAATTAAAGTAGCTAGCTATGTCCATTATTAACTGAATTCACATCACCCCCGGTACCGTAATAGGGAATCTTTTACAATTACTTGATCTGGACCGTTCTTTTTAACTTGGCACGAATCTCAAAGCCCAATAATACTGCCCCCTCTGTCAGCCCGAATCCCAAACCGGCTGGGAGTTAATCTCAAACCGTAAAGTGAAGGGAATCTTTTACGGTACCGGGGAGGATATGGATCCTTATTAACTAGGGCCTATATTTCAAGTAAAAATTTAGTTGTGTTAAACATTAATCAAATGAAGCACAAGGATATGTATATTTGTGAATCCCTTGGTACGTAACAAAACTACGAACAGCTTAAACAGTTTACCTGTATGCGGAGGTAGCTTTTCTCAGACCTGAGCGCCTTAAAAAGGACAGCCAAGTGAATATCAACCATGTCAGCACTTCCGCTGCTAAAAATGTCAAGAATTGGTGAGGTATCGTTCTCAGTGAGCCATCCAAAGATTCCCCACTTGTTAACCTCCTGTGCAGTATACTTTTTCTCATCCTTGTTTATTCCAGTCCCAATTGAGATCACTAAAAATTTATCGTAGTCTGCAGGCTCAACCGGGAAGGACTGATCATTTCCATTAACAATATTGCGTGTAACTTGGCTCATAGCAACCAGTGTCTAATGCAAATATATATACAAACAAAAAAAATTAGATAGATGTAAAATGTAAAATGTAAAATGACAAAGTTTATAGCTAAATAAAAAAACATATGAGTTCATTAATAATCATAATAAGCGAAATCTTCTACCGTTCAATTTGAAACTCGATATCCGAATAAATAAAACTTCTTTCTAACTCTGGAAACTTCTTTGTAACAAAAAATGTTAATAAAGTACTTTTTGTTGGAAATTTTATTTTTCAGAGCAATTAATTTTATCTATATTTTCTTAATTTAGAAATTAAATAAAACTAGAAGTCTTGAATTTTTGCCTGTATATACTTTAAAAACTAATGCTTAGTAAAATATTTAAACACAATTCAATTTTGTGTGCACATCAATTTGCTCGTAAGATTTAAATATTGGAGTTCACAAGTTACTAATAGATGTGTACCGGATTATTTGCGACAACACCACCATCGACAAGATTAAATGCCCTAGTTTCTCCCTTTTCATCCTTAGTTTTAAAATCATGTGCCGGAAGGAATGTTGGTGCTGCAGAAGTGGCTATACCTATGTCAGATAGCAGCGCATCCTTCCCCGGTTGAAATTTCAGCTGATAGCAAAGTTAAAAATAAAGCCCTATTAATAATATTACAGATTTCATGAGATTAATTAGCATCATATTTTGCAAGACCATCTCATTTTCCTTCATTTCTTAACAACTGACAGAAAGTTCATAAACCAAGATCAAATGTTGACATCGATCTTAGCCATAATATAAAATTTCATTATTACTTCTTCAAACCTTGAAAAGGTCCGTATATGTCTTGTTCTCCAATTGTAGTTACTAAATTAATGGTACTTAGAATTGGTCAAGTTTTGGCTAACACTATAATATACAATTGAAGTTTTTGTCTCACACTTCTATGGTAAATTTCAAAAGGGGATCTTCTCTATTGATGTGTTTCAGCAGTACAGCAATGTTCACTAAATATAAAGACTGCGAACAAAGAAAAAGTTACAAGAAAATGCATAAAAAGGCACTGAATTAAGTAGAAGATTAGTATTGAGTACCGTAAAGTTTGAAAATATGGTAGGTTGGAGTATTTGGACATCGAAAGTCGGGATGACCACGTTTGTTAGAGTATCATGTAGCTTTGATTGCCCGAGATATTGTCGAAGTAAAGAGTGGAGATAATTGCCATCGTACTTGGGCCGAGCAATCATTTTGATCTTGGTAAAGAAACTGCAATTCAACAGTACCATCAATTAACAATTTTCTTCAGAGTTCAATCTCCTTCTGAAGTGTACTATACTTTTGTTGAGAAAAGTTATTCAGTAGTACATTAACAGAAGAAGCATATCAATGTATAAAACACCAAAACAAACATGGATCACTGGGACATGCAAGAAGCCAGACATGGTTACTATAAAAATGAACCCAAAAATGGGAAGTAAAAAGAAAAAAGTGCGTTGTCCAATTGGTAAAGGGTAAACCTTCCTTCTCAGGTAAATGCGCGCATTGCATATAATTTTTCTTTATTTCTGTTTCCCTTAACCTCTAGTGCATTTTATGACTAACTGTCTTTAGACATATGATGTATTAATTGCTCAGCGAGGTAAAGCTCAGATTATAAGCTGTACAAAATTTAAGTTGTCACCAAATCAATACCTTATATATAACAACTTTCTTTTTCTTTTAACAAAATTTAAGTTGCCGGATTTTGGCCTGATACTTCAAAAGAAAACTATGACCAAAGTCAGGTTATGATTGGTGTATGAAATACGCAGGTCTTTCCATAGCAACTTTGTAAAACTCACCTTTGTGGAAATATCTTTGGTAAATTATCCAAGTAGAATTTGGTTAAATCCTTTGCAGCAAATAGTGGACGCTTGTCCTTGTCTGGAGCAGCCAGCATCAAGGCCAAAAGACCTCCCGTGCTTGTCCCGGCAATGACATCAAAATAATCTGCGAGCCTCGCTCCCTCCCCGTCAATCTCCTGTATTAACACATTTCAATTGCATATGTTATTCAATTTAACTAGGTATACATATTATACATCCATGGATCCAAAATAGAACACAAAAAAAAATCTAATCACCTAATTAACATGGTCGGCTATGCCTGGTTTTATAATGCTCAATGAGTTACTATATAAATGTTGGGTTGTTGGGGGTTTAGTGGGGGGAGGGGAGGGTAAGTCTGTCTGTCTTACTTGAAGCTTTAACTCGAGAGAGGCGAGAATAGTTGCCGCAATGATTCCCCTAACACCACCACCATCGATGCTTAGCACGGTGACAAGTTTTCCTTTAGCAGGTGTGTATTCTCTAATTCCATCTGCTGTGGTGGCCATTCTGGTATATGTAAATTAAAATGGAAAGTATTTATGTACTAGATTGAAGGATATAGAGGAGCTTTTATATGTATTCTTAAGGGCCAACTACCTTAAATATTTAAGATTGTGTTATAGTACTTGTTCATGTACCAGCAAAGAATATTTTGGTTTATCCTGTGTGGAAACTTCCTACCATTTTTAAGCAATTGAGTATTGAATACACTATTATTGAGGAATTAATTAATCGTCGTTGAACAAGAAATTAATGATCAATGCTGGATTAACAATATTAATTAAATGCACGTCTTTTGAGTATTCTTGCCTGTATGTTTAAACCATTATTTATGAAAGCTGGCGTACTAAAATAAATTTTATTATCCCGGTTTTAAAATAAATTACATTTAAGCACGTCTTTTGAGTATTCTTGCCTGTACTCTTGCCTAAATCTCTCTTACGAAATTTGAATTTCCAAATTAATTTGAATAATCTTATGAGGACTTGAAGAAAAATAACATTCTGCTCCTTTATCTAAAGTTCTATGCTAAAATATGAATCTAAATTTTATAAAACAATTAGAGGTGTTGAAGGTTATATATAAAAATTTTATTCATGAAATTTGCACATCTCAAAATTCTAAATATTTTGTAATTCCTTCTTGTATTAAATTTGAGATTTAAAATTATATTGCTTTGAATTTTAAAAAAAATATTAAAATTTTAATTCAGTTTTATGGACATAGATAATTAAAATCTTAAAAGTTTGAATATTTAGAACTTGGAAAACAAAAATGAATGAAAATTAAGAACTCTAGATACTCTAAATATGAAATATTGGTTGAATTATTAACAAGATAATTTTTCAGTTTTTCGTAGTTTTAGTTATGTTGTAATTAAAAATAATTATTGTTGTCACAATTAAACATACATATGTGAGGGGAGGGGAAACGAGCAAAGAAGAGTGTATAAATTTGGGTCCCAATGACATTTTATTTTTAAATTTGAAGAAAAAGTATTTTGTCTTGATGTTTGAAGGAGGATATTCCTCAAAAATTTCCCGGAAAGGAGGAATGAGTTAATTCGGCTAGTTTGAAAAGAATTTAATAGAACAGTTAGAAGAGATTGGCACATTATATCACAACCGTCAATAAAAAAATTCAATGGCTGCTGATTTGTGGTATTATAAGTTGCGTTAATGGAAGCTTGCTATAAAGATCTAAAATACAAAGGTGCAGTTAAAACATATATTGGATCAAGGTATAATCAATATTTCCCACTTGTAAATAGCTGAAAATTAAAATACAAAATAATCAATTATTTTAAATTTTTAATGTTTAGCATGCTTTTTTTTAAGATAGAAATATGTAGGTCAAGCCTTTCAACTTCTATTTAATGTTCTCAGGATCTCTATTCAAGTTTTGAACTCATGACTTCCCACACACAGAGAATGTTGTCCTTTGCCATAGACTAATTAAAGGCATTTTCTAATTTAGCATGCTTATCTAATTATTGCCAGTTAACTTAAAGTCTAAAATGGAACTATACTAAGATTTAACTCATTAATTATCATTTATTTATCTTGGATAATTTAGTCAAAAAGGGGTGACGGCCGGGGAGATATTGGAACCTGAATCAATACACCATCTATTTGTCCCATGTACCTTTGCATCCTCATGGATCGAGATGGATTGCATCTCACAATAACTTTTAATTTAATTGTGAGACAATCTTAGATTTATGGTTATTAGATGTCTCTGTACCTTTGAAAGATAAATTGTTACTTAAACTAGTTCGAGCAGCCATATATTATGGGTTATATAGGCCATAGATGCAGTTTTGAGTTGTATCTCCTTTAGCAAAACTTGTTGGATCATTAATCCAACGTTGGACATAAAATAATTATGTATTGTATACTGTTAATTTTATGCTCAATTACATAAGAGGTAATATTCAATTTTATGATGGGCTGAATTGAATAATTACCACATTAGACAGCTAAGGGTGTCTTGGACTGTATATTATCTCATTAGATGAGAGTGTGAGAGACTTTGGAGAAGGCAGAACAAAGGAGACTCTCTAAAGAACTTTGCTATTCTGGAAGAACTAAATTGGTGGCGCTCTCTTGCACTAGACAGTCATGGATTAAGGTACGCTTCCGCTATTCAGTTTTATATTCAACACAGATGGTTCTGCAGTGGTCGATGATGGTTTTCGTCGGACCCAACAAGTGATATCAGAGGAACTCTGTGTTAAAATTCAGAAATACGATTTAGAAAATTTAGAATTGAGAGTATCGGTGTATTCGATCAATACAGTTGATTGTGTTGGTAGACGGTATTTTTCAGACGACAGAGAGTTTCCAGACGCATGTCCAGTCAGATATTCTCCAGCGCCCAAGAGATGTACGCGGTAGTCTGTCGCCATTTTCTTCCGCGTCGTGTTTTGTTGAACCGCGATTGTTCGGTAAACAGGCGTGATTTTGTTGCGTCCAGTCATGGGAACCGCGCGTAACCAATGATCAAAATCATGGTTGAGTCGTGCACCGCGATACACCAGCCCCTCAAATTTTCTTTTGTTGGTAACCCGCGCAAAGACCGACCAAATGAGTTGCATAAAATGAAACCGCGCAATTATTGGTCCTGCCGCCTGCGTTAAAAGAAAATAGTTTAATATTCTTTTTCTTGTCCTAAGTTTTGCGCAGAGACCAAATTTAATTAAGCCTTAATTTAATTTAAGGCATTTCGGTATTTCATTTTTTGGATAATTCCGTTAAGCCTCTTGATTTAGTTCTTAAGTATAGTTCAATGTAGAGTAAAATGATTATGAATAATCTAAATTCACATGGAAATAGAGAATCAAATTAAGAAAATTTGTATTTGATTCTTAATAAAGTTGAGATGAATTTAGATTTTGAATTATATCGTGATAAAATATACATTATGAGTGTAATAGAGATTGACCCAGCGAAAGGAAATATAATTGATTTAGATAAATAAGATGTAAAAATAAAGAAAAAATTCAAGTACGCTGTAAATTGAGATACCACTACATAACTACATATGCATATTTTCAGTATAACATAAGAATAATTATGATTGGACTAAATCCACATGGCAATCAAGAATCAAAAAGAGGACATATATATATTTGATTCTTAATAAATTAAGAATGGATTTAGATTTACCTTTAAACTGTAATTTTAGATTTTGGATATAATTTTAAGTTCGAATAAAAGGTATTAAGGTTATATATTTTAAAATGGATTAGTTTCAATCGCACCTCGCCAAAGTGAGCTCTCCTTTTGAAATTAATTTATTTTAAAATATAAAGGTTTTATCGTGTGTATGTAATGAGTGTAGATATTCGTCGGCCCAAAGGAAGACCAATATTTATTAAAGTTGCATGTACGCCTTGTGGTAATATGTGTAGTGATGGTTGTTTGGTTTTTTACATGTGATCAATTTAATCGGCCCAAAGGAAAGTTAATTGATTGACATGTTACTTAATTATCAACGCTTGATAACTATGCCAAGATACCACAATAAATTAATATTTTCGTCCAAAGACAACTTATTAATGGAACCAGTATCTTGAGGTAATGGGGTTTACCTTTATTTGAATTTATATTATATATATGGATATTTTTTTGAGTATGTAGTGTTTGTTTATTGTTCTAATTTTAGTTAATATCAATTCTAGCATCAAATTTAAAGGAATGAAAGAACTTATTGTTTGTTCTCATAATTATGGATCTTGACATCGTTAAAGATTGATTCTCAATACTTATGGTTATGAGTACCTCTAATTTAAGAGGGAGAAAGAAAAGTAGGAGAAGTCAAATCGCATGTGTCATATGATCATAATAAAGGAATATTGTAGAAGCATTAAGGGGCACTTTTATGAATAATTTGGTTAAGGCTTATGAATTCCTTTTGACTATTGAAAATGGATTTGTTAAGAACGAATAGTTCAAGTTGATACGATCTTGGCAAATCAAATTTTCAGTAAGGTATAAACTCAAAGGAATACAGATAAGAAATAAGAGTATGGTAGCTGCATATACAACATCTCAATAGGAACAACAAAAGAAATCGGTTAAACCAGATGGTAGTAGTTGTTTTTTTTTTGAATTGTTGAAAAGTATAAAGGATTAAGCAATTCAGTACTTGACATGCTTTGTGTGTCAAGAAAAGTATGCTTATTAATATGGTTTGTTTTGAGGTTAATTTAAATTTGATACTTAGACACACATGGTGGATAGATTCTGGTGTAACAACTCACATCCGTGTGTCTATGCAAGGTTGTTTGAGTAGTCGTAGTCTAGTGATAGTGAAAGATACATCTATATTGGCGACGATGAGAATGTTAAAGTTGAAGCAATTAGAAAGTTAGATTAATATTTAAGATTGGATTTTATTTGAATCTAAATGAAACATTTATAGCCAATTATAAGGATTTTATTTGATTGTCTTAAGATAAAGTGAACCAATTGGAGGAGATTTATAGCCAACAAGTCTCAGGATGTCTTAGAATTAATAAAATTCAGATATTTGTGGACATTTTTTCTTACGGATGTTAGAAAAGGTACGTTATTTTATTATGTTCATAGACAAATATTTTAGATATGGCTATATTTATCTCATTATGAAAAAATATATTTTTTGTATGTGTTCAAAATTATAAGGTTGACATTGAGAATCAACTCAACATAAGGATTTCAAGCGTCAGGTTTGAATGTAGTGTTGTATACTATAGTAGATATGATGGTTCAGGTGAACGACATCCATATATTTTTGTTAAATTCCTAAAGTATAACAATATCGTATTACGGTAAATCATGTATTGTTTTATCCATTATGAATGGTGTGGCTGAAAGACAAAACATAATGCTTCAGGACATAATAAAGAAAATGGATTGTCGTATTTCTTTATCATAATCACTTTGGAAATAAGGACTTAAGATTGCATCTTATATTCTTAACTGGAACATTACATCGATATGAGTTTTATAATCCCACAACAAGATCGATTTTCAGAAATGAAAATGCAAAGTTCTTTGAAGATGTTGAGTTTGCGGGGGGAAATACGGTTCAGGATTTTATCTTCGATGAGGAATATGTAAATATTCTCACAGGTGTTATTGGCATTATTTAGGATTTCGATCATGGTTTTATTCAAGACACAATAATCGATGATAATACGAAGAACAAACTTCAACACCTCAAGAACACGTGTCATTAAGGATATCCACTAAGTAAAGTGGGTAGATGTCATGAATATGGAGATGAAGTTCATGAAAGGCAAAGATATTTGTGATATTGTTCATTTGCCATAAGGTACAAAATTTATTAGTTTTAATGGAATTTGAATGACAATGTGGGAACAATACAAAGTACGTCTTGTCGCATGTGGTTTCACATAGAAAAATGACATTGGATATAAAGAGACTTTTTTCAGTTACTTTGAAAGTCTTTCAGGATTATAATGGCATTAAATGTGTATTTTCGGTCTTGAGTTACATAAGATGGATGTTAAGGTGTTGTTTCTTAATAGTGATATTGATGAGACGATTTATATGATGCGACTATAAAACTTTGACTTATGAGACTTAAAGTGTATGGTTTGCAAATTCAGAAAATCCATCTATGGGATCAAATATATATGTGACAATGGTATTTCAAATTCATCAGGTAGTCATCTCATTTGGTATTGAGATGAATTTGATCGATGAATGCATATATCATAATTTTTGTGGGAGTAAGGTTATTTTCTTAGTTTTATATGTTAGTGACATATTGCTTGCCAGTAACAATATAGGTTTGTTGCTTGACATCAAAAGATTTCTATTTAATATTTTTTGAGATGAAAGATCTTAATGACGCATCTTTTGTGTTAGGTATAGAAATACATAAAGAGCAATCTCGATGTATTCTTAGGTTGTCACAAAAGAACTATACCGTGAAGGTTTACAAGATGGCATGCATTAAAATAAACCAAAAGATATCTCTGTAAATAAGGGAGACGAGTTTAGTCTCAATCCGTTCTCTAAGAATGATTTTAAGAATAAATTAATACAGAAGATTTCCTATGTTTCGGTAGTAAGAAGTCTGAAGTATGCTCAGGTTTGTACATGTCTAGATAGTGCGTACATAATTAGAATGCTAAAGTGATATTAAATTAATTCAGAAGCAGGCCACAAGATAGCAACCAAAAAGGTCTTGTGTTATTTTTAAGGAAAATAAAAACTACATACTCACATATCAAATATCAGAAAAGTTTGAGATCATATGGTATAATGATTTCAATTTTGGTAGATACCAATAAAACATTTTATAACATGCGTATGAGGTATCTAATTGGAGAATATAACTATGAAATTTTGTCACATGGCTGCACAAAGTGGATAGGAATTAAATACCACTCAAGTTACTTTGTGACAATAATACGACAGTTTTATATTCCAACAATAGAAACTTGACAAGGTTAAAGTATATAGATCAAGTTCTTAGTTGTAACTTAAAGAGTTTAGAATGGACAGTTGTCTATCGAGCATATTGGCACAAACTCCGTAATTGCAGCTGCATATTAAATGATTGTCACCCAAAAGGTTTCATGAGCATGCTGCTCGTATGGGAGTTATGTCAAATTAAAGATCTTCAATTTTTTGAGGATATTCATATTTTAGTGGGAGTTTGTAATTATGCTTAATTAATATGAAGAGTAGGGTTAAAATGCACCATTAGTTTTGTGCTCCAATCATGCTCCACATCCTTATTTTTATTTTCAAAGTCGGAACAGTCGATCCGAACCGTTCACCATGATCTCTGTATTAAAATGTGCTTGGATATCAAATTTTATATTTTTTGAAATTTTTTTACTAATTTTTTAGATAGGTACAAAATCACTGTTTTCAGAAGATTCTGGACCATCCAAAACAGTGATTTTGTACATATCTAAAAAAATAGTAAAAAAATTTCAAAAAATATAAAAAAATTTCTCCAAGCACATTTTAATATGAAGATCATATTGAGCGGTTCGGATCAATTGTTCAAACTTTGAAAACGTAGAAAAAGACGTGGAGCATCATTGGAGTATAAAACCAATGGTGCATTTTAACCCTACTAATTAATATGAATCAATCATTATGTAATTGACTAACTTAATTAATTCTTATGTCTAATTATTTCCCTCTTGCAACCAATAAGGCATTACGTAGGGACATCAGAGATCCTCTACTGTGCCAACATGCAATCAGCTGCCTAATCTCCTCATGATTTGTGCAGACCCAACATCACGAATGATCCAATGGTTGATGTTGTGCTGAGTGTACAAGGGACATGGTAGAGATTATATATTTTAGAAGTTTAAACATCATGGTGAACAAGTAATTACATATTCTATGAATAAATTAAGTTTGTTGAATGATTACTTGTTCCTTATTAAATTTGTATGTTTCCTAACAACAGTTGATTGTTCTTTCTTTTTTTCTTTTTTTTCTTGATCATGTTCATCACAAACATACTTTCTTTAAAGTAGTACCCATCAAGGTTGGTATATTAAACTTCCTGTCCATGAATGGGTGGGTATGTTTTGCATAAACCAGGCGCAGCATTAATGGATACACTTTATTACCAATGACTTTGCACCTATAGTGTAATAACTCTTATTTGAGTACACTATTAAAATCAACCCGTCTAACCCATTAAAACGTTCTAATTTTAGCTAGGTTCTGTAACATTTTTTCTTATTCATATAATTATTATATATGTTTACTTATAAGAGTAATAGCTCTTTTTTTGCCAATTTACAACTAAAATCACCCATTAAATTTACTCAACAGGTGATTCGATCTTAGTTGATACTTTTATTGCATGCAGTATATAGACATATAGTTGTAGGTATCATTAGAACTGTATATAGGGTGGTGTTAAAGCTCATCAAGTCTTTTGGTGTGCTTAACTTAAAAATTTATCAGAAGGACTTTAAACAACGAATTCAAACCGTTGAAATGATTTATTTCACGAGTGATGCATTTTCATGTCAATAAGAAGATTATACGTTAATTTTAATGTGTTTGTTTTTCATAATTTTTTATCGTTTGATATTATACTATATCAACTAGAAAATTTATAAATTTGATATGTAAACGTATCACTTGTAAAGTAGATCGGCTTTCACGGTTTGAATTTGCCGTTTGAAATTAATCTAGATTTGATGAGCTTAAGAATAGCCTACTTATATATAGATATATATATTATAAATTGTACTAAAATAATTTCATGGTCTATTTGTTACCATTTCCGTTTAGAAATTAAATTGTCCAAGTAATTGGTTCGTTCATTGTAATTACTAGGGGCAAAATCGTCTTTCCAAAAAAATATCTGGGACCCTGTATAAAATCATACACGGTTCTAAATAACAAATCGTGTACGGTTATGAAAATAATACACGGATGACTTGTAGAAACCGTGTATATAAACCTAGTTATTGTACATGGTTACTTTGACCATGTACAAACTACCATTTTCAGCGCCTTTCGTTTTGAGATCTGACACGGTTGTTTTTTATTAACTGTGTATATTAGTACTATATAGAGAGGGTTCGGAAACCATGTACAAATAACCCCCCTATTCATACACGACGCTCGCTGACACTGTCATGTAACCGTGTGTCATTACCTTTTCAGACCGTGTATGGTCACGTTTTCTGTACTAGTGTATTTTTGCGGATAGATATACAAACCCAAATATGATTTATGTTGATATATATGTGGATACGGTTTCATATTTTGAAAGCGGGTACATATATGAATACGGATAATTTGTATCTATATTTTTAAATTTTTTGAATATCTGTTGGTGCAGATATAGATAATTCTGTATCCAATCATCCTTATTCGTATTTTTTATTTTTTAGATATCAGTTTGTGCGGATACGAATACATATACTAACAATAATCACTATCTATATTGGTGATTAATTTTTATTAACCAAATATATATTTTGTAATGACATAACAAGTTTAAAATGAGAAAAATTATTTACACCATAATGATTAAATATCCGGATTATATCTCAATTAATTATATGTTATTTTTTAGTTTCAAATGAAAAATAATTTATTAAATAATATTTTAGTTCGATCCGTTTGCACTTTGAACCTAGTTGTATTCATAGTCAGTCTATATAAAAAGTTAACGTCGATATAATGTGGAGAGCAAGTAGACCAAGCAAATTAAATAAAATTTTTGCGGATCTGAAATTAACGTGGAGCAAGTTGTCTGTGTTAATTGAAGTAAATATTTGTGGATCTCGATGAGGTTCTAATAGCTGTCAAAAAAATGATATAAAAGTTAGTTTCCTTGATTTAGGTAACGTGGATCCGACCTGACACAGATTTTATAAGACCCATCAGTACACATCAGAATAGTTTAATCTGAAGGTATCATCACACGAGAGAAATTACTCCTATAATTATACAATACTGTGCTCTATTTTGCGTATTTCTACGATATAAAAGTGTTAACAGCAAATTATATATAATTATGGTTAAGATATTTTGCTTAATTAAGAGAATTTGTATATATTATAATATTTGTTAATATCGATTTTCTTACACTACTACAGAAAACATGACTATACACAGTCCAAAAACCTAATGATACACGGTTTTACAACCGTGTACACGGACGTCGTGTATCAAAAGATTGGTAGATTGTACACAGTTTCCGAACCGTGTATATATACACGTAAAATATACGGTCTTTTAAATAAACCGTGTCTAATATATTTCATACATACACGGTTTAGTCAGAATCAACCGTGTTTGTTCTTTGAAAAAGGTTGTAATCTCTTAGAATGTATACACACGGTTTCATAGAAAGGAACTGTGTCAGTCCTCCAAAAAGAGCGCTGATCTTTTACGATGTATACACACAGTTTCTTGCCACAATACTTTAGTTCTTGTTCATTCCTATGGTTGAGTATCATGTTTGCATCATGTCTTAAGTGTCTACAATCATAAAATTTACCATGTCCATGCTGTTCTCATCTCATAGCACAAATGCCTTTTGTGCTATATTTTCTGCTTTTCATTATTTTAACCTTGAATCTCAATTTCTACACAAGAGGTCATGTCCAGATTATAGCACATTGTTCCTTAGGGCTTTACGTACATGTTTATAATTTTTCCTTAATTTTCTATGATTTATTTACTCAAGTGTTGACCAGAGTTAACTTATTGGACTTTTTGGAACTGGTGAGATTGTAAAATCCACCATAATTTATCTGTTGGTCCAAAAATTGCAAACTTAATATGGGGATGTTCAGAAAGTCATGATCTACATGTCTACCAAATTTCAGGACTTAATTCTAACCAGAGGTATTATTTTTTGTTTTCTTTCTTTTACTGATTTTATTCACTGGTTATAGTACCAGTTAAGGGTCCTTCTGATTTCCATGCACACAGGGCCCTGGTACAGTACCTGGTAAATCGTCACAGGGCTGGTACAAGGGCTTAGAACTATACTGAGAGTCTGGTATGTAGAGCCTGTGCTCAAATTAGGGTTTTGGACCAAGGTTTAATACATGAGAAGGAAGAAAAATCATCAAGTTTTAGCAGATCAAAATCAAGTTATCATCAAAATTTCCTAATTGTATTTTTAGAACCTTGTCAGTCAGAGAGCAGAAAACATGTACAGTAAAGTCCTTGTTTTAATTTTATTTATGTTTATCAAAGAGACATTAGACTGTTTTATTTGAAAATCCTTGATTATTCGTTTTTAACAGGGACGACAGAGTTTATTTTTTATTTATTTTTTTTAAGGTTAGTTGGCTTCTCGCCACTAAAAATTGTATTGATAACACTTTGCTCAATTAAGCCACTGTTTCTACGGTCCTCTCAGTTTTCGAATAGTGGTGATGAGCTGATTTGGCGATGGGAAACGAGTGGGCAATATTTGGCATAATAGCTGGTGGGGGCTAGATAGCTTGGAATTCACATCCTCCCCGGTACCGTAATAGAGAATCTTTTACATTATTGGATCTAGACCGTTCTTTTTAACTTGGCACGAATCTCAAAGCTCAATAATACTGCCCCTGCGCTAGCCCAAATCTCAAAGCGGCTGAGAGTTAATCTCAAACCATAAAGTGAAGGGAATCTTTTCCAGTAATGGAGAGGATACTTGTTCAGATAACTTGGCCTGTCAAGAAGAGGCTTTAATTGCCGAGTGATGCATTTTCTCCTCCTTCAAACCGTTGAAATGATTTATTTCACGAGTGATGCATTTTCATGTCAATTTTTTTTAAGTTAGTGTAAAGTCAAGCGGTCAAATAAGAAGATTATACGTTAATTTTAATGTGTTTGTTTTTCATAATTTTTTATCGTTTGATATTATACTATAGCAATTGGAAAATTTATAAATTTGATATGTAAACGTATCACTTGTAAAATAGATCGGCTTTCACGGTTTGAATTTGCCGTTTGAAATTAATCTAGATTTGATGAGCTTAAGAATAGCCTACTTATATATAGATATATATATTATAAATTGTACTAAAATAATTTCATGGTCTATTTGTTACCATTTCCGTTTAGAAATTAAATTGTCCAAGTAATTGGTTCGTTCATTGTAATTACTAGGGGCAAAATCGTCTTTCCAAAAAAAAAATATCTGGGGATGCTGCTATCAATATCCACAACTAGTACTATTAAAATATGTTATTAAATATATTTGGAAAGCTTAAACACATGCTTTGCTTCCAGCCAGTGGTTTGACTTGAATAATTAAAAAACACATGCTTTACTTCCAGCCGATTATTTCCTTGCCAACTACACCGAAATCTTGCATTAAATTGAATAATTAATAGAAAAATCATATGACTAATTAATCAAGCTACATATTAGGTAGAGAAAGCTATATATATATATATATAGAGTAAGGCTACGGTGCTTTGCAAAGTAAACCCTCCGTTTACTTCGGGCCACTTTTTGGATTTTGAAAATCCAAACAACCGATCCGAACCGTTCAACATGTTCTAAATATTGAAATGTGCTTGGAGACCAAATTTTACATTTTTTGGAATTTCTGTACTATTTATTAAGCCACTTTGAAAATCGCTGATCTGACGGTGAACAGTAAAAACAGTAAAATTTTCTGGACCACTGGATCAGAAACTTTCAAAGTGGCTTAATAAATAGTAAAAAAATTCCAATAAATGTAAAATTTGGTCTCCAAGCACATTTCAATATTTAGAACATGTTGAACGGTTCGGATCGGTTGTTTGGATTTTCAAAATCCAAAAAGTGGCCCGAAGTAAACAGGGGAGTTTACTTTGCAAAGCACCATAGCCTTACTCTATATATATATATATAGAGAGAGAGAGAGAGAGAGAATGGCTAATATACAAACGTTTGTTCCTGGACTCAAGAACAAACGATTCGGTTCTCCGATTTTCAAAGTCCAAACAATCGATCCAAACCGTTAGATATTCAATCTATATTAAAATGTGCTTGGAGACCAAATTTTACATTTTTTGGAATTTTTTTACTATTTATTAAGATGGTTTGAAAACTGCTGTTTTTATTAAATTTCTGCAGCATTGAAAAACAGCTGTTTTCAAACCATCTTAATAAATAGTAAAACAATTTCAAAAAATGTAAAATTTGGTCTCCAAACACATTTTAATATAGATTGAATATCTAACGGTTTGGATCGACTGTTTGGACTTTGAAAATCGGAGAACCGAATCGTTTGTTCCTGAGTCCAGGAACAAACGTTTGTATATTAGCCATTCTCTCTCTCTCTATATATATATATAACTAATGTTATCATTATATTATTTTCACCAGCTTTCTTTTGACCGGCCAACATTTTTTCACCAATCAAAGCTTAAACACAATTTATTAACTACTTCTCTATCTGCGACGGACTTTAAAGTAAATTTTCGACAAAGCTTCAATGAACTCTGGCGCTAACAAAATCACTGGTTTCAGATAATTCTGGACCATAAAAAGCAGTAATTTTGTACCTATCTAAAAAAAATAGTAAAAAAAAGTTCAAAAAATATAAAATTTGACCTCCAAGTCCATTTTAATAAGGAGATCATGTTGAGCGGTTAAGATTGACTGTTTGGCTTTGAAATCGCAAAAACTGACTCATTATAACTTAGGTTGAAATTATAACATTATGACATTAGCCAGACTCTATATATATATAGAGAGAGAGAGAGAGAGGGGTGTGCCTAAATTGCTGCTGGCAGCATTTCAGCCAAGTGCTGCCGGGGCTATATTTGATTATGTGATGTTCAAACAACAAATTCAAACCGTTAGATGTTCAATCTATATTAAAATCTACTTGGAGACCAAATTTTACATTTTTTTGAATTTTTTTACTATTTATTAAGCTGGTTTGAAAACCGCTGTTTTCAGTAAATTTCTGCAGCATTGAAAACAGCGGTTTTCAAACCAGCTTAATAAATAGTAAAAAAATTCAAAAAAATGTAAAATTTGGTCTCCAAGTAGATTTTAATATAGATTGAACATCTAACGGTTTGAATTTGTTGTTTGAACATCACATAATCAAATATAGCCCCGGCAGCATTTCAGCCAAAATGCTGCCAGCAGCAATTTAGCCACACTCTATATATATATATATATATATAAACGGAATACTACCATCAATAAGCTAAATACTAAAGCAAATAAAATTAGTAATGAAGTATAAATCTTATATCATAAGTCTTAAGACAACTAAGCTGAATACTAATATTAATTAACTGAATCAATAAATGAATAATAAAGCATTCATCTAAAAGTTAAATGAACCACCGAAGAAAGTTCGCCATGGCCCACTGCTGAAAAAACAAATTAGAGAAGGTGGTTGTAATGCAAGTAATTTGGTGGTTGTATATAATGCAAGTTAGAGAAGGTGCACATGCAATTTGACTAAATAAAAAAAATATTGACTCCTCAATTAATAGCAACTTGTAACAATGTATAGTATGCACATAACATTAATTTCTTGTTAATTTGATAGACGCTGATACCTGCAAAGAAAACAACATCGATCTCATCTACCTTTATCTAGAGCCACATCATTATCTACATGTTCAAAGTTCAATATGACAAGCAAATTCATAGCTTAGGTGAAAACAAGAACAAAAGCTTATATATCTCCAACAATCCGTGAGTAAGAAAATTTTAGTGAGTGGCGGAACTAGAAAATTTAGATTAGAGGCTAAACTTTGAAATAGATATTGCATGTAGTGAATTTGAACTTAACTATCTATATATACCACAAATTGGAATAATCAATAAGCTATAAGTATATTTAAAAAAATAATTCAATTAAATTTTAATATACATAATTAAAAAATTTGAAATTCTTGGAGTGGTTAGGCACCTATTTGCTTGACTTCAGATATGCCCCAATTTACATTTATGGCATCCGTAGCGTCTAGTATTCTTCTCATTCATCATGTTTACATCATTGGTTTCTTCAATTTAGATTTTTCAATTTTGTAATACTAATGCAAAAGAAAGATTGTGACTAATGACATAAAAAACTTGTAGCACTGAGACACTTTATCTTAGAAACTTGACCATCAATCTAAAACAAATTTACATCACATAATACGGACTAGACCGATATTTTTCTTCAAAAAAAATTTACATGACATAGAAAACAGTCATCAGGAATTTAAACTCAGGACAATGTTTAATTTAGATGAAATTGTTGGGGAATCATAAATGCCAAACAATTACGCTTTATCTAGATATCAAACAATTACATCTCATCTAGGAGTCAAAGACTTACACTCTGGGGAAGGAGAAACAGTTCACCACCTTAACCTAAGGACCGTCCTATGCCAAAGCCGACTCATAAAACATGAATCTTTAAGTGCGGAACATAATACCTGATTCCATGGATGTTTCCATGAAATAACTCGATCCTTTGGGAGATCGCCAACCGTCCCGTGAGCGCGAGAGTAAACTTTAATGGCAAGAAGCCCTTCTTGTTGTTTTGTTGTATGGTCGTTGGAATAAGTCTTCCAAAACAGCAAGATATAAGCCTTGAGAAATCCTCTCCAAATTTTCTAATGGATGATTTAGGAATATGGGCCTTCAGGAATAATTTAATTGTTTAATAATTGTCTTATTGTATGATCAATGAGTAATGGACAATTAAAATATTCCTAAGTTCATACATTTAAAATGTCCCTAGCTAATTCAATACATTTCTTTTGTAAATGATATAAGCACATGTCAATTATATATATTTTTAATCTAAATAGTATATTAATTGAGATACCAATAAATGAATTACAATATAAGCTATATAGTAAAATGTACACTGAAATTGTTAAAAGATTAATAGTGTGATTTAAGGTTCTGACGATGAAAAAACAGTAATGTGACGCGTGTTAATGTGCTTACCATTATTTATATATTGCTCATTTCAAGATTAGAACTAGATTATAACTCAAGTAAATGTATTGATAATGATATGCGCTTCGAAGTGGCAACCATTTTATCACTTAAAAAAGAGATAAAACCACTAATAATCAAACAAAAACCACTAGTCAAAAGTGGTCTCTTGCCAGGCCTTGGTTGAGAAAATTATGCTAGATTTGGGCTTCAAAAGCCCAAAAAGCCGCATAAGTGAAATTCTTTGATTTTCTCAGAAATCTATTGATTTTTTATGAGTGAGTCTATGGTACTATGCATAGCACGAATTAGTCCGTACTACGGAGTCATATTTTCATTTTGAAAATTTTAATAGTCGATCAGAACCATTCAACGTGATATCCACATGAATATGTACTTGCAGAATAAATTTTATATTTTTTTCAAACTTTTTTACTATATTTTAAGATAGGTAGAAAATTACTTGATCTGAAAATTCTGGACCATCCAAAAACAGTGATTTTCTATCTATCTAAAAAATAGTAAAAAAATTCTAAAAAATAAAAAAATTAGCTCACAAGTATATTCTCATATGGAAATCATGTTGAACGGTTCGGATTGACCGTTAGAATTTTGAAAAAGAAAATATTAATCCATAGTACGGACCAATCCGTGCTATGCATAGTACCATAGAATCACTCTTTTGTTCTTCAAGATTTCTGGAAAACTAACTTTATAGCAGATTGTGATGCGGATTTTAAGATGTTGGAAAAATGAAATTTATTATTTCAATTGTTGTAAATAGCTAACAAAGTAAAATTGGGATATTCTCTTTAGCAGAATACTTTACAATGTGTATTATGGTTGAGAAATTTTTTATTACTATTGTGTTAGTGATTTCCTACGTTTAATATTTTTAATTTTGAGTGATGGAAAAGTGAGATATGGGAAATGGGGGACATACACACAACACCGACATTTTTATTAATACCCAAAAAAAAAAAAAAGAAATTAACAAATCTGCCCTCACCTCAGATTTTTTTCATTTTTTTATTTTTTAGAATTTTTTACTATTTTTTTAAATAGGTAGAAAAACACTTAATCTGAATGGTACATAATTTTCAGATCAAGTGATTTTCTACCTATCTAAAAAAATAGTAAAAAAATTCTAAAAAATGTAAAACTTGATTTGCATGTACATATTCATATGGAGATCATGTTGAACGGTTCGGATCGACCGTTAGGATTTTGAAAACTCAAATATTGAGCCATAGCACGGAGGCCCTCTATGCTATGCATAGCATATTAGCAATTTCCTATATATATATACTTAATAAATAGTGAAAAATTCAAAATAAATGTAAAATTTTATCTCTAAGAACATTTTAATATAGATATCATGTTGAACGGTTTAGATCATCTGTTTAGACTTTTAAAATCGCAAAAATAAATTGTTGTAAGATGTTGTAACTTACAAATGTTATAAGTGGATCCAATCTTTGATATAGTAGCAAGTGATGTTGTAACTTTCCGAAATCATATATATATATGAGGAGGGATCTACTTCCCACAATTTTGAGTTACAACAAAGTTACCACAACAATTTTCTACATTTTCAAATTCCAAATCATCGATCCAAACCGTTCAACGTGATCTCCACAATAAAATGTGCTTCCAAATCAAATTCTACATTTTTTTGAATTTATTTACTATTTATTAAGATGGGTACAAAATTAATGGTCTGAATTTGACTAGTTTTTGTAAAATACTTAATAAATAGTAAAAAAAATTTAAAAAATGTAAAATTTGATTTGGAAGCACATTTTATTGTGGAGATTATGTTGAACGGTTTGGATCGATGATTTGGAATTTGAAAATGTAGAAAATGGTTGTGGTAACTTTGTTGTAACTCAAAATTGTGGTAACTAGATCCCTTCTCTATATATATATATATATATATATATAGGTTGGCTAAGAGTGAGGCTACGGTGCTATGCATAGCACGGATTGGGTCCGTACTACGATTCAAAATTTGACTTTTCAAAATTCTAACGGTTGATCCGAACCGTTCAACATGATTATAAAATGAATATGTACTTGCAAACCAAATTTTACATTTTTTCAAATTTTTTTACTATTTTTTTAGATAGGCTGTTTTTGGATGGTCCAGAATGTTCAGATCAAGTGATTTTCGAAAAAATAATTGAAATCGAGACCAGTAGCGCCAGGTTGGACGAAGCCATCTCACAAACGGCGACGGCGAGCTAGTGTGAAGGTTTCGACTGTTTCTCTCTCTCATTGTAGAAGAATGAGAGACAGAGAGAGAGAGAGACAAAGAGAGTGAGAGAGAGGAGAGGTCGGGGTGGCCGGGGTAGGGCGGCAGCGGGGCCGGGGGTGGCTGGCAGCAGAGCTCTTTTTTTTTTTTCTCTAAACCTAAAACGCGGGAGAGAGAGAAGAAAGACTTTGGCAGGGAGGCGGGATTTTTTAGGGATACCCTTCAGCGACCGGGCCAAATCGGTCACAGAAGGGTAAGGCGCCAGTCGCTGAAGGGTTCGTCGCCGAAGCACTTCAGTTTTATTTTTTTTAATCTATTTTTTTGGGTCTTCAGCGACCGGCGTCCGAACCGGTCGCTGAAGCCCTATTTTGTTGTAGTGTATAGTAGCAAAAACAATTCTCTTTATGTGGAAGATTGCAAGTTTAAAATCAGAATGAGAGAATTTTTTGTGGATACTAAATAGTTAAATAGCTTAGTCTTCAAACTTTATAAAAAAAAAAGTTTATTGGATAATTTTTTGTTCGGTTGTAACCGTTGTCAAGTAGAGTCATGTCAATACGATGCTATAAGAGCTTATAGTTACTCGCTAAAAATATAACATGTTACCAAATAAATTAAAACGACTCGTTGATAAAGTCAAAAGCGTACGCGTTGGTGTTTTTGATCATTTATATTTACTTGTGTTACATAGGCGCCACTTAACAACTAAACTTGTGAGTTACATGGAAAAGATCGATTATCTTTAATTAGGACATATTGACTCAGGTAAAAATTAATAATGTTTCTTTTTTTTTTTTTAAATCCGTAGAAGCTACCGTGGATAAAAGAAAAAAAATAAAAGCCATTTAGTGCCGCCATGCAAAAGCCATGCACGTGGCTTTTCCACTCTTCCGATCCCCCCAACCCATTACACCCATTAATTACTCACTTTCCTGCAAAGAAAAATGCTAACGTAGAGATGAAACTAGGTAAGAAAATTAAGCAAGTTAGAAGAAAGAGAGAGACGTGCACTAAGAAGGGTCGTCAAGTCTTTTTAATCATTAAAGAAAAAAGTAAGGGACTGCTAATTTTTTTTTCCAAAGTAGAAATGTGAGGTCTAGTTCCCATATTCCATTAATAGTGACACAAAATGTGTCTAAGTTTTACAATACGAGTAAATAGGAACTGCTAATTAAACAAGCTAACTCCACAACGAATTCAGAGTAGGTCCGATGCCCATCGTTCAATCTGCATTAAAATCCGTACATGTCTACTTCAATTTTTGTACGCACAGATCTTAATGCAGATCGGATGGTATTGGGTCTAATTAGACCCAAAAGTAGGTCCGATCTCCTCCACAACTAGAGGTTTGTTGGTGGGCCTTTTTAAAGGAAATATTGTCAAATTTGGGCTTAGATTATGGCCTGATATTAACGTACTAATACTTCACAATATTATATTTCCTTATAACATTCTTTTATTTCAAATGAACAAAAAGATCAGAGCAAACCCTGATGTAATTGATTTTGTAATGCTTTTGCCAGTTCCACTACACAATACAACTTAAATAGCTAGCTTGTGTTACTTTGATCTGAAAAAAAAAATATTAATCTAGATCTATGTTTGTTCTAATTAATAGAAGTGAAATCCATGTCAACTGAATTAACTAAGTGTTCATTTTATGACATTTATATATAACCAATAAAATCCACAAGTCTTCTTATAAATTTTGTACAAACAGATAGACTAACACTTATTTACAATATTATATATATATATATATTATCACATATTCTTCACTAAAATTATGTACATGTTATTCTGTTCAGAACAATAGTTCTTTATTACGTCCAAGCACTTTTTCACGCCTTATTTTCCTTTCATCAGAAAGTTTCCTTGCAAAACTTGTGAGCATATCTGCATTGGTGCCGGCTCCAGGAATCTCCTCGAACAAGCCGGTCTCGATGTTAACCCTCGAAACAGGCTTCTTCAAAAGGTCGTTGCCAATCTGCACAAGTTTTTGCATGTTCTCTTTGGAAGAATCATCGGTTGAGCTTGTGCTACCAGTGAGTGTATCATCCTGATCTCAAGATTGTCAGAAAAATATTGTCAACTATCCAAACAACAAAAGTGACATTTCTAGCGCTACAAATGCAGTGCAATCTCTCTCTCCCTCTCTCTCTAAAGCATAGGATTGCATTATTTATCTGTTATAGTCATCTAAAATGTATTGATTAATATCCAAATGTGCACTTAATTTGTAACGATATTACGTGGTGGACCACCAAATCATAGAATGCATGATGAGCACCAAGTTAAATAATTCATGAACTAATTAATTAGTCTATCTTTATCTATGCATGGCACCTTGCCAGCTCCATCTCATAACAAGAAGATCGATTAAAGAAGGCATGCACAATTTTAGCGAGAGGGCCTTATAACTATGGATATATATATATATATAAATACTTAATAATAATATAAATTTTTTTTAAACAGAATACCTGTATGCGAAGATAGCTTTCCTCAGACCTGAGCGCCTGAAAAAGAACAGCCAGATGAATATCAACCATGTCAGCACTTCCACTGTTAAAAATGTCGATAATTGGCGAGGAATTATTCTTAGTGAGCCATCCAAAGATGCCCCACTTGGAACATTCCTGTGCAGTATACTTCGCTTCAATCTTGTTTGATCCTGTCCCAATTGAGATCACTAAAAATTTGTTGTAGTCTGTAGGCTTGATTGGGAAGAACTGATTATTTCCCGTAACGATCTCATGTGTAACTTGGTTCATAGCAGCCAGTGTCTGATATAGACATATATGCATACAAGTAAAAAGTGAGCTTGACCTAAAAAGTAAATATGACAACATTTACAGCTAAATAACAAAACAGAGGATTCATTAATATTAACCAATGATGAGCATATTTCATAATTAATTTGTATTTGCTACCATTCAATTTGGAACTCAATAGCTGAATCATCAGATCGACTTGTGTAGTTGCTCTGGGGTTCGAAATTAGTTAGAGAATTACATGAGATTATTATCTCTGTGAACATTTCCCTTTATTTCATTTAATAAGAGGGCTGAATATAAGGACAGGAATGTTACCGCATCATGGTAGTAAATAAAATTAAGATATGTATTGTATGGACAAGTAATCTACATTTCTTTCCCAAGATTAATGGCAAATTAATTTGGTAGTGCTTAATACCAAATTGATGTATTATTTATGAAACTTTTTGACTAATTAGTAAATGAAAATAGATCTACAATTTTTGCTTCTATAAATATTGAAGGGGTTCCATTTGCAAGTCGCTATTGTATGTGTACCGGATTATTTGCAGCAACACCACCATCGACAAGATGGAATTCCCTGGTGTTTCCCTTGTCATCCTTAGTCGCTAAATAATGTGCTGGAAATAATGTTGGTGCTGCAGAAGTGCCTATAGCTATGTCAGATAGCAGTGCATCCTTCAGCAGTTTATATTTCAACTGATAGGAAAGTTTTAAATGAAGCTTGATCAGTTAATAACTTTGTATACATTATATCTTCCTTCACTTCATACTATTTGGTTCCAAAACTTGATCTAAAATTTGTAAACAAAAAACAAATGCAGACATCGAATCTTAACCATAAAATAAAATGACATTATTCTGGAAAAGACTGTGTGTGTGTGTGTGTGTGTGTGTGTGTGTGTGTGTGTGTGTATGTTTTTTCACCAATTGTTATTGATAAATGTTATCTTTAGAATAAAAACCAGAGCACCATGCTGGTCAGGCCCATTAATGTCAACAATAATTAGGCTACTATATGTGTCCTGTAGCTTTGGCTTCAACTAGGATGGTATATTAAGTCAATACAGCAATGCACATTGAACATAGGAAAAATTTTTAGAACAAAAGTAAAAAAAAGGTACTACTAAAGAACATCAAAGTATTTGTACCGTAAAGTTTGAAAATATGATAGGTTGGAGTATTTTGATATCAAAAGTGGGGATGACGACGTTGGTTAGAGTATCATGCAGCTTCAATTGCCCGAAATAGTCTTGAATTATAGAGCGGAGATATTTGCCATCATACTTGGGTCCAGTAACCATTTTGAATATGTTCATCAACTCGGATATCATCCCCGATCTGCAATTCAACCAGGGATTTAAGTTTTGTTAAGGTTCAATCTTCTTCAGTAATAGTGAACTAGTGCACTTTACATTTGTTGAGAAGTTATTAACATGAGAAGCATTTTATTGTGTAAAACATCGTGACAAACATAGAACAGAGGGACAAGAAGCCCAATGTGGGTACTACAAAAAATGGACACTAAAAAATGGAAAACAAAATGGAAAGTTTATTGTCAAATTGGTAAACCTTCCTTTTCAGGTAAATGACAGAAAGGACCGGGAAACACTTTTCAAATTGTAAGCAAACTATGTTGATTAATTAACTTAATTTTTGGTCCAATAATGCCTTGCTTTTAATTTTGCTATCTTTTCCTTAACCTCTAGTGCATTCCATGCATGAGTTTCTATACATATGATCTATTGCTATAGCAACGCAAAAGCTCAGAAGAAGTGACATCGAAAAAATCGTACAGAATTAGTGTATCATCAAGTTCCTTTTTGTCACCATATATATGCAATGTAAATATTCATAACCTATAACAAATTTATTTTTAGTAGATTTAAATAAAGGCTTATGCCACCTCCTAAAACGAACGAAAACACCAAAATGATCTATCACCGTTATCACCCTATATATTGGTTAGTATATGATTTTTATAGCCTACAAATGTCTTTCCATAGCAAGCCTGTGAAACTCACTTTTGAGGAAATATCTTTGGGCCATTATCCAAGTAAAATTTGGCTAAATCCTTTGCATCAAAGAGTGGACGCTTGTTACTGTCTGGAGCAGCCACCATCAGTGCCAAAAGACCTCCGGTGCTCGTCCCAGCAATGACGTCAAAATAATCTGCAAGCCTCGCTTCCTCTCCATCAAGCTCCTTCAAAACATATGAATATAGGATAATTTTCAATATAGATATCCATCGAACTAGATGCGATTAAATATATGGAAGTTAAAAGCATTCTGATGATATGGAAGTCGGTTTGTGCATGTGTGCGTGATTCGAGAAAGGCTTACTTGAAGCTTTGATTCAAGAAAGGCGATAATGGTTGCTGGAATGATTCCCCTAATACCACCACCATCTATACTTAGCACAGTGACAATGTTTCCTTTATCAGGTGTGAATTCTCTACGTGCAACTGCTGTGGTGGTCATTTTGGTAGATGTAAACTAAAAGGGTAGGTAGGTAATTGCTTCCAGGACAACAGGGGCTTGTACTTATATGTACGCTTATGTGCCAAGAGCCTTAAAGATATATTTAAGATTGCATGTGTTGTCGTCTTATAGATGCTGATGTACAGATAAAGCATAGGGAATATGTATGGTTATCTTGGATCAAAACTTCCAATCGTAGTAAGCTATTGAGTATTGAATACATTCTAATAGAAAACGAAATACTCGTTGAACAAGAAACCAATTCATGAGCAACCATATTAGAAAAGAAGGAAAAATATTTGTCTTCCTACAGTTCTTACTTGTCAAACCATTCTTCATGAATTGTAATATTGTACTTTACAAAATAAATAATATTATCCAGCCCAGATTTGAGGAATCCGATTAAATATATATATAATACGCTTTAAGGACACTTATGTTTTATATTATCCAGCCCAGTATTTTTAAACTTTATTTGCAAGATATTTCAAAATTAATAAGGACACATATGTTTGATGTCTTTTTGAGTAAAAACAATGATATCCCCAAAATAGGGATAAGAACTTAAAAAAAGGCCTTCTCAGATCTCTCTGAATAATTAGTCTTAAAAGTTGTGAATAATTAGTAACTCATACATGCCATGAGTATACCCTATTGAGCAGGAAAAAGCTTTCTGAATCAAATGCATACTTGCATGGCAGATATTGAATCCAAGCATTGGTCAGAACACGTCCCTTATTTTTTTTTGTTTGTTTGAAGGTTGGTAGCATAAAGCTCCAACAATTTGATTGATAAAAAAGAGTTTACAAAGTCCTACAAATCATAAAACTATGTACAGGTCATAAAACTATGTACAATATACACACAGAACACGTCCCTTATTGAATAGCCATACATCAAGTGAATTATTAATTATTTATGCTTCAATTAATGAAAGTAGTGATCATCATAAAAGACCCCTTTTCTCAAAGTAGATAGAGATCTTAGTGATTCTCTCAAAAACAATTTATCAATTTATAGTTAGAAACCTTAGTAGTATATATCACTGGTTTTCAAAATGTAAAGTAAAAAGAACTTGCCAAAATCGGAAAAAGGTTATCCCAACCATAAAACACCTGGATTAATTGCTCCTGCTAATTTCAGTTAAAAGTGCAACGTCTCAAATTTCAAAGGCAATAAGAATTTGTGGACAAATATGAAGAATAAACAAATATGCAACGTATCAAAATTCAAAGGCATGAATTGGATTGCTCCAGCTAGCTAATTTTAGTTAAAGTGCTAACCAAACATTCACACATCACAGCAGATGGCAGAATCATACCTAATTAATTTTCTAAACAGACCTATAATATATATGTAATCCTGACTGAGTAAAAAGCACTAAACTAGGCATTTAACCATTTAACCCTCCATCTTCACCAGTCGCCATTAATAAGGAAATTACTGGCAAATTTGGAGGAAGGATTGGCAATGACCTGATGATGAGACAAGTTAATTTTTTTTTTTGTGAAAACAGTATTTACGTATATATGTTATATGCACATTAAAAGGGAGCCAAATTAAGGTGTAACAATATATTGGATAAGCCCAATGCAAGAAGTACCTGACAAGGTATACTGGTTACAGTTTGGCGATGCTTTTTTTTCATTATTTTGTTTTTAGATAAAATAATTTACCATTTGTAAGAAAATACAAAAATAATCATTACAAATTAATTGTATAGCATATGTGTTATTATATATATGTTATTTAAAATCCTTTTTATTGACATAATTAGCTCGAATTTAATTATTACCAAATTGAATTTCTATATGATCATTTTTATAAGTTGGGCGATGTCTATTATTTTTAATACAAAAAAATAAGAATTTAAAATATCTTCATTTGCATATCATATTTATAATTTTCAATAATTAAATAAGTTTTTATTTTTATTCGAGGACTGCTTTGCTACAAAATTCTTGTTCAGTAATTACCCATGTCACCAATCAATTTTTCATCTCATGAGATATATTTCAAATTTTATTTCTATAATATATAATGCTGCCTCCTTTCTCGGAAAAAAATATTTCAAATAAAAATATATACTGATTTTGCTGGGTCATATATACAACGCTATTTCTAATTGGCTAATACTATTGTAGTTACAAATCACATCCCTTAATAGCACAATCTATTGGTTGATTTTTAACAAATCACCAATCCCAAATTACATCCTATCTATTTATTTAATATGTACCAAACATTATAGAATTTATTTGAAGAAGAAAGGTAGAGGTCTAGCCTACGACCTCTTACTCAGAGCTTATTGTCTTTTGCTACCAGGCAAAAGGCTGGTTCTTTGAACATTATAGAATTTTAAGCAGCTTAACTTGCAAGAATTGATTAACTTGAGTATTAAGTTTGGTAATTACTTCCCTCATCCAATTTCACCAAGACAGTGCATATATAGAGGTGGGCAGTGTAGATCCTCAACTGCTACCATGAAATTAATCACCGTCTAATATCCTCGTGATTTGTGCGGACCCAATAGAATAAATGATCCAACCGTTCACGCGCGTTAATTAGCGTACAATGCGCACCCGACAGGAGAGAGAGACATGAAAATGTTGTCTTTTCCTTCAGTTGTAGTCTTTAGTTAGTACATGTGATCTCGTTTGATGAAGAAAAAAAATAAATAAATGAAAGTCAAATATATATTTGAATGAGTAAACATTAATTATCCAGGATTACGTTGAACAATTCTCATTATGAAAATGTGTTGGTGTAAAAATTTAGAAAATTTCGATAGCAAAGAAATTAATCAATGTAAATCAAATCGAAATTGTATTAATTATCTGAATCGTGATATTACTGTTGGTGTAAAAATTTAGAAAATTTCAATAGTAAAGAAATTAATCAAAGTAAATCAAATCGAAATTGTATTATCCAAATCATGATATCACTATTATTAAATATATTTCGTCTCTATCGTACTCGACTCGTGAATCACTATAATGATAATTTGAAAGTGGTATTTTTGTAAATATGATTATGGAAACGACTGATATATATATGTACGTAGTACTAAATTCATAGACAAAGCATTTGACTAAGCAAGCTAGCTACATGTTAAGTTAATAATAGACAACAACAACACCTCATTATCTCTATCTAACAAGCAATCATAATATAATATATTGACATGTGCAATACGACAAGCAAATTCATAGAGAAGCTGAAAATTAAATCAAAAGTTTACCTCTAATTACAATCTTTAATTATGCGAGAAGATATTACATTTAAGGTACATCAGTGTTAATTCTTTTCATGATTTTTAATTTCCAGAACAAGTTGCTGTACGTACCGCTTTCTGCGCTACCATCACACAACTATGTATATCCAGGGGCGGACCCAGAATTATTTTAGTGGAAATCTATCGGTCCTGACCGACTTTGCCAATTAGTTAAAGCATTGGAAAGTATAAGTTAAAGCATTATTTTTTTATCGAGTCTCCAATTAGTTAATGGATTTAAATCCGATTAGCTATTTAAACCCAATTCGATATTTTTTTGCCCCCTGACGAAAATCCTGGATCCGCCCCTGTGTATATCACCTATTTCCTAGTTGTCCAACTTATGGTACCGGCTGTTAATTGTACAAATCGGGAAGAAAATGAGGATCACAGTGATGGACCCCGGCCAATTTTACTATTTATTGAGTAACTTTTTACTATTTATTAAGCCACTTTGAAAATCGCTGATCCACTGTGAACAGTAAAACACAGTAAAAATTTCTGGACCACCGGATCAGCGATTTTCAAAGTGGCTTAATAAATAGTAAAAAAATTCCAAAAAATGTAAAATTTGGTCTCCAAACACATTTCAATATGGAGATCATGTTGAGCGGTTCGGATCGGTTGTTTGAATTTTCAAAATGGAAATATAATTTCATGGAGCAAAAACTTGTTTTACATGATGGCTCATTTTAGCCTAGCTCTATATATATATATATTGACCGAGTCTAAAACAAACATTTTTGCCTTTGATTAAGAGAACAGTTCGTCAAGAGTTTATCCTAAATATATTATATGCTTTAGACTTCAGTAATCTAGGTGACTTCTATAATAAGATTAAGGCTGGGGGTCAAATTATTAGCAATGCCTGTAACTATGTATAGTAATGTTTTCCTGTCACTATTTTCGTGTTAGCTTTTGTGTAATGAGTTGTTGTAAGAACAGAATGGGTTGGTTTTTCTTGGGCTACCTTGCAGCATGAATTCCATTTGCCACAAATAAGATTAAAGTGTTAATCCACCGCAGCTAT
Source organism: Carex littledalei (assembly GCA_011114355.1). Classification (NCBI taxonomy): domain Eukaryota; kingdom Viridiplantae; phylum Streptophyta; class Magnoliopsida; order Poales; family Cyperaceae; genus Carex; species Carex littledalei. Next base: position 15,294,534 of record CM022082.1, read on the forward strand.
ATTGCATAGTAATTAATTTATATTTTTTTTTCTTTCCCGTTTCCAAATAACTTTGTAAGTAATTGTTGACGTAAAGCAAGTGCACACAGAAAATACAGCAGGCTGGAGGGGCACAATCACAGCTGTCTATTTGTTTCCTATTTATGTTATCTAAAGATAGAAAGGAAGATATGTAAAGATAGGATTAAGGATGCTAGATTATTTGTTTCTGTAATTTATCTCTTTCCTTTTTTCCTTCTTTCCTATTTTCTCCAAGTCTCATCTTCCTATTAGTAGAGGAAGTCATTCTTCGGATTGTAACACACAGAATTATATATCAATAAAACAAGGGTGGGAAGGGAGTTTCATGGGAGTATTGTGTTCCTTTGATTTCATTAATTTCATCATGGTATCAGAGCGTGGTTGCCTGGTGGTATAGCTAGAGAAATTGTTGCCCTTCTTGTCTTTAACTTCAATTTCTTGTGCTATATCGCTCTAAGGAGCTATCCATCCTCAATTCAACAAAGATGAGCACATCTCCTGAGAAACCTCAAACTAATGGAGCTGTAGACATAGCAGCAGTGTTAGAACAACTCACCAAATTGGTGACTCTCCAACAAACACAAATGGCGGCAATACAAAGCACAGCCACCACAGATCCTCCACCGGCACGAAACACAATTCAGCCTACTGTCATGACCGAAGGAATCCTCCATCCAAACCCAATCGACGTGAAAATGGATGGCACTAATTATACTTATTGGTGTCAAGCCGTGGAGATGCATGTCAAAGGGCGAGAAAGGATGGGACTGTTGGATTTATTTCAAGCAAAACCATACCGCAATTCATAAACCCTAGATTTGCCATGATCCTCTAGTGAACTCTAATCTGAAATTCTAAATTACCTTGGTCCATAGCCATGATCTTCCAGAGAGACACAAGCACCGTTGATCACCGGAAGCCTTTAGATTTCCAAGTAATCCCTCTCAAGTCCGATGGAGAGAGCGAGAGAGGCGGCAGCGGCAACGCTCTGTTCTGTACAACGAGAAATACCCGATTCTAGTTCTTTACTGAAAATCCTCTTTATCTTATCCTCTCAATTTTCTATTTTTCTCTCTATTTTAATTTTCGGCAGAGAGAAATATTCAAGAGAGAGAGGAAGAGCCGTAACTCTGTTGGTTTCTACAAAGGGACAGAATCCAAAAATGAATAGGCGCAAAATCAATAGGCGCATCTATCCAAATTAATCTTGTTTCCTTATTGGATCTGTATTCTATTATCTTATTAGATCCTTAGCGGATCTTGATTCAGAACTTGCCTTATTGGGTATTTCATTATTTACAGAACATTGCCGTATTTAATTGTGTTCTCCAGGGACCAATAGCATAATTGTATTATTACCAAACTTTATATAATTTAGACCATCACTAAATCATAAAGTTATTAATACGCATTCTACACATTAAAGGCCCCACTTCTCATGACACATATTGAACCCGATAATACTTAATTTGATCACTTCATAACGGGTCTAATTAAATATTTGACAGTCTATTATTCAATATATATTTATATCACATATAAGCCCATATATGTTGTAATTAATAGAAATTAATTCCAACAATCTCCCACTTGGGCTATATGTGTATCCGAATAATATATATTGATAAAACCGAATTGAGTACTCAAGCTGTGCTGTCATAGCCTTTTGTGTCATCAACCAATTCCGTCCATCAATTATATTCACAAGGACTTAAGCAGTATTTGTCTCATGAATCGAAACTAAACCAACATAAATCACTGTGTAAACATAACTGAATGACATGAATCATGAATGGGATGTGTAGTTTGGAAATTACATGCAATGTGATCCACATGCCTATCTCCAATTTGGTCACTTTATCTTAATTTGATTTTGAGATCAATCATAAATTCAGAGTGCATAATAAACTGAATAACTGAAAGCTGAATAACTGAAGTCTAAATAACTGCATGATACATACAAATAACAGAATATCATATAATAGTCAACTGCATGATATCTGTAAAAGTATATCATATAAAACATAAAACATGATACATAAAATACAAACTCCCACTAAATCTGACAATCCTCTTTAACATAGATACCCATATGAGAGACATGCTCGTGAAACTGTTTGGGTACCAATCCCTTAGTCAGTGGATCTGCTAGCATGGAAGCTGTACCAATATGCTCAATACTTATAAGTCCACTCTGAACTCTTTCCTTCACAGCAAGAAACTTAATGTCGATATGTTTGGATTTCGACGAGCTCCTGTTGTTGTTGGAATACAGTACTGCTGAATTATTGTCACAATATATCTTGAGTGGCAACTTAATAGTGTCCACAATACGCAACCCAGTGACAAAATTCCTTAGCCATATTCCATGGTTCGATGCCTCGAAACACGCAATGAATTCGGCTGCCATGGTGGAAGAAGCAATCATGGTTTGCTTTGCACTCCTCCAAGAAATAGCTCCTCCAGCCAACATAAAAATATAACCAGATGTTGACTTCATGCTATCCACACAGCCCGCAAAATCAGAATCAGTATATCCAATGACCTCAAGCTTATCTGATCTCCGATATGTCAGCATATGATCATTCGTTCTTTGCAAGTACCTAAATACCCTTTTGGCTGCTCTCCAGTGATCCATACCAGGATTACTGAGATACCGGCCTAACATTCCTGTGATGTACGCAATATCCGGACGCGTACACACCTGAGCATACATCAGACTTCCTACTACCGAAGCATATGGAATCTGGTGCATTTCTGATTTCTCGAGTTCTGTCTTTGGACACTGATTGAGACTAAATTTGTCTCCTTTTGCAACAGGGGTATTTCCTGGTTTGCAGTGTTCCATACCATATCGCTTGAGAATTTTATCGATATATGCTTGTTGTGAAAGCCCTAAAATACCCTTATTTCGATCTCTATGTATTTTAAGGCCTAACACATATGATGCTTCACCAAGATCTTTCATATCAAAATGCCTAAAAAGAAATTTCTTAGTTTCACGCATCATGTTTATATCGTTACTGGCAAGCAATATGTCATCAACATATAAAACCAGAAACATAAACTTACTCCCACTGAACTTGTGATATATGCATTCATCCACCAAGTTAGGCTCAAATCCAAATGAGACAATTACTTGATGAAATTTGAAATACCACTGTCGAGACGCTTGCTTGAGTCCATAGATGGATTTATTTAATTTGCAAACCATCTGCTTTGAGTTATTGTCATCAATCTCAAAGTTAGGTGGTTGCACCATATAAATAGTTTCATCAATGTCGCCATTGAGAAACGCAGTCTTAACATCCATCTGGTGTAACTCAAGATCAAAATGTGCCACTAAAGCCATAATAATTCTGAAGGAATCTTTCATAGACACAGGTGAGAAAGTTTCCGTAAAGTCAATGCCTTCTTTCTGTGTAAATCCCTTAGCAACAAGTCGCGCTTTGTATCTTTCCACATTACCTTCTGAATCCTTCTTGGTCTTAAATATCCATTTGCAACCAACAGGCTTCACACCTTGAGGTAATGGGACAATATCCCAGACTTTGTTGTCATACATTGACTTTATTTCATCATTCATGGCCTCGATCCATTTCTGAGAATTCGCACTTTCCAAAGCCTGACGGAGACTGAGAGGGTCATCCTCCATCATGCCAATGTCGAATTCATGTTCTTGAAGGAACGCAACATAATCCTTAGATATTGCGCTTCTCTCTCTGGTGGACCGCCTTAAAGGCACTGTTTCTTGAAGTTCTTGAGATGGTATAGGTTCCTCTTCAACATCAACATTGTCTTGTACTGGATTCTCTTCCATTTCTAGAGGTTCATTCACTGTAGGTTCATTCACTGTACGATCCTGAACTAATGAGTCTCCAGATATTCTTATTACAATTGGTACCATTGCTGGCGCCTCATGTATAGGAGAATCTTGTTTCTCTTCAAAGACAATTTGATTTGTATTTCCCCCTTGAACCATAACATCCTCAAAGAACTTAACTGTATTTGTCTCGAAAATTGTTCTATTAATGGGATCATAAAACTTGTACCCCCGGGACCTTTCTGCATATCCGACAAAATAACAGCTAACTGTCCTTTCGTCCAGCTTTTTCTCTTGTGGCCTATAAGGCCGAGCTTCAGCCGGACAACCCCAGATTCTAAAGTGCTGGAGACTAGGCTTTCGCCCAGTCCACAATTCATATGGAGTTTTGTTTGCTGCCTTAGTCGGTACCCGATTCAGAATATATGCTGCTGTCTTAAGTGCTTCTCCCCAGAGGTTTAATGGAAGTGAAGTATGAGAAATCATACTCCTCACCATCTCCATTAATGTTCGATTGCGCCTTTCAGCCACACCGTTCATTGCGGGCGAACCCGGCATTGTATACTGCGGCACAATTCCATTTTCCTCTAGAAATTTAGCAAAAGGCCCTGGACGTTGTTCCCCTGAGCCGTCATACCGACCATAGTATTCACCACCACGATCTGATCTGACGCTTTTAATCCTTTTGTTGAGTTGTAACTCAACTTCAGCCTTGAAGGATTTAAATGTGTCCAAAGCTTGAGCCTTTTCTTTAATTAAAAATATATAACCATATCTAGAATAATCGTCAATGAAACTGATAAAATATACATGTCCATTCCTAGTAGCTGTAGGGAATGGCCCACATATGTCCGTATGTATCAGTTCAAGGACGCCTGTCATACGATTGGCTGTATATTTGCGCATGCTTGTTTGTTTGCCCTTAGCACACTCAATGCACGGACCGAGATCCGACATGTCTAAGGGCCGCAGAATATCACTTTGAATAAGACGTGTAATTCTCTTTTGAGAAATATGACCTAAACGCTTATGCCAAAGTGCAGCTGAATCGTGATGTGTTAATTTCTGTCTAACATTTTGAGTTTCATTGTTCAAGGTCTCATTATAGGAAGCAATAGTTTCTAAAGCATAAAGATTGTCCAAAACAGATAGAAAACCAGTAGCAACCAAATTGGAGTTTTGATACAAACCAAACTTTCTATCTCCAAATGAACAAGTAAAACCTAATTTGTCCAATGCAGAAATAGAAACCAAGTTCCGCCTAAAAGACGGTACAACAAAAGTATCAAACAAATCCAAATACAAGCCAGTTTTCAAAAGTAATCTAAAATGCCCTATAGCTTCAACTTCTGCCTTGTTTCCATCGCCCACATAGATGTATCTTTCACCATCACTTGGCTTCCGGTAACTTCGGCAACCCTGCATAGACACAGAAATGTGAGTAGTTGCACCTGAATCTATCCACCATGTGTCTATTGAAACTGAAACTGCATTAACTTCTGTACAAACAAAAGAAAAATTAATACCTTTCTTGACACGCCATGCGTGATAATTGGTACAATCCTTCTTCACATGCCCTTCAGATCCACAGAAGAAACAACCCTTTTTCTTTTCTTTATTCGGCTCCGATCCGGTAACCGGTTTCTTATCCTTAATGGGCTTCTTCTGCGAACTTGTAGTTGCAGCATCTGAATTGGCCTTACGTTTCTGTTTCCCTTTTCCCTTAGAGGTAGAAGCAATGTTTGCGCTTTCGCTCTTGTCCGACTTCAATCTCTCTTCCTCCTGAACACAGTGCGAGATGAGTTCATTAACTGTCCATGTTTCCTTCTGACAGTTGTAACTCACCTTGAACTGTCCAAATGAGGCAGGAAGAGAGTTAAGGGCCAAATATACTAGCATATCATCCGATATATCTAGTTTATGTCCCTTCAGTTTTGAAGCGGTATGCATCATTTCAAGAATGTGCTCCCTTACATTGCTCTTACCATGATACTTCATTGTGCAGAGTTTGTTTAATAGAATGCCTATTTCAGCCTTCTCATTCCTAACAAACCTTTGCTCAAGTTCCTTAAGATAGTCTTTAGCAAGAGTGGAATCAGAAACAGGTCCCCTAAAACTTTCAGGAATGGTCTTTTGCATGACCCGGAGACACAAGCGATTTGACCTCATCCACCGTGCATGTGCAGTTTGTTCCTTTTCAGAACTAGTTTCAACAGGCACAGGTGGTTTGGCTTCCTGCAACGCTGTGTCCAGGTCAAGGCACCCAAGGATAATCTCAAGATTATCTTTCCAATCCTTGTAATTAGAACCCGTCAGCATCGGAATGCTATTGATGCCTGCTGTAAGATCAGTAATCTTTGCTGAAAAATATTCACAAAGAACGAATCAAATAACCGAATTATAATATAAAAATCAAAATAAGGCATATTCCATCAACTAAGTATCTTCGAACAATAAGTGCTCTTTGGAGTCAATTATTATTCTAAGATAAATAGGTGTAGTAATTGAATATAACAGTCCATTTGATGTCAATAAGTCAACTTTCCTTTGGGCCGATTAACTAATTACATCCAAAACTTAATGACTATTACCCATTCATTACCACAAGCATATACATACAATATTTGATTATTGTCTTTCCTTTGGGCCAGTCTAATAACCAAACATCATATGTATATTCACTGTGTATAAATTGGCAAATGATTAACGCCGGTATGAGAGCTTACTTTGGCAAGATGATACCTTTATTAATCACTTTCCAAAATATATCTTAATCTGAAGCCTTCATAATGATTTAATATTATCTAAAGAAACATTTATCAAAATTTGGCTTAACCGTATTATTATTCTGTTCTGGGTTCGGCCAAAATACCAAAATTTAGTATACCTTGATTTGGCCAAAATTAAACATCTCTGTTCTGGTTCAAAATTTATAAATAATTGTTTTAAAATAAAAAATATTTTGAAAACAATTGCGCAGCGGAAACAAACAGAAATTTTGATTCGTTTAATGATTTCCAGTAAACTAATTTTGACCATGATAATTAATTGCGCAGTTGAATACTAAAATAATGGATAGTGCCATTATTAAAACAATTGATTAAATACTATAATAATATACAGAAGCATTCAGACAAATCAATTGGTCATACGAATCATTAATTAATCAAAAATTGTTTGTGCAGAAAACTTTGATTTCTAAATAAAACCAAAACAGAGAGTTACGCACAATGATTCGAATACAAATCAATTTGCAGTCAACCCTTTCGGTCAAAACAGAGTAACGTGCGACCAAAATTTTTGAAATAATTAATTTCTGAAATTTAATAAGAAAATTGATTATGCAGAAATTAATCGGTTCAACTAGAGTAGGCTCTGATACCACTTGTTGGATTTATTTCATGCAAAACCATACCGCAATTCATAAACCCTAGATTTGCCATGATCCTCTAGTGAACTCTAATCTGAAATTCTAAATTACCTTGGTCCATAGCCATGATCTTCCAGAGAGACACAATCACCGTTGATCACCGGAAGCCTTTAGATTTCCAAGTAATCCCTCTCAAGTCCGATGGAGAGAGCGAGAGAGGCGGCAGCGGCAACGCTCTGTTCTGTACAACGAGAAATACCCGATTCTAGTTCTTTACTGAAAATCCTCTTTATCTTATCCTCTCAATTTTCTATTTTTCTCTCTATTTTAATTTTCGGCAGAGAGAAATATTCAAGAGAGAGAGGAAGAGCCGTAACTCTGTTGGTTTCTACAAAGGGACAGAATCCAAAAAATGAATAGGCGCAAAATCAATAGGCGCATCTATCCAAATTAATCAATTAATTAATTAATTAATTAATTAATTAATTAATTAATCTTGTTTCCTTATTGGATCTGTATTCTATTATCTTATTAGATCCTTAGCGGATCTTGATTCAGAACTTGCCTTATTGGGTATTTCCTTATTTTACAGAACATTGCCGTATTTAATTGTGTTCTCCAGGGACCAATAGCATAAGTGTATTATTACCAAACTTTATATAATTTAGACCATCACTAAATCATAAAGTTATTAATACGCATTCTACACATTAAAGGCCCCACTTCTCATGACACATATTGAACCCGATAATACTTAATTTGATCACTTCATAACGGGTCTAATTAAATATTTGACAGTCTATTATTCAATATATATATTTATATCACATATAAGCCCATATATGTTGTAATTAATTGAAATTAATTCCAACAGGGACATCTAACTGGCGACCCTACACCGCCTCTTGCAACAAGTCCTGAGTTTCGCAGGTGGGAGGTGAATGATGTAATTGTCAAAGGATGGCTTATCAACTCCCTAGAACCACGGCTACGCAGCAAGTATATCCGCCATCCCACAGCTAGAGATGTTTGGAAGGCGTTAGCAACAACCTACTACGACGGTAGCGACGAAACTCAGATTTTTGCACTCAACCGAAAAGTTACAAAGCTGAAGCAAGAAGAGAAAACAGTAGAAGAATTCTATGATGAACTCCAAGCTTTGTGGCAAGAAATAGATTATAGATCGATGTCCAAATCCTATGGATACTCCAGGTGATATTGACAAGTTTAATCTTTTTATTCAGAAAAACCGAGTATATACCTTTCTTGATGGCCTTGAGGATCGGTTTGACACAATTCGGGCCCAAGTTCTTCAAATAAAACCTTTCCCATCAATAGAACAAGCTTATGGCTATGTGAGGCACGAAGCTAGTCGTCAAGGTGTGATGATTAAAGGGGGAGCAAGTGTGATGCAAGACTCGCTGGCCATGGTGTCTAGGAGTTACAAACAAAATGAAGGAGGGCTGATTCGGATGGGAAACCATCAAGAAAAACCAAGGAAAGAAGGGTGCCCTTACTGCCCGGGTGCAAAACACTCCAAAGAAGGCTGCTATCGGGTAATAGGATACCCGCATTGGTGGAAGGGTCCGAGGAAACCTATTGATGGAAAACCAACAGCAGCAGGCAACAATACTAGCAGCAGGTCACAGGGGGTTAGTGCGCTGGTAATAGGGGAAAATTTGCAGCAGCAGATGTATTTCAGCCCTACCTCGTGCAGCAACAGAAGAAAACTCACATACCTACTCAACAACAGCAGGACACAACAGATGCTTCAGCTTGTCACACCCTTGCAGCTTCAACTTGCGACTCTGATGGTAGAAATCTAAGTAAAGGTAAAGGGACAAATGAAGGTATAACCTCTTTTTATTCTAAAAATTCTGATTAGATCATTGACTCAGGAGCTACCGATCATATGACCTTTTCTCAGGAAGATTTAATAAATTATGTGAAATTGAGAAAAACTAGAATTCTGAATGCTAATGGTGACAAGTACCTAGTAACTTGTGCGGGGGATGTGAAAATCTCCAAGGGTTTAACTTTGAAAAATACTTTGTTGCCAAATTACCAAAGACCTCAACTGTGTCGTACTCATGTTTTCTAATTTTTATGTATTTCAGGATATTCTCACGAAGAAGATTATTGGTCGTAGTATTAGACGTGAAGGATTGTATCATTTACAAGAATTAAAGATTGGAAACACTTGTTTAGCAAAGGGTGTATCTACAAAATTAGAGGAAATGGTTTGATTGTGGCATAAACGATTGGGACACCCGTCATTTGGGTATATGAAACAATTATCTCCCTCTTTATTTTTGGGGTTAGAGAATAAAAAGTTTGAATGTGAGACTTGTATTAGGGCAAAAAGTCATCGTGTAACCTATCCTATAAGTTTGAATAAAAATCTTGTTCCTTTTAATCTGGTTCACAACGATGTTTGGGGTCCATCTCCAATTAGCTCTAAATCTGGTAGTAAATGGTTCATTTTAGTCACCAATGATTGCACTCGAATGACATGGCTATATTTATTGAAAACTAAAGATGAGGTTCCTCAAGTTCTTAAAGAATTTCATAAAATGATTAGTACCCAATTTGAGAAAGAGATAAAAGTGATTAGAAGTGATAATGAAACAAAATTCGTAAACAAAAAACTACAAGAATTTTTTAAAGAGAAGGGAATTTTGCATGAAACCTCGTGTGTCAGAACTCCTCAACAGAATGGTGTAGTAGAAAGAAAAAATCGACATATATTGGAAATTGCTAGGTCTCTCTTATTAGAAAATAATGTACCACAAATATTCTGGGACAATGCTGTATCAATGGCAATGTACTTGATCAACTGAATTCCATCAAAAGCAAACAACTTCAAAACTCCCTTACAAGCCCTATCTACGTACACTATCATCCCATCGATCCTCAACCTTCCTCTAAAAAATTTCAGTTGTGTGGCATTTGTCCATATACAAAAACACCTACGATCTAAGGTCGAGGCTCGTGCTGAAAAATGTGTTTTCTTAGAATTTGGGGCCCAGAAAAAGGGGTACAAGTGCTATAATCCAGCTACTCGAAATTTTTTTGTTACAATGGATGTAACATTCTTTGAAAATGAGTTATTTTTTTGTCAGTCTAGAACTTCAATTCAGAGGGAAACAATTATAGAGGAATCATCGTTACCTGACCTACCACGTGAAAAATTGGCTAGGGAAGGGGTGGTATTATATCAAGATGAGTCCTCATTAGAAGAGCGTGGATCTGGACCAGACAAAATGCACCAAGATCTGGTCTGAGCTTCAGTAGAAGAACTTGAATCTGCTATAAACCAAAATCTGGACCCAGTTGCTGAGAGGGAGACAATCAGTGAACCAGGAAGTCCAAAAACCCAAGTGTAGAAGAAAGAGATCGAACGAACAGAATCTCACAACCGAGTTGAATCCTACTCGGTTAGATGATAGTGATACCAAGAAATCACTGGGGGGTCAGCTTTGGATTCAAATCAATCCCGAAGAAATAATACAATCCAACCCGATACCACAAGGCCCAGCATCTCGTGAGAATACTCCTCTAGTAAGTCCTCCTACTCTTGATTTTATTTCTCATACTAGATTACCTCCAAGAGCTAATCGGGGTATACCACCTAAAAGGTACGGATTCCAATCAATAGGTGAAACAAGTAGGGCAAGTGAATATCCAATTGCTAAGTATACCTCAACAAAGAACTTACCAGACCCTTTAAAAGAATTTGCAAATGAAATTACTTCCAGTATAATACCCGAGAGAATTGAGGATGCTATGCGAGATCCTAAATGGGTGGAGGCAATGGAAATTGAAATGAAAGCTCTCGAGGAAAATTGCACTTGGAAGCTTGTTGATCTACCAAAAGGTAAGAAACCAGTTGGGTGTAAATGGGTATTTACTATAAAATATAATGCTGAAGGAAAGATTGAACGATATAAGGCCCGATTGGTTGCAAAAGGGTATACCCAGACATACGGGATCGATTACCAAGAAACTTTTTCACCAGTTGCAAAACTAAATACGATTCGAGTACTCTTATCCCTTGCAGCAAACTTAGATTGGCCTCTACACCAATTTGATGTGAAAAATGCATTCCTTCATGGAGATCTAGAGGAAGAAATTTACATGGAACTTCCACCTGGATATGGACACACGAGTTTAGCTACTAAAGTGTGTAAGCTTGAGAGATCTTTGTATGGCCTGAAACAGTCACCAAGAGCTTGGTTTGGAAGATTCTGCAGTGCAATGAAGAGTTACAACTATACTCAAAGTGACTCAGATCATACGATGTTTGTTAAGAAAAGGCAAGGTAAGATCACTGTGCTAATTATTTATGTAGATGATATGATTATTACAGGAGACGACAAGGAAGAAATTGAGTCACTGGAGAAGAAGTTGTGTAAGGAGTTTGAAATGAAAAATTTAGGAGGCTTGAAATATTTTCTCGGTATTGAAGTAGCAAGGGGAGAAAGGGGAATCTTTCTATCTCAACGAAAATACGTGCTGGATCTTCTTGCAGAAGTTGGAATGCTAGAATGCAAACCAGTAGAGACACCGGTAATCCAAAATCAGAAACTGGGACTGGATCCGAATCAATCTCCTACAAATAAAGAGAGGTATCAAAGGTTAGTTGGAAAATTGATTTATCTATCTCATACTAGACCTGACATTGCTTATGCAGTTAGTATGGTAAGTCAGTTTATGCACGCCCCTACTGAAGAACACATGGAGGCCGTGATGCGTATCATCCGATATTTGAAGGGTGTACCTGGCAGAGGGATAAAATTTCAAAAGAATGGACATCTTAAAATTGAGGGCTATACGGATGCCGACTGGGCTGGGAGTGCAACTGATCGTAAGTCAACAGCAGGATATTTTACATTTGTAGGAGGAAATCTTGTCACATGGAGGAGCAAGAAACAAAATGTGGTGGCTCTTTCAAGTGCGGAAGCAGAATTTCGAGGAATGACAAAAGGGATATGCGAATTGTTGTGGCTGAGGAAACTATTATTAGAACTCGGGTTTGAACAAGAGGGGGAGATGAATCTTTTCTGTGACAATAAAGCAGCAATTGATATCTCACATAACCCGGTCCAACACGACAGAACGAAACACATAGAAGTTGACAGACATTTCATCAAGGAGAAGCTAGATTCGAAGGTCATCAAACTTCCGTTTGTGAGATCTGAAGAACAACTTGCGGATATGTTAACCAAGGCTGTATCGAGTAAGGTCTTCAATGAATCCTTAGTTAAGTTGGGTATGGGAGACATCTATGTGCCCACTTGAGGGGGAGTGTTGACGGAAAGCAAGTGCACACAGAAAATCCAGCAGGCTGGAGGGGCACAATCACAGCTGTCTATTTGTTTCCTATTTATGTTATCTAAAGATAGAAAGGAAGATATGTTATCTATTTGTTTCCTATTTATGGGAGACATCTAGATTATTTGTTTCTGTAATTTATCTCTTTCCTTTTTTCCTTCTTTCCTATTTTCTCCAAGTCTCATCTTCCTATTAGTAGAGGAAGTCATTCTTCGGATTGTAACACACAGAATTATATATCAATAAAACAAGGGTGGGAAGGGAGTTTCATGGGAGTATTATGTTCCTTTGATTTCATTAATTTCATCAGTAATGAATCGCTGATGACTGTCAAATCATGATATGCATGATGAGGAAACAAAAAAAAAAGTTAATCAACAATTAATTAGCTTATCTGTCAAGAAAAGGACAATTAATTAGCCTTTGTTTTATCTATTCCAACACAACAACTCCCATCGTATAAAAAATAATATTTAAAGAAGGAATGTATACTGCTAGCAAGGGCCATATTTTAAGTACTAATTTAGTATTAGTAAGTGCTAATGATAGTTTACCAGTAAATGGGAATACATATATTGACTAGTTATCATTATCTTTTAGGAAATTCTTGGTATTTAACAAAGTAGTATTCTCTATTCAAATAGTTGAATTTATATCTGTGGAGATATTTCTGCTGATATTATTGCTTAATTAATCAGTGGAGACATTCTACCAATTCAATCCACAGTTCTCACATAATTTGTATATATAAATATAAGAATTTATTAATCACGATAAACGTATAATACACGCATATTATATAATGTGTAAAAATTTACTTATACAACCTTGTAGACATAATTCTGTAAAATTACAACAACTCTTTTTATTTCGTACGAGCAATCCTTTCCCACTCTACGTATGTGAAGAAAATAATAGATAGATATTTTAGATTGGCACTGTTCCGCCCCTTTGTTTTCGTTCATCAGAAAGCTTCTTTGCAAAACTTGTGAGCATTTCTCCATTGGTGCCAGCTCCAGGAACCTCCTCATACAAGCCAGTCTCTATATTGACCCTCGAAACGCGCTTGTTCAGAAGGTCTTTGCCAATTTGAACCAGTTTTTGCATGTTTTCTATCGTAGAATCATCGATCGAAATTGTGCTGCCTGTGAGTTGGTCATCCTGATTGATCCCCAGAATGTGACATAAATTTAAATAACTGTCAGAATTATTCGAAATTTAAATACAATGCTCTCTCTCTCTCTCACTCTCCCTAGCAATCACAGAAATATTGGATTCATTTCATCCTTTTGATACTACTGGTTTTACCTGCTGAACCACCAAATCATAGAATCTAGGATAAGTAAAAATTTAGTTGTGTTAAACATTAATCAAATGAGCACAAGGATATGTATATTTTTGAATCCCTTGGTACGTAACAAAACAACGAACAGCTTAAACAGTTTACCTGTATGCGGAGGTAGCTTTTCTCAGATCTAAGCGCCTGAAAAAGAACAGCCAAGTGAATATCAACCATGTCAGCACTTCCACTGTTAAAAATGTCGATAATTGGCGAGGCATTATTCTTAGTGAGCCATCCAAAGACGCCCCACTTGGAAACCTCCTTTGCAGTATACTTTTCTTCATACTTGTTTGATCCGGTCCCAATTGAGATCACTAAAAATTTGTCGTAGTCTGTAGGCTGGATCGGGAAGAACTGATCATTTCCATTAACAATCTGGCGTGTAACTTGGCTCATAGCAGCCAGTGTCTAATACAAATATATATTAAAAAAAAAAAATTAGATAGATGTAAAATGTAAAATGACAAAGTTTATAGCTAAATAAAAAAACATAGGAGTTCATTAATAATCATAATAAGCGAAAATCATCTACCGTTCAATTTGAAACTCGATATCCGAATAAATGAAACTTCTTTCTAACTCTGGAAACTTCTTTCTAACAAAAAAATGTTAATAAAGTACTTTTTTATTTTACAGATCAATTAATTTTATCTATATTTTCTTAATTTATAAATTAAATAAAACTAGAAGTCTTGAATTTTTGCCTGTATATATTTTTAAAACTAATGCTTAATAAAATATTTAAACGCAATTCAATTTTGTGTGCACATTAATTTGCTCGTAAGATTTAAATATTGGAGGTCACAAGTTACTAAAAGATGTGTACCGGATTATTTGCGACAACACCACCATCGACAAGATTAAATTCCCTAGGTTCTCCCTTTTCATCCTTAGTCTTAAAATTATGTGCCGGAAGGAATGTTGGTGCTGCAGAAGTGGCTATACCTATGTCAGATAGCAGTGCATCCTTCCCCGGTTGAAATTTAAACTGATAGCAAAGTTAAAAATAAAGCCCTATTAATAATATTACAGATTTCATGAGATTAATTAATTAGCATCATATTTTGCAAGACCATCTGATTTTCCTTCATTTCTCAACAATTGACAGAAAGTTCATAAACTAAGATCAGATGTTGACATCGATTCTTAGCCATAATATGAAGTTGCATTAATTACTTCTTGAAATTTGAAAACTTGAAAAGGTCCGTATATGTTTTGGTTCTCCAATTGTTATTACTAAATTAATATTACTGGTACTTAGAATTGGTCAAGTTTTGGCTAACACTATAATATACAATTGAAGTTTTTATCTCACACTTCTGTGGTAAATTTCAAAAGTGGATCTTCTCTATTGATGGTTCAGCAATACAGCAATGTTCACTAAATATACAGACTGCGAACAAAGAAAAAGTTACAAAAAAATGCATATAAAGGCACTGAATTAAGTATAAGATTAGTATTTAGTACCGTAAAGTTTGAAAATATGGTAGGTTGGAGTATTCTGATATCAAATGTTGGAATGATCACGTTAGTCAGAGTATCATGTAGCTTTGATTGCCCGAGATATTGTCGAAGTAAAGAGTGGAGATAATTGCCATCGTACTTGGGCCGAGCAATCATTTTGATCTTGGTAAAGAAACTGCAATTCAACCGTACCATCAATTAACAATTTTCTTCAGAGTTCAATCTCCTTCTGAAGTGTACTATACTTTTGTTGAGCAAAGTTCTTCAGTAGTACATTAACAGAAGAAGCATATCAATGTATAAAACACCAAAACAAACATGGATCACTGGGACAAGAAGCCCGACATGGTTACTATAAAAATGAACCCAAAAATGGGAAGTAAAAAGAAAAAAGTGCGTTGTCCAATTGGTAAATGGTGAACCTTCCTTTTCAGGTAAATGCATTGCATATAATTTTTCTTTATTTCTGTTTTCCTAACCTCTAGTGCATTTTATGACTAACTGTCTTTAGACATATGATATATTAATTGCTTAGCAAGCTAAAGCTCAGATTATATGCTGTACAAAATTTAAGTTGTCGGCTTTTGGCCTGATACTTCAAAAGGAAACTATGACCAAAGTCAGGTTATGATTGGTGTATGAAATACGTAGGTCTTTCCATAGCAAGTTTGTAAAACTCACCTTTGTGGAAATATCTTTGGTAAATTATCCAAGTAGAATTTGGTTAAATCCTTTGCAGCAAATAGTGGACGCTTGTCCTTGTCTGGAGCAGCCAACATCAAGGCCAAAAGACCTCCCGTGCTTGTCCCGGCAATGACATCAAAATAATCTGCGAGCCTCGCTCCCTCCCCGTCAAGCTCCTGTATTAACACATTTCAATTGCATATGTTATTCAATTTAACTAGGTATACATATTATACATCCATGGATCCAAAATAGAACACAAAAAAAATCTAATCACCTAATTAACATGGTCAACTATGCCTGGTTTTATAATGCTCAATGAGTTACTATATAAATGTTTTGTTGTTGGGGGTTTAGTGGGGGGAGGGGAGGGTAAGTCTGTCTTACTTGAAGCTTTAACTCGAGAAAGGCGAGAATAGTTGCCGGAATGATTCCCCTACAACCACCACCATCGATGCTTAGCACGGTGACAAGTTTTCCTTTAGCAGGTGTGTATTCTCTAATTCCATCTGCTGTGGTGGCCATTCTGGTATATGTAAATTAAAATGGAAAGTATATATGTACTAGACTGAAGGATAGAGGAGCTTTTATATGTATTCTTAAGGGCCAACTACTTAAATATTTAAAATTGTATTATACTTGTTGATGTACCAGCAAATAATATTTTGGTTTAATTATCTTGTGTGGAAACTTCCTACCATTTTTAATTAATCGTCGTTGAACAAGAAATGATCAATGCTCGATTAACCATATTAAATGCACGTCTTTTGAGCATTCTTTTGCCTGTATGTTTAAACCATTATTTATGAAAGATGGCGTACTAAAATAAATTATATTATCCAGGTTTTAAGTAATCCTAATTAAGCTGATTTGCTCAAAACGCCTAAATCTCTCTTACGCAATTTGATTATGCCTTAATGATAATGTGACTTTCTCTAGTAGTGTTGTTGGTTCCTCAATTATTGCCCTAGCTTCTTACTGGTGCAAAGCCAAAAAAAAAATAATTCCTTTATTAAATTGTTCTTAATTATGCCATTTGATGTTTCTATTTTGAACTAGAAAAGCTATCTTATAATCCTCACAGATACAGATACAGATACCCTGAAAAGAGGAAGCTCTATGTTGAGGTGAGACCCTAGACGTCGACTAGAGGGTTCGGATCTAGAGGATTTCCTTAGTGACTTGGCTGAAATACAGGCCATAGATGCAGTTGAGTTATTTCTCCTTTAGCAAAACTTGTTGGATCATTAATCCATTGTTGGACTAATATGTAAAATAATGATATATTGTATATTGTCAATTTTATGCTCTATTAAAATCATTTGCGGTTTATAATTTATCAAGTATTAATGTGTCAAATAGAATGTGGATCTTTAATGTGCAGAACATAAGAGGTAATATTCAATTTTATGATGGACTGAATTGAATAATTACCACATTAGACAGCTAAGGGTGTCTTGGTCTGTATATTATGATATGGTCCCCAGAATACAAAACTATCATGTATGCATCTCTCATTATCTCATTAGATGAGAGTGTGAGAGACTTTGGAGAAGACGGAACAAAGGAGACTCTCTAAAGAGCTTTGCTATTCTGGAAGAACCGAATCGGCGGCACTCTCTCGCACCAGATAGTCATGGATTAAGATCGCTTTCGCTATTCAGTTTTATATTCAACTCTGCAGTAGTCGATGATGGTTTTCGTTGGACCCAACAAGTGGTATCAGAGCAACTCTATGTTGAAATTCAGAATTACGATTTAGAAAATTTAGAATTGACAGTATCGGTATTTTCCAGATGACAGAGAGTTTAGTTTCTGTATATGGTTCAGCGGAGAAGAAAGGTTCCATGACTAGACGCATGTCCAGTCAGATATTCTCCAGCCCCTCAAATTTTCTTTTGGTTGGTAAACCGCGCAAAGACCGACCAAATGAGTTACATAAAATGAAACCGCGCAATTATTGGTCCTGCCGCCTTCGTTAAAAGAAAATAGTTTAATATTATTTTTCTTGTCCTGAGTTTTGCGCAGAGAGCAAATAAATTTTGTCAGTTTTGAGCCAGTGGTTTGACTTGAATAATTAAAGACACATGCTTTGCTTCCAGCCGATTATTTCTTTGCTAACTACACCGAAATCTTGCATTAAATTGAATAATTAATAGACAAATCATATGACTAATTAATCAAGCTACATATTAGGTAGAGAAAGCTATATATATATATATATATATATAGAGATGAGCTATGCTACTACATGGAGTAAAACGCGTTTGTACTTCACGCCGTATTTTTATTTTGAAAGTCCAAACGACCGATCCGAACCGCTCAACATGATCTCCATATTGAAATGTGCTTGGAGACCAAATTTTACATTTTTTAGAATTTTTTTACTATTTATTAAGCCACTTTGAAAATCTGAAAATCCGGGTGAACAGTGAAAAACAGTAAAAAATTCTGGACTGCTGGATCAGTGATTTTCAAAGTGGCTTAATAAATAGTAAAAAAATTCTAAAAAATGTAAAATTTGGTCTCCAAGCACATTTCAATATGGAGATCATGTTGAGCGGTTCGGATCGGTCGTTTGGATTTTCAAAATAAAAATATAGCGGCGTGGAGCACCAACGCGTTTTACTCCATGTAGTAGCATAGCTCAATTCATATATATATAACTAATGTTATCATTATATTATTACCACCAGCTTTCTTTTGACCGGCCAACATTTTTTCACCAATCAAAGCTTAAACACAATTTATTAACTACTTCTCTATCTGCGACGGACTTTAAAGTAAATTTTCGACAAAGCTTCAATGAACTCTGGCGCTAACAAAATCACTGGTTTCAGATAATTCTGGACCATAAAAAGCAGTAATTTTGTACCTATCTAAAAAAAATAGTAAAAAAAAGTTCAAAAAATATAAAATTTGACCTCCAAGTCCATTTTAATAAGGAGATCATGTTGAGCGGTTAAGATTGACTGTTTGGACTTTGAAATCGCAAAAACTGACTCGTTATAACTTAAGGAGAAAAATTATAACATTATGACATTAGCCAGACTCTCTGTTATATATATAAAGTGAATACTACCATCAATAAGCTAAATACTAAAGAAAATAAAATTAATAATGAAGTATAAATCTTATATCATAAGTCTTAAGACAACTAAGCTGAATACTAATATTAATTGACTGAATAATAAAGCATTCATCTAAAAGTTAAAATGAACCACCGAAGAAAGTTCGCGATGGCCCACTGCTGAAAATTCGTTGGAATGCCAACAAATTAATTCGTCAAACCAGTGAACCACTAGCCCAAGCAATTTGGTGGTTGTAATGCAAGTTAGAGAAGGTGCACATGCAATTTGACTAAATAAAAAAAATATTGACTCCTCAATTAATAGCAACTTGTAACAATGTATAGTATGCACATGACATTTCTTGTTAATTTTATAGACGTTAACTAGTAGAGAAAACAACATCTCATCTTTCTTTATCTAGAGCCACATCATTATCTACATGTTCAAAGTTCAATATGACTAGCAAATTCATAGCTTAGGTAAAACAAAAACAAAAGCTTATATTTCTCCAACAATCCGTGAGTAAGAAAATTTTAGTGAGTGGTGGAACTAGAAAAATTTAAATTAGAGGCTAAAATTTGAAATAGATATTGCATGTAGTGAATTTGAACCTAACTATCTATACCACAAATTGGAATTCTAATCAATAAGCTATAAGTACATTTACAAAAACAATAAGCCATAATTAAAAATTTGAAATTCTTGGAGTGGTTAGGCACCTATTCTTCTCATTCATCATGTTTACATCATTGGTTTCTTTAATTTAGATTCAAATTTTGTAATACTAATGCAAAATAAAGATTGAGATTAATGACACACAAAAATAGTAGCAGTGAGACATTTTATCTTAGAAATTTGACTATCAATCTGAAACAAGTTTACATCACATAATAAGGACTAGACCCATATTTTTCTTCAAAAAAAATTTACATGACATAGAAAACACTCATCAGATATTTAAACTCAGGACAATACTTAATTTAGATGAAATAAGTTAAGACAAACACTCAATATATTGCTTTTTTTGTTAAAGAAATAAACCGAAATTTACAATTACTACATAAAATGTTCCTCAAATTTCTATTCCCAAGAAATTAACAAGAATAGCTAGAATAGTCAAATCAAGAATAGCTATTGTTTGTCTTATTAGAATAGCCAAATCTCAAAACTCTTGAATACCTTATTAGAAGGTACTAGTTTAGTATAAAGTCAAGCGGTCAATAAATGTTGAAAAATGAATTCATTAAAATGAACTATAAATCATCTTTTTTTTACCGCTTGACTTCATACTAAATTAGTTCAAAAATTTAAAAATTTGACATGTAAACGCATCACTCATGAAGTAGATCGGTTTCAACAGTTTGGATGCATCGTTTGAAGTCAATCCGATAGGTTTTTGAGTTAAGCTCACAAAGGGACTTGGTGAGCTTAAGAACACCTTAGTTCTACTCCTACTATACTGGGTAGAACTAGGGTGCTCTCGAGTTCACCAAGCCCTTGGTGAACTCAAGTCCAAAACTCATCGGATTGGCTTCAAACGACGAATCCGACCGTTGAAACCCGTCTACCTTATGAGTGATGCGTCTACATGCAAAAATTTTAAATTTTGAAATTAATTTTGCATAGAGTCAAGTGGTCAAAAAACGTCAAAAAATGAATGCATTAAAATTAATTTATTAACCTTCTAATTTTGACCACTTGACTCTATGCAAAATTAATTTCAAAATTTAAATTTTTTGCATGTAGACGCATCACTCGTAAGGTAGACGGGTTTCAACGGTCGGATTCGTCGTTTGAAGCCGATCCGATGAGTTTTGGACTTGAGTTCACCAAGGGCTTGGTGAACTCGAGAGCACCCTAGTTCTACTCTATATATATATATATATATATAGAGGAGGGTTCAAATGCACCATAATTTTTGTGCTCCAATATGCTCCACATTCTTTATCTCTATTTTCAAAGTCTGAACAGTTGATCCAAACAGTTCAACGTGATCTTCATACTAAAATATATTTGGAGACCAAATTTTATATTTTTTTGAAATTATTTACTATATTTTTAGATAGGTGCAATATCACTTTATTGGATGATTCAGAATCTCCTTAAAAAGGTGATCTGTACCTTTCTAAAAAAATAGTAAAAAAATTCTAAAAAATAAAAAATTTGGTATCCAAGCATATTTTATTATGAAGATCATGTTGAGCGGTTCCGATTGACTGTTCGGACTTTGAAAATAGAGATAAAATTTATGGAGCATATTGGAGCACAAATTGAGTTAAGCTCACAAAGATGCTTGATGAGATTAAGAAAACCTTAGTTCTACTCCTATATATATATATAGAGAGAGAGAGAGTGGCTAATATCAAAACGTTTGTTCCTAGCCCCCGGTGCAACCAAGTTGTTTTCGGGTTTTCAAAGTCCAAATGGTCGATCTGAACCGTTCAACATGTTCTCTATATTGAAATGTGCTTGGAGACTAAATTTTATATTTTTTGGAATTTTTTTACTATTTATTAAGCCACTTTGAAAATTGCTGATCGGGATGAACAGTAAAACCAGTGCAACTAAATTCTGGACCATGTGATCAGCAACTTTCAAAGTGGCTTAATAAATAGTAAAAAATTCCAAAAAATGTAAAATTTAGTCTCCAAGCACATTTCAATATGGAGATCATGTTTAACGGTTCGGATCGACCGTTTGGACTTTGAAAACCCGAAAACAACTTGGTTGCACTGGAAGCTAGGAACAAACGTTTTGATATTAGCCACTCTCTCTCTCACTCTATATATATATATATATACAGACAGACAGAGAGAGAGAGAGAGAGAGAGCTGGGCTATGGTGAGTTGTGAAGTAAGAGGTCATTTTTACTTCACGCTCATATTTCCATTTTGAAAATCCAAACAACCGATCCGAACCGCTCAACGTGATCTCCATATTGAAATGTGCTTGGAGACCAAATTTTATATTTTTTGGAATTTTTTTGCTATTTTTTAAGCCACTTTCAAAATTGCTGATCCGGTGGTCCAGAAATTTTTACTGTTCAGAGTGGATCATCGATTTTCAAAGTGGCTTAAAAAATAGCAAAAAAATTCCAAAAAAATATAAAATTTGGTCTCCAAGTACATTTCAATATGGAGATCATGTTGAGCGGTTCAGATCAATGGTTCAGATTTTCAAAATGGAAATATGAGCGTTTTACTTCACAACTCACCATAGTCTATCTCATATAGAGTTGGGCTATGGTGAGTTGTGAAGTAAGAAGTCATTTTTACTTCACGCTCATATTTTCATTTTGACAATCCAAACAACCGATCCGAACCCCTCAACATGATCTCCATATTGAAATGTGCTTGGAAATCAAATTTTACATTTTTTGAAATTTATTTGCTATTTTTTAAGCCACTTTGAAAATTGCTGATCCGGTGGTCCAGAAATTTTTACTGTTTTTTACTGTTCACAGTGGATCAGCGATTTTCAAAGGGGCTTAATAAATAGTAAGAAAAATTCCAAAAAAATGTAAAATTTGGTCTACAAGCACATTTCAATATGGAGATCATGTTGAGCGGTTCGGATCGATGGTTTGGATTTTCAAAATGGAAATATGTGCGTTGTTTAATTCACAACTCACCATAGTCTATATCATATATATATAGAGAGATGGGCTACGGTGCTTCGCGAAGTAAAGTGAGTGTTTTACTTCACACTCATATCTTGCGATTTTAAAGTTTAAAATGTCGATCCGAACTGTTCCTATTATTTATATATATATATATATCCCTAGTTATAAGGCCCTCGCTAAAAGTGCGCGTTCCTTCTTTAATCGATCTTCTTGTTATGAGATATGGAGCTGGCAAGGTGGCATGCACAGATAAAGATAGACTAATTAATTAGTTCATGAATCATTTGACTTGGTGCTCATCATGCATTCCATGATTTGGTGGTCCACCATGTAGTATCGTTAAAAATTAAGTTCACCTGTGGATGTATTAATAAATACATTTTAGATGGCTATAACAGATAAATAATGCAATCCTATGCTTGATAGAGAGAGAGATTGCACTGCATTCGTATTGCTTAAAATATCATTTTTTTTTTTTGGATCGTTGAAATATTTTGTTGACAATGTGGGGATCAGGATGATGCACAAATTGAGTTAAGCTCACAAAGATGCTTGGTGAGCTTAAGAAAACCTTAGTTCTACTCCTATATATATATATATATAGAGAGAGAGAGAGAGAGTTGGGCTATGGTGAGTTGTGAAGTAAGATGTCATTTTTACTTCACGCTCATATTTTCATTTTGAAAATCCAAACAACCTATCCAAACCGCTCAACATGATCTCCATATTGAAATGTGCTTGGAGACCAAATTTTATATTTTTTGGAATTTTTTTTACTATTTATTAATCCACTTTCAAAATTGCTGATCCAGTGGTCCAGAAATTTTTACTGTTTTTTACTGTTCAGAGTGGATCATCGATTTTCAAAGTGCCTTAATAAATAGTAAAAAAATTCCAAAAAATAAAAATTTGGTCTCCAAGCACATTTCAATATGGAGATCATGTCGAGCGGTTCAGATCGATGGTTCGGATTTTCAAAATGGAAATATGAGCGTTTTACTTCACAACTCACCATAGTCTATCTCATATTGAGTTGGGCTATGGTGAGTTGTGAAGTAAAAGGTCATTTTTACTTCACGCTTATATTTTTATTTTGAAAATCCAAACAACCGATCTGAACCCCTCAACATGATCTCCATATTGAAATGTGCTTGGAGACCAAATTTTACATTTTTTGGAATTTTTTTGCTATTTTTTAAGCCACTTTGAAAATTGCTGATCCGATGGTCCAGAAATTTTTACTGTTCACAGTGGATCAGCGATTTTCAAAGTGTCTTAATAAATAGAAAAAAAATCCAAAAAATATAATATTTGGTCTACAAGCACATTTCAATATGTAGATCATGTTGAGCGTTTCGGATCGATGGTTTGTATTTTCAAAATGGAAATATGAGCGTGAACTAAAACATTGTTTTACTTCACAACTCACCATAGTCTATCTCATATAGAGCTGGGCTATGGTGAGTTGTGAAGTAAAAGGTCATTTTTACTTCACGCTCATATTTCCATTTCGAAAATCCAAACAACCGATCCGAACCACTCAACATGATCTCCCTATTGAAATGTGCTTGGAGACCAAATTTTACATTTTTTTGAAACTTTTTTACTATTTATTAAGCTACTTTGAAAATTGCTGATCCGGTGGTCCAGAAATTTTTACTTTTTTTTACTGTTCACAGTGGATCAGCGATTTTCAAAGGGGCTTAATAAATAGTAAGAAAAATTCCAAAAAATGTAAAATTTGGCCTCCAAGCACATTTCAATATGGAGATCAAGTTTAACGGTTCGGATCGATGGTTTGGATTTTCAAAATGCAAATATGAGCATTGTTTTACTTCACAACTCACCATAGTCTATCTCATATATATATATATATATATATATATATATATATATATATATATATATATATAGAGTTGGGCTACGGTGTTTCGCGAAGTAAAGCGAGTGTTTTACTTCACAGTCATATTTTGCAATTTTAAAGTTTAAAATGTCGATCCGAACCGTTTCTTCTTTAATTATTTATATATATATCCCTAGTTATAAGGCCGTCGCTAAAAGTGCGCATTCCTTCTTAATCGATCTTCTTGTTATGAGATATGGAGCTGGCAAGGTGGCATGCATAGATAAAGATAGATTAATTAATTAGTTCATGAATTATTTAACTTGGTGCTCATCATGCATTCCATGATTTGGTGGTCCACCATGTAATATCGTTAAAAATTAAGTTCAGATGTGGATGTATTAATAAATACATTTTAGATGGCTATAACAGATAAATAATGCAATCCTATGCTTGATAGAGAGAGAGAGAGAGAGAGATTGCACTGCATTCGTTGCGCTTAAAATGTCATTTTTGTTGTTTTGATCGTTGAAATATTTTGTTGACAATGTGGGGATCAGGATGGTGCACTCACAGGTAGCACAAGTTCAACCGATGATTCTTCCATGGAGAACATGCAAAAACTTGTGCAGATTGGCAATAACCTTCTGAAGAAGCCTGTTTCGAGGGTCAATATAGAAACCGGCTTGTTCGAGGAGATTCCAGGAGCTGGCACCAATGCAGATATGCTCACGAGTTTCGCAAAGAAACTCTCTGATGAACGGAAAATAAGGCGTGCAAATGTTCTTGGACGTAATAAAGAACTATTGGTCTGAACAGAATAACATGTACATAATTTTAGTGAAAAATATGTAGTAATATATATAATATTGTAAATAAGTGTTAGTCTATCAGTTTGTACAAAATTTATGAGAAGATTTGTGGATTTTATTGGTTATATATTAAATGTCTTAAATGAACACTTAGGTAATTCAGTTGACATGGGTTTCACTTCTATTAATTAGAACAAACATAGACCTAGATTAATATTTTTTTTTTCAGATCAAAGTAACACAAGCTAGCTATTTAAGTTGGATTGTGTAGTAGAACTGGCAAGCCTTACAAAATCAATTACTTCAGCAGGGTTTCTTCTGATATTTTGTTCATTTTAAATAAAGTAATGTTATAAGGAAATATAATATTGTGAAGTATTAGTACGTTAATATCAGGCCATAATCTAAGCCCAAATTTGACAATATTTCCTTTAAAAAGGCCCACCAAGAAACCTCTAGTTGTGGAGGAGATCGGAGTAGGTCCGATGGGCATCGGACCTACTTTTGAATCTAATTAGCTCCAATACCATCCAATCAGCATTAAGATTTGTGCACACATAAATTGAAGTAGACATGTACGGATTTTAATGTAGATCGAACGATGGGCATCGGACCTACTCTAAATTCGTTATGGAGTTAGCTCGTTTAATTAGGAGTTCTTATTTACTCGTATTGTAAAACTTAGACACATTTTGTGTCACTACTAATGGAATATGGGAACTAGACCTCATATTTCTACTTTGAAAAAAAAATTAGCAGTCCCTTATTTTTTTCCTTAATGATTAAAAGACTTGATGACCCTTCTTAGTGCACGTCTCTCTCTTTCTTGTAACTTGCTTAATTTTCTTACCTAGTTTCATCTCTACGTTAGCATTTTTCTTTCCAGGAAAGTGAGTAATTAATGGGTGTAATTGGTGTAATGGGTTGGGGGGATCGGAAGAGTGGAAAAGCCACGTGCATGGCTTTTGCATGGCGGCACTAAATGGCTTTTATTTTTTTCTTTTATCCACGGTAGCTTCTACGGATTTAAAAAAAAAAAAAGATTATTAATTTTTAAATGAGTCAATATGTCCTAATTAAAGATAATCGATCTTTTCCATGTAACTCACAAGTTTAGTTGTTAAGTGGCGCCTATGTAACACAAGTAAATATAAATGATCAAAAACACCAACGCGTACGCTTTTGACTTTATCAACGAGTCGTTTTAATTTATTTGGTAACATGTTATTAATTTACCGAGTAACTATAAGCTCTTATAGCATCGTACATTAATCTACTTGACAACGGTTACAACCGAACAAAAAATTATCCAATAAACTTTTTTTTTTATAAAGTTTGAAGACTAAGCTATTTAACTATTTAGTATCCACAAAAAATTCTCTCATTCTGATTTTAAACTTGCAATCTTCCACATAAAGATAATTATTTTTGCTACTATATAAAAGACTGGTTGTACAAAATATATAGAGTTAAGCTAAATTGCTTCCAGAATCACTTCGACCGAAGTGCTTACGGGGTCAAATTTTAATATTTGATGTTCGAAACGTCGATCAAAGTAGCTCAATAAATTGGTTATTTTTAGGTCAAAAAAATCCAAGTTTCAAAAATCATAAAAAATAGTTAAAAATTTGAAAAATAGTAAAAATCGATATTCTACATATTTATTATATAACCAATTTATTGAGCTATTTAGTTCGACGTTTTGAACATCAAACGGCTAAATTTGACACGTAAGTGCTTCCGGAAGCAATTTAGGCGGACTATATATATATATATATAGAGTCCGGCTAATGTCATAACATTATAATTTTAGCCTAAGTTATAAAGAGTCGGTTTTTGCGATTTCAAAGTCCGAACAATCGATCTGAACTGCCCAACATGATCTCCATATTAAAATGTGCTTGGAGATCAAATTCTATATTTTTTGAATTTTTTTTATTATCCTTTTCGATAGGTACAAATTAAAATCACTGTTTTGAATGGTCCAGAATTATCTAAAAACAATAATTTTGTACCCATCTAAAAAAAATAGTAAAAAATTCCAAAAAATATAAAAATTGGTCTCTAAGCACATTTTAATATGGAGAACATTTTGAGCGGTTTGGATCGACTGTTCGGACTTTAAAATTGCTAAAACTGACTCGTTATAACTTAGGCTGAAATTATAACGTTATGACATTAGCCTGACTATATATATATATATAGAGAGAGAGAGAGATAATGGCTAATATACAAACGTTTGTTCCTGGACTCAGGAACAAACGATTCGGTTCTCCAATTTTCAAAGTCCAAATAGTCGATCCAAACCGTTAGATATTCAATCTATATTAAAATGTGCTTGGAGACCAAATTTTACATTTTTTGGAATTTTTTTACTATTTATTAAGATGGTTTGAAAACTGCTGTTTTATTAAATTTCTGCAGCATTGAAAAACAGCGGTTTTCAAACTAGCTTAATAAATAGTAAAAAAAAAATCCAAAAAATGTAAAATTTGGTCTCCAAGCACATTTTAATATAGATTGAATATCTAACGGTTTGGATCGACTGTTTGGACTTTGAAAATCGGAGAACCGAATCGTTTGTTCCTGAGTCCAGGAACAAACGTTTGTATATTAGCCATTCTCTCTCATATATATATATATATATATATAGAGAGAGAGAGAGAGAGAGATGGGCTATTGTACTTCACGAAGTAAAACCCCCATTTTCTTCGGGCCATATTTTGTCATTTTGAAAATCCAAACAATCGATCCGAACCGTTCAACATGTTCTAAATATTGAAATGTGCTTGGAGACTAAATTTTACATTTTTTGAAATTTTTTTACTATTTATTAAGCCACTTTGAAAATCGCTGATCCGGTGGTCCACAAAATTTTACTGTTTTTTACTATTCACAGTGGATCAGCGATTTTCAAAGTGACTTAATAAATAGTAAAATATTCCAAAAAATGTAAAATTTAGTCTCCAAGCACATTTCAATATTTAGAACATGTTGAACAGTTCGGATCGGTTGTTTGGATTTTCAAAATGAAAATATGAGCGTGAAGTAAACGGGAGTTTTACTTCGCGAAGTACAATAGCCCATCTCTATATATATATATATAGGGATGAGCTATGGTGAGACGTGGAGTAAAACAAGTTTGTACTCCACGCCATATTTTCATTTTGAAAATCCAAACGACCGATCCGAACAGTTCAACATTTTCTATATTGAACTGTGCTTGGAAACCAAATTTTACATTTTTTGGAATTTTTTACTATTTATTAAGCCACTTTGAAAATCGCTGATCCACTGTGAACAGTAAAAAACAGTAAAAATTTCTGGACCACCGGATCAGCGATTTTCAAAGTGGCTTAATAAATAGTAAAAAAATTCCAAAAAATGTAAAATTTGGTCTCCAAGCACATTTCAATATAGAGAACATGTTGAGCGGTTCGAATCGGTTGTTTGAATTTTCAAAATGAAAATATAGTGCCATGGAGTAAAAATTGGTTTTACTCCACGTCTCACCATAGCTCATCCCTATATATATATATATATATATATATATATATATATATATATATATATATATATATATATATATATATATATACACAATATAGATTGGCTAATATCAAAACGTTTGTTCCGAAGCCGTGGTGCAACCAATTGGTTTTCTGATTTTCAAAGTTCATACGGTCGATCTGAACCGTTAGATGATCACTATATTAAAATGTGCTTGGAAACCAAATTTATTACGTCAGTTTTAATATCGCTGATTTTAATAAATAGTGAAAAAAAAATTATCATGAAAAATAGCATTTTAAAACTAACTTAATAAATAGTAAAAAAATTCAGAAAATATAAAATTTGGTCTCCAAATACATTTTATTATAGATTAAATGTTGAACGGTTTGGATCGACTGTTTGGACTACGAAATTGTAAAAATCAAAATGTTTGTTTCACGGCCTAGGAACAAACGTGTTGATATTAGCCAACATATATATATATATATATATATAGTGCTTGGCTACTATGCTTATATAAGCATATGCCCACATATGCTTAAATGAGCATTTTTGCGTTTCCAATGTTCAAATGATCGATCCGACCGTTCATCTTGTTCTCCATATTAATATGTGCTTGGAGACTAAATTTTACATTTTTCTGAATTTTTTTACTATTTATTAAGCCACTTTGAAAATTGCTGATCATATGGTCCAGAATTTTGGAAACACTGTTTTTACTGTTCACCCAGATCAGCAATTTTCAAAGTGGCTTAATAAATAGTAAAAAAATTCAGAAAAATGTAAAATTTAGTCTCCAAGCACATATTAATATGGAGAACAAGATGAACGGTCGGATCGACCATTTGAACATTGGAAACGCAAAAATGAGTTATAAGCATATGTGGGCATATGCTTATATAAGCATAGTAGCCAACCTCTATATATATATATATATATATATATATATATGATTTCGGAAAGTTACAACATCATTTGCTACTATATCAAAGACTGGATCCACTTATAACATTTGTAAGTTACAACATCTTACAATAATTCATTTTTGCGATTTTAAAAGTCTAAGCAGACGATCTAAACCGTTCAACATGATATCTATATTAAAATGTTCTTGGAGATAAAATTTTACATTTTTTTGAATTGTATACTATTTACTATGTATTTTACAAAATTGTTGTTTTTAGACAATTCTAGACTATGAAAAACAATTATTGTGTAAAAAACTCAATAAATAGTAAAGAAATTAAAAAAAATGTAAAATTTTATCTCCAAGCACATTTTAATATAGATATCATGTTGAACAGTTTGGATCGACTGTTTGGACTTTTAAAATTGCAAAACTGAATTGTTGTAAGATGTTATAACTTACAGATGTTGTAAGTGGATCCCTCTTCCATATATATATATATATATATATATATGTATATGTATGTGGGACATGGCTAGCGTGCTACGCGTAGCATAGAGCACTCCGTGCTACGGCTCACTTTTTGATTTTTCAAAATCCTAACGGTCCATCCGAACCGTTCAACATGATCTCCATATTAATATGTACTTGCAAACCAAATTTTACATTTTTTTGAATTTTTTTACTATTTATTAAGCCACTTTGAAAAAACACTAATTTGTACACAACAGTAAAATCTGCTGGACCATTGGATCAGCGATTTTCAAAGTGGCTTAATAAATAGTAAAAAAATTCAAAAAAATGTAAAATTTGGTTTGCAAGTACATATTCATATGGAGATCATGTTGAACGGTTCGGATCGACCGTTAGGATTTTGAAAACTCAAAAAATGAGCCGTAGCACGGTAGAGCCTCTATGCTACGCGTAGCATATTAGCCAAATCCTATATATATATATATAGGAAATTGCTAATATGCTATGCATAGCATAGAGGGCCTCCGTGCTACGGCTCAATATTTGAGTTTTCAAAATCCTAACAGTCGATCTGAACCGTTCAACATGATCTCCATATGAATATGTATTTGCAAACCAAATTTTACATTTTTTAGAATTTTTTACTATTTTTTTAGATAGGTAGAAAATCACTTGATCTGAAAATTCTGTACCATTCAGATCAAGTGTTTTTCTACCTATCTAAAAAAATAGTAAAAAAATTCTAAAAAATGTAAAATTTGGTTTGCAAGTACATATTCATATGGAGATCATGTTGAACGGTTCGTGTTGACCGTTAGGATTTTGAAAACTCAAATATTGAGCCGTAGCACGGAGGCCCTCTATGTAATGCAAAGCATGCACCGTAGCCAACTCCATATATATATATATATATATATAGAGAGAGAGAGAGAGAGATAGACTATGGTGAGTTGTGAAGTAAAACAACATTTTACTTCACGCCATATTTTCATTTTGAAAATCCAAACAACCGATCCGAGCCGCTCAACATGTTCTAAATATTGAAATGTGCTTGGAGACTAAATTTTACATTTTTTGGAACTTTACTATTTATTGAGCCACTTTGAAAATCGCTGATCCACTGTGAACAGTAAAAACAGTAAAAATTTCTGCACCACCGGATCAGCGATTTTCAAAGTGGCTTAATAAATAGTAAAAAAATTCCAAAAAATGTAAAATTTAGTGTCCAAACACATTTCAACATTTAGAACATGTTGAGCGGTTCGGATCGGTTGTTTGGATTTTCAAAATAAAAATATGAGCAGAAGTAAAAATGACCTCTTACTTCACAACTCACCATAGCCCAGCTCTATATATATATATATGTTATATATATAACATATATATATATAGAGAGAGAGTGGCTAATATCAAAACGTTTGCACCAAGCCCCTCGTGCAACCAAGTTGTTTTCGGGTTTCCAAAGTCCAAACGGTCGACCCGACCCGTTAGATGTTCAATCTATATTAAAATCGCTTGGAGACCAAATTTTACATTTTTTGAAATTTTTTTACTATTTATTAAGCCACTTTGAAAATTGCTGATCCGGGTGAACAGTAAAAACAGTGCAACTAAATTCTGGACCATGTGATCAGCAATTTTCAAAGTGGCTTAATAAATAGTAAAAAAATTCCAAAAAAATATAATATTTGGTCTCCAACAGATTTTAATATAGAGATCACGTCTAACGGCTCGGATCGACCGTTTGGACTTTGAAAATCCGAAAACGACTTGGTTGCACGAGAAGGCTTGGTGCAAACGTTTTGATATTAGCCACTCTATATATATATATGAGGAGGGTTCCAATGCCTCATGTTTTTCATACCTCACCTACATCATATGTTATATATTCGTTTTCAAAGTTCAAATTTTCGATCTGAACCGTTCAACATGATATTCATACTGAAATATGCTTGGGGATGAAATTTTATATTTTTTGGAAATTTTTTATTATTTTTTAAGATGGATACAAAATCACTGTTTTTGGACCGTTTAAAAAACAGTGATTTTCTACCCATCTTAAAAAATAGTAAAAAATTTCCAAAATTTATAAAATTTCACCTCCAACCATATTTTAGTATGGAGATCATGGTGAACGGTTCGGATGGACAATTTAGACTTTGAAAACGAAGATATAGAACATGAGGTATGATGAGGCATGAAAGGCATGAGGCATTGGAACCCTCCACTATATATATAGAGAGAGAGTGGCTAATATCAAAACGTTTGCACCAAGTTCCTCGTGCAACCAAGTTGTTTTCGGATTTTCAAAGTCCAAATGGTCGATCCGAACCGTTAGATGTTCAATCTATATTGAAATCTGCTTGGAGACCAAATTTTACATTTTTTGGAATTTTTTTACTATTTATTAAGCCACTTTGAAAATTACTGATCCGGGTGAACAGTAAAAACAGTGCAACTAAATTCTGGACCATGTGATCAGCAATTTTCAAAGTGGCTTCATAAATAGTAAAAAAATTCCAAAAAATATAAAATTTGGTCAATCTCCTAGCAGATTTTAATATAGAGATCACATCTAACGGCTCGGATCGACCGTTTGGACTTTGAAAATCCGAAAACGACTTAGTTGCACGAGAAGGCTTGGTGCAAACGTTTTGATATATATTAGCCACTCTATATATATATATAGAGAGAGAGAGAGAGAGAGAGTGGCTAATATCAAAACGTTTGTTCCTAGCCCCCGGTGCAACCAAGTTGTTTTCGGGTTTTCAACGTCCAAACGGTCGATCCGAACCGATCAACATGTTCTCTATATTGAAATGTGCTTGGAGACTAAATTTACATTTTTTGGAATTTTTTTACTATTTATTAAGCCACTTTGAAAATTGCTGATCCGGATGAACAGTAAAAACAGTGCAACTAAATTCTGGACCATGTGATCAGCAATTTTCAAAGTGGCTTAATAAATAATAAAAAAATTCCAAAAAATGTAAAATTTAGTCTCCAAGCACATTTCAATATAGAGAACATTTTGAACGGTTCGGATCGACCGTTTGGACTTTGAAAATCTGAAAACAACTTGGTTGCAATTTCGGAAATAATTTAGAAATAATTTAGAAATTTAGGCTAGGAACAAACGTTTTGATATTAGCCACTCTATATATATATATAGAGGAGGGATCGGATGACACCTCTTTTTGGTGACATCTCTTGTTACCACATCCATTTTTTTCATTTTCAAAGTCCAAATCGTCGATCCAAACCGTTCAACATGATCTCCACAATAAAATGTACTTGCAGATCAAATTTTACATTTTTTTGAATTTTTTTACTATTTATTAAGTATTTTACAAAAAAACAGCCATACTTAGACCATTGAATTTTGTACCGATCTTAATAAATAGTAAAAAAATTCAAAAAAATGTAAAATTTGATCTGCAAGTACATTTTATTTAGATAATCATGTTGAACGGTTTGGATCGACGATTTAGACTTTGAAAATGAAAAAAATGGATGTGGTAAAAGAGATGTCACCAAAAAGAGGTGTCATCCGATCCCTCCTCATATATATATATATATTTATATTTATAATTTCGGAAATAATTTAGAAAAAACATATATTTTTCCATTTGTTGAGTGATTTGAATAATTAACGTATTAGTTTTATCAGTCCAACAGATGAGTCATGAGTGATCAAACAGTCATCAAATAGCACCGCAATAATAAAAAACTTATTTAACATCTAGGGTGTTACTGGGTACGAAACGGATTGGGTGGAAGCAATGGCCGACCTACTAAGAGGTAACATGTCAATTCATCTTTATTTTGTTGTCAAAATTATTGTATTTATATATAATTCTTTATATATAAAGTTTAGAGTAAAATGTTATAACTATTGTAAAACTAAATGTACTTAATAAGCTAAACGATAAGCAAAATATACCCGATAAGCTAAACGTATCCGATAAGCTAAATGCTTCTTGTGGAAAGTAAATGTACCAGATAAGCTAAACGAAACGGACTAAACTTATTTAATGAGAAAAATATTACTTCTTACCGGTATCCGATAAATTAAACAAAAAAAAATTATTTATACTCATCTTATTAAATATTTAAATATGGTACAAGTTTTCTGATTGAATATGGCACAAGTTTGATAAACGGGCAAAAGGGTGCCATTGACTCTCGTAGTAACACCGCATATTGCTTAACCCAGGCTTGATAATCTTTATGGCGACTAAACCATGTAGCTTTTGGTGTGGCTTGTCGGTAAATAAGCTAAATATAGATTTTAACACACAGAATAAAAATATTTCCAAACTGATAAAATAGCTCAGTTTTACCCGTTGCACATTAGGTCGCACAGAAATTAAAAGTTGCATAATATCTTATCCAAAAAGACATTATTGGTGTAAAAAATTTCAACAAAATTCCTCATCAAGCCAGACGTATCCTCGACACACCGACACTTATTGAGAAACATAATAGCTATGACATGATAATCCTACCTTATTTCTTTCTTTTGTTATCTATTTTTTTCTTCTCGTGCTCTAAGTTTACATATTCTTCTAATTTCAACCGATATATCAAGCCAAGGGTTACATTTAGATGTACGCATCTTCGCCCATTAAATATCACATGTTGTGTGTATGGACAAATATTCTCTCCGGTACGGTAAAAGATTCCCTTCACTTTACGGTTTGAGATTAACTTCCAGCCGCTTTGGGATTCGAGCTGACGGAGGGGGCAGTATTATTAGGCTTTGAGATTCGTGCCAAGTTAAAAAGAACAGTCCAGATCAAGTAATTGTAAAAGATTCCCTATTACGGTACCGGGGTGATCTGAATTCTTGTGTGTATGTCCCCCATCTCTCATATCTCACTTTTCCATCACTCAAAATTAAAAATATTAAACGTAGGCAATCAGTAACACAACAGTAATGAAAATTTTCTCAACCATAATACAAATTGTAAAGTATTCTGCTAAAGAGAATATCCCAATTTTACTTTGTTAGCTATTTACAACAATTGAAATAATAAATTTCATTTCTCAAACATCTTAAAATCCGCATCACAATCTGCTATAAAGTTAGTTTTCCAGAAATCTTGAAGAACAAAAGAGTGATTCTATGGTACTATGTATAGCACGGATTGGTCCGTACTACGGATTAATATTTTTTTTTTCAAAATCCTAACGGTTTATCCGAACCGTTCAACATAATTTTCATATGAGAATATACTTGTGAGCTAATATTTTTATTTTTAGAATTTGTTTACTATTTGGTTAGATAGATAGAAAATCACTGTTTTTGAATGGTCCAGAATTTTCAGATCAAGTGATTTTTTATCTATCTTAAAATATAGTAAAAAAAATTCGAAAAAATATAAAATTTAGTCTGCAAGTACATATTCATGTGGAGATCACGTTGAACCGTTAGGATCAACCATTAAAATTTTCAAAATAAAAATATGACTCTATAGTACGGACTAATCCGTGCTATGCATAGTACCATAGACTCACTCAAAACAAAATTAATAGATTTCTGAGAAAATCAAAGAATTTCACTCATGCGGCTTTTTGGGTTTTTAAGCCCAAATCCAGCATAATTTTCTCTAAGGAGGCCCAGCAAGAGACCACTTTTGACTAGTGGTTTTTGTTTGATTATTAGTGGTTTTATCTCTTTTTTAAGTGATAAAATGGTTGCCACTTCGAAGCGCATATCATTATCAATACATTTACTTGAGTTATAATCTAGTTCTAATCTTGAAATGAGCAATATATAAATAATGGTAAGCACATCAACACGCGTCACATTACTGTTTTTTCATCGTCAGAACCTTAAATCACACTATTAATCTTTTAACAATTTCAGTGTACATTTTACTATATATGGTGCTTATATTGTAATTCATTTATTGGTATCTCAATTAATATACTATTTAGATTAAAAATATATATAATTGACATGTGCTTATATCATTACAAAACAAATGTATTGAATTAGGGACATTTTAAATGTATCAACTTAGGAATATTTTAATTGTCGATTACTCATTGATCATACAATAAGACAATTATTAAACAATTAAATTATTAAATTGTCGATTACTTGGGAACATCTTAATTGTTGATTACTCATTGATCATGTTGAATGGTTCGAATCGAACGTTAGAATTTTGAAAACAAAACTATTGATCTGTTACGGCCCGACCCGTGATATGCATAGTAATATAGACTCACTCGAATAATAGGTAATAAACTAATAAGTAGGGCTGCACAAAAAATTCGTAGTTCGTGATTCGATTCGAGTTTGATTCGAAAAAGTTCAAAAAAAAGTTCGATTCAAAATTGAGTTCGTTCGAAATTAATTCAATCCAAACTTAGTTCAAAATTAATTCAAACCAAACTCATATTAGATCTGGTTCGTTCGAAATAGGTTCGCAAACTATTTTAGTTCGAATCTCAAAGTAACGTGAACCATTGATTTCTACTGATGACTTATGTTCGTTGATTAAAACATAAGGCCGCCTAGTCCATAGTCACTCTCAGTTCTGAAATTAAAGCATA
The DNA here is from genome assembly GCA_011114355.1 of Carex littledalei. Lineage (NCBI taxonomy): Eukaryota > Viridiplantae > Streptophyta > Magnoliopsida > Poales > Cyperaceae > Carex > Carex littledalei. The sequence goes on from CM022082.1 coordinate 15,331,381, forward strand.
TAGTGAAATTAAAGCAACGAGAGATACAATATTTAAATACAAATAATGGCCCAAGATGCGATATAAAGAAAAACGTGAAGAATTTAAAGTCATTTTTTGCTGTCTAGAAAAAGCTTCACATGCTGCACACTTGATAAAATATGCATTATTTCTTCTTTTTTGTGCATTTATTCTCCGGAAATCTGGTAGCAAGTGATAATTTCACTATCTCCTTTTCTTTTCCAAGAGAAAACACAAAAAGCAATCTCATATAATTAATCCCAAGTGTAGTGCTGATACATACATATGACGTCAGATGCTGACGTACATTGACTTGAAACAGTTAACAAGTCAAGGTGTCTCTGATTATGTACCGTTTAAAGTCGGATTAAGGTTCTAAATAGCAGCGTTATAGTGTTGTTATAGCGTTTTCGTGTCATAAAAGCTATGGCGCTATAGCCGCGGAATATGGTAATAGCGTTGTTTTTTTAGCCGTTTCACTATGATGCGATAAATGCTATTTAAATCTTTGGTCTGGATAGATTGTCGAAGCGTATATATTTTTCAGACGAGGAGAAAAAATGACTATTGTTGTCAAGATAGTTATCTCCAATATACTCACGCTGTTAAGCAATTATATCTGTATTATATTCATCAACAATGGAAAACATAAAGTTAAAAAGTAATATAGAGTGATGCTACGGTGCTTTGGGAAGTAAAGAGGGTGTTTTAATTCCCGCTCATATCTCCATTTTCAAAGTTTAAATAGTTGATTCGAACTCCTCAACATAATCTTCCTATTGATATGTGCTTGGAAACCAAATTTTACATTTTTTGGAAATTATTTACTATTTATTTAGAATTTTTTAATATCACAGCTTTTCATTAAATAAAAAATAATAATTTTTTTTTTAAATACTGATTTTCAAAAATTCTAAAAAAATAGTAAAGTTTTCAAAAAGTGTAAAATTTGGTCTCCAAGCGCATATTAATATGAAGATCATGTTGAGAATTTCGGATCAACTATTTGAACTTTAAAAATCAAAATATTAACGGGAAGTAAAACACCTTTACTTCCCAAAGCACCGTGACATCACTCTACCGTATTATATCAGAAAGGAATATAAATTAGATATATTATTTCAAAAAGAGTTTACTTACGACCTACTACAATGATTTTTTTTTTTCCCCATTTTTGTCGTTTCATCATTGTTTGAAACACTCTTTGTCGTGCTAATTTGTAACATCAGCATATCTCTCAAAACTAAAGCGAATCTCATTGTAAAAAAATTAAGCTATCTCAATCCAACTAATCCTTTCCACGTGTGAAGAGTTCCATAACTAATAAACCGAAATTTTATTTATATTCAAAAAAATAATCAAATTTTACAATCTACACCTGTTTTCAACAAAATTCCAAATCTAAACTATCCGCCAAATAATTTGTCTTAATTTCCACCAAATAATTTAGTGAATTTAAATTGCCGAAATTTCAATAAAAAAACAACTTTATCCTTTTTCCATTGAATTTTTTAACGAAAATAGAATTTTTTATTTTTTATTTTAATTAAATAGAAGATGTTATGATTTTAGTATAAAAAACAAATTATATTTTTTGGAAAAGAGATGTACGTAGCACTATAGAATTGATTTAGTATAAAGATTGCGACAAAAAAAATTGGAGTGAGTCTATGGTACTATGCATAACACGATTTGGTCTGTAATACGGATTAATATTTTTGTTTTCAAAATTATAACGGTCGATCCGAACCGTTTAACATTATTTTCATATGAATATATACTTGCAGACCAAATTTTATATTTTTTAGAATATTTTTTTGTTATTTTTAAAAATAGGTAGAAAATCATTGTTTTTGGATGGTTCAGAATTTTCAGATCAAGTGATTTTATATCTATCTTAAAAAGTAGCAAAAAAATTATATAAAATTCGGTCTGCAAGTACATATTCATATGTGGATCATGTTGAATGGTTCGAATCGACCGTTAGAATTTTGAAAACAAAAATATTAATCTGTATTACGGCCCAACCCGTGATATACATAGTAATATAGACTCACTCGAATAATAGGTAATAAACTAATAAGTGACAAAAATATACAGATAGTGAAATTAAAGCAACGAGAGATACAATATTTAAATACAAATAATGGCCCAAGATGCGATATAAAGAAAAAAGTGAAGAATTTAAAGTCATTTTTTGCTGTCTAGAAAAAGCTTCACATGCTGCACACTTGACAAAATATGCATTATTTCTTCCTTTTTGTGCATTTATTCTCTGGAAATCTGGTAGCAAGTGATAATTTCACTATCTCCTTTTCTTTTCCAAGAGAAAACACAAAAAGCAATCTCATATATTGTATTAATTAATCCCAAGTGTAGTGCTGATACATACATATGACGTCAGATGCTGACGTACATTGACTTGAAACAGTTAACAAGTCAAGGTGTCTCTGATTATGTACAATTTCAAAAGTTTAAAGTCTGGATTAAGGTTCTAAATAGCGCACTATAACAGCGTTATAGTGCTGCTATAGCATTTTTGGGTCAACAAACCTATAGCGCTATAACCACGCAATATGATAATATATAGCGTTATTTTTTTAGCCGTTTCACTATGATAATAGCGTAATTTTGCTAGAAAATTAGACCTCGACCCCCTTTAGAGTTTTTACTTTTCTTTTAAACTGTCCATCCATATTGTTAAATTAAAATTTTGATGTGGGCAGATAGAGTGGAAAAAACGTGACATGACTAACACGCCGTGACTTTGATCTCGTACCGTGTCGTGCCATGACCAAGTTAATTTTTCACGTGCCGTGCCGTGACCAAATTATCAAGGGGTGGTCACGACAATCGAATGGTCACGCCACGTGAGTTACGCCGTGCCTAAACGTGTCATGACCATACGTGACTCGCGTGACCATTTAATCATAATTTAGGTTAGTTTATTCAAGATTCACCATTAAATCAATATCTAATGGTCCTAATTACACGTGACTCGCATGACTACGTGCTGAACACGGCACGCGAATGGTCACGGCACGGGACACGAGAGTCACGCGCGGCACGTAACTGACACACGTGTTGTGCCGTTCTATACCGTAACCGTGTCATTCCGTGATGGATCCGGCTCCGCGGTGCCATTTTTCCCACTCTATGGGCAGATAAGTTTAGAAAAAAAAAAATGGAGAACTTTGTCAAAATGAAACATCAAACTTCATTCGTTGTTTTATTTTACAATCCAATTAGTTCTCAAAATTTCCACAATGCACCTTTATCTTAACATAATAATATTAGAAATATTTTCAAAAGAATTATTTGTTCTAAACTAAATTTTTTATCTCTCTACCACTTTATTTACTCCTTAATCAGACAATGTCCAGTAGCACATAATGAATGAAACCTTAAAAATAATTAAACAGGACATGTCCAGTTTTGATAAAAACTGGAGAAGTGCATGAGAAGCCAAGCCGACGACATAACGCGACAAAATGTGCAACAACACACTAGCTGTGTGTTATGATTCTCTGATACTGCTAAATTCAAAGAATCACTGACATAGCTGAGGTGGAGAATACTGTGTCACTTTGTTTAATTTCTCTATATTATGCATGTATGCATACATATGTGTGATATTTTAATTTGTAGATATTTTATAAAAACACCAAGTTGAGAGAACAAGAGGGTGGTGTCAGGAATACACTAGTTCAATTTTGTATTGAAGCACTATCATATTATATTAATTTTGGTTTTGTTTGCATTTGTTAACCTCAAGTTCTTTTCTTACGTATAGTAGTATACGTATATTGGTGGGATTACCTATAAAGTGATGGGAGCTTGATGGATATGGAATAATTAACAAGTTAATTCTTGACAATGAAATTATGAAACTTAATTCAAAAAGTGCAACTCAAACTTTTGAGTTTGAATCCAGACTGTTTGATCAGAATTCAAGCCAACCCGGCCCTGGTTAGAATTGACGTGGCTATTTAATATTCGTACGGATTCTGATGGATGGTCCGGATTCAAACTCAAATTTGGAGTTATTTCAGAGGGCCCTTTAATATTAGTGAAAGAGAGATGAAGAGAGAGTGAGTTATCATAATAAATAAATTAAGTGAACAGTACAGATCAATATAAAATATCTGGCCTAGATAAATTTAAAAAACAAGGTATATTAGTGAGTTTCAGAAATTTAAAAGGGTAAATTTGATATTATGAATTTTAGAGAAAATAATATGTAATTACGAAAGTTTTGAAGGGTATTCATGAAATTTCCCTTAATGTAATTACTTCGAAATGTTTTTTTGTCGTCATAATAACATTCTTTCAAATAGATATAAGTATTTTTTTTTTAAAATATTTTTTTGTAAATGAAAAATTAAGAGGTGGATACAAAAAGATTCAGGAATAATTAAAAAAGAAAGAAAGAAAAGGATGCAAATTAAACAAATCACCATATAGTTTTAATGTTTTTTTGTTTTTTTTGTTAATAATTAAAGTTAAGAGTCTGGTCCCTGAATTGATTTAATACTTATAAAAAATATTTAAAATTTTAACCTGCAACATCTCACAAAAGAGAAACTTATCTTTATCGCAAAATTAAAATAACAAAAAGATGTGGAGTTTGTCATCTTCACTAGTTAGTGCCATTACTAGCTCTATATCAATAATGTGCATCATTAATTAATTAATTTGTTTCCCTTTTTCAAAAAGAACACCGGGTTGTTAATTTACTCAGTTCCCAAATGTATGGATCAAAGGTTAGGCAGCTATTGTTGTTGTATCTCTAGTCACATTCAATTATAGAATTTTGTTTTATGGGCAACTAGTCATGCTTTACTAGTTCTAGGCTATCTTCTCCATTCTGACAGGTGAACTACTAACAAAAATATATGAATTAAAAAAAAAAATAGGACTTTGGTTAACCGAGATACTTAACTATGTGCCATTTGAATAATCTTTTTTTCCTGTAGTAGATTATAATATATAATTATTGCCATTCATGAAAGACTAAATTTAAATGCATGATAATTGCATGCTAAAATAAAGTGGTATCGGTTGTACTAAATGGAGAGAGAAGAGAGCACTTTGCCTTGATATAGTTTGCTTATGTGTCATGAACTATTAGTGGTAGTGTGGTACCAGGAATCAAATGTGTCACATCAAAAACAGACAAAAACTTTATTATGCCTCTTCTTTTCCAAGTGAATTTTTTGTCTCTAGAAAATATTTAAAAAGAAGAAACATAAACAGAAAGAATACCTGTAGATTTTCATGAGTAGAAAGATTGGTAAAAATTTTACCGATTCAAAACTTTTACCGATCTAAACCAGTTTTTTTCATTTTTTTTTTATTTTTTTTACTAAAATATGAAAAGTTTTTAAAAAATAGATAAAGTATCTTAGAATTTAAATATATTAGAAAGACTCCATCTATTTTTATACAAACTTTTTATATTTTAACAGACAAAATATAAAAAAAAGAACAATTTGTTTGGATCGGTAGGAATTCTACCGATTCAAACTAATTCAAACTTTGGATCAGTAGAATTTCTACCGATCTTTCTGTTTCTATTTCTGTTTCTACCAAAAAGTGTCTCTTTTTGATTCAAACTAATTCAAATTTGTAGGTACTCTTTCTGTTTCTCTTTTTTCTTTTGTAATATTTTCTACAGACAAAAAATTCTCTTTCCAAGTACATGATGGAATCTAAACACTTCGATTATAATATTATTAAAATTTGGGTAGACCTATTTCTTGTGATAAAATTTGTATTCATTTGTTATGGAATTGGGCATGATGTAATTTGAAAACTCACTAATTAATTTATGAGAACTCATACTCATGTAATGCACAAAAATATTTATGAGAATGTGCTAGAATGATTATTCAGTTGTATCGTGACATTAGTTGTAGAAAATCTTGATTTTTTCAAATATGTACATTTCTATTTAAATTTTCACATCTATATAAAATAAGAAAGAAACGACCAGCTTTCAAAAATCGCCTCAATGCGACTTCTTGATTACCAAAAAATCAAGATTATGCTTTGATGGCCTAGTTTGGTGGCCCTATTCCTGTTGTGCAACTCTTCGCGTAACTTGGTGACTTCCAGGCATTTATGACCTGTCTGATTCTCGCTCTTAGCTACCACTTCTCAACACAGCCTGCTACTCTATCAGGTTGTGTTGAGAAGTGGTAGCTAAGAGCCAGAAACAGACGGGTCATTCTGTCTAATGTTTTTCGCCTTACCTGCGATTAAGGGAGGTTTTAATTTGTTCATTACTTGCTCCGCTACAACTATCAGACCTCCTCTATTAGCCTCTATAAGGAGCTTGGAGACTCTAAATTTATTTTTGTCATTCCATTAGACAAGTGTACATGTGAGAGAATTTTTAAAAAATATATATAATTCAAAAGAGACTCTCTAAAGAACCTTGCTATTCTGAATGAACCAAATTAATGACGTAGTCATACGAAAGGAAGTCATGAAACCAGATATGCTTCAGTACTACAATTTTATATTCATTACATATGATCATGGGGTGCTGATAATGATTTTTTTCTTAGTCCTCAGTTACTATTTAATTTACCTGAACTCAACAATACAAATTAATTAATTGTTTTTTTTTTCTTTTGTTTTGGGAGGGTCTGATCTGACCAACCAGATAAGCTGCACTCTCCTATCTAAATCCAAGAATACAAATGCCCTTTGAATTAATGAGAAGGCACCCATAATAAATTTCGGCCTTAAATCTCTCTTTACTAGGGCCCACTATGATTGCCACCCTGTACTCACTCGTCCAAGTTCTAACAATTGTATTATTATTGAAAAAAAATAATTTCTTGGATTAATTATTATTGTAAATTTGGAGTGGATGCATTTGTTTCTTTTGATTTTATCTAATTTCTGTTCCACAAATATCTTTTGCTATTTAGTCTGATTAGATGGTTGAACTATGTTCCATTTATCAAACACCCCCTAATTCATTGTTATATTCTTCTTGTATAGTAACTGAGAGCTGGTACCAACTGTTTGGTACCAGTCCCTTAAACTTCAGATTTATTTAATGAAATAGGTGGAATTTTACTTTTTACCGTGTTTTGTCTGTAAAAAAGTTCCGTTTCTTGTATAATCGCGTAGTACTATATATCAAAATGTTTAAGGACAAAACAATTGGCTAATATCAAAACGTTTTGTTAGACAATTGGCTAATATCAAAACGTTTTATTTAATGAAATTGGCTAATATCAAAACGTTTGTTCCGGAACCGTGGTGCAACCAATTATTTTTCTAATTTTCAAAGTCCAAACAGTCGATCCAAACCGTTAGATGTGATATCTATATTAAAATGTGTTTTGGAGACAAAATTTTATATTTTTTGGAATTTTTTTTACTATTTATTAAGTCAATTTTAAAATCATTAATTTTAATAAATTCAAATATAGAATAAGTTTGGAGTGAACAACTGCTCCATATATAATTACATATCCAAAACTTAATTGTGATTAGTTTCTTCTCCTGCATGAAACACTTTCTGTGCAAATTCAAACTGTTGGACCTGATTTAAGATTCATTCTAACACACATCTCAAACTTCTTTGCTTAAAAATTAAGAATGTCAATCCACTAGGGATAAAGATGACAAGCACTCATGATGTTGTTAGATAATGTCATTTTATTATTAATTTTTCCTCATTGTTGACAAAATAGGCAACCATATTTATCCTGAAACGGAATTATATATTGTGTGAATTAATGTTAACTTGGTTGACAAGCTTTGGAATGCAGAGTTGAGAAACATGTCGTTGAACGGACCGTAAAGAGGGTGTTTACTTCCCGCTCATATTTTCATTTTCAAAGTTCAAATAGTCGATCTGAACTTCTCAACATAATCTTCCTATTGATATGTGTTTGGAAACCAAATTTTACATTTTTTAAAAAAATTTACTATTTGTTTAGAATTTTTGAAAATCACAACTTTTCATTAAATAAAAAATAAAAATACTAATTCTAAAAATACTAATTTTCAAAAATTCTACAAAAATAGCAAAAAGTTTTAAAAAATGTAAAATTTGGTCTCCAAACACATATTAATATGAAGATCATGTTAAGAATTTCGGATCGACTATTTGAACTTTAAAAATAGAGATATCAACGGGAAGTAAAACACCTTTACTTCCCAAAGCACCGTAGCAACACTCTATCGTATTATATCATGAAGGAATATAAATTAGATATATTATTTCAAAAAGAGTTTACTTACGACCTACTACAATGGTTTTTTTTTTTTTCCCATTTTTGTCGTTTCATCATTGTTTGAAACACTCTTTGTCGTGCTAATTTGTAACATCTGCATCTCTCTAAACTAAAGCGAATCTCATGTGAAAAAAATTAAGCTATCTCAATCCAACTAATATATCCTTTCCACGTGTGAAGAGTTCCATAACTAATAAACCGAAATTTTATTTATATTCAAAAAAATAATCAAATTTTACAATCTACACCTGTTTTCAACAAAATTCCAAATCTAAACTATCCGCCAAATAATTTGTCTTAATTTCCACCAAATAATTTAGTGAATTTAAATTGCCGAAATTTCAATAAAAAACAACTTTATCCTTTTTCCATTGAATTATTTAACGAAAATAGATTTTTTATTTTTTTTTATTTTAATTAAATAGAAGATCTAATGATTTTAGTATGAAAAACAAATTATATTTTTTGGAAAAGAGATGTACGTAGCACTATAGAATTGAATTTAGTATAAAGACTGAGACAAAAAAATAGGAGTACGTCAGTCTATGGTACTATGCATAACACGATTTGGTCTGTAATACATACTAATATTCTTGTTTGCAAAATTCTAACGGTCGATCCGAACTGTTTAACATTATTTTCATTTTCATATAAATATATATTTGCAGACCGAATTTTATATTTTTTATATATTTTGTTATTTTTAAAGATAGGTAGAAAATCACTGTTTTTGGATGGTTCAGAATTTCAGATCAAGTGATTTGCTACCTATCTTAAAAAGTAGCAAAAAAATTATAAAAAATATAAAATTCGGTCTGCAAGTACATATTCATATGTGGATCATGTTGAATGATTCGATTCAACCGTTAGGATTTTGAAAACAAAAATATTGATCTGTATTACGGCCCAACCCGTGATATGCATAGTAAATATAGACTCACTCAAATAATAGATAATAAACTAATAAGTGACAAAAATATACAGATAGTGAAATTAAAGCAACGAGAGATACAATATTTAAATACAAATAATGGCCCAAGATGCGATATAAAGAAAAAAGTGGAGAATTTAAAGTCATTTTTTGCTGTGTATAAAAGCTTCACATGCTGCACACTTGACAAAATATGCATTTATTTCTTCCTTTTTGTGCATTTATTCTCCGGAATCCGGTAGCAAATGAATTTCACTATCACCTTTTCTTTTCCAAGAGAACACAAAAAGCAATCTCTCATATGTAGTCAGATGACGTCAGATGCTGACGTACATTGACTTGAAACAGTTAACAAGTCAAGGTGTCTCTGATTATGTACAATTTCAAAAGTTTAAAGTCTGGATTAAGGTTCTAAATAGCGCGCTATAGCAGTGTTATAGTGCTGCTATAGCGTTTTCGGATCATAAAAGCTATGGCGCTATAGCCGCGCAATATGGTAATAGCGTAATTTTTTTAGCCGTTCCACTATGACGCGATAAATGCTATAGCTTATATATTTTTCAGGCGATGAGAAAAATTACTATTGTTGTCAAGATAGTTATCTGCAATATACTCACGCTGTTAAGCAATTATATCTGTATTATATTCATCAACAATGGAAAACATAAAGTTAAAAAGTAATATCGTATCATATAAGAAAGGAATATAAATTAGATATATTATTTCAAAAAGAGTTTACTTACGACCTACTACAATGGTTTTTTTTTTTTTCCCATTTTTGTCGTTTCATCATTGTTTGAAACACTCTTTGTCGTGCTAATTTGTAACATCTGCATCTCTCTAAACTAAAGCGAATCTCATGTGAAAAAAATTAAGCTATCTCAATCCAACTAATATATCCTTTCCACGTGTGAAGAGTTCCATAACTAATAAACCGAAATTTTATTTATATCCAAAAAAATAATCAAATTTTACAATCTACACCTGTTTTCAACAAAATTCCAAATCTAACTAGCCGCCAAATAATTTGTCTGAATTTCCACCAAATAATTTAGTGAAAAAACAACTTTATCCTTTTTCCATTGAATTATTTAACGAAAATAGGATTTTTTATTTTTTTATTTTAATTAAATAGAAGATGTTATGATTTTAGTATAAAAAAACAAAATATATTTTTTGGAAAAGAGATGTAGTACTATAAAATTGAATTTAGTATAAAGACTGTGACAAATAATCCAAATTAACATTTTTAGGCAGGATTTTTTGCGACTGTACGAAAAATTAAAATATTTCTTGGTATGTTACCGGAAAAAAAAAATTTCGATCTGAGTTATTGATCTCAGTTCAAAAGTCACTTCTGAGTAAATAAATAAATTATCGTGGTCCTTATAGTACATTCACTTCTAGAGAAATAAATGGAGTACCTTAAAATTCCCGCAATAGCATTAGAGGAATGATGTACTATGGTCCGGGTTCCTACTAATTATTATTCTCAAATTTCCGCAACAGTCTTCATCAATTAATGTAGTATAGTCCCCACAAATTATATGGTCCCTCTTTCCCAGTCATCGCATTCGTCCCTGTGTCAACCTTCATGGGTATAAATACTTGGATGATAATATATCAATATTAAAAAAATAAGATATTAATACTTTGATGCGTAACTTGTTTATCATCCATTTTCCAGTCCCCCAATAGTTTTAAATTGCCGAAAGATAACTAGTAGAAGTTGGAAAGACAACCAGTAGAACATGAAAGACAACCAGTAGAACATGAAAGACAACTAGTAGAACATCAAAAACATCCAATACAAGATGAAAGACAACCAGTAGGTCATGAAAGACAATCACTACAAGATGAAAGACAACCAGTAGCACATGACATACAACCACTACAAGATGAAACACAACCAGTAGCACATAAAAGACAACCACTACAAGGGGAAGGACAACTAGTAGAAGACGATGAAAGACAATTTGTAGAAAATGAAAGACAACAAGTGGAACATGAAAGACCACCAGTAAAAGATGAATGACAATTAGAAAAAGATGTAAGACAACTAGAAGAAGATAAAATACAACTAATACAAGATAAAAGACAAGTAGTAGAAGAGGAGAGACAACTAGATGAAGATGAAAGACAAATAGTAGAACATAAAAGACCATGAAAAACAACCAGTACAAGATAAAAGACAACTAAAATAAGATGAAAAACAACTTGAAGAAGTAGAAAGACAAGCAGTAGAAGATGAAATACAACTAGAAGAAGATGAAAGACAACTAATAGTAGATGAAAGACAACAAGTACATATGAAAGACAACCAGTACAAGATGAAGGATAACTAGAAGAACATGAAAGAAAACTAGTAGAAGATGAAAGACAACGGGAAGAAGATGAATGGACAACTGGAAGAATATGAATAACAACCCGAAGAAGATTAAAAATAACCAGAAGATGATGAAAGGAAACTAGTACAAGACGAACGACAACTAGTAGAAGTTGGAAAGACAACTACAAGATGATGAAAGACAACCAGTAAAACATGAAAGACAACTAGTAGAACATCAAAGACATCCAATACAAGATGAAAGACAACCAGTAGCTCATGAAAGACAACCTCTACAAGATCAAAGACAACCACTAGCACATGAAAGACAACCACTACAAGATTAAACACAACCAATAACACATGAAAGACAACCACTACAAGGGGAAGGACAACTAGTAGAAGACGATGAATGACAATTTGTAGAAAATGAAAGACAACAAGTGAAAATTGAAAGACCACCAGTAAAAGATGAATGACAACTAGAAAAATATGAAAGACAACTAGAAGAAGATGAAATACAACATGTACAAGATAAAAGACAAGTACTAGAGCAAGATGAAAGAGAACTAGTAGAAGAGGAGAGACAACTAGATGAAGATGAAAGACAACAAGTAGAACATGAAAGACTTTGAAAAACAACTAGTACATGATGAATTACAACTCAAGTAAGGTGAAAAACAACTCGAAGAAGTAGAAAGACAAGCAGTACAAGACGAAAAACAACTAGAAGAAGAAGAAAAACAACTAATAGTAGATGAAAGACAACAATTACACATGAAAGACAACCAGTACAAGATGAAAGATACCTAGAAGAACATGGAAGAAAACTAGTAGAAGATGAAAGACAACGTGTAGAAGATGAATAGACAACTGGAAGAAGATGAATAACAACTCGAAGAAGATAAAAAACAACCAGAAGAAGATGAAAGACAACTAGTACAAGACGATCGACAACTAGTAGAAGTTGGAAAGACAGCTAGAAGATGATGAAAGACAACCAGTAGAACATAAAAGACAACTAGTAGAACATCAAAGACATCCAATACAAGATGAAAGACAACCAGTAGCTCATGAAAGACAACCACTACAAGATGAAAGACAACCACTACAAGATGAAACACAACCAGTAGCACATGAAAGACAACCACAATAAGGGGAAGGACAACTAGTAGAAGACGATGAAAGACAATTTGTAGAAAAAGAAAGACAACAAGTGGAAATTAAAAGACCACCAGTAAAAGATGAATGAAAACTAGAAAAAGATGAAAGACAACTAGAAGAAGATGAAATACAACCAGTACAAGATAAAAGACAAGTAGTAGAACAAGATGAAAGACAACTAGTAGAAGAGGAGAGACAACCAGACGAAGATGAAAGACAACAAGTAGAACATAAAAGACCATGAAAAACAACCAGTACAAGATGAATGACAACTGAAATAAGGTGAAAAACAACTTGAAGAAGTACAAAGACAAGCAGTAGAAGATGAAATACAACTAGAAGAAGATGAAAAACAACTAATAGTAGATGAAAGACAACCAGTACAAGATGAAAGATAACTAGAAGAACATGGAAGAAAACAAGTAGAAGATGAAAGACAACGGGAAGAAGATGAATGGACAACTGGAAGAAGATGAATAACAACCTGAAGAAGATGAAAAACAACCATAAGAAGATGAAAGACAACTAGTACAAGACGAACGACAACTAGTAGAAGTTGGAAAGACAACTAGAAGATGATGAAAGACAAGCAGTAAAACATGAAAGACAACTAGTAGAACATCAAAGACATCCAATACAATATGAAAGACAACTAGTAGCTCAGGAAAGACAACCACTACAAGATGAAAGACAACCAGTAGCACATGAAAGACAACCACTACAAGATGAAACACAACCAGTAGCACATGAAAAACAACCACTACAAGGGGAAGGACAACTAGTAGAAGACGATGAAAGACAATTTGTAGAAAATGAAAGACAACAAGTGGAAATTGAAAGACCACCAGTAAAAGATGAATGACAACTAGAAAAAGATGAAAGACAACTAGAAGAAGATGAAATACAACCAGTACAAGATAAAAGACAAGTACTAGAGCAAGATGAAAGACAACTAGTAGAAAAGGAGAGACAACTAGATGAAGATGAAAGACAATAAATAGAACATGAAAGACCATGAAAACAACCAGTACAAGATGAATGACAACTAAAATAAGGTGAAAAACAACTCGAAGAAGTATTAAGACAAGCAGTAGAAGATGAAATAAAACTAGAGAAGATGAAAGACAACTAATAGTAGATGAAAGACAATAAGTACACATGAAAGACAACTGTACCAGATGAAAGACAACTAGAAGAACATGGAAGAAAACTAGTTGAAGATGAAAGATGATCAGAGTCAAAATAATGATGATTTACGTAGGGTTTTGGCTTAGGTTTTGCATATTTTCTCACACTTATGTTTAATTAATTAGAGAAAAAGGCTACTGTCACCCTTCTTTATGTTTTATTGCAGAAAACAGGTTTTGGGACTATTTTACACCAAATGGAGCTAGAATCGGGTCAATTGGATCAGCGACGCTTATCGACGAAGTCTCTGTTACGGTCCGTATTGCCTAATACGGACCTAGCCTAGCACAGACCAGGAGATAGCATGAGAAGCACTAAAACCCTCAGCGACAAGGTCTCAATACGGTCCGTAACCGAATGCGCCTCTTGGGGAATAACTACCGACAGCTGTATCCAGATCAGTTTCTTAGCCCCTACTCAATCTCCAGACGTCCCTCCACTCCTATATAAGGCCCCTGGGCAGAAGAAGAAGTTATCTTTGTAATTAGGGTTAGATTTGATTAAAGAGAGGAGTGCTTGTAACCATGCCGTTCCGCGGCTAAGTTCCTTTTCTTAGGGCTAGGCAGTAAACCTTGTTACTCTTGATGTTTTGATATATATATTTCTGTTGATTATGATTTCTTGTTGTTGAATCGAAATGCTTTTGTGATTTACTATCTCTTCATCTAACTTCAATGATCTAGTTTAGTCAGTTAGGGTAGTGACATTACTTTAATGGTAAGAGAAACTATTTGTATGAATTAGCCTCGTTGAGATCTATTAGATTTATGTGAAGAAAACCTTAGCGGGGAAATCATAAACCAAACCAACAAAACGCGAACCAAGTTCCATCACTTGCGTAAGAAAAATCGCAGTGATCTGTGTAGTAATTTGGGGTATTTAAGAGATCAGTCATTTGCATAAGGAAACTCGTAATGTCCTATGTAGAATCTCGATGAAAGATCTGTCATTCTTGCGTAACATAAATCGCAGTGACCTATGTGGTGTCTTTCATAAAACAACAACAGGAAATCAGACGCAACAGGAATATATTATCAAAGCGGATTGAGTAGCAATGGTGTGCCGAAACCCTAGGAATTCTCATCTCTATCTTTATTTTAATTACTTTTAATTGCTTCCTAATTTACATTGATCATAACAACATCTCTCAATTTTCAGATTTCATCTAGCCTTTCGAAAGATTGTGATTCGATCGCTCAAAACTCTAAACCAATATTTCCTGTGGATCGACCTCGAATATACTACTCGATAGGATTGTGCGTTTGCAGTCCGAACCGATAGCATTTCCAAGTTTACAAATATTAAAAGAAACATCGCTCTCTTTTGAGTGATCAAGCTTTTTGGCGATGTTGCCGGGAAATAACGGTTCATTGTGCAAGGCCTCGCGAGACGCCCTTGCTTTGACCATTGAATCCAATTAATTAGAGACGCCTAGACTTTTATTTTCTGCATTTTTATTTTTCTTTTACTTTCAATTTCGTTTTTATTTTTATTTTTTTTTTTTCCAGTTTTTAGTTTATTTTTTAGATTTTCCTTTCTTTTTAGGACACTGCACGCTGGCCGAATCATCCGTACAGAGATCCCTAAGGATTGCAAGTAGGAGAGGACAATTCACTTCCACATCACCGATAAGAACCAATCATAGTTCTTCCTCGAGTAATTCTGAAAGCAAAGAAGACTCAGATTCGATCAACATGAATATCCCACCGAACGAACCGATCAATGGAAGACAAGAAAACAATGGTGATAATGAAGTTCACAATGCAGCAAGACCCAAACTTCTACGAGACTATTGCGTACCGCGCGCGAATGATCCTAATTCCAGCATAAACCCACTAACTGTCACGAACCGTAATTTTGAGATCAAATCTGCTCTCATAAATATGGTTTCGCAACAGCAATTTGGAGGATTTCCAAATGAAGATCCACATCTTCACTTGTCAATTTTCCTTAGGATATGCGAGACGATAAAGATCAACGGAGTTACCGATGAAGCAATCAGGCTAAGGCTATTTCAATTCTCATTAAAAGATAAAGCAAGAGCATGGTTGTTTTCCTTACCGGCCAATTCCATCCAAACTTGGGACCAATTGTTTCATGTGTTTATTGCAAAATATTTTCCACCATCCAAAACTTTGAGGTTTAGATGAAAGACAACAAGTACACATGAAAAACAGCTAGCACAAGACGAAAGATAACTAGAAGAACATGGAAGAAAACATGTAGAAGATGAAAAACAACGGGAAGAAGATGAATAGACAACTATAAGAAGATGAATAACAACCCGAAGAAGATGAAAAACAACCAGAAGAAGATGAAACACAAGTAGTACAAGATGAACGACAACTAGTAGAAGTTGGAAAGACAACAAAAAGATGATGAAACACAACCAGTAGAACAAGAAAGACAACTAGTAGAACATCAAAGACATCCAATATAAGATGAAAGACAACCAGTAGCTCATAAAAGACAACCACTACAAGACGAAAGACAACCAGTAGCACATGAAAGACAACCACTACAAAATGAAACACAACCAGTAGCACATCAAAAACAACCAATACAAGGGAAAGGACAACTAGTAGAAGACGATGAAAGACAACAAGTGGAACATGAAAGACCACCAGTAAAAGATGAATGACAACTGGAAAAAAGTGAAAGACAACTAGAAGAAGATGAAATACAACCAGTACAAGATAAAAGACAAGTAGAAGAAGAGGGGAGACAACCAGATTAAGATGAAATTCAAATAGTAGAACATGAAAGACCAAGAATAACAACCAGTACAAGATGAAAGACAACTGAAATAAGATGAAAAACAACTTGAAGAAGTAGAAATACAAGCAGTAGAAGATGAAATACAACTATAAAAAGTTGAAAGACAACTAATAGTAGATGAAAGACAACAAATACACATGAAAGACAACCAGTACATGATGAAAGATAACTAGAAGAATATGGAAGAAAACTAGTAGAAGATGAAAGACAACGGGAAGAAGATGAATATACAACTAGAAGAAGATGAATAACAACACGAAGAATATGAAAAACAACCAGAAAAAGATGAAAGACTACAAGTACAAGACGAATGACGACTAGTATAATTTGGAAAGACAACTAGAAGATGGTAAAAGACAACCAGTAGTACATGAAAGACAACTAGTAGAACATCAAATACATCCAATACAAGACGAAAGACAACCAGTAGCTCATGAGAGACAACCACTACAAGATAAAAGACAACCAGTAGCACATGAAAGACAACCACTACAAGATGAAAGACAAACCAGTAGCACATGAAAGACAACCATAACAAGGGGAAGGACAACTAGTACAAGACGATGAAAGACAATTTGTAGAAAATGAAAGACAACAAGTGGAACATGAAAGACCACCAGTAAAAGATGAATGACAACTAGAAAGAGATGAAAGACAACTAGAATAAGATGAAATACAACCAGTACAAGATAAAAGACATTTAGTAGAACAAGATGAAAGACAACTAGTTGAATAGGAGAGACAACCAGATTAAAATGAAATTCAAATAGTAGAACATGAAAGACCATGAATAACAACCAGTACAAGATGAAAGACAACTGAAATAAGATGAAAAACAACTTGAAGAAGTAGAAATACAATCAGTAGAAGATGAAATACAACTAGAAGAAGATGAAAGACAACTAATAGTACATGAAAGACAACAAGTACACATGAAAGACAAGCAGTACAAGATGAAAGATTACTAGAACATGGAAGAAAACTAGTAGAAGATGAAAGACAACGGGAAGAAGATGAATAGACAACTAGAAGAAGATTGAATAACAACCCGAAGAAGATGAAAAACAACCAGAAGAAGAGGAATAGACAACTAGAAGAAGATGAATAACAACCCGAAGAAGATGAAAAACAACCAGAAGAAGATTAAAGACTACAAGTACAAGACGAACGACAACTAGTAGAAGTTGGAAAGACAACTAGAAGATGGTAAAAGACAACCAGTAGTACATGAAAGACAACCAGTATAACTTGAAAGACAACTAGTTGAACATCAAAGACATCCAATACAAGATGAAAGACAACCAGTACAAAATAAAAGACAACCCGTAGCACATGAAAGACAACCACCATAAGATGAAAGACAACCAGAAGCACATGAAAGACAACCACAACAAGGGGAATGACAACTAGTAGAAGACGATGAAAGACAATTTGTAGAAAATGAAAGACAACAAGTGGAACATGAAAGACCACCAGTAAAAGATGAATGACAACTAGAAAGAGATGAAAGACAGCTAAAAAAAGATGAAATACAACCAGTACAAGATAAAAGACATGTAGTAGAACAAGATGAAAGACAACTAGTTGAATAGGAGAGACAACTTGATGAAGATGAAAGACAACTAGTACAACATAAAGACCATGAAAAACAACCAGTACAAGATGAAAGACAACTAAAATAAGATGAAAAACAACTAAAAGAAGTAGAAAGAAATGCAGTAGCAGATGAAATACAAATAGAAGAAGATGAAAGACAACTAATAGTAGATGAAAGACAACAAGTACACATGAAAGACAGCTAGTACAAGACGAAAGATAACTAGAAAAACATCGAAGAAAACATGTAGAAGATGAAAAACAACGGGAAGAAAATGAATAGACAACTAGAAGAAGATGAATAAAAACCCGAAGAAGATGAAAAACAACCAGAAGAAGATGAAAGACAACTAGTACAAGATGAACGACAACTAGTAGAAGTTGGAATGACAACAAGAAGATGACGAAAGACAACCTGTAGAACATCAAAGACATCCAATACAAGATGAAAGACAACTAGTAGAACATCAAAGACATCCAATACAAGATGAAAGACAACCAGTAACTCATGAAAGACAACCACTACAAGATGAAAGACAACCAGTAGCACATGAAAGACAACCACTACAAGGTGAAGTATAACTAGTAGAAGACGATGAAAGACAATTTGTAGGAAATGAAAGACAACAAATGGAACATGAAAGACCACCAGTAAAAGATGAATCACAACTAGAAAGATATGAAAGACAACTAGAAGAAGATGAAATACAATCAGTACCAGATAAAAGACATGTTGTAGAACAAGATGAAAGACAACTAGTTGAATAGGAGAGACAACTAGATGGAGATGAAAGACAACTAGTAGAACATAAAGACCATGAAAAACAACCAGTACAAGATGAAATACAACTAAAATAAGATGAAAAAAAACTTCAAGAAGTAGAAAGACAAGCAGTAGAAAATGAAATACAACTAAAAGAATATCAAACACAACTAATAGTAGATGAAAGACAACCAGTACACATGAATGACAACCAGTACAAGATGAAAGATAACTAGAAGAACATGGAAGAAAACTAGTAGAAGATGAAAGACAACGGAAAGAAGATGAATAGACAACTAGAAGAAGATTAATAACAATCCGAAGAAGAAGAAAAACAACTAGAAGAAGATGAATGACAACTAGTACAAGACGAACGACAACTAGTAGAAGTTGGAAAAACAACTAGAAGATGATAAAAAACAACCAGTAGAACATGAAAGACAACTAGTAGAACATCAAAGACATCCAATACAAGATGAAAGACAACCAGTAGCTCATGAAAGACAACCACTACAAGACGAAAGACAACCAGTAGCACATGAAAGACAACCACTACAAGATGAAACACAACCAGTAGCACATGAAAAACAACCACAACAAGGGGAAGGACAACTAGTAGAAGACGATGAAAGACAATTTGTAGAAAATGAAAGACAACAAGTGGAACATGAAAGACCACCAGTAAAAGATGAATGACAACTAGAAAGAGATGAAAGACAACTAGAAGAAGATGAAATACAACCAGTACAAGATAAAAGACATGTAGTAGAACAAGATGAAAGACAACTAGTTGAATATGAGAGACAACTAGATGAAGATGAAAGACAACTAGTAGAACATGAAAGAGCATGAAAAACAACCTGTACAAGATGAAAGACAACTAAAATAAGATGAAAAACAACTAGAAGAAGTAGAAAGACAAGCAGTAGAAGAAGAAATACTAATAGAAGAAGATGAAAGACAACTAATAGTAGATGAAAGACAACAAGTACACATGAAAGACAGCTAGTACAAGACGAAAGATAACTAGATGAAAATCGAAGAAAACTTGTAGAAGATGAAAAACAACGGGAAGAAGATGAATAGACAACTAGAAGAAGATGAATAACAACCCGAAGAAGATGAAAAACAACCAGAAGAAGATGAAAGACAACTAGTACAAGATGAACGACAACTAGTAGAAGTTGGAAAGACAACAAGAAGATGAAAGACAACTTGTAGAACATGCAAGTGAACTAGTAGAACATCAAAGACATCCAATACAAGATGAAAGACAACCAGTAGCTCATGAAAGACAACCACTACAAGATGAAAGACAACCAGTAGCACATGAAAGACAACCACTACAAGATGAAACACAACTAGTAGCACATGAAAGACTACCATAACAAGGGGAAGGACAACTAGTAGAAGACGATGAAAGACAATTGTAGAAAATGAAAGAGAACAAGTGGAACATGAAACACCACCAGTAAAAGATGAATGACAACTGGAAAAATGTGAAAGACAACTAGAAGAAGATGAAATACAACCAGTACAAGATAAAAGACAAGTAGTAGAAGAGGGGAGACAACCAGATTAAGATGAAATTCAAATAGTAGAACATGAAAGACCATGAATAACAACCAGCACAAGATGAAAGACAACTGAAATAAGATGAAAACCAACTTGAGGAAATAGAAAGACAAGCAGTAGAAGATGAAATACAACTAGAAGAAGAGAAAAAACAACTAATAGTTGATGAAAGACAACAAGTACACATGAAAGACAACTAGTACAAGACGAAAGATAACTAGAAGAACATGGAAGAAAACTAGTAGAAGATGAAAGACAACGGGAAGAAGATGAATAGACAACTAGAAGAAGATGAATAACAACCCGAAGAAGATGAAAAACAACCAGAAGAAGATGAAAGACTACAAGTACAAGACGAACGACAACTAGTAGAAGTTGGAAAGACAACTAGAAGATGGTAAAAGACAACCAGTAGTACATGAAAGACAACCAGTATAACTTGAAAGACAACTAGTAGAACATCAAAGACATCCAATACAAGATGAAAGACAACCAGTAGCTCATGAAAGACAACCACTACAAGATGAAAGACAACCAGTAGCACATGAAAGACAACCACTACAAGATGAAAGACAACCAGTAGCACATGAAAGACAACCACAACAAGGGGAAGGACAACTAGTAGAAGACGATGAAAGACAATTTGTAGAAAATGAAAGACAACAAGTGGAACATGAAAGACCACCAGTAAAAGATGAATGACAACTAGAAAAAGATGAAAGACAACTAAAAGAAGATGAAATACAACCAGTACAAGAGAAAAGACAAGTAGTAGAACAAGATGAAAGACAACTAGTTGAAGAGGAGAGAACTAGATGAAGATGAAAGACAACTAGTAGAACAAGAAAGACCATGAAAAACAACCAGTACAAGATGAAATACAACTAAAATAAGATGAAAAAAAACTCGAAGAAGTAGAAAGACAAACAGTAGAAGATGAAATACAACTAGAAGAAGATGAAAAACAACTAATAGTAGATGAAAGACAACAAGTACACATGAAAGACAGCTAGTACAAGACGAAACATAACTAGAAGAACATGGAAGAAACTTGTAGAAGATGAAAAACAACGGGAACAAGATGAAAAGACAACTAGAAGAAGATGAATAACAACCCGAAGAAGATGAAAAACAACCAGAAAAGATGAAAGACAACTAGTACAAGATGAACGACAACTAGTAGAAGTTGGAATGACAACAAGAAGATGATGAAAGACAACCTGTAGAACATCAAAGACATCAAATACAAGATGAAAGACAACTAGTAGCTCATGAAAGAGAACCACTACAAGATAAAAGACAACCAATAGCACATGAAAGACAACCACAACAAGTGGAAGGACAACTAGTAGAAGACGATGAAGGACAATTTGTAGAAAATGAAAGACAATAAGTGGAACATGAAAGACCACCAGTAAAAGATGAATGACAACTAGAAAGAGATGAAAGACAGCTAAAAGAAGATGAAATACAACCAGTACAAGATAAAAGACATGTAGTAGAACAAGATGAAAGACAACTTGTTGAATAGGAGAGACAACTAGATGAAGATGAAAGACAACTAGTAGAACATAAAGACCATGAAAAACAACCAGTACAAGATGAAAGACAACTAAAATAAGATGAAAAACAACTAGAAGAAGTAGAAAGACAGGCAGTAGAAGATGAAATACAAATAGAATAAGATGAAAGACAACTAATAGTAGATGAAAGACAACAAGTACACAAGAAAGACAGCTAGTACAAGACGAAAGATAACTAGAAAAACATCGAAGAAAAGTTGTAGAAGACGAAAAACAACGGGAAGAAGATGAATAGACAAATAGAAGAAGATGAATAACAACCCGAAGAAGATGAAAAACAACCAGAAGAAGATGAAAGACAACTAGTACAAGACGAACGACAACTAGTAGAAGTTGGAAAGACAACAAGAAGATGATGAAAGACAACCAGTAGAACATGAAAGACAACTAGTAGAACATCAAAGACATCCAATACAAGATGAAAGACAACCAGTAGCTCATGAAAGACAACCACTACAAGATGAAAGACAACCAGTAGCACATGAAAGACAACCACTACAAGATGAAACACAACCAGTAGCACATGAAAGACAACCACAACAAGGGGAAGGACAACTAGTAGAAGACGATGAAAGACAATTTGTAGAAAATGAAAGACAACAAGTGGAACATGAAAGACCACCAGTAAAAGATGAATGACAACTGGAAAAAGGTGAAAGACAACTAGAAGAAGATGAAATACAACCAGTACAAGATAAAAGACAAGTAGTAGAAGAGGGGAGACAACCAGATTAAGATGAAATTCAAATAGTAGAACATGAAAGACCATGAATAACAACCAGTACAAGATGAAAGACAACTGAAATAAGATGAAAAACAACTTGAAGAAGTAGAAATACAAGCAGTAGAAGATGAAATACAACTAGAAGAAGATGAAAGACAACTAATAGTAGATGAAAGACAACAAGTACACATGAAAGACAACCAGTACAGGATGAAAGATAACTAGAAGAACATGGAAGAAAACTAGTAGAAGATGAAAGACAACGGGAAGAAGATGAATAGACAACTAGAAGAAGATGAATAACAACCCGAAGAAGATGAAAAACAACCAGAAGAAGATGAAAGACTACAAGTACAAGACGAACGACAACTAGTAGAAATTGGAAAGATAACTAGAAGGTGATAAAAGACAACCAGTAGAACATGAAAAACAACTAGTATAACATGAAAGACAACTAGTAGAACATCAAAGACATCCAATACAAGATGAAAGACAACCAGTAGCTCATGAAAGACAACCAGTAGCACATGAAAGACAACCACTACAAGATGAAAGACAAACCAGTAGCACATGAAAGACAACCACAAAAAGGGGAAGGACAACTAGTAGAAGACGATGAAAGACAATTTGTAGAAAATGAAAGACTACCAGTAAAAGATGAATGACAACTAGAAAGAAATGAAAGACAACTAGAAGAAGATGAAATACAACCAGTACAAGATAAAAGACAAGTAGTAGAACAAGATGAAAGACAACTAGTTAAATAGTGGAGACAACTAGATGAAGATGAAAGACAACTAGTAGAACAAGAAAGACCATGAAAAACAACCAGTACAAGATGAAAGACAACTAAAATTAGATGAAAGACATGAAGTAGAAGATGAAATACAAATAGAAGAAGAAGATAGACAACTAATAGTAGATGAAAGACAACAAGTACACATGAAAGACAGCTAGTACAAGACGAAAGATAACTAGAAGAACATGGAAGAAAACTTGAAGAAGATGAAAAACAACGGGAACAAGATGAAAAGACAACTAGAAGAAGATGAATAACAACCCGAAGAAGATGAAAAACTACCAGAAGAAGATGAAAGACAACTAGTACAAGATGAACGACAACTAGTAGAAGTTGGAACGACAACAAGAAGTTGATGAAACAGAACCAGTAGAACAAGAAAGTCAACTAGTAGAACATCAAAGACATCCAATACAAGATGAAAGACAACCAGTAGCTCATGAAAGACAACCACTACAAGATGAAACACAACCAGTAGCACATGAAAGACAACCACAACAAGGGGAAGGACTACTAGTAGAAGACGATGAAAGGCAATTTGTAGAAAATGAAAGACAACAAGTGGAACATGAAAGACCACCAGTAAAAGATGAATGACAACTGGAAAAATGTGAAAGACAACTAGAAGAAGATGAAATACAACCAGTACAAGATAAAAGACAAGTAGTAGAACAAGATGAAAGACAACTAGTTGAATAGGAGAGAACTAGATGAAGATGAAATACTAGTATAACATAAAGACCATGAAAAACAACCAGTACAAGATGAAAGACAACTAAAATAAGATGAAAAACAACTAGAAGAAGTAGAAAGACAAGCAGTAGAAGATGAAATACAAACAGAAGAAGATGAAAGACAACTAATAGTAGATGAAACACAAACAAGTACACATGAAAGACAGCTAGTACAAGACGAAACATAACTAGAAGAACATGGAAGAAACTTGTAGAAGATGAAAAACAACGGGAAGAAGATGAATAGACAACTAGAAGAAGATGAATAACAACCCGAAGAAGATGAAAAACAACCAGAAGAAGATGAAAGACAACTAGTACAAGATGAACGACAACTAGTAGATGTTGGAAAGACAACAAGAAGATGATGAAAGACAACCTGTAGAACAAGAAAGTCAACTAGTAGAACATCAAAGACATCCAATACAAGATGAAAGACAACCAGTAGCTCATGAAAGACAACCACTACAAGATGAAAGACAACCAGTAGCACATGAAAGACAACCACTACAAGATGAAACACAACCAGTAGCACATGAAAGACAACCACAACAAGGGGAAGGACAACTAGTAGAAGACGATGAAAGACAATTTGTAGAAAATGAAAGACAACTAGTGGAATATGAAAGACCACCAGTAAAAGATGAATGACAACTGGAAATAGGTGAAAGACAACTAGAAGAAGATGAAATACAACTAGTACAAGATAAAAGACAAGTAGTAGAAGATGGGAGACAACCAGATTAAGATGAAATTCAAATAGTAGAACATGAAAGACCATGAATAACAACCAGTACAAGATGAAAGACAACTGAAATAAGATGAAAAACAACTTGAAGAAGTAGAAATACAAGCAGTGGAAGATGAAATACAACAAGAAAAAGATGAAAGACAACTAATAGTAGATGAAAGACAACGAATACACATGAAAGACAACCAGTACATGACGAAAGATAACTAGAAGAACATGGAAGAAAACTAGTTGAAGATGAAAGACAACGGGAAGAAGATGAATAAACAACTAGAAGAAGATGA
This sequence comes from Carex littledalei, assembly GCA_011114355.1. Lineage (NCBI taxonomy): Eukaryota > Viridiplantae > Streptophyta > Magnoliopsida > Poales > Cyperaceae > Carex > Carex littledalei. Next base: position 15,356,838 of record CM022082.1, read on the forward strand.
ATAACAACGCGAAGAAGATGAAAAACAACCTGAAGAAGATGACATACTACAAGTACAACACGAATGACAACTAGTAGAATTTGGAAAGACAACTAGAAGATGGTAAAAGACAACCAGTAGTACATGAAAGACAACCAGTATAACTTGAAAGACAACTAGTAGAACATCAAAGACTTCCAATACAAGACGAAAGACAACCGTAGCTCATGAGAGACAACCACTACAAGATAAAAGACAACCAGTAGCACATGAAAGACAACCACTACAAGATGAAAGACAACCAATAGCACATGAAAGACAACCTCAACAAGGGGAAGGACCACTAGTAGAAGACGATGACAACTAGAAAGAGATGAAAGACAACTAGAAAGAGATGAAATACAACCAGTACAAGATAAAAGACAAGTAGTAGAACAAGATGAAAGACAACTAGTTGAATAGTAGAGACAACTAGATGAAGATGAAAGACAACTAGTAGAACAAGAAAGAGCATGAATAACAACCTGTACAAGATGAAAGACAACTAAAATAAGATGAAAAACAACTAGAAGAAGTAGAAAGACAAGCAGTAGAAGATGAAATACAAATAGAAGAAGATGAAAGACAACTAATAGTAGATGAAAGACAACAAGTACACATGAAAGACAGCTAGTACAAGACGAAAGATAACTAGAAGACCATGAAAAACAACCTGTAGAAGATGAAGAACAACGTGAAGAAGATGAAAAACAACTAGAAGAAGTAGAAAGACAAGCAGTAGAAGATGAAAAACAACCAGAAGAAGAGGAAAAACAACTAATGGTAGATGAAAGACTACAAGTACAAATGAAAGACAACTAGTACAAGACGAAAGATAACTACAAGAACATGGAAGAAAACTAGTACAAGATGAATAACAACCCGAAGAAGATGAAAGACAACTAGTACAAGATGAACGACAACTAGTAGAAGTTGGAAAGACAACTAGAAGATGATGAAAGACAACCAGTAGAACATGAAAGACAACTAGTAGAACATCAAAGACATCCAATACAAGATGAAAGACAACCACTGCAAGATGAAAGACAACCAGTAGCACATGAAAGACAACCACTACAAGATGAAACACAACCAGTAGCACATGAAAGACAACCACTACAAGGGGAAGGACAACTAGTAGAAGACGATGAAAGACAATTTGTAGAAAATGAAAGACAACAAGTGGAACATGAAAGACCACCAGTAAAAGATGAATGACAACTAGAAAAAGGTGAAAGACAACTAGAAGAAGATGAAATACAACCAGTACAAGATAAAAGACAAGTAGTAGAAGAGGGGAGACAACTAGATTAAGATGAAAGACAAATAGTAGAACATGAAAGACCATGAAAAACAACCAGTACAAGATGAAAGACAACTGAAATAAGATGAAAAACAACTTGAAGAAGCAGAAAGACAAGCAGTAGAAGATGAAATACAACTAGAAGAAGATGAAAGACAACTAATAGTAGATGAAAGACAACAAGTACACATGAAAGACAACCAGTACAAGATGAAAGATAACTAGAAGAACATGGAAGAAAACTAGTAGAAGATGAAAGTCAACGGGAAGAAGATGAATAGACAACTAGAAGAAGATGAAAGTCAACGGGAAGAAGATGAATAGACAACTAGAAGAAGATGAAAGACAACTAGTACAAGACAAACGACAACTAGCAGAAGCTGGATAGACAACTAGAAGATGATGAAAGACAACCAGTAGAACATGAAAGAGAACTAGTAGAACATCAAAGACATCCAATACAAGATGAAAGACAACCAGTAGGTCATGAAAGACAACCACTACAAGATGAAAGACAACCAGTAGCACATGACAGACAACCACTACAAGATAAAACACAACCAGTAGCACATGAAAGATAACCACTACAAGGGTTAGGGCAACTAGTAGAAGACGATGAAAGACAATTTGTAGAAAATGAAAGACAACAAGTGGAACATGAAAGACCACCAGTAAAAGATGAATGACAACTAGAAAAAGATGAAAGACAACTAGAAGAAGATGAAATACAACCAGTACAAGATAAAAGACAAGTAGTAGAACAAGATGAAAGACAACTAGTTGAAGAGGAGAGACAACTAGATGAAGATGAAAGACAACTAGTAGAACATGAAAGACTATGAAAAACAACCAGTACAAGATGAAAGACAACGAAAATAAGATGAAAAACAACTTGAAGAAGTAGAAAGACAAGCAGTAGAAGATGAAATACAACTAGAAGAAGATGAAAGACAACTAATAGTAGATGAAAGACAACAAGTACACATGAAAGACAACCAGTACAAGATGAAAGATAACGAGAAGAACATGGAAGAAAGTAGAAGATGAAAGTCAACGGGAAGAAGATGAATAGACAACTAGAAGAAGATTAATAACAACCCGAAGGAGATGAAAACAACCAGAAGAAGATGAAAGACAAGTAGTACAAGACGAACGACAACTAGCAGAAGCTGGAAAGACAACTAGAAGATGATGAAAGACAACCAGTAGAACATGAAAGACAACTAGTAGAACATCAAAGACATCCAATACAAGATGAAAGACAACCAGTAGCTCATGAAAGACAACCACTACATGATAAAAGACAATCAGTTGCACATGAAAGACAACCACTACAAGATGAAACACAACCAGTAGTACATGAAAGACAACCACCACACGGGGAAGGACAACTAGTAGAAGACGATGAAAGACAATTTGTAGAAAATGAAAGACAACAAGTGGAACATGAAAGACCACCAGTAAAAGATGAATGACAACTATAAAAAGATGAAAAACAACTAGAAGAAGAGGAAATGTAACCAGTACAAGATAAAAGACAAGTAGTAGAACAAGATGAACGACAACTAGTAGAAGAGGAGAGACAACTAGATGAAGATGAAAGACAACTAGAGAACATGAAAGACCATGAAAAACAACCCGTACAAGATGAAAGACAACGAAAATAAGATGAAAAAAACAACTTGAAGAAGTAGAAAGACAAGCAGTAGAAGATGAAATACAACTAGAAGACGATAAATGACAACTAATAGTAGATGAAAGACAACAAGTACACATGAAAGACAACCAGTACAAGATGAATGATAACTCGAAGAACATGGAAGAAAACTCGTAGAAGATGAAAGACAACGGGAAGAAGATGAATAGACAACTAGAAGAAGATGAATAACAACCCGAAGAGGATGAAAAACAACCAGAAGAAGATGAAAGACAACTAGTACAAGACGAACGACAACTAGTAGAAGTTGGAAAGACCACTAGAAAATGATGAAAGACAACCAGTAGAACATGAAAGACAACTAGTAGAACATCAAAGGCATCCAATACAAGATGAAAGAAAACCAGTACAAGGTGAAAGACAACTAGTTGAAGAAGATGAAAGACAATTTTGTTGAAAATGAAAGAGAACCTGTGGAACTTGAAAGACTACCAGTAAAAGATGAAACACAACTAGAAGCGGATGAAAGACAACTAGAAGAAGATGAAAGACAACCAGTACAAGATAAAAGACAAGTAGTAGAACAAAATGAAAGACAACTTGTTGTAGATGAGACAACTAGAAGAAGATGAAAGACAACTAGTAGTTGAGGAAAGACAAACTAAATGAAGATGTAAGACAACTAGTAGAACATGAAAGACAAACAGTACAAGATGAAAAACAACCAGTACAAGATGAAAGACAACTAAAAGAAGATGAAAAACAACTTGAAGAAGTAGAAAGACAAGCTCTAGAAGATGAAATACGACTAGAACAAGATTAGAGATAACTAGAAAAATATGGAAGACAACTAGTAGAAGATGGATGACAACAAGTAGAAGAAGTTGTAAGACAACAAGTAGAAGATGAAAGACAACTAGAAGAAGATGAAAGACAACTGGAAAGACAACTAGAAGATGATGAAATACAACCAGTAGAACATGAAAGACAACCTGTACAAGGTAAAAGACAACTAGTACAAAAAGATGAAAGGCAATTCGTTGAAAATGAAAGACAACTAGTGGAACATGAGAGACCACCAGTAAAAGATGAAAGACAACTAGAAGAAGATGAAAGACAACTAGAATGAGATGAAAGACAGTAAAATATAAAAGACAAGTAGTAGAACAGGATGAAAGACAACTAGTAGTAGATGAGAGACAACTAGAAGAAGATGAAAGACAACTAGTAGAAGAGGAAAGACAACTAGAAGAAGAAGAAAGACAACTAGTAGAACATGAAAGACAACTTGTAGAAGATGAAAGACAACTAAACGAAGATGAAAAACAACTTGAGAAGTAGAAAGACAACTAGTAGAAGATGAAATACAACTAGAATAAGATGAAAGATAACACGTACACATGAAATAGAACCAGCTAGTACAAGATGAAAGATAACTAGTAGAACATGGAAGATAACTAGTAGAGGATGAAAGACAACGGGAAGAAGATGAATGGACAACCAGTACCACATGAAGGACAACCAATTAAGACAACTAGAAGAAGGTGAAAAACAACTAGTAAATATGAACGACTGTAGCAGAAGATGAAAGACAACAAGTACAACATGAAAGACAACCAGTTGTAGATGAAAGATATCCATTACAAGATAATAGATAACCAGTTGTAGATGAAAGACAACCGTGCATAAGTGAAATCCGTCGCGTGGCAGGACCCCACCACGTGGGTGAGGCTTAGGCACATTTTTTAATTTTGAAAAGCATATCTGGACCCGATCACATGGGTACCATCTTGATTTAAATCAAATATTTAATTAACTAATTCCAAATATGATATGTACCAAATTCTTAGCACTTCGCAAACATTTTTATTCCTACAAATTTAATTAAAAAAGTTGAAAAATAACAAAATTAAAATAAGAACATATATTTTTTTTTTTTTTTTTGCTTCTTTGTGATACCGAATCATTCCCGGATTATTCCCGAATTATTCCCGAATTATACCCGAATTATTCCCGAATCACAAATTTTTTACCCCGCCGAACCGAACCCGAATAATTAATTTGTCACTATGCTTGCAAGTAGTGGGGCCATGGCACGCACCTCTTTCTTTCGCCTTTCTTTATGTGATAATTTTCATGTTTGACCCTGGAAGTATTTTAATAAGAAAATATCACAAGGAAAATACCTTCTTCGAAAACACGGAAATCGGGTAACTATCAATTGTATGTGCATTCCAAAATTGTAATAAAGTACAAAGTTGCTTAAATTATACATAACGTAGATCAAAAAGCTAGAATTCATTTAAGCCTCATTAGTTGCAACTCATTTTGTAAGTCTATTGTAAATTTACAATATAAACTATCAACACCAAAATTCTTTGAATAATCAAACTTAGTTTCACTCCATTAATTCATAATTTTGATTGTATTTTCTTTTGTAAGCCATGCTTCAATTTTTACTTCTCACTCCATTAATTAATAATGTCTGATTATTGATTAAAAAAATAATATATGATCATATGCTGATGGAGTATTATGGATATTCATTTCTGGTATGTGGAATGGTGCTGTCATGATTATCTAATTTTCAATATGTATTATATCATTGGGATCATTTGCGAAACAAGGTTCCTTTGCTGGTACAGTTATAATTTTGGACACAATTAACCACCTCTATTATTTAATAATTTTAATTATGCTAGCTGAATTAAATTAATGTAGAAAAGTTATTTGCAAAAATAGTCTAATTCTTCTAATCTTTTAGGTGCTTACTCTAAATGGCATCATGGAGCCGACTTGTTGAAAGCTAGCCGCCTCATAATTTGGCTCCAACACCTACTGCTAATGTTGATATTGATGGTGCTACAAACGAAAACCAACCTAGTAAAAAGCAGAAGAAACTGAGTTTAGTAGTTTGGGATTATTTTACTAGAACTGAGACTGGTACTAGTTTAGTAGATGGAAAGAAGATGAAACATTTCACTGCAACTTGCAAGGTTTGCTCTCAAAAATTTGTAGGGGATAGCAAACAGGGAACTACACATTTATGGAATCATTAAAAGGCAAAACATAGCCGTTGTAAGGGGCAAATAGTTCTTAATACAAATGGAGAAACATTCAAGTATGATGAGGAGTTGAGTCGTAAAAAACACTTGCCATTGTCATGCATGAGTATCCATTTCGTATTGTTGAGCATGAGTATTTTGTTGACTTTGTCAAATCCCTCTGTACCTCTTTTCCATTGAAATCACGGATTACTTGTATAAAGGAGATATTGGATATGTTCAAGGAAGAAAGAGAGAAGGCTTATCAGTTATTTGGTTCACTTTCATGCCAGTTGAGTAGCACCATGGATTTATGGACTTCACGGTAGAATATGCGCTACATGTGTGTGACGGCTCACTTCATTGACGAAAATTGGACTATGCAGAAAAGGATCATTAGGTTCATGCACTTGCGAGGGAGGCATTCAGGTGCAAACTTATCTCAAGCGGTTATGAAAGTGTTGTTTGATTGGAACATTGATAAAAAGATGTTTTCAATTACATTAGATAATGATAGAGAATGGTGTGTGTGTGAGGTATATGATCGTGCGGTTCAATCAAAACAGAGACCTTTGTTGTGGTGGAAAGCTCTTTCATGTGAGATGTGCTGCTCACATTATTAATCTTGTTGTGAAAGATGGGATAAATGTGATAAGGAAATGATGTGATATTATACGAGAAGTTGTGGGGAAAGTGAAAAACTCTCCTTTATTGCAGGAAGAATTTGTGAATAGAGCTGAAAATTGCAAGTTAGATACATGGAGAGCACTTTCTTTGGATGTCTCTACTAGGTGGAACTCGACCTATATGATGCTAAAAGATGCTATCTACTACCGATAGGAACTCGAGAGGATGCACATCCTTAACCAAGCATGGTTTCCTAATTTTCCTTCAAGTAAAGAGTGGCAAGAGGCAATTGAGTTATGTAAAATTTTATCCAACCTCTAACTTGTTCTTTCCAAGATTTTGTGAGATCAAACTAAAAATTAAAGCATAGCTTACAAATGCAAATCCAATTATTGTTCAAATGGCTTTATCAATGAAGCAGAAATTTGACAAGTATTGGGACCAATCAAACATTGTGCTAGTACTAGCTTCTTTTTTGGATCCACGCTCTAAGATGGTGTCGATTGACTTTTTTTATCCTCAGATTTATCAAAATAAAGGATATAATGAATTATCAGAGTTCAAAAGGGTTGTAAGAGAGATATATGGGGAGTATGTATTGAAGTACCAAAGTAGTGTAGAACAAGCAGCACAAACTGGTGGGGGTGCCGTTCTAGGTGGTAACTCAGGTGATGATGATGAGGATGGGTACAGCGAATACAATCAGTATTTGTTGGAAAGAAGTCAACCATGGAAGGTGAAATCTGACCTAGATCGGTACATAGAGAGATGCTATTTTGTGCCCTCCAAGTCCAGAGTTTGATGTACTTGCTTGGTGGAAAACAGAAGGTAAAGAATACCAAATCTTATCTAAACTTGCTCAAGATGTGTTGGCTGTACCGGTCTCGTCGGTTGCTTCAGAGTATGCTTTCAGCACCGGTGGTCGTGTTATAAACGCATATAGAAGCAATCTAGACTCAGAAGTTGTTTAAGTGTTAGTGTGCATACAAGACTGGGTTAGAGGCGATAAGAAAGGTGATGTTTTCTTTTATTCAGTTATATTGTAAAACTAACAATTCTGAAATATTTTAGTAGTAATTTTTTTAATACAAGTGTGGTCATAAATGTCACCAGTGAATAATTGATCACTAGTTAGGACCTCAGGGGTATCAGTATTGAAAAATTAACAATTCTCTTACATTGATTATGTGGTTTCGTGGTTATATGCAGTTTGCTATATTTATGAATATCTTTTTGAATCTTTATGAAAACTTGCAGGAAATGTGATCATAGTTAACAACGAGTTATAGGTCTGTGCATGCCTCTAAGTGAATTGTAGAAAATATGTATATACAGTTAACTGGTTGCTCACTTAGGTTTGTGCCTTTATGTTGTACAAAATATGTATATGCAATCCTGTAATGAGTTCTAAACTGTAATGCCTGCGGGCTTTTTTGCAAAATAATAATAATAAAATATGCAATCTCAGGTTGTGTGTATAGTTTATTAATTGAATTTTAATTTCAGATCGTGTGACATCGATTCTTGATTTTATCGAGGAAACAGAGAAAGGAGGTGATGAACTTGCGTTGAAGATGGTGATAGTGATTGATATGCTAACATAATTGAGTTATCTCCTTTTGTTTTAGAATTATGTAATTCTAAGTTTAGCAAAAAAGAAAATATTTTTGTTGATTTCTTTTGGTTGATATCTAAATTGAAGATTCATTAGTTAGTAAATTGATATCATGATATATGCTAAATTTGTACTCTTTTAAATTTGACGGTGCTATCAGTATACATAATATCTTTGATCGATATCCTAAGTGAGTAAATTGATAAGCTAAATTCTACTTCTATTTTTAACCGGGAAAAATAATTTATTATATAATATGTTAATTTGTTGTAATATATGAATTAGGAATTCAATTTATATCCGTATTAGTATTTGTATTCGACTAATATTCGATCCGTATTCATATCCGACTAATATCTAATCCGTATTCGTATTCGTATCCGAAAAATAAAAATAAATATGAATATGGTTTTATCATTATCTGATCTATATTCGATCCGTTTTCACCCCTAAGTACAAGATGAAAGACAACTAGTAGAAGTTGGAAAGACAACTAGAAGATGATGAAAGACAACCTGTAGAACATAAAAGACATCTAGTACAAGATGCAAGGCAACTAGTAGAACATGAAATACAACCAGTACAAGATGAAAAACAACTAGAAGAAGAAGATGAAAGACAATTAGTAGAAGATGAAAGACAACCAATGGAACATGAAAGACCACCAGTAAAAGATGAAAGACAACTAGAAGAAGATGAAAGACAACCAGTACAAGATGAAAGGCAACTAGCAGAAGTTGAAAAGACAACTAGAAGATGATGAAAGACAATCAGTAGAATATGAAAAACATCCAACCAGTAGAACATGAAAGGCAACCAGTACAAGTTGAAAGACAACTACTAGAAGAAGCTGAAAAACAATTAGTAGAAAATGAAAGACAACCAGTGGAACATGAAAGACCACCAGTAAAAGATGAAATACATCTATAATAAGATGAAAAATAACTAGAAGAAGATGAAAGACAACAAGCACAAGATAAAAGACAAGTAGTAGAACAAGATGAAAGACAACTAGTAATAGATGAAAGACAACTAGAAGAAGATGAAAAACAACTAGTAGAAGAGACAACTAGAAGAAGATGAAAAGACAACAACTAATAGTAGATGAAAGACAACAAGTACACATGAAAGACAACCAGTACAAAATGAAAGATAACTAGAAGAACTTGGAAGACAACTAGTAGAAGATGAAAGACAATGTGAAGAAGATGAATAGACAACAAGAATAAAATAAAAAACAACCCGAAGAAGATGAAAAAGAACCAGGAGAAGATGAAAGACAACTAGAAGAGGATGAAAGACAACTAGTAAAATATGAAAGACAACCAGTACAAGATGAAAGACAACTAGAAGAAAATGAAAGACAACTTGAAGAAGTAGAAAGACAACCAGTAGAAGATGAAATACAACTAGAAGAAGATGAAATGCAACTAGTAGTAAATGAAAGACAATAAGTACACGTGAAAGACAACCAGTACAAGATGAATGACAACTAGTTGAAGATGAAAGACAACGAGAAGAAGATGAAAACACAACTAGAAGAACATGAAATACAACATGAAGAAGATAAAAAATAACTAGTACAAGATTAAAGACAACTAAAGGAAGTGGGGAAGACAACTAGAAAATGATGACACAACCAGAACTGAATGAAAGACATCTTGTAGAAGATGAAAAACAACGAGGAGTTAATGAAATCCAACGAGTAGTAGATGAAAACCAACCAGTAGAACATGAAAGATAACTATTAGAACATGAAAGATATCTAGTACAAGATGAAAAACAACCAGTAGAACATGAAAGACAACCAATACAAGATGAAAGACAACCAATAGAACATGAAATACAACTAGTACAAGATGAAAGACAACAGGTAGAAAAAGATGAAAGACAACTGGTAGAAGATGAATGACATCTAGAAGAAGATGACATATAACTAATAGAAGACGAAAGACAACTAGTAGAACATGAAAGATGATCAGAGTCAAAATGATGATGAATTACATAAGGTTTTGGCTTAGGTTTTGCATATTATCTCACACTTATGTTTAATTAATTAGAGAAAAAGGCTACTGTTACCCTTCTTTATGTTTTATCACAGGAAACATATTTTGGGACTATTTCACATCAAATGGAGCAATAATCTGGTCAATCGGATAAGCAACGCTCATCGACTAAGTCTCTGTTACGGCTCGCACTGACTGATACGGACCTAGCCGGATACGGACCAGGGGATAGCGCGATACACATTAAACCCCTCAGCGACATGGTCTGGATACGGACCGTACCAGCCAGTACGGTCCGTAACCAAGGCGTCCTTTGGGAAATAACTGCTCCAGCTGTATCCAGATTAGATTTATTGGCCTCCACTCATCTCCAAACGTCCCCTCACTCCTACATAAGCACTCTGGACAGAAGAAGAAGACATCTTTGTAATTTTGGTTAAATTTGATTAAGTGAGAAAGAGAGGAGTGTTGTAACCATGCCGTTCCGCGGCTAAGTTCTTTTTTAGGGGCTAGGCAGTAAACCTTGTTACTCATGATGCTTTGATATATATATTTTCTGTTGATTATGATATCTTGTTGTTGATTGAAATGCTTTTGTGATTTACTCTCCCTTCACCTGATTTCGATGATCTAGTTTAATCAGTTAGGGTAGTGACAGTGCTTTAATGGTAAGAGAAACTACGATGGACGAGTCAGCCTCGTTGGGAGCCATTAGATTTATGTGAAGAAAACCTTAGCGGGGAAACCATAAATCGGAACAACAAAACGTGAACCAAGTTCTGTCATTTGCGTAAGTAACTCGCAGTGTCCTATGTAGTAACTTGTGTATTTTAGAGATCTGTCATTTGCGTAAGTCTCTCGCAATGTCCTATGTAGTATCTCGATAGAAGTCCCGTCATTTGCGTAAGTAACTCGCAGTGTCCTATGTAGTGTCTTCCATAAACAAAAACAGGAAATCAGACCCGACAGAAGTAGAATTAAAGAGGATTGAGTAGCAATGGTGTGCCAAAACCCTAGGAATTCTCATCTCTATCTTTATTTTAATTATTTTTAATTATTGCCAAATTTACATTGATCACAACTTCAACTCTCAAATTTTCAGATTTTGTCTAGCCTTTCGAAAGATTGTGATTTGATCGCTCAAGACTCTAAACCAATATTCCCTGTGGATCGACCTCGATTATACTACTCGATAATTGTGCGCTTGCAATCTGAACCGATAGCATTTCTGAGTTTATAAATTTTAAAAGATAACATCGCTCACTTTTGGGTGATCAAAAGACAACCATAAGAAGGTAAACAAATAACTAGTGGAAGGTGAAAGACAACTAGATGAAAATGAAAGGCACTAGTAGAGCATGAAAAACAACTAGTACAAGATGAAAGACAACAGTTACAAGATAAAAGACAACTAGTAGAATAAGATGAAAGACAACTAGTAGTAGATGAGAGACAACTAGAAGAAGGTGAAAGACAACAGTTATAAAATAGAAGAGAGCTAGTAGAACAAGATGAAAGACAACTAGTAGTAGATGAGAGACAACTAGAAGAACATGAAAGACAACTAGTAGAAGAGGAAGGACAACTAGTAGAAGAGGAAGGACAACTAGAAGAAGATGAAAGACAACTAATAGAATGTGGAGGACAACCAATACAAGATAAAAGACAACTAGTACAAGGTGAAAGACAACTTGAAGAAATAGAAAAACAACCAGTATAAGATGACTTGTAGAAGATGAAAGGCAAATAGAAGAGATTGAAATAGAACTAGTGGTAGATGAAAGACAACAATGATAAAATGATAGACAACGAGTACAAGATGAAAGATAACCATAAGACAACTAGTAGAACATGAAAGACAACTAGTAGAAGATGCAAGACAACGAGTAGAAGATGAAAAGACAACCTGAAGAACATGAAAAACAACTAGAAGAAGATGAAAAACAACCAGGAGAAGATGAAAAACAAACAAAAGAAGATGAAAAAACAACTAGTAGAAGTGGAGAAGACAACTAGAAGATGATGAAGTACACCAGTAGAACATGAAAAACAACCATAATAAGATGAAAGACAACTTGTAGAAGATGAAAAACAACTAGAAGTAGATTAAATACATCCAGTAGTAGATGAAACACAACAAGTTTAACATGAAAGACAACTAGTAGAACATGAAAGACATCTAGTAAAGATGAAAGACAACCTGTACAAGATGAAAAACAACTAGTAGAACATGAAAAACAACCATTACAAGATGAAATACAACAAGAAGGAGATGAAACACAACCAGTAGTAGTTGAAAGACATCCAGTCGAACATGAAAGACAACCATTAGAACATGGAAGACAACCAGTACGAGATGAAAGACAATATATAGAAGATAAAGACAACCGTAGAACATAAAAGATCACTAGTTTGAGATTAAAGGCAATATGTAAAACATGAACGACAACCAGTACGAGATGAAAGACAACATGTTGAAGATCAAGGACAACCCATAGAACATGAAAGACAACCAGTATGAGATGAAAGACAACCTATAGAAGATGAAAAAACAACCAATATGAGATGAATGATTATAAGAAGATGAAATACAACTAGTAGAAGATGAAAGTCCACCAGAAGTTGATGAAAGACAATCAATACAAGATGAAAGACAACTAGAAGAATATGAAATAGAACCAAAAGTAAATAAAAATCAACGAGTAGAACATGAAAGACAACCTGTACAAGACGAAAGACATCTACAAGAAGATCAAATAAAAGTAGAAAAATATGAAAAACAAATAGTAGAAGATAAAATACAACCAATACAAGATGCCTAGAAGAAGATGAAAGACAACTTTAAGAATATAAAATGTAACTAGAAGAAGATGAAATAGAACAAGTAGAACATGAAAGACAACCTGTACAAGTATGAAAGACAACCTGTATAAGATGAAACGCAACCAGTAGAAGATGAGAGATAACAGGTAGTACATGAAAGACAAACTATACAAGATTAAAGACAACCAGTAGAACATGAAAAATAACTAGGACAAGATGAAAGACCACTAGTAGAAGATGAAAGATAACTAAAAAACCAATAGTAGACGAATGACTACCAGTAGAACATGAAAGACAACCAGTAGAACACGAAAGACAACCAGTACAAGATGAAAGACAACTAGAGGAAGGTGAAAAACAACTAGTGGAAGGTTAAAGACATTTAGTAGAAGTGGAAAGACAACTAGAAGAAAATGAAAGACAATTAGTAGAACTTGAAAGACTACCAGTATAACATGAAAGATAACTAGATGTAATACAACGAGAAGATTATGAAATACCACCAGTATTATATGAAAAACAACCAATAGAACATGAACAACAACTAGTAGAACATGAAAAACAACCACTATGAAAATAACTAGTAGAACATGAAAAACAACCCGTACAAGATGAAGGACAACTAGAATAAGATGAAAAACAATTAGTAAAAATGAACAACAACTAGAAGAAGATGAAATACAACTAGTAGTGGATGAAAGCCAACCATTAGAACATCAAATATAAACAGTAGAACATGAAAGACAGCCAGTACGAAAGACAACTAGAAAAAGATGAAATATAAGTAGTAGAATATGAAATACAACTAGAAAAATATGAAATACAACAAGTAGTTGTTGAAAGACAACCAGTCGAACATGAAAGACAACCATTAGGACACGAAAAATAACTAGTACGAGGTGAAAGACAACATGGAGAAGATGACAGACAACCCGTAGAAGATGAAAGACAACCAATACGAGATGAAAGTCAACATGTTGAAGATGAAAGACAACCAGTACAAGATGAAAGCCAACTAGAAGAAAATGAAATACAACAAGTATAAGATGAAAGACAACTAGTACAAGATGGAAGAGAACCAGTACAAGATGAAAGACAACAAGAAGAAGATAAAAGACAACTAGTAGAAGATAAAAGACAACAAGTAGAAGATGAAATGCGACCAGTTATAGATGATAGATAACCTGTAGAATATGAAAGACAACATGTACGAGTTGAAAGACAACATGTAAAAGATGAAAGACAGTCCATACAACATGAAAGACAACTAGTATGAGATGAAAGACAACATGTAGAAGATGAAGGACAACCAGTACAAGATAAAATACAACCAGTACAAGATCAAAAGACAACTAAAAGAAGATGAAATACAACTAGTAGAAGATGAAAGACAACTCGTTGTATATGAAGGACAACCCGTAGAACATGCAATACAACCAGTACGAGATGAATGACAACATGTAGAAGATGAAAGACAACCCGTAGAACATGAAAGACAATCAGTGCAAGATGAAAGACAACTTGTAGATGATGAAAGACAATCAGTACGAGATTAAAGACAACTATAAGAAGATGAAATACTACTTGTAGAAGTTGAAAGACAACCAATAGTTGATGAAAGACAAGTAGTACAAGATGAAAGGCAACTAGAAGAAGATGAAATACAACTAGAAGAATATGAAATACAACTAAACGTAGATGAAAGTCAACCTGTAGAACATGAAAGACAACCATTACAAAAAAGACAACTACTACAAGATGAAAGACAACTCAAAGAAGATCAAATATAACTAGAAGAATATGAGAAACAACTTGTAGAATATGAAAAACAACTAGTAGAAGATGAAATATAACTAAAAGAAGGTGAAGTACAAGATGAAAGATACCTAGAAGAAGATGAAAGACTTTTGTTGTAAGCAATATTCTATGCTGTTTGACTAATTTGCAAAACATACAAACATTGAATTTTACAGTTTCTTTGTTTGAGATGTATGCAGGATTAATTAGTTGTTATGTTTGAAGGTCAAAGAAAGTCAATGATACATATCATGAGAAGTTGACGTGACAAGTTGTACAAGATAATCATATACATGATCTCCTCGAGCTATAAGGAATGATTTGAAACAGATGATCTGAAGGATGATTCACACAGGCCATTTGGAATGTCGGATATTGACGAGATGCTGAATCATGAAGATTACAAAAGATCATGGAGATCGAGATCATAAAGATGATGAAGGTCACACTTTACTATTTTGTTTT
The DNA here is from genome assembly GCA_011114355.1 of Carex littledalei. Classification (NCBI taxonomy): domain Eukaryota; kingdom Viridiplantae; phylum Streptophyta; class Magnoliopsida; order Poales; family Cyperaceae; genus Carex; species Carex littledalei. Next base: position 15,372,193 of record CM022082.1, read on the forward strand.
ATCATTTTTAATTTATATCTAAAAGTATGGTAAAGTAGATATGAGGTTGTGACTGCGTGAGTCTAGCCGTTGCATGACTCGAAGTCAAATTCAAAATTTAAACAATTGGGCATGGTTAATACTTGAAACTAGGCACAAGCAAAATAGGCTAATCCTTTATTCTGTAGATCTTGTGATCTGCATAAAGCCATTGGAAAACTCTTTAAATCCCATTATAAATAATGGGCTCTGTCATCTGTCTAAGAGAGACAAAAAATACCCTCACAAATCTTACACTTTAGAAATCTTTTGAGAGGTTTAGCCTAATCCATTGTTGCTTTTAAACTTCAATTATTTTTCCAGCAACCTCAAATATACTTCACCTAAATTGATTAGTGTGAGATTAGAGTGAAGTTAATGATTTTTTGAACTTAGAGCCTTTGTTGCTAGCCTACTCCAAGCTGTTGTGCTTGTTTCTGAGCCTTGGTTGCTCACTTCTTTGCTTGAGCCTGTAGTGCTCACCTTTATGTTTTTGTGGATCGCTGGAGTGTAGTCTCGCCGGTGACAACTTGGATTCCTTTCTGTATTAGGTAATAGAAAGGCACGCCTAGTTTTGGTTGCGTTGCTCTAGAGACATAGGTCTTTCAGTTACCCGAACTCTGTTATCAACTCATGTGTCACTTTCTCTAACTCTATCTATTTACTTTATTGCCTTTTATTTATTCCGCCAAGAACTTCACGTAGATAGATTTACTTGAACATAAGAACGACTTTTGAACTTGTCTATCCGACCGATAGTTACAAGTTATTGGGTTCAAACTTTACAACCCCATATTCGTCCCCTTTAAGTGCCGTTTGGGACAACAAAGTAGGATCATAGCAGGTTGCTCATATTAGATCCAATATGGCACCAACCACATGTTTAAATGACTTTGAGAGGTTTAGCCTAATCCATTGTTGTTTATGTCTAAACTTCAATTATCTTTCCAGCAACCTCAAATATACTTCACATAAATTGATCATTGTGAGATTAGAGTGAAAGTTAGTGATTGTCTGGACTTAGAGCCTTTTATTGCTCGCTATTTTAAGCCGTTGTGCTTGCTTTTGAGCCGTGTGTGCTCACTTTACTACTACAGAAAAAGAGATTGCACACGGACATTACTGGAGGAGCTACACGGATTTCCTGCCGTGTAGGAGATGAGGATGTACGAATAGGTACCCTCTTTCTACACGGATATTTACCCGTGTGCATTATAACGCTTTCTACACGGATTACCTTATAAACAGCCGTGTACAAACACCTGCCTGTGGCGCTCTCCATTTAACCGAGCTACACGGATATTATGTAAACGACCGTGTACGACTACTCTTTCTACACGGACATTCAATTTAATATCCGTGTAGGTTACTGTTTCTACACGGACGTTTAATTTCATATCCGTGTATCTCTCTTAACTATCATACACGGAGAAAAATAAAATAATCCGTGTAGCTCTCTGAACTTGTTCTACACGGACTTTGGTTAAACATTTGTGTCGAAATACTCTTTCTACACGGATATTTGTTAAATATCCGTGTAGCTCTCTAATAAATCATACACGGCCTTTTTTCCAAACAATTCTACACTGATTCTTTAATAAATATCAGTGTATGATTCCAGCGGTCTTTTCGGGCTTTCAGAAAAACCTTTGAGCTACACGGTTTTCATATAAAATTGGCAAAACCGTGTACAATGTGCAGTGTAGAATTACCATTTCTGTAGTAGTGCTTCTTGGCTTGAGCCTGTAGTGCTCACTTCTCTGTTCTTTGGACCGTTAGATTGTTGTCTCGCCGGTTCCAACTTGTATTCTTTTTTGTATTGGGTAATAGAAAGACGTGTCTAGTTTTGGAATAGTAATAAAACTAATACTAATACTAATACTAATACTAATAATAATAATAATAATAATAATATTGATAATAAATGATGGAAAATATTGTCATCAAAATTAACTTATAAACTTTCTTTTTCGGACCGCTTAAATTTGTAATAAATTAGTTCAAAAATCTATAAATTTTGCATATAAACACATCACTCGTACGTAAAGTAGATCAATTTCAGCATTTTGCATTCGTCATTTAAACCAATACAATATTTATTTAGTTAAGCTCAACAAGAACACCCTCCTACTACTACTGTTGTTGTTGTTGTTGTTATTATTATTATTATTACTACTAGTATTTATTACTATTATTATTATTATTATTATTATTACTATTATTATTACTATTGGTATTAGTATTATCTTCTTTATTTTTGCTTGGAGGTAAATTCTGAAAATATCTGTGGCAGTTGCCATCAAAGAAAGATAAAGAAATGGCGCAAGAGCCACTAATACAATATCATGTTTTGGTGTGCCATCGTAGAATATGATTCCATTATTGCTACTTTAAAGTGGCTTTAAGTACTTGAATATGATTGCATTATTTTCTCTCCAGCAAATTTAAATATTTTATTCCTTTTCTCTGCTCTCCACTTTTGCAAATTGGCACATATGCATTAATATTGTCATTATCAGCGTTGGTTCTAGACTCTATGTATCTCCTTCAAAACATACATAGGATTAATATTGTCATTATCAGCGTTGGTTCTAGACTCTATGTATCTCCTTCAAAGCATACATAGGGTGATGATACTAACACAATGGATGTTTTTATTAACACAATAAATTCAAATATTTTATTTGTATGGACAAATTCGTCCTTGCTTAACTGCTCTCTAAACATCATATTTATTTGAAGATGCACTTTCTTTATTTTAAGGGTCATCGCTTATTTATTTTATTTCCATAACTAAAACGCCTAAGGAAATCTCTTATTTACTTATTGAGAATGTTTCATTTTTTCAAATTTGAAAAATATAGATACACGAATTTACTAAGCAAACATTTCTCCTGGAAAGAACCTTAGTTGGATTTGCAACATTGAATATGCCATATCTTGCATCATATGTGGTTTTTTTTTTTTACTGTTACTTATTTATATCATTGACTTTTGGAAAAAAAAAATATAAACTATATTTAAAATATATTATCAAAGTCCAATAGAAAGACACTAAAATCCATATTATCTTATTTAATTGAAAATAAACTCGTACTGAAACAAAATATTATATGCTAAAAGAGTTGTTTGATAGAATGATTTTTCCTTGCGTAAAGAATGGGATTTTTAGTTTATTATTTCTATTCTTTGAAAAGGAAATGTATTAGATGAATATTCCATTAGGAAAATGATATTTATAACAAAGAGTCATTAATATGAAAAAATAAACATATATCTTATTGGTTGATAATACATATACAATTTGACCATACTTAAAAAATTAACATGTATCTTATGTGATTTCTTATTTGGACTAAAAAATAATGTTTAACTTTTATATATGATATTAATTAATAATTTATCTTGATTTTTAGAAATAAGATTCAAATCTATTATTAAATTACATAATAATAGAATATATGACCATATTAAAAAAAATAATGGATAGTTTTCAAAATACTTTTAACTAAAAATAAAACATTAATGAACATTCCTAGGATACATGGGTTATTTTTCTTTTGTTGTTGTTTTTATAAATTAAAGACAACGAGAAGAAGATAAAAGACAACTTGAAGAAGTAAAAAGACTACCAGTAGAAGATGAAATACAACTAGAAGAACATGAAAGAAAACTAGTAGAAGATGAAAGACAACAGGAAGAAGATGAAAGACAATGGGAAGAAGATGAATAGACAACTAAAAGAAGATGAATAACAACCGAATAAGATGAAAACAACCAGAAGAAGATGAAAGACAACTAGTACAAGATGCACGACAACTAGTGGAAGTTGGAAAGACAACTAGAAGATGATGAACGACAACTAGTAGAACATGAAAGACATCTAGTACAAGATGCAAGACAACTAGTAGAACATTAAAGACATCCAATACAAGATGAAAGACAACCAGTACACATGAAAGACAACCAGTACAAGTCGAAAGACAACTAGTAGAAGAAGATGAAAGACAATTTAGTAGAAAATGAAAGACAACAAGTGGAACTTGAAAGACTATCAGTAAAAGATGAAAGACAACTAGAAGCAGATGAAAGACAACTAGAAGAAGATGAAAGACAACCAGTACAAGATAAAAGACAACCAGTACAAAATGAAAGACAACTAGTAGTAGATGAGAGACAACTTGAACAAGAAGAAAGACAAGATAGAAGATAAAATACGACTAGAACAAGATGAAAGATAACTAGAAGAACATGGAAGACAACTTGTAGAAGATGGAAGACAACTAGTAGAAGAAGTTGAAAGACAATTAGTAGAAGATGAAAAACTACTAGTGAAACATGAAAGACCACCAGTAAAAGATGAAAGACAACGAGAAGAAGATGAAAGACAACCAGTAGAAGATGAAAGACAACTAGTAAATATTGGAAAGACAACTTGAAGATGATGAAAGACAGCCAGTAGGACATGAAAAACAACCCGTACAAGATGAAAGACAATTAGTTGAAAATGAAAGACAACCAGTGGAACATGAGAGACCACCAGTAAAAGATGAAAGACAACTAGAAGAAAATAAAAGACAACTAGAATAAGATGAACGACAATCAGTAAAATATAAAAGACAAGTTGTAGAACAAGATGAATGACAACTAGTAGTACATGAGAGACAACTAGAAGAAAATGAAAGACAAGTAGTAGAAGAGGAAAGACAACTAGAAGAAGAAGAAAGACAACTAGTAGAAGATGAAAGACAACTTGTAGAAGATGAAAGACAACTAAAAGAAATGAAAAAACAACTTGAAGAAGTAGAAAGACAACCAGAGAAGATGAAATATAACTAGAAGAAGATGAAATACAACTAATAGTAGATGAAATACAACAAATACACATGAAAGAGAACCAACCAGTACAAAATGAAAGATAACTAGTAGAGGATGAAAGACGACGGGAAGAAGATGAATAGACAACCAGTTAAGACATGAAAGACAACCAGTTAAGACAACCAAATTCTTAGCACTTCGCAAACATTTTTTTCCTCCAAATTTTATTAAAAAAAGTTGAAAAATAAAAAAATCAAAATAAATACATATATTTTTTTTGGATTTTTTTTGCTTCTTTGTGATACCGAATCATTCCCGAATTATACCTGAATTATTCCCGAATCACGAATTTTTGACCCCGCCAAACCGAACCTGAATAATTAATTTGTCACTATGCTTGCAAGTAGTGGGGCCATGGCATGCACCTCTTTCTCTCCGTCTTTCTTTATGTGACAATTTTCATGTTTGACCTTGGAAGTATTTTAATAAGAAAATATCACAAGGAAAATACCTTCTTCGAAAACATGGAAATCAGGTAACTATCAATTGCATGTACATTCTAAAATTATAATAAAGTACAAAGTTGCTTAAATTATACATTACGTAGATCAAAAAGCTAGAATTCACTTAAGCCTCATTAGTTGCAACTCATTTTTTAAGTCTATTGTAAATTTTGATTGTATTTTCTTTTGTAAGACATGCTTCAATTTTTAGTTCTCACTCAATTTATAATGTCTGATTATTGATTAAAAAAATAATATATGATCATATGCTGATGGAGTATTATGGATATTCATTTCTGGTATGTGGAATGGTGCTATTATGATTATCTAATTTTCAATATGTATTATACCATTGGGATCATTTGCGAAATAAGGTTCCTTTGCTGGTACAGTTATAATTTTGGACAAAATTAACCACATCTATTATTTAATAATTTTAATTATGCTAGCTGAATTAAATTAATGTAGAAAAGTTATTTGCAAAAATAGTCTAATTCTTCTAATCTTTTAGGTGCTTACTCTAAATGGCATCATGGAGCCGACTTGTTGAAAGCTAGCCGCCTCATAATTTGGCTCCAACACCTACTGCTAATGTTGATATTGATGGTGCTACAAACGAAAACCAACCTAGTAAAAAGCAGAAGAAACTGAGATCAATAGTTTGGGATCATTTTACTAGAATTGAGACTGGCACTAGTGTAGTAGATGGAAAGAAGATGAAACATTTCATTGCAACTTGCAAGGTTTGCTCTCAAAAGTTTGTACGAGATAGATAATAGGGAACCACACATTTATGGAATCATCAAAAGGCAAAACATAGCCGTTGTAAGGGGCAAAGAGTTCTTAATACAAATGGAGAAACATTCAAGTATGATGAGGAGTTGAGTCGTAAAAAGTTGACACTTGCCATTGCCATGCATGAGTATCCATTTCGTATTGTGGAGCATGAGTATTTTGTTGACTTTGTCAAATCCCTCCGTCCCTCTTTTCCATTGAAATCATGGATTACTTGTAGAAAGGAGATATTGGATATGTTCAAGGAAGAAAGGGAGAAGGCTTATTAGTTCTTTGGTTCACTTTCAGGCCAGTTGAGTTGCACCATGTATTTATGGACTTCACAGCAGAATATGAGCTACATGTGTGTGACGGCTCACTTCATTGATGAAAATTGGACTATGCAGAAGGATCATTAGGTTCATGCACTTGCGAGGGAGGCATTCAGGTGCAAACTTATCTCAAGCGGTTATGAAAGTGTTGTTTGATTGGAACATTGATAAAAAGATGTTTTCAATTACATTAGATGATGATAATGCGAATGGTGTGTGTGTGAGGGATATGATCATGCGGCTCAATCAAAATAGAGACCTTTGTTGTGGTGGAAAGCTCTTTCATGTGAGATGTGCCACTCACATTATTAATCTTGTTGTGAAAGATGAGATAAATGTGATAAGGAAAGGATGTGATATTATACGAGAAGTGGTGGGGAAAGTGAAAAACTCTCCTATATTGCGGGAAGAATTTGTGAATAGAGCTGAAAATTGCAAGCTAGATACATGGAGAGCACTTTCTTTGGATGTCTTTACTAGGTGGAACTCGACCTATATGATGCTAAAAGATGTTATCTGCTACCGATAGCCACTCGAGAGGATGCACATCGTTAACCATGCATGGTTTCCTAATTTTCCTTCAAGTAAAGAGTGGCAAGAGGCAATTGAGTTATGTAAAATTTTATCCAACCTCTAACTTGTTTTTTCCAAGATTTTGTGAGATCAAACTAAAAATTGAAGCATAGCTTACAAATGCAAATCCAATTACTGTTCAAATGGCTTTATCAATGAAGCAGAAATTTGACAAGTATTGGGACCAATCAAACATTGTGATAGCAATAGCTTCTTTTTTGGATCCACGCTCTAAGATGGTGTCGATTGACTTTTTTATTCTAGGTGGTAACTCAGGTGATGATGATGAGGATGGGGACAGCGAATACAATCAGTATTTGTTGGAAAGAAGTCAACCATGGAAGGTGAAATCTGACCTAGATTGGTACATAGATAGATGCTATTTTGTGCCCTCCAAGTCCAGAGTTTGATGTACTTGCTTGGTGGAAAATAGAAGGTAAAGAATACCAAATATTATCTAAACTTGCTCAAGATGTGTTGGCTGTACCGGTCTCATCGGTTGCTTCAGAGTCTGCTTTCAGCACCAGTGGTTGTGTTATAAACGCATATAGAAGCAATCTAGACTGAGAAGCTGTTTAAGTGTTAGTGTGCATACAAGACTGGGTTAGAGGCGATAAGAAAGGTGATGTTTTCTTTTATTCAGTTATATTGTAAAACTAACAATTCTGAAATATTTTAGTAGTAATTTTTTTAATACAAGTGTGATCATAAATGTCACCAGTGAATAATTGATCACTGGTTAGGACCTCAGGGGTATCAGTATTGAAAAATTAACAATTCTCTCATATTGAGTATGTGGTTTCGTGGTTATATGTAGTTAGCTATATTTATGAATATCTTTTTGAATCTTTTTGAAAACTTGCAGGAAATGTGAGCATAGTTAACAATGAGTTATAGGTCTGTGCATGCCTCTAAGTGAATTGTAGAAAATATGTATATACAGTTAACTGGTTGCTCACTTAGGTTTGTGCCTTTATGTTGTACAAATATGTATATGCAGTCCTGTAATGAGTTCTAAACTGTAATGCCTGCGGGCTTTTTTGCAAATAATAATAATAAAATATGCAATCTCAGGTTGTGTGTATAGTTTATTAATTGAATTTTAATTTAAGATCGTGTGACATCGATTCCTGATTTTCTCGGGGAAACAGAGAAAGGAGGTGATGAACTTGCTTTGAAGATGGTGATAGTGATTGATATGCTAACATAATTGAGTTATCTCCTTTTGTTTTAGAATTATGTAATTCTAAGTTTAGCAAATGATCACTCAAAAGAGAGCGATGTTTTCTTTTAATATTTATAAACTCGGAAATTCTATCGGTTCAGACTGCAAGCGCACAAACCTACCGAGTAGTATATTCGAGGTCGATCCACAGGAAATATTAATTGAGAGTTTTGAACGATCGAATCACAATCTTTCGAAAGGCTAGAAGAAATCTGAAAATTGAGAGTTGTTGTTGTGATCAATGTAAATTAGGAAGCAATTAAAAGTAATTAAAATAAAGATAGAGATGAGAATTCCTAGGGTTTCAGCACACCATTGCTACTCAATCTGCTTTGATAATATATTCCTATTGCGTCTAATTTCCTGTTGTTGTTTTATGAAAGACACCACATAGGTCCCTGCGAGTTATATTACGCAAGAATGACAGGTCTTTCATCGAGATTCTATATAGGACACTGCGAGTTACCTTACGCAAATGACTGATCTCTTAAATACACTAGTTACTACACAGATCACTGCGATTTTCCTTACGCAAATGATGGAACTTGGTTCGCATTTTGTTGTTATGGTTTATGGTTTCCCCGCTAAGGTTTTCTTCACATAAACCTAATAGATCTCAACGAGGCTAATTCGTACAAATAATTTCTCTTACCATTAAAGCACTGTCACTACCCTAACGGATTAAACTAGATCATCGAAGTTAGATGAAGAGATAGTAAATCACAAAAGAATTTCAATTAAACAACAAGAAATCATAATCAACAAAAAATATATATATCAAAACATCAAGAGTAACAAGGTTTACTGCCTAGCCCTAAGAAAAGGAACTTAGCCGCGGAACGGCATGGTTACAATCACTCCTCTCTTCTCTCTTTAATCAAATCTAACCCTAATTACAAAGATAACTTCTTCTTCTGCCCAGGGGCCTTATATAGGAGTGGAGGGACGTCTGGTGGTTGAGTAGGGGCTAAGAAACTGATCTGGATACAGCTGTCGGCAGTTAATTCCCAAGAGGCGCCTTCGGTTACGGTCCGTATCAGGTGATACGGCCCGTATTTAGACCTGTCGCTGAGGGTTTTAATGCGTATCAAACTATCTCCTGGTCTGTATTAGGCTTGGTCCGTATTAGGCAATACAGACCGTAACAGAGACTTCGTCGATAAGCATCGCTGATCCGATTGACCCGATTCTTGCTCCATTTGGTGTAAAATAGTCCCAAAACTTGTTTTCTGCAATAAAACATAAAGAATGGTGACAATAGCCTTTTTCTCTAATAAATTAAACATAAGTGTGAGAAAATAAGCAAAACCTAAGCCAAAACCCTACGTAAATCATCATTATTTTGACTCTGATCACGCCTCCCAACTTGAATTGTTGCTTGTCCTCAAGCAATGACATCCCAGCTGGTCAAAGGTCCGGTCTAGGTTAAACCATACAATCTCAAGGACTTGTTTGAAATTAAATTAGAACTCGGGTTTGGTACAATTGTTATGACAGTAAAAATTTAGAACTCTAAAATATTCATGACCTCTCCCTTGAACAATTTATTCATCCCATGATTGACCTCATTGTGTATCTCTTAGAAAAATTATTATCGAACAATTTATTTCACAAATATCCTTAAACTTGAGAGTATTAATTTCCCCTTCGATTATAGACGGATTCCTTCCAATCAATAGGAATTCTAATGATATAAATTTTGATTTTCCTTCCCAATTGATTGGAGCAAAGTATGACAACTAAGTGTGTTGGTACTTGTGACTATTTTTGAAAAATTAAATATGTACAAAAATTAAAATTTGGGAGGTTTTGACAAGCCTATTGGTAACCAGTCTTGTGTAGGCACCCATACTCTTTTTTTATCCTCCATCTTTTATTCTATTTTTTTCTTTTTCTGAATTTTTCTATTTTTTTTGGATTTTTCTCATTTCTGATTTTTTTGTATTTTTGTATTTTTTTTTCTGAAAAATAGAATATTTTTGTGTCACAAGTACCATGATTACACACAATTCTAAGTATTCATTCATACAAGGAATTATTACATAGTTTCGCTAGGGGTCTATTTATAATAAATGGGTATTCCAAAACACTATCAAACTTAAAGACTTTGCAAAAATAAATTACTCAACAATAAAAATTCTAGGGTTTGCGATTTTTGGTCAACATTCATGGTTAGCAATTAATTGTTCACTTTGAGATCACTAATTATTTTAAAAATTCTCAATTTTTGGTATCATGGCCAATTGTCTAAACCTTAGTATAATTCAATTCAAAACAATTCCTTATTTGATTAACCCACTCCTAAGAAAATAAAAATGCAAGCTAGCTAAAAAGCTCAATTTAATCATCCTAGGATTTTCGGTAAAGCCTCCAACCCTAGTCAAAAATTGAGTAAAACTACTAGCACCTAAAAAGATAAAAATGAGAAATTTTTTAAAGGTACATGGTCAATTTACCTTCCTACCCCCCGAATAAAATTGAGCATTGTCCCCAATGCTCGAGAGATAAAAATAAAGGAAGTAATAAAGTAAAAAGACCAGGGAAAGAGACAACTCATTGCACCTCAATTCTGAGGTGGTGGAGGTGGTGGTGGTCGTTGGATCTCCTCGTAGAATGATGGGTCGAAGAGTCCATATGGTGGTGGCTGGTACGGCAAACCGGTGGTAAGGGCATGCTGGTAGTACTGCTGTGCCATGTAGCGGGCCTGCTGTGCCTCCCGCCTGTTGTTGGCAGCATGCCCTCGCAGCTCGTCCATGTTTTGACGAACCTGGCCTACAGAATGACGTACCGCGTCACACTGTTGGTCAAGCCGGGCATAAGTGGTCCTGGTGTCAATGGAGAACCTCTCCATGATCGCGTTGACCCTTTGGACGGCTTGGAGAACTCTGTTATATCCACTCTGAGGGGCATCAAATGGTCCCACCCCTTGTCGCTCTGCTTCTGCTGCGAGCGCTTCTTGTCAAGCCCTTTCTTCATTTGCTGCCATTTCTTGCATGTATGCGGCGGCAGCTGCGGTTTGGGCCCTATCTTCTTCCTCAGCTTCGACCTCTAGGGCCTCGAAATCAACCTCATCATCTTCCTCCTGAGCGGCCTGTCTACTGATAGGGGCCACTTGCTTCCACCTTTGTTGGTTTTTGAGAGGTAGTGGTTTGCAAGGCATTCAGACCCTTCTTCTCTTGATGTTATATAAGTATGGCTCAGGAGGTCTGCCACTGATCATTCTCATCGCGGTGAGGCACTTAATATCCAAGAATTTCATGCCGGTTCCTTCTCGCAAGAAATCTACTTCGATATTGAGTTGGCGAGCGAGGATTGTCCGATGGCACCGATGGAGATGTTTCCTTTGGCCCTTTTGTTTTGGCCAATTGAGTGGATGTGGTTGCAGAGGAAGTGGCCGATATGTGGAGGCTCCTCTGGTATAATGAGCATACACTTGAGGATGTATAGCTCGGGGAAGGTGACTTTCGTGCAGCTCTCACCTCGGGCAAAGAGAGAGTTGCTGAGAGCTGCCTGCATGTACTGGAGCACTGGATGGACAATGTGGCTGGCGACTCTGGCATCGCAGTTGCGGTCATTAGTGATCAATGTTCAAAATTCTCGTTCATCATTGTATGCCTGTATGCCTTCATCTTTCAAGCAAAAGATGTCGAAGAAGTCACACATTGGCATTTCCTGCTCCTGGTTCATCAGTTGGAACTTAATTGTATCGTTTTCGGAGGAGAAGGTGGCAATGAACTCGCAGGTGAGGTCGTCATAAACCGGGACATCGACCAGCTTGTTGAGAAAGTCCCAGATGTGAACTCTTTTTGCTAGAGTTTTGAATTGGGAGAGAAGGCCGAGCTCTTCGAGGGTTTCAGTGTGGATGGCCTTGTGGTTGATGATCTTGTTATCTTCTAATTTTTCGAAGATGTTGGCGTGTGTTCTCTTCGAAAATTTTATGGCCATGTGGTCATATTCCTGTCCCTCCATTGGTTGTTGTTCGTCTTGTGGAGGAGAGCCCGGCAGTTCTTCCCGTTCAGGGCTTTGTTGTTCGGGTGATTCAGGTGGTGGATTTTGAGAAGAAGACTCTCCCCTCTTCTTCTTGCCACTACCTGTCAAAGCTTTGAGAATACCTCGTGTTTTTGGGGCCATTTCGGGTATCTACCGGCTTCTGTTACGGACCATATTAGGTTGATACGGACAGGTTACGGGCCCATGTGCTGATGAAAATTGGCCAAGTACAGGACTGAATACGGACCGTATTGCCAGATACGGACCGTATTGGACTGGTGCTGGTTCTGGTAAGAACTGGTAAAAACCTAAATTTTTTGTATTTTTCGTGATTTGGGTTTTAGGTAAATCTAGAAAAGGAAAATGTAATTCTAAAACTAAATTGCAAAGAGGAAATAAAAGACTAATTGAGAAATTGAAATTAAAATTGAAATTAAAATTGAAAATCAAGAGAGAAAGGGGGAAGAACCGCAATGGCAAAATCCGATGGTGCTCACGGTGGGTACGGCCCGTATTGAGGGTTGGCGTGAGTGAAGGTGGTCTCCCTGGGTGGCCGGCGGTGTATGCGAAGATGTGCTCGAGTTTTTGCAAGAAAGAATAAAGGAGAAGAGAAAGGAGAAGAGAAATAAAGAGAGGAAGGGAGGAGGAGAAGAGAAACGGGAGAGAGAGGGGGTTAAAAAAAAATAGAAAAACCTCTATTTTGAACGGTTACTCAACTTCGCGCCTCTTCGTTAGCGGGTTCTTATTTCTCAGATCGGCCTTGATTACGGACCGTATTGGCTGATACGGTCCGTATCCGATCCGAAATTTTGATCCCGATAACTGTTTCTAAGTTTTTCCTATGAATACGACCCATATTGGCTGATACGGACCGTACCTGCTACTGTGTTCCTTTTTCTCCCAACTCCCTATTCCGTATTCACTGTCATAGTCCGTATTGGTTGATACGGTCAGTAACAGAGAATATTTTCTTGACTTTTCCAATGTTTTTAACCGAGCCCTTCCTCTAGCATGTTCACTTGGTCATGAAAAATGAGTGGATGTGATTTGTTCCCCTATTAAAGTCCTAAATAAACTAAAAATAAATAATTATAAGAAAATATAAAAGTGGCCTTGGGTTGCCTCCCAAGAAGCGCTTGTTTACAGTCGTTAGCTTGACTTTGTGTCTTGTTAGTTTCTTCCAGATGTCCTTCCTACAATGCAAGCGGGTTACTTGTCGGGTGGTTCGCCTTCAGTGTCTTCTGTGGTTTTGTTGTTACTGCCCTCCTCGAAGAAATCGGTTGGTGTTTGAGGTCCAGGGTCGAATGCCAGACTCGTGCTGAGTACTGATTCGACCTCGTCCAGTCTTTGAGAAATTACATCGAGTTCTTCGCGGAGGTTCTTGATTAATGCGAGAGCCAACAGAGAATAATTCCTGTCGTTTGCGATATTAGGACTCTTGTTCAGACCATCGGTTTGTGTTGTCACGGAGGTTGGATGGGTCTGACCGTCATCTTGCAAGATGAACAATCTCTCAATTTCTGCTACGCACATCATTTCTCCGATGCCTTCTAATTCATCCAGTCGCAATTCATCATCGCCATACTCATCCGCTGTTTCCAAATTGTAGACAAGATTTATGTCAGGGGGAACTTTGATGGTCTCATTCATGTTGAAGATCATCTTGTTTTTGCCAACATTTAGTGAGATCTTCCCATTCCTAACATCAATCATTGCCCCACATGTGGCGAGGAATGGCCTTCCAAGGATGATTGGAATTTGCTCGTCTTCTTCCATATCAACTACCATAAAATCTGCTGGTATCCAGAACTTACCAACTTTGATTGGGATATCTAGCAACATTTCTTCAGGATATCGAATTGATCAATTAGCGAGTTGCAATGAGATCCGCATTGGTGATAGGTCTCCACATTCCAATTTGTCAAATACCAGGCATTAGACTTACACTTGCTCCCATATCATATAGAGCTCTCTTAAAATCTGTTGTGCCAATTGTGCATGGTATCGAGAAGCTTCCCGGATCTTTCAACTTTATCGGTAATTTGCTTTGCACGAGCGCACTACATTCCAGATTGAGCGAAACTGTTGAGAATTCTTAGAGTCTACTTTGGTTTGAAAGAATCTCCGTCAGAAATTTAGCATACGAGGGTATGCTTGCAATTGCTTCAGTGAAGGGGATTGTGACTTGTAGTTGTTTGAGTGTCTTCGGAATGCGATGGCTCTGCATGTATCTCTTCAGAAGTTGGATCGGGCATGGGAGGTCCCTGATAAGCTGTACCGCTCCTTAATGTTATGCTTTTGCAAGTCTCTCTCGGATATTCTTCCGGTTGGCCCGGAAATTTGCCTTTTCCATGTGCGATACTCGAGAGTTCTTTTGCCATCTTAGAGACATGGTCTTCTAAGTCTTTGTTGCGGTTTGTTAAGGATTCAATCTTTTGTGCGATTTCGGAGTTAGCTTTATCTTGCTTCTCTAGGATTCTCTCCATTAAAGATGTGATGTCAGGTTGCTGTGGTTGGTTGTACTGCCTTGGTTGGTAATTCGGTTGGGGGTTGTTGTATCTTGGTTGATAATTGGGTTGTGGTTGATAATTCTGTTGAGGTGCAGCAAGCCTTTGATTGTTTGCGTATGAGAGATTTGGATGGTTCCGGTTGTTCGGATGGTATGAATTGTAGGCGGGCTGAGGTCGAAAGCTGTTGTCGATGGCGTGTACTTGCTCTGTTTCTTCCTCAGTTTCCGTCACATTCATACATTCGGTCATCTCATACGCTCCTCCACAATAGCCACATGTTGTTGCGGCATTGACTGCTGCTACCGTTCGCTGCTTGGTCTGCTTGTTGAGTGCTATTTGCAAAGCATCTATCTTTGCGCTTAGCATGGATATATCATCTACTCGGTGCATGCCATGTGTTGGAGTTGGCTTCTTTCGCTCAGGGATCCAGTAGTGTTGGTTGATTGCAATCTCTTCAATTAGGTTGTAAACTTCGTCAGGTTCCTTGTGAAGGATGTGTGTTTTGAAAGTTATCTTTTTAATAATAATTTATATGTTGTTCATGATTTTATTACGAATGTTAATATTATCATTGTCCCTCAATTTGAGTTATGATATTACTGGGCCCCTTGGTAAAGTGAAATTATATCGTATGCAATATAACTGATATAGTTATAATTATAATTCACTTGAGAGACCAAGAAAAAAATATAATGCAAGAATGACACGATCCTATTTTGCATATTATTCATAATATCATGTGACAAGGATAGACACGAAAATAGTGGATTGAGTAAATGATTACTATGTCGTTTGGATAACTATAATGTAATGATAGAACCTCTTATAGTCAATAATATAAAGTTTTATATTATTGCCAAGATGACATAGATCCTCTGTACGGTCACACCAACTGAAGAGAAACAATAAGTATTTTATATTTCATAATGATGTATTAGATAAAATACATGAGATGAAATACTAAAATAAAATGTCATAATATGACATGCTTAGATCATAAATAAATTTGTGAAGTTATGCAAATATTATTTGGTATAATAGTTTGAATGCATTATAAGAATAATAAGAATATTGCATAATTGCATAATATGATTAATATTATTTGTTCATAAATTAATTTATTAAACCAATCACAAGATGAGATTAGAGATGATAAAATGGCTAAATAAGGCTAGTGGCAATTGTGTAAATAGTTCAAACTTTACACAAATGATAGCCCTAACCCCTTGCCTATTTTAAGGGGTGTAATTAAGGAAATAAGAGAGAAAAATTCTGCTCTTCTTCCTTGGCCGAAATTCCTCTTGAGCAGCACCTTTTTCTCAAGGCCAAAATACTAAGAAGGTACTTCCTTACTTGGCCGAAAATTACACTTTTTTCTCTCATCTCTTCTTGTTAGGTTTAGCCACCAAGAAATCAAATAGCTTGTTGATTTGAAGATCATTAGGTGGTTGGATCTAAGCCTTGAACTTCACATCCATCTATCTAAGAGGTGTGCAAGTTCGTTGTTTAGGTTCAAGGTGAACCAAGAGGCGCTTTCGAGAAGAACACGAGATCTAGAAGGGAAACCGACTTCTCTCCATCAAGAGATTTGACAATCTCTTTAGGTAAAGGTTTTCATCATTTTCTCTTGCAATAAATTAGATGAGATTAATTTATATTAATTTAGTACACTTTAGTTTGTTCAAGAAAATCTTGTTCGCTTTTGTCGTAAAAATAAGATCTTTTGTGTATTGAGCCAAGTGGTGATGGGAAAACATTAAATTCTCACCACATAGGCATACACGTGAAATCCCAACACCTTGTTCATGATTGCTCCTCCTGCGGAAGCATCAATAGACAACCTATCGGTAGGGTTTAGACCATTATAAAAAGTTTGGACAATCAGCCATCTTTCTAGACCATGATGTGGACAACACCTTAACATATTCTTGTATCTATCTCATGCCTCACACAATGTTTCACCATCTCTTCGTTCAAAATTAGTAATTGCATTTCTAAATCTTGAAGTTTTAGATGGTGAAAAATATTTTGCAATAAACACATTAAACAATTGGTCCCAAGTTTGAATGGAATTGGCCGATAGGGAAAACAACCATGCTCTTGCTTTATCTTTTAATGAGAATTGAAATAGCCTTAGCCTGATTGCTTTATCGGTAACTCCGTTGATCTTTATCGTCTCGCATATCCCAAGGAAAATTGACAAGTGAAGATGTGGATCTTCATTTGGAAATCCTCCAAATTGCTGTTGTGAAATCATATTTATGAGAGGAGGTTCGATCTCAAAATTACGGTTCGTAACAGTTGGCGGGTTTATGCTAGAATTAGGATCATTCGCGCGCGGTACACAATAGTCTCGTAGAAGTTTGGGTCTTGCTGCATTGTGAATTTCATTATCACCATTGCCTTCTTGTCTTCCATTGTTGAAAGGTGGAATCGGTTCGTTCGGTGGGATATTCATGTTGATCGAATCTGAGTCTTCTTCGCTTTCAGAATTACTCGAGGAAGGACTATGATTGGTCCTTATCGGTAATGTGGAAGCGAATTGTCCTCTCCTACTTGCAATCCTCACGGATCTCCGTACGGATGATTCGGCCAGCGTGCAGTGTCCTAAAAAGAAAAGGAAATATGAAAATTAAACTAAAAACCGAAAAATAAAAAGATAATAAAAATAAAAATGAAATTGAAAATAAAAGAAAAATAAAAATGCAGAAAATAAAAAGTCTAGGCGTCTCTAATTAATTTGATTCAATGGTCAAAGTAAGGGCGTCTTGCGAGGCCTTGCACAATGAACCGTTATTCCCCGGCAACGGCGCCAAAAAACTTGATCACTCAAAAGAGAGCGATGTTTTCTTTTAATATTTATAAACTCAGAAATGCTATCGGTTCGGACTGCAAGCGCACAATCCTATCGAGTAGTATATTCGAGGTCGATCCACAGGGAATATTAATTCAGAGTTTTGAACGATCGAATCACAATCTTTCGAAAGGCTAGACGAAATCTGAAAATTGAGAGTTGTTGTTGTGATCAATGTAAATTAGGAAGCAATTAAAATTAATTAAAATAAAGATAGAGATGAGAATTCCTAGGGTTTCGGCACACCATTGCTACTCAATCTGCTTTGATAATATATTCCTGTTGCGTCTGATTTCCTGTTGTTGTTTTATGAAAGACACCACATAGGTCACTGCGAGTTATGTTACGCAAGAATGACAGGTCTTTCATCGAGATTCTACATAGGACAGTGCGAGTTACCTTACGCAAATGACTGATCTCTTAAATACACAAGTTACTACACATACCACTGTGATTTTCCTTACGCAAATGATGGAACTTGGTTCGCGTTTTGTTGTTCTGGTTTATGGTTTCTCCGCTAAGGTTTTCTTCACATAAACCTAATAGATCTCAACGAGGCTAATTCGTACAAATAATTTCTCTTACCATTAAAGCACTGTCACTACCCTAACGGATTAAACTAGATCATCGAAGTTAGATGAAGAGATAGTAAATCACAAAAGCATTTCGATTAAACAACAAGAAATCATAATCAACAGAAAATATATATATCAAAACATCAAGAGTAACAAGGTTTACTGCCTAGCCCTAAGAAAAGGAACTTAGCCGCGAAACGGCATGGTTACAATCACTCCTCTCTTCTCTCTTTAATCAAATCTAACCCTAATTACAAAGATAACTTCTTTTTCTGCCCAGGGGCCTTATATAGGAGTGGAGGGACGTCTGGTGGTTGAGTAGGGGCTAAGGAACTGATCTGGATACAGCTGTCGGCAGTTAATTCCCAAGAGGCGCCTTCGGTTACGGTCCGTATCAGGTGATATGGTCCGTATTGAGACCTTGTCGCTGAGGGTTTTAATGCGTATCACACTATCTCCTGGTCTGTATTAGGCTTGGTCCGTATTAGGCAATACGGACCGTAACAGAGACTTCGTCGATAAGCGTCGCTGATCCGATTGACTCGATTCTTGCTCCATTTGGTGTAAAATAGTCCCAAAACCTGTTTTCTACAATAAAACATAAAGAAGGGTGACAGTAGCCTTTTCCTCTAATAAATCAAACATAAGTGTGAGAAAATATGCAAAACCTAAGCCAAAACCCTACGTAAATCATCATTATTTTGACTCTGATCAGCACAAAAGAAAATATTTTTGTTGATATCTTTTGGTTGATATGCTAAATTGAAGATTCAAATTGATATCATGATATATGCTAAATTTGTACTCTTTTAAATTTGACGGTGCTAAATTCTACTTCTATTTTTAACCGGGAAAAATAATTTGTTATATAATATGTTAATATTGTTGTAATATTTGTACTCTTTTAATATTCGATTCGTATTCATATCTGAAAAATAAAACTAAATACGAATATGGTTTTATCATTATCCGATCTGTATTCGATCCGTTTTCACCCCTAAGTACAAGATGAACGACAACTAGTAGAAGTTGGAAAGACAACTAGAAGATAATGAAAGACAACCAGTAGAACATGAAAGACATCTAGTACAAGATGCAAGACAACTAGTGGAACATGAAAAACAACTAGTACTAGATAAAAAACAACTAGTAGAACAAGATGAAAGACAATTAATAGAAGATGAAAGACAACCAGTGGAACATGAAAGACCACCACTAAAAGATGAAAGACAACTAGAAGAAGATGGAAGACAACGAGTACAAGATGAAAGACAACTAGCAGAAGTTGAAAATACAACTAGAAGATGATGAAAGACAATCAGTAGAATATGAAAGACATCCAACCAGTAGAAGATGAAAGACAACCAGTACAAGGTGAAAGAAATCTAGTAGAAGAAGCTGAAAGACAATTAGTAGAAAATGAAAGACAACCAGTAGAACATGAAACACCACCAGAAAAAGATGAAATACAACTAGAAGAAGATTAAAGACAACTAGAAGAAGATGAAAGACAACTAGAAGAAGATGAGAGACAACTAGTAGTATATGAGAGACAACTAGAAAAATATGAAAACCAACTAGTAGAATAGGAAGACAACTAGAAGAAGATGAAAGACAACTAGTAGAACATGAAAGACAACTAGTATAAGATGAAAAACAACCTGTACAAGATGAAAGACAACTAAAAGAAGATGAAAAACAACTTGAAGAAGTAGAAAAACAACTAGTAGAAGATGAAATACAACTAGAAGAAGATGAAATACAACTAATAGTAGATAAAGGATAACAAATACAAATGAAAGACAACCAGGACAAAATGAAAGATAACTAGAAGAACTTGGAAGACAACTAGTAGAAGATGAAAGACAACGTGAAGAAGATGAATAGACAACAAGAAGAAAATAAAAAACAACTCGAAGTAGATGAAAAAGAACCAGAAGAAGATGAAAGACAACTAGTACAAGATTAATGACAACTAGTAGAAGAGGAAAGACAACTAGAAGAGGATGAAAGACAACTAGTAGAACATGAAAGACAACCAGTACAAGATGAAAGACAATTAGAAGAAAATGAAAGACAACTTGAAGAAGTAGAAAGACAACTAGTAGAAGTTGAAATACAACTAGAAGAAGCTAAAATACAACTAGTAGTAGATGAAATACAATAAGTACACGTGAAAGACAAACAGTACAAGATGAATGACAACTAGTTGAAGATGAAAGACAATGAGAAGAATATGAAAACACAACCGGAGGAACATGAAATACAACTTGAAGAAGATGAAAAATAACTAGTACAAGATTAAAGACAACTAAGTACAAGATTAAAGACAATATGAGGTTGTGACTGCATGAGTGGAGCCGTTATATGGCTAGAAGTCCAATTCAAAATTCCAACAATCGGGCATGGTTAATACTTGAAACTAGGCACAAGTAAAATAGGCTAATCCTTTATTCTGTAGATCTTGTTATCTGCATAAAGCCATTGGAAAATGCTTTAAATCCTATTATAAATAGTGGGCTCTGTCATCTGTCTAAGAGAGACAAAGAATACCCTCACAAATCTTACACTTCAGAAATCTTTTGAGAGGTTTAGCCTAATCCATTGTTGCTTTTGCCTAAACTTCAATTATTTTTCCAGCAACCTCAAATATACTTCACCTAAATTGATCAATGTGAGATTATAGTGAAGTTAATGATTTTTTGAACTTAGAGCCTTTGTTGCTAGCCTACTCCAAGCTGTTGTGCTTGTTTCTGAGCCTTGGTTGCTCACTTCTTTGCTTGAGCCTGTTGTGCTCACCTTTATGTTTTTGTGGATCGATGGAGTGTAGTCTCACTGGTCACAACTTGTATTCATTTCTGTATTAGGTAATAGAAAGGCATGCCTAGTTTTAGTTGCGTTGCCATAGAGACGTAGGTCTTTCAGTTAGCCGAACTCTGTTATCAACTCATGTGTCACTTTCTTTAACTCTATCTATTTACTTTATTGCCTTTTATTTGTTTTGCCAAGAACTTCACGTAGATAGATTTACTTGAACATAAGAACGACTTTTGAATTTGTCTATTCGACCGATAGTTACAAGTTATTGGGTTCAAATTTTAAACAATGCCATATTCATCCCCTTTAAGTGCTGTTAAGGACAACAAAGTGGTATCATAGCAGGTTGCTCATTTTAGATCCAATATGGCACCAACCACATGTTTAAATGACTTTGAGAGGTTTAGCCTAATCCATTGTTGTTTATGTCTAAACTTCAATTATCTTTCCAGCAACCTCAAATATACTTCACCTAAATTGATTAGTGTGAGATTAGAGTGAAAGTTAGTGATTGTCTGGACTTAGAGCCTTTTGTTGCTCGCCTATTATAAGTCGTTGTGCTTGCTTTTGAGCCGTGTGTGCTCACTTCTTGGCTTGAGCCTGTGGTGCTCACTTCTCTGTTCTTTGGGCCGTTGGATTGTTGTCTCGCCGTTTCGAACTTGTATTATTTTCTGCATTGGGTAATAGAAAGACGTGTCTAGTTTTGGTTGCGTTGGATTTTGTGAAAATGCACATGAAATTTTGATCGGACGTTCGAGAATTTACCTGCAAGTAGAAATAAATAAAATAAATAATAATAATAATAGTAATAATAATAGTAATAATAGTAATAATAATAATAATAATAATATTGATAATAAATGATGGAAAATATATTCATCAAAACCAACTTATAAACTTTCTTTTTGGGACCGCTTAAATTTGTAATAAATTAGTTCAAAATTCTATAAATTTTGCATATAAACACATCACTCGTACATAAAGTAGATCAATTTCAGCAGTTTGCATTCGTTAGTTAAAACTAATACAATATTTATTTAGTTAAGCTCAACAAGAACACCTTCCTACTACTACTGTTGTTGTTGTTATTATTATTATTATTACTATACTATTATTATTATTACTATTATTGTTAGTATTAGTATTAGTATTAGTATTATCTTCTTTATTGTTGCTTGGAGGTAAATTCTCATAATATCTGTGACAGTTGCCATCAAGGAAAGATAAAGAAATGGCGAAAGAGCCACTAATTAATACAATATCATGTTTTGGTGTGCCATCATAGAATATGATGCCATGATTGCTACTTAAGTGGCTTTAAGTACTTGCATATGATTCCATTATTTTCTCTCCAGCAAATTTAAAATATTTTATTCCTTTTCGCTGCTCCCCACTTTTGCAAATTGGCACATAAGCATTAATATTGTCATTATCAGCGTTGGTTCTAGACTCTATGTATCTCCTTCAAAGCATACATTGGGTGATGATACTAACACAATAGATGTTTTTATTAACACAATAAATTTAAATATTTTATTTGTATGGACAAATTCGTCCTTGCTTAACTGCTCTCTAAACGTCATATTTATTTTAACATGCACTTTCTTTATTTTAATGGTCATCGCTTATTTATTTTATTTCCATAACTAAAATGCCTAAGGAAATCTCTTATTTACTTATTGAGAATGTTTCATTTTTTCAAATTTGTAAAATATAGATACACGAATTTATTAAGCAAACATTTCGCCTGGAAAGAACCTTAGTTGGATTTGCAACATTGAATATGCCATATCTTGCATCATATGTGGTTTTTTTTTTACTGTTACTTATTTATATCATTGAGTTTTGGAAAAAAAATATAAACTATATTTAAAATATATTATCATAGTCCAACAGAAAGACTAAAATCTATATTATCTTATTTAATTGAAAATTAACTCGTACTGAAACAAAATATTATATGCTAAAAGAGTTGTTTGATAGAATGATTTTTCCTTGCGTAAAGAATGGGATTTTTAGTTTATTATTTCTATTCTTTGAGAAGGAAATGTATTAGATGAATATTCCATTATGAAAATGATATTTATAACAAAGAGTCATTAATATGAAAAAAATAAACATATAACTTATTGGTTGATAATCCATATACAATTTGATCATACTTAAAAAATTAACATGTATCTTATGTGATTTCTTATTTGGACTAAAAAATAATGTTAACCTTTTGTATATGATATTAATTAATAATTTATCTTGATTTTTAGAAATAATATATAAATCTATTATTAAATTACATAATAATAGAATAACTGACCATATTAAAAAAAATAATGGATAGTTTTCAAAATACATACTTTTAACTAAAAATAAAACATTAATGAACATCCAAAGATACATGGGTTATTTTTCTTTTGTTGTTGTTCTTATAAATTAAAGACAACTAGAAGAAGATGAAAGACAACTTGAAGAAGTAGAAAGACTACCAGTAGAAGATGAAATACAACTAGAAGAAGATGAAATACAACTAGAAGTAGATGAAATATAACTAATAGTAGATGAAAGACAACAAGTAATAATGAAAGACAACCAGTACAAGATGAAAGATAACTAGAAGAACATTGAAGAAAACTAGTAGATGATGAAAGACAACGGGAAGAAGATGAATAGACAAACTAGAAGAAGAGGAATAACAATCAGAAGAAGATGAAAAACAACCAGAAGAAGATGAAAGACAACTAGTACAAGGCGAACGACAACTAATAGAAGTTGGAGAGACAACTAGAAGATGATGAAAGACAACCAGTAGAACATGAAAGACATCTAGTTCAAGATGCAAGACAACTAGTAAAACATTAAAGATATCCAATACAAGATGAAAGACAACCAGTATAAGATGAAATACAAGTAGTATAACAAGATGAAAGACAACTAGCAGTAGATGAGAGACAACTTGAAGAAGATGAAAGACAAGTAGAAGAGGAAAGACAAACTAGATGAAGATGTAAGACAACTAGTAGAACATGAAAGACAACCAGTACAAGATGAAAAACAACCAGTACAAGATGAAAGACAACTAAAAGAAGATGAAAAACAGCTTGAAGAAGTAGAAAGACAAGTAGTAGAAGATGAAATACAACTAGAACAAGATAAAAGATAACTAGAAGAACATGGAAGACAACTAGTAAAAGAAGTTAAAAGACAATTAGTAGAAGATGAAAGACTACTAGTGAAACATGAAAGACCACCAGCTGAAATACAACTAGAAGAAGATGAAAGACAACCAGTAGAAGATAAAAGACAACCAGTAGATAGTGGAAAGACAACTAGAAAATGATGAAAGACAACCAGTAGAACATGAAAAATAACTAGTAGAAAAAGATGAAAGAAAAATAGTTGAAAATGAAAGACAACCAGTGGAACATGAGAGACCACCAGTAAAAGATGAAAGACATCTAGAAGAAGATGAAAGACAACTAGAGTAAGATGAAAGACGATCAGTAAAATATAAAAGACAAGTAGTAGAACAAGATGAAAGACAACTAGTAGTAGATGGGAGACAACTAGAAGAAGATGAAAGACAACTAGTAGAAGAGGAAAGACAACTAGAAGAAGAAGAAAGACTATGAGTAGAATATGAAAAACAACTTGTAGAAGATGAAAGACAAATAAAAGAAGATAAAAAATAACTTGAAGAAGTAGAAAGACAACCAGTAGAAGATGAAATACAACTAGAAGAAGATAAAATACAACTAATAGTAGATGAAAGATAACAAGTACACATGAAAGAGAACCAACTAGTACAGGATGAAAGATAACTAGTAGAACATGAAAGATAACTAGTCGAGGATGAAAGACAACGGGAAGAAGATGAATAGATAACTAGTACAACATGAAAGACAACCAGTTAAGACAACCAGAAGAAGATGAAAAACAACTAGTAAAATATGAAAGACTGTAGCAGAAGATGAAAGACAACAAGTACAACATGAATGACAACCAGTTGTAGATGAAACAGAACCATTACAAGATAATAGATAACTTGAAGAAGATGAAAGACAACCAGTTGTTAATAATTGGTTTGAAACACTTGAAGAGGCTTGCCAATACTATAAACTTTTGGAAAGCAGTCTGGTTTTGGGGTTTTCAAAAGATAAAATCACAAGAATAAAGACCTGAGCCAGCACTATACATTAGCATGCAACAAGTGTAGGAAGCCTAAAAAAAGTAATGAGGGTCATATCCCAAAGGGGAGGAGGGCTGGGACAGGTTGTAAGGCATGTATGAAGTTAAAAAATACTGATATTATTGGAGGATGGGTAGTCGTCGAAGTTTATCTGGAGCACAACCATGTTTTACAACCCAAATCTGCCTTTCTAATTTCGGGTTACCGATATATTCCAAAGAGATTACAGGATCTATTGGATTTTCATGAATAACAAGGTTTGCCTATCTCTATTAATATAAATTTGGTAATAAAAGGTGCTGGTGCATATCTAAGGTGTCCTTTTATAAAGAAGGATGCACGAAATCATATAGATAAATACAGGAGGAAAAAATTACAAACACTTAGAGGAGACAACTGTTATTTGATCTTTGAGTACTTTGAAAACAAGCAAAAGAGTGATAAGAACTTTTTCTATGCTTATTATTGTACAAGAGATAGTCGTTTATGGAACATCTTTTAGTCTGATGGTATAAGTCGTGCAGCTTACAAGTATTTCCATGACGTTATTGTTTTGGATGCAACCTACTTGACCAACAGGTAATAATCTAATAATTATGATAAATTTTCTTTTTTTCTTTTTTTGTTGTGGTATACTTGGTATGATCAATTCATACATATGTTATTAATGTGAATGTTTGATATGTTTGACATGAAAATATAATAGTTGTGGTATGAATACTTGGTGTTTGTAATTCATGTTATATGGTAGGCATAATACATTGTTCAGGTGGTATGAACACTTTTAATTTATGTGATACATATTTACAATAGTTTATATCAGTACTTTTAATTTATGTGTCAGGTATGATATGTCACTCGTATTATTTGTCGGCGTTAATCATCATGGCCATACTATCATCTTTGCTTGTGCATTGATTGGAAGGGAAAGTGAAGAAGATTACAAATGGTGCATGAAACGGTACAAACACTCTTATATTTGGTTATCAATGCAAAAATACTTAGGTATGAATACTAATTATGAGAAGTTGCTGCTCAATTAATAAATATTTATAAATTGTTTACTTGTAGGTTTTTGGAATGTATGAATAATGTAAAATCAGGTGGTGTACTAACTGATCAATGTCTAAGCATTGAGTTAGGTGTTAGACATGTTTTTGGTGTAGAAACTGTTTGTAGGTATTGCTCCTGGCATATATTGCACAAACTACCCACAAAACGGGGACATGTGAATAACAAGAGTGAGAAAACAAAGTGGGTAAAGTCTGTTGTATATGATTCGCATACTACACATGATTTTGAGGAAAAATGGGTAACACTAATTGATAAAGTGGGGAAGCAAAATGATGCATGGTTCAAAGGAATTTATGCAATGAGAGATAAGTGGGTGCCAGCATTTTTGAGTACCCAATTTTGGGCTGGTATGACTACTACACAACGGGTGGAGAGCATGAATGTATTCCTCAATAGTTATTTGACAATGAGAGAAAGTCTTAAGGATTTTGTTCACAATTTTGAAGAAGCTCTAGAGAATATTTGGCAAAGAGAAAATACGGATGATCATGATTCAAAGTTTCGAGCCCATAGAGTGAATTCTGAATTACCAATGGAGTATCAGTACCAAAGTACCTTTTAGATATTTTGAGGATCATAAAGATTGGGACTATTGCAATGACAGTTTATTCATTGATCCTGATTTTCCTGAATTAACTCAAAAACTTCCATTGGCAAAAAAATTATTGGAATATGCAAATAGAGATCTGGTGAGTGATAGAGTGAACAACATACTTGATGCTTAGGTTAATAGGTATTTTAATTGTATTATTGGAGATGATGACTACCCATTTAAGAACAATGCTGCCAATTTGTTTATGCTCCCAAATCACTTCAGAGATTTATTGTACTCCAGTAACAATATTGGTCTTGAGGTATGATAATTACTTTGCAACTAACTGTACATTTTAATTTTTAAAACATTTGCTTGAAAACATAGGTAGAAATATTTGAAATGCTAGATATGAATACTTGGAAAACTTCATTAATAACTAGTAATAGTTGTAACCATTAATAACTATCTTGAAAACATAAGTAGCAATATTTGATCTGATAGATATGAATATTTTCTTATTTAACATTGCAGGTAGTTGAGATTGCTGCCTTCCTCCTTCAAAGGGACACACCTGTGAAAAATAATGAGGAATGGTTTTATCTGACAGGAAAAACTTTGGTAATTATTTTTATAAGTTTTTTTTATTTTACTTTAGAAAAATATGAATAAATTTGAAATAATTTATACTATTTTTTGTATTATTTTGTAGGATATGGGACCTACCACTTCATTCATGAAATTATTCTGTGCACAACCACATTTGTTTTCTGAGCAATTTAAAAGGGCAAAATGGCTATTTGTGCCATTGTGTGCTCTGGGACATTGGATTCTTGCAACAATTGATTTGAAAAACAAAAAAATTCAGCTGTACAGCACCGGAAGATCAAGAGGGAAACATGTATTGGTTCAATCCACATATTAACACAATGCACTCAGTCAAATATTTCTTGTCTTGGAAGCTAGGTGAGTACTATTATGTATTCTCAGTAGATGTATGAATATTTTCAGTGTCCTTGTATGACTTCAATGCTTATATTGTTTTTGATAGCAATATTGTTGTATTAATATACACTTGTTCGCACAAAAGTGTATCACAAAGTTTTAGTACAGCAAGCTGTACCTTTTAAATCTGGAATTAACTTCCGACTAAGACTGCAAGTGCACAATCCTATCCAATAGTTTAGTCAGGTATCGATCCACAGGACGGTTCAAATCTAAACTGGACTCTACTTAAATTAATT
The DNA here is from genome assembly GCA_011114355.1 of Carex littledalei. Taxonomy (NCBI): domain Eukaryota; kingdom Viridiplantae; phylum Streptophyta; class Magnoliopsida; order Poales; family Cyperaceae; genus Carex; species Carex littledalei. The sequence goes on from CM022082.1 coordinate 15,400,215, forward strand.
AAGTACTAGAAGTTGGAAAATATTGGTTTGGTTTTTTTAATTTCCTAAATTCAATAGCAATAATTAAAATGACAGAAAGTAAAATTTGGTTTTTATCAGATATAAAAAGGCGTTTCCAGGGGTTTCGATCTCATCTTCAACTCTGCCTCTTGGCACCAGACGCGACTCGTGTATTTTCATACGCGGCCCGCGTGGAAGACGCGACCTGCGTACTCTCATACGCGGCCCGCGTGGCCCTTGAGTGAATACAGCATGCGTCTGTTTCTGCGTTGTTTCTTTGTGTAAGGTTATATCGACCGTACCTAATGTTCCTAAACCTCAACTCTCGTTTGTTGGCTTAATAAACTTGGTAACGGAATGCAATTTCACCTTCTTAGGTTTCCAACCCTAAACTCTCGTTTATTGGTATTCAACCTAAGTTATTTGTCCGGTTTACTAAAGGTATCCACCACCTCTCGATAAATGGAAAAGTTCACCTCTCAGTTACTATTTGGTCTCGTCTCACGGCTCGAAAACCTACCTCAGATACTTAGTCTGGTTGAAAGAAACATCAAGGCCAAAATACTAGAAAAGATGCTATAGACATCTAACAGTAAACAACAAGAATCATTCAATCAACTTCAACAAAGCAATTAAAATAGTACTCAAACAAATAAACACAAACATCAACACAGATTCAAACAACATGCATAATAAAACAGAGTATCCGACTACATCGTAACCCTAGAAACTAAATAAACTACTCAGACATAGTCAAAAAGCAAATAAAACAAATAAAGATAAAGGAGTTCATAGAAAAACTAGAAGAACGATGAAGATTCGTCGCAAAACTCTCGTTCAGCTCCTCTCTTCTTCGTCTCCCAGCCAGCCGTCTCTCCTCACCCTAGGAATTGTCCTCCTGCTCCAGCATAAGCTCTCAGGTGCAAGAAATCCCATCTTATAGCTTTTCTGGCCGACCTTCTTTCAATTAGCCTCTGTTTCCAATTCTGCTTCTGTTTCTGGAAAAGTCTGACGCGACCCGCATCGGATGTGACGCGGCCTGTGTTCCTGTGTCTTTGGCTCAGTTTGTAAATCTTCTTGCAAGCTTTCTGAAAAGTGGTCATACACTCAAAACGGAGTTACGAGTCAAAAGTTATGACTGTTTTAAGTTCGGGTGCTGAAATTTCAGCATCATATGGATGGTGTCCTGGTCGTGTCTGTGGTCAGGCAGAGGGTTGTACGGTCCGCATAAGAAGGTACACGGACCGTGTATAAACCTTCGAATTCTAGATTCTTCCTCGGTTTCGCCCGTTTTCTGCAAAGTAAGAACAAATGCGCAGCAGTACCACATTCTAGAGATATTCAATGAAATAAACACGATTTGACAGTTTTAGGCACAGGTTTTGGTACATAAATTGGTCGGAATTATAGGTCAAATAACGAGACATCAACACTTATCTGCAATTATTATTTTATGTGTTAATTAAGGGATGAAGAATGAAATAATGTTGAGTATATATATATACTTGGGTGGATTGTCCACACCAAGAAGGTTCAAATGACTGCGCTATTTTTATTATTCGAATAATGGACTGCCTCAGTAGAAATGTGCCATTTGATTTTGATCAGGTTATTTTTGTTATTTTACCTTTTCAAATTTATATGATTTGATTAAGTTTAATTCTTTTTGTTAACTAATTTTTTTTGTGTTCAAAATGTCAGGTCATGATAAGGAAGGAGCGTCTCCTTCTCACTTTTCGTATTCTGGTTGACGATAGGAACGATTTAAGATTTGCACCTAATATGTGATTTGTAAACTGCTCAAACTGATGCTTGGGGAAACTGAAATTGAAAATGTCATTTGGTTGTTAACCGTGATCGGAGAAACTGTGATATTTTGTTGTTATATGGTGGGGCAAAATGGTAAACTGCCATTTGTTTATTTTGTTCTTAAAAAAGCTTTTGGTAAACTGTCAGTTGTTTCAGTAAACTGTGATATTTTGTTATTATATGGTTGGGCATCTTTGGCTGGTTAATAGCTTTGATATTGATGGTTGTAAACAATACTGTCTTGTTTTAATATATTGTCATGAATTTGTCATAATATTTTCTTGTATATTTATTTTAAAAATTTATTTTTACATTAATATGCTTACATCAATGCATAGGTATGAATACTTAAGATATTCTCACGCATGTTGTGAATACAAATGCTAATATGATTACTATTATCTAATACATATCAAAAAATTTAAAGACAAATTTTTGTTCATAAGAATACACACTTTCACACCTCAGTAATTAGTTATGAATTCTTGATATGATAGAGATCCTTCTAGATTCCCATTTATACGTCGTTATTATTCCCATTTACATATTGGGTACAAGATTTGTAGTGGTCCCCCGTTACATACTCTTTATGTTATTTGAAAAATAATTTGTCACATATATATGCGTACTTTACTTTGTAGGTATGAATACTTTACATTTACGTATATGAATTAATTTAAATGAATGTAGCGCTGAAAGTGTGATCTGCATGACTTTTTGCGGTTGTGGTCCCAATCCAGTCGGTCGCTTTCAAGAGACGTTTGCGGTCCCCAATCCAGGTTAATGTCGCTTTCAGGAGTCGTTAGCGATCCTCCCTGGTCGTTACTGGTCCCCAAAAGTAGTGGTCCCCAAATGTTATGATCCCTCCAGTTACTCTGTTTTTTGCAAATACCATACAACATAAATATTCCAACTTCATTGCGTAGGTATTAATACCTTAAATTTTAGTGATGAGTACATGTTTGACAAAATTTGAAATATGCAACTTGTGCTGGTAGTAACTGTAATTAGCGCGTTAGTTAGTGGTCTCCGGTCGTATTTTGCGCGTCAGTTAGCAGGGGGACGTTTAGGGGACAGAATGACGGGTACTGTTAGTCAGTCCCATTTTTAAATGATTCATATTTTTTTATCTGATGATTATGCTATATAAAATTAAAAGATAAACTTATCAAATTAATTACAATCTAAAAAAAAATTATATGATCATTTTTTATTCATCATAACCCCCTCACACAAAACTGATGTCAAATTAGTTGGTTGGGATTATGTAGATGTCCTAACTAATGTTGGATGTTATTTGCAAATACAAGGATAATTATTTATGTTGTGTTAGATCAATATCAACGCACAATCAAACTATTTAGACTCCTACTGTCTACTGATCTTGTGATCAAATATTAAACCACAAGCAACACATGCATATATATTCTTCTTCTTTTATATTGAACACGATTCTATATAGAACTTTAAATGTCCAATTTGCAGAACGGAAAAAGATGGTTATCAAAATGGTTACATATTCAATATGAAACTCATTTCGCAACAATGATACGGCAATTTTAAAGAAGTGTAACTTCAACCGATATATATACATATTAAATACAAACATTGAAAAATAATTATATCGTACCTCCTTTTCTAATCGTCCAATATATCGTCTCCGCCTCAATCTTCATAAGTATAAATATTTGGAAAATAAAATTTTAATTAATATTTGAAAAATAAGATATTAATACTTTGATGTGCTGCTTTCCTTTTTCGAATCTCAGGCGATTTATTGGCGATTTTGAGGCAATTTGTCCCGATCTCTCATCTCTGACTTTGGCAATCTCTCATCTCTAATAAAAATAGTTGATCCCATAGGTATAAATTCTTGGAAAATAAGATATTAATACTTGAGAAAATAAGATACTAATACTTTAATGTATAACTTGATATGATCAAACACCTGAAGATTAATTTGTAAAAGAATTAAATTTTGATTGGACATGTAGGTAAATATGTATAAAAAATATATACACTACAAATATAAATACTTAAAAATAAGATATTAATAATTGTAATATTTGATATTAATACTTTTAAACGTCATGCAGTGTTTTTATGTTGCTCACATGTAGTTTGAGTGGTCCCTCTCTCTAAAAACGTGTATGGTCTCTCCATGTAGTTTGAGTGGTCCCCCCAGATTTTTATGGTGCGGGGATGTCTAGAGAATTTGGTTGCAAGGAATAATTATTTACGTAAAATTGTTCATCTCATAAGTATAAATATTTCCGTAGATAGGGTAAAATAGTTGAGAATGACAATATTAATACTTTTAGAAAATAAATTCAGTGTTAGAGTTTTGTGGTCCCCCAGGTAGTTATGGCCTCCCCATGCAGTTATGGTGTGGGGGCGATTTGGAAATTCTTGTGTGGGGACTGTTATCAGCTTCCTACATTTAAATATAGAAATAATAAATCACTGTAAAAGTATATACATTGTAAAAAATAATGGATGTATTTTTTTTTTGTTCGAAACACTTTTAACATATATAGTCTTAATTATTTAAACATTATACGATTCGTATTAATTAATTTCACACGAACACTTGATTTACAAAATGATTTAAATTTGTATAGTACTAAATCGGCCATGTATATATAATATCAAGTTTTGATAAGGCAGATATAATTGAGTTTTGACAAGTCCTTGCAAAACCTCCGTACGTGCCAAAATAGTAGATATTCCAATCCTTAGACCTGGCTTTGCGCTTATGCTAGCTTTATTTTCTTTTTCTTTTTATGAACGGATATGCCTATATGGTGATCAGCCTACACCTTTTGTCTATAAATAATTGAGCATTTAAAGTCACCCTGCCAAGTGCAAGGACAATGCTAAAGAGAGCAAGGTGACATTAGCTCTGTCCACAGCACATACTACCTTTTCATTATTATACTGATCAAGAAGCCAAAAATAATAAACCTCACCTAATGGAGACTAGAGAATCAAACCTTGCACCAAGTGATTTTCCCACGAAGGACGTCCAGCCGAATTCTTCACCTCCTCTAGAATGCATAGTGACTGTGCTAAGCATCGATGGTGGCGGCGTTAGGGGAATCATTCCGGCCAAAATTCTTGAATTTCTTGAAAAAAAGCTACAGGTGAGTTAGCGATCGATTCTATGGGATGTGTGTGGGTGCGTGTGCACACGTGAGTGTATGTTATTTTTACCATAAGCAGGAACTCAAGTTCATTCAACAGGAAGATTTAGTTTTTGTTTCACACCTCAAGAACAGAAATATTGTTAGTCCAAGATGTTAATTCTGCCTACTTTTCTCAATCAATCGGTTGCTATTAATTATTTTGTTGCTTGCATTATTAGGAAATTGATAAGGAAGACACAAGAATTGCAGATTACTTTGATCTGATTGCCGGAACTAGTACTGGAGGTTTAATGACTACTATGCTCGCCGCACCGGGTCCTGACGATAAACCACTGTTCTCTGCTAAACAGATTGTAGAGTTTTACAGAGAGCACTCTCCAAAGATTTTCCCTAGTATGTGGTACGTACCTCAGCACTTTAGCACTTCATCAAAATATGACAAGAATGAAATGGTAGTAATTAACTTGTTATACATCAATAAGTGTGCAATCTAATATTATGTACTCTCGTTTTAGGTGCGGTTTTTTGGGCTTTGTGAGAAGCCTCTTTGGTCCGAGATACACAGGCAGGTACCTTCGCGACATAATTGAAAAAAAACTCAAAGAGACAAGAATCAGTGAGACACGAACTTATATTGTCATTCCTACTTTTGATATAAAGCTCCTTCAGCCAGCCATCTTCTCCACGTCTGAGGTACCTCGTAGCGTTTCTCTTTTCTATACGATATACAAAGTTCACACACACGCCACACAGAGCAGTGTATCATGTCATTTATATTCCATTGTTTGTAGGGGAGGAAGAACAAATTAAAGGATGCTCGCCTATCAGACATTTGCATTAGTACATCTGCAGCTCCAACATTTTTCCCTGCTCACAATTTCAAAATAAAGGATGATTCTAACGGCGAACCTCCTCGGGAGTTTCATCTTATTGATGGAGGTGTTGCAGCAAATAATCCGGTGGGCTAATTTTTTCTAGTAAATCATGGCACCATATTGTACTTAGCTAGGTACATTTTTAGTGAGTTACATTACCAACAAGTTATTCTATTCTTATTTTATTTTTATTTTCTTTAAAAGTAGACCCTTCTTGCAATTAACCAAGTGAGAAGAAGAATGATCCTAGACAGAGATAACAACTCGAATGTGAAGGCGGTCGATTACGGGAAGCTTTTCATCCTCTCATTGGGTACTGGATCGGCAGCACCAGATCAGAATTATGAAGCACCTCAAGTGGCCAAGTGGGGTATGTTTCGTTGGTTTTACAGCAACGGCAAAAGTCCTCTGATGGAGGCCTTCAATCAAGCAAGCTCTGATATGGTAGATATCCATGTGCATGCTCTTTTTCAGGAATTAGATAAGCAGGATAACTACTTCCGTATACAGGTAATCATTTAATACACAGTAATTGCTTTTCCAAGAAAGATTAGGAGTTATGGATCGACACATGCTACGAATTCAAATCTCTATTGTTAAAGTTCAAATAGTTTATCCGAACCGTTAAAATATGACCCCTATATATATATATATATGAACATGTGTATGGAGATCAAATTTTATAATTTTTGATTTTTTTTTTACTTTTTTAAGATTGGTAGAAAATGATTAAAACCAAATATTAGTCCAGAATTTTTAGATCAGGTGATTTTATACCAATATAAAAATTATAATTAAGTTATAAGAAATATAAAATTTTGTCTCCAAGAACATTTTTATATGGAGTTCATGTTGAGTGGTCCGAATCGACTGTTTGGACTTCATAAAAACGAATATATGAGTCCATAGTACATAAGGACTGCTTTGTAATATATACATATTACCATAGCCTCACTCAAAGTGTAGATTATTATTACTTGATTTCTATCATGCATGCATGGAGGAAAAAGTCATCCTTAATTCTGGAGAAATTAATTTGTAGGATGATAAGTTGAAGGGTGACACGGCATCACTTGATGTTTCGTCAAAGGCCAACTTACAAGAACTTGAGAAAATTGGGGATGGACTACTTAAGAAACCTGTGTCAAGAGTCAACCTGGAGAAGGGCATCTTTGAACCAGTGGAATTTGAAGATTCCAAAAATAAAGACAAGACCAAAACCAACGAAGAACAACTAACCAATTTTGCTAAGAAACTCTCAGCCATCCGCAAAGCAAAATTGCAAAAATTGAAGAAAGTCAAAAAGGAAGCGTCATTGGTGCATTGGGATACAGTTGTTGCATTGCATGAAGCTAAATAGTCTAAAGTAGGTGGTTCAAGGCGTGTATGAAGGGCTTCTTTCTCAAAAACTAAAATAAAAATGTGTGTTAATTATATGCTGTTTGGAAATAATAATTAAGGATTTTGTAAGTTCCTGTGTTGCATACTTAGTGCTATGTCTTTCTATTGTCTTTCATTTATTTTTATTTTTATTTCTAGCTAGTTGGTATATTTCCATGCATGAGATACTACGGTGTCACATATTTTGCTACCATATTTCACTTCCATCACTGTACGCGGGCCCCACGTGATCAAACTATGAATGAATTTTTTCATCAAATATCAGTCAATGTAGGAGCAATAGAAGAGCATTTATATATTTTAAACACTTCCTATTTTTTCTCAATATATGTCATATTGTCCCAAGAAGATATGCACATTCAGATGACCACCTTTTTTCCTCACTAAAGTAATAACATGTGGTAGTTTACAAACTTTTGGAAAAAAAAGTATTGGGGTTTGACTATGACTAATCATCGAGAGTACTTAATTAACTAATTTTCATCAATATATTGATTTCATATTTATAGATTAAAAGCAATAAAATTCAAACTATCATGAAAACATATTTTATTAAATTCCTCCACTTTTGACCCTCACACTTCCGCAACCAACAATTTCAAGGGACGATTAAAGCACAGATGCTTGCCAATATATTATTGACCCCCGCTATACTGTAAGTATGTCATGTTAGAAATTTATACTACTACAAGAATATGTGAGTATTTATGAGGATAAAAGTACTTAACATCATCAGTATTTTCACAGATACTTTCATTAGTAATAGTAATAATAGCAATTTGTATCGTCTTATTTTCGGCAATAGTCATTTGTCATCCTTACTAATATTCACATATTCTTATAACAATTTACAATGATTTGCAGATACTCACATATGCTTATAATAATTTACAATGATTTGCAGATACTCACATATTCTTATAATAATTTACAATGAATATTCACTTTACCATGTGTTCCTATGATTTTCTAATTGTATTTGGGTTGCTATAGTTGTCCCTGTTATTGTTATTCTGTCACCTAATTGCCATTTGGTAGTTAACAAATTGGAAATAGCTACCAACTAAGGTTCCAAATAGCGCACTATAGCATTTTTGGACCATAAAAGTTATCGCTATTGGCGCCATAGCACGCTCTAGTGACGCAATATGACAATAGCGTCATTTTTTTAGCCGTTCCACTATTATGCGATAAATGCTATTTAAACCTTTGCTACTTATAACAATTGCATTTGCAGTGAAGGGAAGAAATTAGGAATGTAGTGTTTGCTTCATCGACCCGCCTGTATAGAAATAGTACTGTTTCCTGTACGTTTTAGACCGAGTCTAACAATATAGTTTCCAGCAAAAGTACTTGAGACGTCAGAATTTGTGCCCGCTCCAATTTGTTTGGTCATTTGTCTATCGTGTACGTCAATGTCATATCTCCATTCTCTGTTGTTTTTCATTTTGTCTTTGCATTGGAATATTCCTCCTCTAGGTCTCAATCTGTCACTGTACAGAGCATTTGGTACCTTCCTCACCATTCACCATTATATTAATTTTGTTCTCCTGCCACCAATTTCAATGGATTATTTTTAAAAAATATAATTAAAAAAATATTTTTACCAAACCAACATGACACATTTTTTTTACAAAAATCATAAGAATCGAATTGCCAATTCGGTCCGCTTGCTTTTTTTTTTTGGGACCGAAATGGCAATTCGGTCCCTGTTGATTTCACAGTGTTTCAAGAACAACATCACAGAAAATCCGAAAAGGGGCTGGACTGAGATGCCAATTCGGTCCCCGGTTTTTTTAGCTGGGACCGAAATGACAATTCGGTCCCCTTAGAATTTTTTCCCCTACCCGCGGCGCCTCTTCCCTTCTTCCTTTCTTCTTTCTCCTTTCCCTTCTCCTTTCTTCTTTCCACCCGAGACAGCCCAAATTTTTTTTGTAACACTCTCAAAATTTGATTATTTTTTATTCTAATCACATATTTTAGTATAATTTTGAGAGGAGAACAAGAAAAACTTCAGATCTACAAGTTTAGTTAGGTATGTTGTTTAACTTTTAATTAGAAAAAAAAAATCTGAATTTTATATTTTTTTGTAGTATAAAAAAGTAAGTGTAAAATTATTTAGTTTGTATATAGAGTAATTTAGTTTTTATCATGTAGTACAAATAAATTGTATAATGATTTAGTTTATTGTAGTGTAATTTATATTTTTTTAGTGTAATTTTAGTAATTATAGAATGGTTAAGTTTGCATGTAGAGTAATTTTGCTCATATTTTTTTTTAAATGTAGAATTATTTAGTTTTTTTTAGTGTATTGTAGTGTAATTTAGATTTTTTTAGTGTAATTTTAGTAATTGTAGAATGGTTTAGTTTGCATGTAGAGTAATCTTGCTCATAATTTTTTTTTCAATAAATATAGAATAATTTAGTTTTTGTAGTGTATTGTAGTGTAATTTAGATTTTTTTAGTGTAATTTTAGTAATTGTATAATGGTTTAGTTTGCATGTAGAGTAATTTTACTTTTATTATGTAGTATAAATAAATTGTATAATGATTGTAGGGCGCAGAAAGTTGCACAACGGTGGAAGGTGTGTGCATGTGTTAAAAATGTCTCAGGGTTCAATGCTCTCAATTTTAAGACATGGAGAGAACATCGAACTCGAAACATTCATTTCTTTCTACAATTCCTTCTGGTTCACCCTCGATGGACCTACTGTTCATAATCAGTCTATCGAGAGAGTTTAATGATTGTGGGGACATTTAACTCCCAACGGGCGCAAGCCCCCGCTGTTAATTACATCAGATGACCCTTCCAAGCCATACTGGATACCTCATCCATTCCGGGATTTGGGACCTATTTTATGTGAATTGAATAATGGGGCTAAAAGGGAACTCATATATTAACTTTGGTTTTGATTTGATTCACTATATGTTTGGACATGTGTATGTGTGTGATTTTATATTAAGATAATGTTTATTGTATTTTAGAATAGAAATTTGGATATTTGAGAAATATATATACACTGTTTATTTACATTGGATTTATGACTTATTCATTTACATTTTTATTGAAAAAGGGTATTTTGGTCATTTCAGGATTTGACTGATACTTGAACATGTTTAATTTTGATTTAGAAACATGAAGAATTCAATTTGGGTTCATTTGGAAGTGGTTTGAGTCAATTTGGACTTAAGATGGAAGAGTTATGCTTGAAAAGGACCAAGAAGGACCTATTTGTAAATATTTATATTTTCTTAGGGGTCTATTTACAAAGCTGGAAGGATGTGAATTCATGATTTGGACTTTAAATGGGGTTTTGTATGAACATTGGGCCTTTAGGGGCTTGTTTGAGAGAGTTTTAAGCTGTTAGGAACTTGTCTGTAAATTTGCAAGGACCTTTCTGTAAGTATTAAAAGTCAAAAAGGCTCTATTTGTAAAAGGGTTTCGATTTAATTGTTTTATTGATTATTTGGGCTTTAAGATTCGCATTTGGGCTTTGAGATGTGTATACCAGATTTTAAGATGTATTTCGGGCTTTAAGATCTGCATAGATATCAAATATGAATATTTGGGCTTTAAGATTAGTGCTGGGTCGTTGGATCTTTAGACATGGCCTCGAGATTCGGTTAACGAGGTTTGAGTTTTTGTTTGGGGGCTGCTGACATATGGGCCTCGCAGAGCAGAGATCCATTATCCATTGGATTTGAATCTCTCTTCGAGATTTGTGCTTTGGTTTAAATTTTCATTTTGGCGCCGGTATCAAACGTTCCAACATGCCTTAATATTCGTGCTTGTTAGATATGAACTAGGTTCCGGCCTTGAGTCTAGGGTTCTGCCCTCCGGCAAACTCCGGCCATGGCAAGGCTGGAAGAGGATGTGGTTTTATGTTGTAATAAGATATTAATAATTGTAATATTTCATATTAATACTTTTAAACATCATGCAGTGTTTTTATGTTGCTCACATGTAGTTTGAGTGGTCCCTCTCTCTAAAAACGTGTATGGTCTTCCCATGTAGTTTGAGTGGTCCCCCCAGGTTTTTATGGTGCAGGGATGTCTAGAGAATTTTGTGCGGAGAATAATTATTTACGTAAAAATTGTTCATCTCATAAGTATAAATATTTCCGTAGATATGGTAAAATAGTTGAGAATGACAATATTAATACTTCTAAAAAATAAATTCAGTGTTAGAGTTTTGTGGTCCCCAGGTAGTTATGGTGGGAGACGAGTCGGAAATTCTTGTGTGGGACTGTTATCATCTTCCTACATTTAAATATAGAAATAATAAATCACTGTAAAAGTATATACATTGTAAAAAATAATGGATGTATATTTTTTTTGTTCGAAACACTTTTAACATATATAGTCTTATTTAACGTGAAATGTACATTATACGATTCGTATTAATTAATTTCACAGACCACTTGATTTACAAAATGATTTAAATTCGTATAGTACTAAATCGGTCATGTATAATATCAAGTTTTGATAAGGCAGATATAATCGAGTTTTGACAAGTCCTTACAAAACCTCCGTGCCAAAATAGTAGATATTCCAATCATTAGACCTGGCTTTGCACTTATGCTAGCTTTATTTTCTTTTTCTTTTTATGAACGGATATGCCTATATGGTGATCAGCCTACACCTTTTGTCTATAAATAGTTGAGCATTTAAAGTCACCCTGCCAAGTGCAAGGACAATGCTAAAGAGAGCAAGGTGACATTAGCTCTGTCCACAGCACATACTACCTTTTCATTATTATACTGATCAAGAAGCCAAAAATAATAAACCTCACCTAATGGAGACTAAAGAATCAAACCTTGCACCAAGTGATTTTCCCACGAAGGACGTCCAGCCGAATTCTTCACCTCCTCTAGAATGCATAGTGACTGTGCTAAGCATCGATGGTGGCGGCGTTAGGGGAATCATTCCGGCCAAAATTCTTGAATTTCTTGAAAAAAAGCTACAGGTGAGTTAGCGATCGATTCTATGGGATGTGTATGGGTGCGAGTGCACACGTGAGTGTATGTTAGTTTTACCATAAGCAGGAACTCAAGTTCATTCAACAGGAAGATTTAGTTTTTGTTTCACACCTCAAGAACAGAAATTGTTAGTCCAAGATGTTAATTTTGCCTACTTTTCTCAATCAATCGGTTGCTATTAATTATTTGTTGCTTGCATTATTAGGAAATCGATAAAGAAGACACAAGAATTGCAGATTACTTTGATCTGATTGCCGGAACTAGTACTGGAGGTTTAATGACTACTATGCTCGCCGCACCGGGCCCTGACAAAAAACCACTGTTCTCTGCTAAACAGATTGTAGAGTTTTACAGAGAGCACTCTCCAAAGATTTTCCCTAGTATGTGGTACGTACCTCAGCACTCTAGCACTTCATCAAAATATGACTTGGTAGTAATTAACTTGTTATACATCAATAAGTGTGCAATCTAATATTATGTACTCTCGTTTTAGGTGCGGTTTTTGGGGCTTTGTGAGAAGCCTCTTTGGTCCGAGATACACAGGCAGGTACCTTCGCGAGATAATTGAAAAACAACTCAAAGAGACAAGAATCAGTGAGACACGAACTAATATTGTCATTCCTACTTTTGATATAAAGCTCCTTCAGCCAGCCATCTTCTCCACGTCTGAGGTACCTCGTAGCATTTCTCTTTTCTATACGATATACAAAGTTCACACACACGCCACACAGAGCAGTGTATCATGTCATTTATATTCCATTGTTTGTAGGGGAGTAAGAACAAATTAAAGAATGCTCGCCTATCAGACATTTGCATTAGTACATCTGCAGCTCCAACATTTTTCCCTGCTCACAATTTCAAAATAGAGGATGATTCTAACGGCGAACCTTGGGATTTTCATCTTATTGATGGAGGTGTTGCAGCAAATAATCCGGTGGGCTAATTTTTTCTAGTAAATCATGGCACCATATTGTACTTAGCTAGGTACATTTTTAGTGAGTTACATTACCAACAAGTTATTCTATTCTTATTTTATTTTTATTTTCTTTAAAAGTAGACCCTTCTTGCAATTAACCAAGTGAGAAGAAGAATGATCCTAGAAAGAGATAACAACTCGAATGTGAAGGCGGTCGATTACGGGAAGCTTTTGATCCTCTCATTGGGTACTGGATCGGCAGCACCAGATCAGTATGTAGCACCTGAAGTGGCCAAGTGGGGTATGTTTCGTTGGTTTTACAGCAACGGCAAAAGTCCTCTGATGGAGGCCTTCAATCAAGCAAGCTCTGATATGGTAGATATCCATGTGCATGCTCTTTTTCAGGAATTAGATCGGCAGGATAACTACTTCCGTATACAGGTAATCATTTAATACACAGTAATTGCTTTTCCAAGAAAGATTAGGAGTTATGGATCGACACATGCTATGAATTCAAATCTCTATTGTTAAAGTTCAAATAGTTTATCCGAACCGTTAAAATATGACCTCTATATATATATATATATGAAAATGTGTATGGAGACCAAATTTTACAATTTTTGAATTTTTTTTACTTTTTTGGATTTGTAGAAAATGATTAATATCAAATATTAGTCCAGAATTTTTAGATCGGGTGATTTTATACCAATATAAAAATTATAATTAAGTTATAAGAAATAAAATTTTGTCTCCAAGAACATTTTCATATGGAGTTCATGTTGAGTGGTCCGAATCGATTGTTTGGACTTCGAAAAAACGAATATATGAGTCCATTGTACGTAAGGACTGCTTTGTAATAAAGTGTAGATTATTATTACTTGATTTCTATCATGCATGCATGGAGGAAAAAGTCATCCTTAATTCTGGAGAAATTAATTTGTAGGATGATCAGTTGAAGGGTGACACGGCATCACTTGATATTTCGTCAAAGGCCAACTTAGAAGATCTTGAGAAAATTGGGGATGGACTACTTCAGAAACCTGTGTCAAGAGTCAACCTGGATAAGGGCATCATTGAACCAGTGAAATTTGAAGATTCCAAAAATAAAGAAAAGACCAAAACCAACGAAGAACAACTAATTAATTTTGCTAAGAAACTCTCAGACATCCGCAAAGCAAAATTGGAAAAATTGAAAAAGTAAAAAAGGACATGTGGAATGACAGGGCTTCGCCTTCGTTGGAGCATTGGGATACAGTTGTTGCATTAAGCAAAATAGTCTAAAGTAGGTGGTTCAAGGCGTGTATGAAGGGCTTCCTTCTCAAAAAATAAAATAAAAATGTGTGTTAATTATATGCTGTTTGGAAATAATAATTAAGGATTTTGTAAGTTCCTGTGTGGCATACTTAGTGCTATGTCTTTCTATTGTCTTTCATTTTTTTTTTAATTTCTAGATAGTTGGTATATTTCCATGCATGAGGTACTACGATGTCACATATTTTGCTACCATATTTCGCTTCCATCACTGTACGCGGGCCCCACGTGATCAAACTATGAATGCATTTTTTCATCAAATATCAGTCAATGTAGCAGCAATAGAAGAGCATTTATATATTTTAAACACATTCAGATGACCACCTTTTTTCCTCACTGAAGTAATAACATGTGGTAGTTTATAAACTTATTTTGGAAAAAAAATATTGGGGTTTGACTATGACTAATCATCGAGAGTACTTGATTAACTAGTTTTCATCAATATATTGATTTCATATTTATAGATTAAAAGCAATAAAATTCAAACTATCATGAAAACATATTTTATTAAATTCCTCCACTGTTGACCCTCACACTTCCACAACCAACAATTTCAAGGGACGATTAAAGCACAGATGCTTGCCAATATAATATTGACCCCCGCTATACTGTAAGTATGTCACGTTAGAAATTTATACTACTACAAGAATATGTGAGTATTTATGAGAATAAAAATACTTAACATTATCAGTATTTTCGCAGATACTTTCATTAGTAATAGTAATAATAGTAATTTTTGTCGTCTTATCTTCAGCAATAGTCATTTGTTATCCTTACTAATATTCAAATATTCTTATAATAATTTACAATGAATATTCACTTTACCATGTGTTCCTATGATTTTCTAATTGTATTTGGGTTGCTATAGTTGTCCCCGTTATTTTTATTTTGTCACCTAATTGTCATTTGGTAGTTAACAAAATGGAAATAGCTACCAACCAAGATTCTAAATAACGCGCTATAGTGTTTTTGGACCATAAAAAAGTTATCGCGCTATTGGTGCTATAGCATGCTATAGTGATCCAATATGACAATAGCATCATTATTTTAGCTGTTCCGCTATTATGTGATAAATGATATTTAATCTTTTGCTAGTAACAATTGCATTTGCAGTGATGGGAAGAAATTTGATATATAATGTTTGCTTCATCGACCCGCCTGTATAGAAATAGTACTGTTTCCTGTACCTTTTAGACCGAGTCTAACAATATAGTTTCCAGCAAAAGTACTTGAGACGTCAGAATCTGTTCCCGTTCCAATTTGTTTGGTCATTTGTCTATCGTGTACGTCAATGTCATATCTCCATTCTCTGTTGTTTTTCATTTTGTCTTTTACATTGGAATATACCTCCTCTCGGTCTCAATCTGTCACTGTACAGAGCATTTGGTACCTTCCTCACCATTCACCATTATCACTATATATTAATTTTTTTCTCCTGCCGCCAATTTCAATGGATTATTTTTAAAAACATAATTAAAAAAAATATTTTTACCAAACCAACATGATTGATTTTTTTACAAAAATCATAAGAACTGAATTGCCAATTCGGTCCGCTTGTTTTTTTTTTTGGGACCAAAATGGCAATTCGGTCCCTGTTGATTTCATAGCGTTTCAGGAACAACGCCACAGAAAATCAGAAAAGGGCTGGACCGAGATGCCAATTCGGTCCCACAAATAGTAAAAAAATAGTAAAAAACAGTAATTTGTACACAACAGTAAAATCTTCTGGACCATTGGATCAGCAATTTTCAAAGTGGCTTAATAATAGTAAAAAAATTCTAAAAAATGTAAAATTTGGTTTGCAAGTACATATTCATATGGAGATCATGTTGAACGGTTTGGATCGACCGTTAGGATTTTTGAAAACTCAAAAATTGAGCCGTAGCACGGAGGCCCTCTATGCTACGCGTAGCATATTAGCCAGATTCTATATATATATATATATTATTTTCACACGTGGAGAGCCTTTCGCATGTTCCGGAGCTTGGTACAATAACGGTTTGGACCCGCTCATCAATAATAACTAAACTTGAAAATTTTAAGAATAATTTGTCAAATTATGACAAAATTAAAAATAATAAGAGATAAAAATAATAAAGATTGTAGCTGCTTATAAATTGGTTGTGTTTCAACTACTCTTTAAAGTATTTGATGAAAGATGAAACTTGTATCAAATTTCAAATCATTCAAATTACTAATTCTTATTACCTTTTTCCTAAAAGATTGTATGATCAGATGAAGAACAAAGATAGACTATATAATTGAGCAAGAGAGCAATTGCGGTATGGAGAGAGCTCGACGTGTTGTGAAACTTGAATACTTATTGGATCTTAAAAGACCTAGTGACTAGTATTTGAATAATTGAAATTAATGCAATTTTCTTATCTTAACAATGAAATGTTGTTTTTAGCCTTAACAGATATGCATTCTGCTATAAAAAAAAAGGAATAATTACTTCAAACGTGGCCGGTTTATAAAATTTTTTTTGCATAAAGAATGAACCCAGCTTCTTCTAAGAGCAACCGACTGTCATTCTTTTAAGCCTTAACATTGAACATATATATGGATCACCCATATATAATAGGCATCATCTAAGAACCAGTCTTTGATCTAGTAGCAATGATAATGTTCTCCGTATAAGAAGTCACACGTGCGAAATTCGGATAAAAAAATCAATTATAGATATTAAAAATTGAATGGCTTAATCTCTTTGACAAAACAGTCATTCTATAGCGCGTAGCGCCATCAAAAGTTTTGACTTTGAATTCCATATTATTCGAACAATATTATCCACAAAAATCACAGATTAATCAAAATAAAAATAAAAATTTGCTAAAATAATTATGAACCGTATATACTTGCTAAAGCAAGTGGCCATCAAAAGTTCAAGCTTGTGAGTTTTGACTTTTCATGAATTAATTCCTTATACAGTGATTGGTCAAAATCACCAATTCGCAAATCACTACATCGTCATATTTTATATTTTATATTTAATTCAGTTTAATCTTTCTTACTACGGTTCGAACCGAAATATATCTTGATATTTATTTATTTTTATTATTACATGTAATTATGCATGTACTGAATTTTTATTTTTTTATTTTATTTTATCAAACAAATCAGAATTACTTCAGTCGACAAGTTTAATTTCGTTGATTTGGCTATTTTATTTTTCACCAAATAAAATTTTAATTCGATTATAACCAAACCGATTCTTTGAACGCCTCTAGCCGCATAGAAGGTTTCTAGACACTGGTGTGGGCATGGTCCACAAAGGTAAATGGGCTTCGAAAATCGATGGATGTAGGATCCCAGAGACAAAACGACTTGACACAATGAATCAACGGCTCACGCTGTGCAGAGGGCTTCACGCGCATGCAGCTCACACTGAAGAAACGAAGGTAGGTCCTTTTCGGGTGTACAATGAAGCCCATGGGCCGAAAATATCACAGAGTTAACCTTTCTATTCCTTTTGAATAATGTATTGTCATTTTGCTTATTTGAGCTTTCCTTCAACTTGACTTGGCGCGTTCATATCATTTGATTTTTCAAACTATCCCCAGTTTCCCAGAAATAGGTCTTTACTCCAATTAATGCTCTTGACTACTCCCATGCATGACTAATTGTACCTCTTAATTTTCTCCTGCCTATATAATGCAAGAAAGCACACACCTCTCCTCCCACACTACACAACTAAGCAAAGCCAAGAAATTTTTAGAAGTAACATACGCTTCAAGATCTCTATAACCTAGCTAGCTAAAACTTCTCAATTTTTTTCTAGTGCTCGTTCAGAGGTAACAAAATCATCTCTAATGGGTTCGCTAGGAGTGCGCCTTCCGTCAAGCAAAGTGCTAACTAACAGTCTGTCTACACCAAAAACTCCACCATCAACAGGCAACATAGTGACGATACTAAGCATCGATGGTGGTGGCGTTAGGGGACTCATCCCTGCTGCCATCCTTGTATTCCTCGAATCTAAGTTACAAGTAAGTTATCATTTTATTTGGGGATTTAAGTATTATATATAACCGAGTTTGTATTGTGAACTCAAGAAACTAGTTCATCAGATTTATTCATAAATATGGAAATTATTATCAAATATTATCATTTGTACTATCTAAGAAAACAAGTATATATATGACATGGATACCAGTGTTGTTTCTCTAAATGAAAAAAAAAACATATATTACACTCTTTTGTTAGTTTGAGAGCACAAAAATAAATATTATTGTGTGATTATCATCTTCATGCATGGAAAACAAAGCTAGTAAGGTGTGTATAATATATAGATGTATAGTATATTACTATTGAAACACTATCACCCATATATAATAATTAACACTTGGAGCCTACCTAATTTAATAAGACAATTGTAGTAATACAAGTCTGATAAATAAAGATTGAATAATCAACACTTTCACAGCACGAAAATGATGTTTCCCCATGTTGGGAAGATTTTCTTCAATTCTCTTTCATTACTAATTCTATAGAAAACTTGGTAATAAGTACTTCTTGTGCATGTACTTGTAGGAACTTGATGGAGAAGATGCAAGAATTGCAGATTACTTTGATGTGATTTCAGGAACAAGTACCGGAGGTTTAGTGACGACCATGCTTGCTGCTCCTAACGAGCAGAAGAGACCTCTCTTCTCAGCTAAAGATATTATAACCTTCTACAATGAAAACATTCCAAAGATTTTCCCTTCTAGTAGGTATAGCTTATTGACTTATCTTTCCTCTTTCAGAAATAGTTTACTTTCTTAAATGCATGATTCATGGAATATAGATAAATTTGTGCAATATACACAATGATTAGCAACTCTTAATGTAGGAATGGGATTGGAGGCCTGTTAAGCAGTATGTTGGGTCCTAGATACACAGGACAGTACCTTCATAGCAAAATCCGAGAACTGCTCGGTGAAACAAGGCTTCATGATACAGTAACAGAAGTGGTGGTTCCTACATTCGACATTAATTTTCTTCAGCCAACCATCTTCTCTACAAATGAGGTATACATAAAGATATGGCTTATAAAACTTATTTTATTTTTTATTTTTGTTGCTTTGTGCATTTCAATGTGAACCAGCTGAGCTACTTTTAAAAAAGTAAATTTGTAAAATAAATAATGTCAACTAAAGTTTACTTATGAGCTTGATAACATGTAGGCAAAGGTGGATGCATCAAAGGATGCTCTGTTATCGGATGTCTGTATCAGCACTTCTGCTGCCCCAACATATCTTCCAGCACATCATTTCACAACTACGGATCGTCTCGGCAAAACACGGAGCTTCAATCTTGTTGATGGAGGTGTTGCTGCAAATAATCCGGTAAATATTTCTTTCACAAATAAATGCAATCAAATAACAAAGCTGCATTCCTACAGTTTGACCTCTTTTATAAACCGTTTTTGGCTCCAATAGTTTGAAGCCATGTCTACAAGAAAACACTATGATTGAATAATAAATAAATCCCGTATTCTGCAACCAACTATACTTCATTATTAGTGCCCAACTCTCATATGTCTTAAGTTGATCTGGTTAATATTTTCTTTAATATGTTTTATTGTCTTTCTTTGTGACATATCAGACACTTCTTGCTGTGAATCACGTGACAAAGGAGATTTTGATACAGAGAGGTGATTATTTCCCTGTCAAACCCATGGATTATGGAAAGTTCCTGATCCTCTCGCTTGGAACGGGATCAGCAAAACAGGAACAAAAGTACAAAGCAGAGGCAGCGGCCAAGTGGGGCCTGCTCGGCTGGTTAACCCATAACGGTTCAACCCCCCTGATCGATTGTTTTAGCCAAGCAAGTGCTGACCTGGTTGATATCCATGCATCTGTTCTTTTCCAAGCTTTGCATTGCGAGGAAAATTACTTGCGGATAACGGTAGGAAATTAGCTTGATAATTGATGATATTTTCAAATTATTTACTTTATTTGAAACCCCAATATTAATTTAATTATTCAATCTTGGGTCGTTGTAGGATGATTGCTTGGAGGGCACCGCTGCATCGATGGACAATTCATCTAATCAGAACTTGCTAAATCTTGTCCAAATTGGAAATGAGCTTCTAAAAAAACCGGTGTCCAGAGTGAACTTGGAGACCGGAAATATTGAACCTGTGCTTAATGGTGGAACAAATGAAGAGGAATTGATTCGGTTTGCCAAGGTACTCTCTGATGAGCGACGCATGAGGCTTCTGAGGATGCAAAATGGCAAATATTAATAAGGCATATATATTGAAGATGAGAAAAATATATACTCTCATGAATAGCTACTCAGTTATATATATTTTGTTCGCTAATTATGCTCAAGTTCCATTCATTAATTAATTCATTCACCTTTCTCTCTATGTGTATATTGATTCAGTTTTTATTTAGATAAAGTACATACTTTTCATGTATAAATATAACTATGTAATGAATTGCTGCTATTGATTTGATGTCTACAAAATTGTACGCGTTTTACCAAATAGTTATCTTTTATCATAAATATCATAAATACATGCATGAGAAATTAAATAAGAAAAATAACACCACATGAATATCATGTCAACATATCATATATAATATACATATCATTTGTAGAAATGGAGCCGAAAATAACACATCATGTGTCAAAAATAATAGAAATAACTCAGAACACAAAACTCCCAAGAAATCTCCCTTCCCACCCTATATTTTTATTTCTTCTCTTTTTCAATAATAAATTACACGGCTGTAGCATCTCCTATTTATCAACACAACTTGGTATCTTTAGTAAATCAAGTATATGCGTTAAACATAGAATACAATAATTCAATATTCAAAGGAAATCAACTATTATCTATATATGAAATAATATATAGGCTGTGCATATCCATCTTCCTTTCTTCACATCTTCTTTCCTTCTTCAATTAGATATGGATCCTAGCATATCTTGTTTAATTGATTCCCAAATCTTTAGTTGCCAAGTGTATTCTCAACATCATGCATATCATACACGGCAAATCAAACTAAACAAGTCTATTATGGTACATGCGAAACTTGAATCAGAGATGCACTGGTTGTACATGCGAAACAATAAACGATAAAATTGAAGAAATTTGAGAGCTTGAATATTCGAGATTTATGGTTCCTCTATTCCGATGTACATGTGGCCATCAAAAGTTCAAATCTCAAGCTTGTGACTTTTGACTTTTATGAATTCCTTATACACTGATCGGTTATAATCACCGATTCGCAAATCATTACATCATCATATCGATCCCCAAATAACTCAATTTTCCCGATTTACCAGAAAATTAACTTTCAACGAATAACTAAATTCCCGAGTTACCAGAAATTTAACTTTCCAATGAAGTCACAAGCCCGCGAATAGCGGTGTTCATTGGACCGGTTTATTTGATTTTAAACAGAATTTTCAAACTTTATATTAAATGGTTTTTTTTTTCGTTTAAATGGTTTGATTCAGTTGAATATTTAAATTCCTTTGATATTTTATGTTTGATTTGGTTTAATCTATTTTATTTCTGTTCAATCAAACAAATTAAAATTAACATGATGTTTAATTACTTGAATTACTTCAGGTTCTTTTTTATATTTGAGTCAATTTAGTGTCTCATATTTCAGTTTGATTATTACAAATGTTAATATTTATGTATATGATTATTGAATATATTTGTCTATGTATTAAGTTTTGATATTGTGAAATTTAATGTATCTTAGTTCTCTTCAATCAATCGAATCGAAATTTATTTGATTTATTTGTTATTCAATTGAGAAAATTAATTGATTAATTTACTAAGATTTTTAAAAACCAAATACACTAGTGGAAAACCAGACATCAGGAACGGTCAAAAAGGGACATCAGGAACGAACCTACGGGCGATACTGACTCAGGCGTTACTGATAGTACCACTAATCAGGATCGGTCAAACAGCCGATATTGATTCCTTAATCAGGAATGGTCATTAGTATTTAGCCGTTACTAATTCAGACAATCAAGAACGGTCGTTAGTATTTAGCTGATACTGATTTGGGCCTTCAAGATCGGACCTTCAATAACAGTCGATACTGAATTGGGCCTTCAAGATCGGACCTTCAATAACAGCTGATCCTAATTCTCAACTATCAGGATCGGTTGTATATTAATATCCGACCTTGATTCTTTTTTTTTTTTTGTTGAAAAACC
Organism: Carex littledalei; assembly: GCA_011114355.1. Lineage (NCBI taxonomy): Eukaryota > Viridiplantae > Streptophyta > Magnoliopsida > Poales > Cyperaceae > Carex > Carex littledalei. Next base: position 15,422,827 of record CM022082.1, read on the forward strand.
AACATTGGTGAATCCAGATATATGATGCACTATTGATATTTATATATGGTCTTTTAAATCCAAGAAAAATACTAAGATCTCATACCGGATGGCCCATTTCATTTATCAGCAAAATTATACATGAGTAGCTCTTACTAATTACACAAGCTCAAGAAAAATACTAATTCCTAAACTAGCATTTTAATGCTTACACACAACCACCGATTTTTATTAGTCTATACTAATTTTGAGACTTCAAAATTACTTTCTGTGCTTTGTGTGCTTCAAGGACATCAGAGCTCTTCATCCATGCTTTGTGTGCTTCAATAGCTTTTAGCTTGTCTCGAAACATCTGGTCTCAAAACAAATTTAAGTACAAATATTCAAGGAAGCACTACATGGTCAGTGGCACTTTTACATATATGCCCAGCAAAATTATCAAAATTTTAGGAGCCCAACTTACTGGTAACATACCTCAAAGAGAGAGAGATGCTTGGTTTCTCATATTCTTCTTCGTGCACATGGATACCAGTACCTTGGCATTCGGGACACAATACAAAAGAGATTTGGTTTTTTCTGACCTGCTTTAGGCTTCTACTACCAATATCTTAATTGTGGGTATTACCAAACATTGCGAAAAACTTCCATAATTAAAATGTCGTTTTAATTATGAGAAGACCAAAATGAGAATTCCATTACTTATTGTTATGACAACACAAACTAAACATAATCTAAAACAATTTCTAAGATTGCATAGGTACATATTACAGGGAAGAATTTTACCTGCTGTGAGGTTGATCTTAGCAATGTTTTCATACTGAGTTCGATTCAAATGATGGCTTTATGTTTGGATTGTAGCCTTCTCGCCCCAGAAAATCCTTGTTTTTGCATCTTAAACCCTGAGATACACAATTTCTCACTGAAATTGAAAAGAAGTGAAGAAAAATGAAGTGTTCATAAATAATTATGCATATAAACCCTTCATCCCCTCCCCCTTCCCCAAATCTTGTGTACAGAAACCCTTGAAACCCCTCTATCAAGTCAGGATACATAAGAACCACTATGAACAACAAAGTAAAAAAGATAACAAAAAATAATGAACTTACCAGTAAAGCTTTTAGGCTGTTGATTGTAGCATAACTGCTTGGTTCATTAACCTTGCAAAAAATAATAATAATAAATGTATATATCAATTAATTTATTAACAATAATTAACTAATCAACAATTGCAAGAGAATGAAGAGAATAATATGCCAACCACTGAAAATACCGATCTCTCTTCAATGTTAATGAGTTCATCCTATAAACAATCACCAACCAATGGAAATATTGGTTTCTCTTCAATATTGACAATTCCATTCACTGACAAATCAATCCTGAATTTCAAAAAGAAAAGACAATACTATTACAATATCAATTTTACACCTTTAAAGAAGGAAAAAGGAATGTGCATCAGTGAGGAAGAGAAAGAGAGAACAACGGAGTGGGGGGGGGGGTGTAACGACAATAACCTTTCAATAAAATTTGCCTCATCGGTATCATTTGTTTGCTTGGCCTGAGCTACCAAATGGGCTGAAAAGTTCAGTAAGTAATCCAAAGTCAAATCATACATTTCGATCATGAAGCTACTAAATCGCAAGTACAAAAGGGAAAGCACACAATTACCTTCTACATTTTCATTAGCATGTGTACCATTGTTTATCAGTCCATGCCCATCAACTTGATGCATTACAGAGAATTCGCTTGATGGAGTGACACCTTCAATTCTTTTCAGATAGTAGTCGCACAAAATGAAAGAGAGAGAAATAAAAAATGAATTAACAAACCTCTTGTTGTCTGATAAAACCTTTCAAAGAGGGCATTCGTTTTAAAGGAAGGCCAGCAAGTGAAATAAAGTCCCATAATTCTTCACATATTTGCTCATCACTCATCCTATTTCTTGAAATTCTTACCTTATCACCAGAAGAAACATAAATGATGAATAATGAATAAGGATTACATGTCCTAACATAAATCTAACTTATTCTAATTAGATTAGAGTAAGGATTACTACATGCACAGTTTACTAATAGTAATAGATCTAGATTATAAGTAATAAGTAAACATTAGTTCTTCCAACCATACTTGTCTTCAAAGTTATCTACAAACTTAGTGCCTAAAATGTGATAAATCATAACTAAAAAATATTACGGCCAAAAACAATGGAAAATCCAGAGAGAAGTTCTATGCAATGACAAATCTATGTGCATAATATGAGGGTTTATTTACCCCATATTTCAAATTAATCAATTTGTAAGGTACTTCTCCAATTTCTTCATACAGACTTCAAGAAGTATTTAAAATTGAACCCTAAACTTTTTATAAAACTTGCTCACTATGAACCCTGTACTTCTAAAAATAATATATTGAAGTTAAATTTATAGCATACAATCTATAGATTTGAATCACCGATCCCCATTGAAAACTTTTCTGCCTACACCCCCGGAAATTTAAATTAATTCTAACTTTTGGTTCCAATATTACCAGAGTCTGTTTATCATCACATGTTTTTGGTACCCTAATTTCAGAATCAAACCAATTGCTAAATTCCAACTTAATTCAGTGATACCAAATAGGACCCATGTGAAACTAACAGAACATACACCAGTCTTTTTGAGTTTGATCTAAAGTTCTAAACCACTTTTACAAGCATTTGTAAAAGATGTGAGGTCCGCCTCTTACAAAAAAATCGATCAACTTGTGTCCACTACAGAATTAAACAAGACATAAAGTGAGATGAGTAAGAAAGGGGGGAGAAGCAAGCACCTCGATTTCATGCTTGATCTGACCAATGCGAGTCTTCTGACAGACGGGACTTCCCTTACTTTAAGTTTGACAGAGAGATTAGCGGCTGGGAGGAGGAGAGGGGGAACGAGAATCGGCAGAGGAGGCAAGGCTGAGCGGAGGAGGGGAAATGGGGAAGGGCGGAGGAGGCAAGGCTGAGCGGAGGAGAGGCGGAATGGGGAAGAGCGGAGGAGAGGTGAAACGGGGGAACCCTAACTGCGGGGGAAGGGGATGAGCAGAGACGAGTAGCAGTAATTAGAAAATGAGGAGCGGGACTCAGTGCTGTATCTTCCAAAATATATCCTTCCCACATCAAGATCGGTCAAACAAAAATAGCCGTTGCTGATATGTAAACATCAAAAACGGTCCTTTATTAACGACCGATCATGTTTGTTCTGGACAATCAGAAACGGTCGTTAATAAAGAGCCGTTCCTGATATGTGAACATCAAGAACGGTCGTTTATTAACGACCGATCCTGTTTGTTCTGGACAATTAGGAACGGCTCTTTATTAACGACCGTTCCTGATATGTGAACATCAAGAACGGTCGTTTATTAACGACCGATCCTGTTTTGTTCTGGAGCGGCTCTTTATAAACGACCGTTCCTAATACCTTTTTCAAGGTCGGCTGTTTAAAATGCCCGATCCTGAAAGGTATCAGTATCATTCTTTAAGAAGAACCGATCCTGATAGGGCGATACTATTTGTACATTCTCTACTAGTGATAAAATTTTAAAGCATCTCTATGCTAGAGACACGGTCAACAGCTTACGCTATGCATAGGGCTTCACGCGCATGCAGCTCACACACGAAGAAACGAGAGAATTTTTTATCTGTAGAAAACATTTAAAAAGAAGAGAGAGAAATAAAAAGAACACTGTTAAATTTCTATCATAGAAAAATCGGTAGAATTTGTACCGATCCAAAAAATATCAAAGTTTGGATCGGTAAGAATTCTACCGATCCAAACTCATTTTTTCTTTTTTCTTATTTAGTTTTTTTATGCAATGAGTGGGAGCCACACTATTTGAATAATAAAAAAAATAGAGTTAAGCCTTAAATTCCGTCGGATGGTAAGAGATGGACCCACCCTTTTGTCATTATTTGAATAAAAAAAAAGAGAGTTTGGATCGGTACAAAATTTACTGATCTTTCTATGCATGTTAAAACCGACACACTTTCTGTTCTCTCTCTTATTTTTTAATATTTTCTACTGATAAAAAATTAGCCAGGTCTTTTTCGGGTGTATAATGAAGCCCATGGGCCGAAAATATCACAGAGCTAACCTTTCTATTTTTTGTTTTTTTTAATGTACAGGTGTTTTGATGATTTGAACTTTTCCTTCAGTGTGACTTGGCGTGTTCATATCATTTGATTTTTCAAACTATTCCCAGTTTCCCTGAATGATCTTTACTACAATTAATGCTCTTGACTACTTCCATGCATTACTTGTACCTCTTAATTTTCTCACTCCTATATAATGCATGAAAGCACACCTCTACTCCTACACTACACAACTAAGCAAAGCCAACAAAAATTTAGAAGTAACATACGCTTCAAGATCTCTATAACATAGCTAGCTACAACTTTTCAACTTTTTTCTAGTGAGAGTTTAGAGGTAACAAAATCATCTCTAATGAGTTCTCTAGGACTACGCCTTCCTTCAAGCAAAGTGCTAACTAACGGAATTAACAGTCTGTCTACACCAAAATCGCCACCATCAATAGGCAACATAGTGACGATACTAAGCATTGATGGTGGTGGCGTTAGGGGACTCATCCCTGCTGCCATCCTTGTATTCCTCGAATCTAAGCTACAAGTGAGTTATCATATATATTTTATTTGGAGATTTAAGTATTATATTTAAGCGAGTTTGTATTGTGAGCTCAGCAAACTAGTTCATCAGATTTATTCATTAATATGGAAATTATTATCAAATATTATCATTTGTACTATCTAAGAAAACAAGTACATGAAATGGATACCTGTGTTGTTTTTCTAAATGGAAATAAAACAATTATTACACTTATTTGTTTGCTCGAGAACACGGAAATATTATTGTGTTATTATCATCTTTATGCATGGAAAACAAAGTAAGGTGTGTATAAATATATAGATGTATAGTATTGAGATACTATCACCAATATATAATAACCAACACTTGGAGCCTACCTAATTTAATAAGATAATTGTAGTAATACAAGTCTGATAAATAAAGATTGAATTTACTTTCACTGCACGAAAATGAAGTTTCCCCATGTTGAGAAGGTTTTCTTCAATTTTCTTCCATTACTAATTTTATTGAAAATTTGGTCATAATTACTTGTTGTACATGTACTTGTAGGAACTTGATGGAGAAGATGCAAGAATTGCAGATTACTTTGATGTGATTTCAGGAACTAGTACCGGAGGTTTAGTGACGACCATGCTTGCTGCTCCTAACGAGCAGAAGAGACCTCTCTTCTCAGCTAAGGATATTATAACCTTCTACAATGAAAACATTCCAAAGATTTTCCCTTCTAATAGGTATGCCTTACTGACTCCTCTTCCCTCTTTCTGCAATAATTAATTTATTTCTTAAATGCAAGCTTCATGGAACCTAGATAAATTTGTGCAATATACATAATGACGAGCAACTCTTAATGTAGGAATGGGATTGGAGGCTTGTTAAGCAGTATGTTTGGTCCTAGATACACAGGGGAATACCTTCATAGCAAGATTCGAGAACTGCTCGGGGAATCAAGGCTTCATGATACAGTAACAGAAGTGGTCGTTCCTACATTTGACATTAATTTTCTTCAGCCGGTCATCTTTTCAACAAACGAGGTACATATAAACATATCGCTTTTCATTTTATTTTGGTAATTTTGTAGCCTTGTGCATTTAAAAATGAAACAACTGAGCTGCTTTCCACAAAATTAAATTTGTAAAATTTAGAATGTCAATTACGATTTACGTATGAGCTTGATAACATGTAGGCAAAGACGAATGCATTAAAGGATGCTCTGTTATCGGATGTCTGTATCAGCACTTCTGCTGCTCCAACTTATCTTCCAGCACATCATTTCACAACTACGGATCGTCTCGGAAAAACACGGAGCTTCAATCTTGTTGATGGAGGTGTTGCTGCAAATAATCCGGTATTTATTTCTTTCATAAAGTAATGCTATCAAATAACAAAGTAAACAGACAGCATACTTACAGTTTGACCTCTTTTATTAACTGTTTTCGGCCCCAATTAATTGTTACAATTAATTTATTCGAGAAAACACCATCACCAAATAATTAAAAAAGTCCAACATCTTGCAACCAAATATAATTTGATCTGATTAGTGCCCAGATCTCTTAATTCTTAAATTATTCTGATTAATATTTATTCTCCATGTTTTATTTTTCTTTCTTTGTTACATTTCAGACACTTCTTGCTGTAAATCATGTGACAAAGGAGATTGTGGTACAAAGAACAAATTATTTCCCTGTCAAGCCAATGGATTATGGAAATTTCCTGATCCTCTCGCTTGGAACAGGATCAGCAAAACAGGAGCAGAAGTACAAAGCACAGGCAGCAGCCAAGTGGGGACTGCTCAGCTGGTTAACCCATAATGGTTCAAACCCCCTGATCGATTGTTTTAGCCAAGCGAGTGCTGACCTAGTTGATATCCACGCATCTGTTCTTTTCCAAGCATTGCATTGCGAGAAAAATTACTTACGCATACAGGTAGGAAATTAGCATGATAATTGATGCTATATTCAAATTAATTAGTTTCTTTGAATATCCAATATTAATTTAATCAATTTTGGGTCATTGTAGGATGATTGCTTGGAGGGTACCGCTGCATCGATGGACAATTCATCCAATGAGAACTTGCTAAAACTTGTCCAAATTGGAAAAGAGCTTCTAAAAAAGACGGTGTCTAGAGTGAACTTGGAGAACGGAGATATTGAACCAGTGCTGAATGGTGGAACAAATGAAGAGGAATTGATTCGGTTTGCCAACATACTCTCCAATGAGCGACGCATGAGGCTTCTGAGGATGCAAAATGGCAAATATTAATAAGGGATCATGGTTTCTTGAAGATGAGAAAATATATACTATCTTATATTGTTGATTTTGTAGAGAGATGCACAGCTGAGGAGAAAATATTGTATATTGATATATATGTTGTATCTTTTTTCAATTACAAATTACTATTTATATTACAAGGCTCAATATTTCCGTTGGAGATTATTTCCTAAGTTCCTATGTCTATTTGTACATATATCCTCGATCTATAATGAAATCTTATTCTGAGATCATTCTTCAACATATATATATATATAGTGAGTGGCTAATATCAAAACGTTTGTTCGTAGGCCATGGAACAAACGCTTCGGTTTTTATATTTTGAAAGTCTAAACAGTCGATCCAAACAGTTTAACATTCAATCTACATTAAAATGTGTTTGGAGACCAAATTTTACATTTTTTGGAATTTCTTTACTAATTATTAAGACAGTTGTAAAATCGTTGTTTTCAATGATCCAGAATTTTTTTACTGTTTATTAAACTCAGCGATTTAAAACTGACATAATAAATAGTAAAAAAAAATGCAAAAAATGTAAAATTTGGTCTCCGAGCACATTTTAATATAAAGATCACATCTAACAGTTTGGATCGACCATTTGAATTTTGAAAATCGAAAAACCAATTGGTTGCACCATGGCTCTGGAACAAACGTTTTGATATTAGCGAACCTCTATATATATATATATATAGCTTGCTCAGTTATTTTGTTCGCTAATTATGCTCAAGTTTAATTAATTCATTCATTCATTCACCTATTTCTCTATGGGTTTATTCATGATTCAGCTTTTATTTAAGAAAAGTACATATTTTTCATATGAGGAGGGTTCAAATGCACCATTATTTTTGTGCTCCAATATGCTCCACATCCTTTATCTCCATTTTCAAAGTCCGAATAGTCGATCTGAACCGCTCAACATGATCTTCATAATAAAATATGCTTGGATACCAAATTTTATATTTTTTAGAATTTTTTTACTATTTTTTTAGATAGGTACAAAATCACTTTTTTAAAGAGATTCTGGACCATCCGATAAAGTGATATTGTACCTATCTAAAAAAATAGTAAAAAAATTCTAAAAAATATAAAATTTGGTCTCAAAACATATTTTATTATGAAGATCATGTTGAACGGTTCGGATCGACTGTTCGGACTTTGAAAATAGAGATAAAGAATGTGGAGCATATTGGAGCACAAAAATTATGGTGCATTTGAACCCTCCTCTTTTTCATATATGTATTAATAAAACTATGTAATTAATTGCTCCTATGTAATTATTTGAGGTCCTGCCGCATAATATTTAGTTATTTTCATCTAAACACCACTGTCACAATTTCTTTTTGAAAGATTATACCCAAAAAATTTAGTTTAGTTGAAAAAGAGAGATTACCAAAAAAAAAAAAAAATTTAAAGATAAGCCAACTGTCATTAAAACCTTTCGCTCTCAGGCCTTGTTCAATCATTATGTGATCGAAGACATTGCCCATGACGACCTCAAAGGCCTAAATGAATAAAGAAAAAGAGCTTGTAAAAAAAAATAAGGAAAAAAACAGGCTAGAATTACACAAAGAAGAAATGAAAAAGAAAAAAAAAGAATAAATTAATAAATAAGCAGGCTGATATCTCCTACAAATACAAACAGGAGGAAATAAAAAAACTCAACAATTACTCTATTTTTTCTTTATTCTAATTTTTTTTTCATTTTAATGAAGTTTTTTGTATTAATTTTATTTTTACTTAGTTTATCCAAACTTTTGTAAAAGCTGATAACACCAGTCTATATAAATAAAATCTGGATGTTAAAAAAGAAAACCCTAATTATAGGTAGCAGATAGAAATCACCAAACAGGTATATTTTATAAATTTTCACATGGACAGCATTGTTATGCATGAAACTTCTGCAAGGATCTTTTACTTTGTCAAACTTCGTATTTTAATAAAATTGTGATTATGTATTTAAAAATTGGGGTACATCTTAGTTTATCACCCTTCAAATGGCTAAAGTTTAAATTTGAAAAATCTAAGAAACTAATATTTTATTGAAAAAAGAAAGATATTTTAGAAAGATTTTTTATTAGGAGATGGACATAAATTGATTGTGTTGAATGTACGGATTGATGGAATTAAGATTAAACATTTTGAAGTCGACTGGTTTGTTCAGTATATTTAGCCCAAAGGAGATCCTTGGTTGTTTTATTTGATAATTATTCAATTAAACTTATCATTAATTGAATATTAATCTTAAGTTCTACACATTAAAAATCAGCACTTTATATGACACATTATTATAATTTTGAATTGAGCATAATATAAAGAGAGTATATATACAATACAAAATTATTTTACATATTAGTCCAATATTATTGAATTAATGATCCAACATTTTACACATCACAGTTTTTATCTGTAAAAAACCATATCACAACAACAATCAATCAATTTATTTGTGTAATTCTTATTTTTTTATGAACCGGGCGCAGAGGCTTCCAAGGAAATTATTTGTGTAATTTCTAACGGTAATTTTTTTTCCTGTTAAATTTATAATATATTTGTTATATCATTGTATAATTGGTCTGCTTGATTGATCTTTTATTGTTTTGTGAATTGTATATTGCAAAGAGCCATCGACGACCAAAATTGTTTTTAAACATAAATTATTTTCACACGTGGTGGAGCCTTCTGCATATTAAACAAAGGTTAAACAAACGTTTGATATAAGTAAGGTAATTTATTGTTATATAATAAGTTGTAAGTTGGCCTATAACACACTACTCAATCACAAAATTATCAATACATCAGATAAATAATTTCATTCTTATGATAATGGCAATATTACGAACCTCTCGTGAGAGGTTGTTTCAAAAAATCGGATAATTTTTTTTTGTGAATATTAAACAATTAGGTGGTTTAATTTCTAACTTTACTAAAAAAAATATGAAAACAACAATTGAGTACTTTGAAATTATCATCTAAAAATATATTGATCCTCATAGCCAACCACAGAAATTCTACCAGGATCAATATATTTTTAAATATGACAACAACCTGTCATAAGAAAACCAAAGAAAATATGACAGGTAGTTGGACATTATATTGTATTCTAATTATATTACTTGACGTCTTGCAAGTATCTAAAATGAGGTGTCATTGACAGCATTTTTTTATTTTTGAGATAATTACATTGACCAGCATTTTGAACTTTCTCATCTCATAATACAAATATATATAGAGTGAGTCTATGCTACTATGCATAGCACGGATTAGTCCGTACTACGGAGTCATATTTTCATTTTGAAAATTCTAATGGTCGATCCGAACCGTTCAACGTGATCCCCACATGAATATGTACTTGCAGACTAAATTTTATATTTGTTCGAATTTTTTTACTATATTTTAAGATAGGTAGAAAATCACTTGATCTGAAAATTCTCGACCATCCAAAAACAATGATATTCTATCTATCTAAAAAAATAGTAAAAACATTCTAAAAAATAGAAAATTTAGCCCACAAGTATATTTTCATATAAAAATCATGTTGAACGGTTTGGATCAGCCGTTAGGATTTTGAAAACAAAAATATTGATCCGTAGTACGGACCAATCCGTGCTATGCATAGTACCATAGACTCATGACTCATATATATATAGAGGAGGGATCAAGTTACAACAAAGTTACCACAACTATTTTCTACATTTTCAAATTCCAAATCGTCGATCCAAATAGTTCAACATAATCTCCACAATAAAATATGCTTCCAGATCAAATTTTATATTTTTTTGAAATGGTTTACTATTTATTAAGTATTTTACAAAAACTAGTCAAATTCAGACCATTGAATTTTGTACCCATCTTAATAAATAGTAAAAAAATTCAAAAAAATGTAAAATTTGATCTGGAAGCACATTTTCTTGTGGAGATCATGTTGAACGGTTTGAATCAACAATTTGGAATTTGAAAATGTAGAAAATAATTGTAGTAACTTTGTTGTAACTCAAAATTGTTGTAATTTGATCCCTCCTCATATATATATCCAAGTTAACATCACTGAGGCAAATCAACTCAAAGTTATAGAGAGTTAGAACCCACTCATCGATCAATAATGGCTTAACTTGATAATTTTAATAATAATTTGTCAAAAGTTTTATCATTGAATAAGTTTTTATCACCCATATACGATCGACGTCACATTTAATTTGATAAAATATATAGTCATCAACCGCGCGTACTTGTTAAAGCGCATAGCGCCATCAGAAGTTCAAATATCAAATTTGATCAACCTTGTACCACAAGTTTGAATTTTGAATTCAACATTAATTACTCAAACAATATCCACCAAAATCATTGATTCTCACCAAACTTAAAATTTGAATTTTCATTGATTCTCACCAAACTTAAAATCATTGATTCTCACCAAACTCAAATTTTAAGTTTGGTGAGAATCAATGATTTTGGTGGATATTGTTTGAGTAATTAATGTTGAATTCAAAATTCAAACTTGTGGTACAAGGTTGATCAAATTTGATATTTGAACTTCTGATGGCGCTATGCGCTTTAACAAGTACGCGCGGTTGATGACTATATATTTTATCAAATTAAATGTGACGTCGATCGTATATGGGTGATAAAAACTTATTCAATGATAAAACTTTTGACAAATTATTATTAAAATTATCAAGTTAAGCCATTATTGATCGATGAGTGGGTTCTAACTCTCTATAACTTTGAGTTGATTTGCCTCAGTGATGTTAACTTGGATATATATATGAGGATGGATCAAATTACAACAATTTTGAGTTACAACAAAGTTACTACAATCATTTTCTACATTTTCAAATTCCAAATCGTTGATCCAAACCGTTCAACATGATCTCCACAAGAAAATGTGCTTCCAGATCAAATTTTACATTTTTTTGAATTTTTTTACTATTTATTAAGATGGGTACAAAATTCAATGGTCTGAATTTGACTAGTTTTTGTAAAATACTTAATAAATAGTAAACCATTTCAAAAAAATATAAAATTTGATCTGGAAGCATATTTTATTGTGGAGATTATGTTGAACTATTTGGATCGACGATTTGGAATTTGAAAATGTAGAAAATAGTTGTGGTAACTTTGTTGTAACTTGATCCCTCCTCTATATATATATGAGTGAGTCTATGGTACTATGCATAGCACGGATTGGTCCGTACTACGGATCAATATTTTTGTTTTCAAAATCCTAACGGCTGATCCAAACCGTTCAACATGATTTTTATATGAAAATATACTTGTGGGCTAAATTTTCTATTTTTTAGAATGTTTTTACTATTTTTTTAGATAGATAGAATATCATTGTTTTTGGATGGTCGAGAATTTTCAGATCAAGTGATTTTCGACCTATCTTAAAATATAGTAAAAAAATTCGAACAAATATAAAATTTAGTCTGCAAGTACATATTCATGTGGGGATCACGTTGAACGGTTCGGATCGACCATTAGAATTTTCAAAATGAAAATATGACTCCGTAGTACGGACTAATCCGTGCTATGCATAGTAGCATAGACTCACTCTATATATATTTCCAAGGTGTACCGTGATATGGAAGATAGGGATAGTGAGGATTCCCCTCTCCATCCGATCGTAGCAGCCATGAAGGTAAAATTTCTTAAATATTGGGAAGAGGTACCCCTCTTGACCGTTCTCGCAAACTGCCTCCATCCGGCATACAAGAAGAAGTTCACGGTAAAAGTACTTCAAGCCTACAAGAACAATCTAAGATTAAACTAGAGGGACGAGGAGCCCCGCGTACAACGGGCATTGGAGGACATGTTTGCCATATACAGCGAAAGAAGAAATGCCAACCAACCGCCTTCGACCGGTGGCGTGAGGTATGAATATAAATATACATATGTTTTTAATATTTATTATTTATAATATCTACATTATTTGTCCACTAATTTTTTCTATTGTTTTAATAGTTTATCCACACACAGCAGTACTGGATTGTTAGGCAATTTCCAGGATGATGACGACCCGTACTCATCCCAAGGTAACACGAACGAGTTAATCAGCTACTGTTTGGGGACCAACGAAAATGAAGGAGTTGACTACATGGATTGGTGGAAGAGGAATGCAACTGCCTATCCAACGCTGGCGATGATGGCCCGCGACATATTTGCCGTGCCCGTGTCAATCGTCCCTTCCGAATCCTGTTTTAGTTCGGTGATCACCGATAAACGAAGTAAGCTGGGTGCACATGTTTTCGAGAGACTTGTGTGCTTGAAAGACTGGATTGATGCTGAAGATCGCACGCAACATGCCATGGAAGCATCATCATCCAAACGTAATTAGTCATGTTTGTCAAATTTGATCACGTTTAACTGTATATTTTATTTATAATTTAAATTATTTTATTCAAAAGTCACTATTCGATCAAGATCTACCAGCCTTGATCACATATAACCCGTGTAACCATCTGTCGTGCCATGGCGTGACCAGACCAGTTCGCATGTCGTACCGTACCGTGTCAATTTTCAAATAGTCATATAAAGCGAATGGTTATAATACGAAACACGCAAGTCATAACACGTGACGGGCATACATATTGCGCTGTGTTGTGACATAACGAAACTATGACGTACCGTGACATATCCGATCATGCCGTGACTTTGTGACATTTGGAGCCGTCCACAAGTAACAATGAGGAGTTACTCGCTCGCACCGGTCTAGGCATGGTCCCCAAAGTTTGATGAGCTTTGGTTTGAAATCGCGCTCTGTACACCAGTCTTGGTTATCAGGGGTTCATCGCTGGGTGTTGTCGCGGTCTTCGGAACGACTTGGGGCGGTTCACAAAGGTGACCTTTGGTCCGATGCCCATCGGACTCAAATTTGGTTGTCTGATCCACTTTAAGATTCGTGCGCATGAATTTTAAAGCAGATGCCAAAGTTGCGGGCAAAAATCTTAAAGCAGATCGGACGGTCATCGAATCCATCGAACTCACTTTGAGTCCGATGGACATCGGATCCAAATTGGTTCCGGTTCACAATCGTTCTCGCGATATAGAGCGGCTGGTTCACACACGAAGAAACGAAGCCAGATCCTTTTTGGGTGAATGTTGAAGCCCATGGGCCACAAAATTCTAAAAGCTAACTTTCTTTCTTTTTTTCGGAAAATCTACACGTGTTTTGATTCAGTGATCTTTTCTTTAATGTGAGTAGACCTAAGTAAAGGTTATGGTTTGTAGCATGGCATTGGCGCCTTCTCATCATTGGATATTTCAAACTATCTCCTACAAGTTCAAAGATGACACTAAAGACTTGGCCTTGATTCTTAAAAATACATTTTATTCAAATATACACAAGGAAATATGGTTAGATTGCCTCAATGATGTTAACTAGGACATATATTTGTGTTAGTTATGAGATGAGAAAGTTCAAAATGCTGGTTAATGTTGATTATCTCAATAAAAATGCTGTCAATGACATGTTATTTAGATAATTGCAAGGCTTCAAGTAATGTTATAGGATACAAAAGTGATTCAAAAACCTAATTGTTTATTCCAACAGTTGGGTATATATATATATATACCCGTTTACATATAGGTCCCTCTACTCTTGTATAATTACCCTTTTACAATATAACCCCTAATACAACTTTAAATCTCAACACTCCCCCTCAAGATGGGCGAAAGATATCCACTAAGCCCATCTTGTCACAACCTCTAGCTAAGTCTAACGAATTGAGTCCTTTCGTCAGACAATCTGCTGCCTGGTCTTTAGTTGAAACATGACCTAACTCTAGTAGTCCACTGTTCAACTTCTCCTTGATGAAGAATCTATCGATCTCGATATGCTTGGTTCTATCATGTTGCACTGGATTGTTGGCAATGCTGATGGCTGACTTGTTGTCGCACCACAACTTCATTTTGTCTCCTTGATCCATCTTTAGCTCCACCAACATACTCTTCAGCCACAGCAACTCTGCAACTCCCAAGGCCATAGCTCTGTACTCTGCTTCTGCTGTCGATCTTGCCACCAAAGACTGCTTCTTGCTCTTCCAAGAGACCAAGTTGCCTCCTACAAAGATGCAGTAACCTGAGGTGGACCTTCTATCATCGGCACAGCTAGCCCAATCAGAATCACAGTAGCCCTCAATGCTCACATGGCCATTCTTCCTGAATATCAGTCCTTTTCCAGGGGCACTCTTCAAATACCTCAAAATCTGGTACACCGCATCCATATGACCCTTCCTCGGATCATGCATGTAGCGACTCACCACGCTCACTGCAAAAGAGATGTCGGGACGCGTGTGACTCAGATATATCAACCTGCCTACCAATCTCTGGTACCTCTCACGATCAACTGGTTCTCCGGCCTCTGCACTCAGCTTGAACCTTTGGTCGATCGGTGCCACTGCAGGTTTGCACCCCAACATACCTGTCTCTGTGAGTAGATCTAGTGCGTACTTTCTCTGAGAAAGAATAATCCCCTCTGTTTCTCGAGCAATCTCGATCCCAAGGAAGTATCGAAGCAAGCCGAGATCTTTCACCTCGAACTCTTTGCCCAGTCTCACCTTGAGCTGAGCAATCTCCTTCTCATCATCTCCTGTGACGATCATGTCATCCACATATACTGCAAGCATAGTAATGTGGCCCCCATTTCGTCGAAAGAACACAGTGTGGTCGGCGTTGATCTGCTGGTATCCCATACCTATCATAGCTCTCCTGAACCTGTCGAACCAAGCTCGAGGAGACTGCTTTAACCCATAAAGAGACTTCTTCAATCTGCAGACCCTACCAACTGTCTCATCTGTGCCAAATCCTGGTGGTATATCCATGTACACCTCCTCCACTAGATCCCCATGAAGAAATGCATTCTTCACATCTAGTTGGTGTAGTTTCCACCCACCATTCACTGCCAGAGAGATCAAAGTCCGGACGGTGCTCATTTTAGCTACAGGTGCAAAAGTCTCATCATAGTCGATGCCATATGTCTGACTGTACCCTTTTGCCACCAAGCGTGCCTTGTAGCGCTCGACCTGCCCCTCTGGGTTTTGCTTCACAGTGAAGACCCACTTGCATCCAACTGCCCTTTTCCCAGCTGGTAGTGGCACTAACTCCCATGTGCGGTTCTTGTCGAGTGCCCTCAGTTCTTCATGCATTGCTGCCTTCCACTTTGGGTCCCCTTTTGCTACCTGCCAACACTTGGGTATAGAGACAATGTCCAAAGATGCAATGAATGCTCCATATTCAGGTGATATGTTAGAGTAATTCATAGACTGGTCAATTTCATGTGGAAAGCCAAAACGATCAGGAGGATTTTCCGCATTACTGCGAGATGTCCTCCTTAATGTCTGTGTGGAAGAGAGAGGAAACATATCACCTGAGTTTGTGGTGTCTGGTGTAGGTGTCTCAGGAGTCGGAGAAGGACGGGACAAGGAACTTGGCATGAGTGGTGTAGACATAGGTACATTCACCTTTCTCCTCCTCTGGTACACCCTCAACTCCCCCTGAGCCTGAGTTTCTCCTTCTCCTCCCTCTTCTACTCCTTCTACCTCACTTTCCTCTTCTTCTTGCGGCCTATTCTCAGCCGATTCTTTTCTCAAAACAGGACCCTCTAATTGAATCGGTCTCTCACCCTCACTTTTCTCCCCCTCTCGCCCTATTTCTCCACTATCTGGCGAGTCACCAAAGGGTGAGGTCACTCTCAAGGGGTAGTATGGCTCAGACTCGCGGAAAGTCACATCCATACTGACAAACACCCGCTTCTCTACTGGGCTCCAACACATGTACCCCTTCTGAGTTGGAGAATAACCTACAAAGACACATTTGACTGCTCTAGGGTCCAGCTTCCCCACTGTTGGTCTGTTGTCTTTTACGAAACACACACAACCAAACACTTTCAAAGGGAGAACTCCTCCATTATCACCCTTTAACATCTCACAAGGGGACTTCCAATCCAATATCCTCGAGGGCAGCCTGTTGATTAGCTGAGCAGCTGTCAAGACCGCTTGCCCCCACAAGTGTTTCGGGACATTCATCGATATCATCATACACCGGGCTACCTCTAAAAGGTGTCTGTTCTTCCTCTCTGCGACCCCATTCTGTGCCGGTGTATATGGACATGTAGTCTGATGCTGTATCCCCTGTGCAGACAAGTACTCCCCAAACGCCCTGTTGGTGTACTCTGTCCCATTATCAGATCTCAATACCTTCACTACTGCACCGTATTGAGTCTGAATCGCCTTGTGGAAGTCTTTGAAGCAAGCGAGCACATCACTCTTATTTTTCATCAAATACAGCCAAGTAACACGAGAAAAACAATCAATAAAAGTCACAAAATATCTATAACCATTAATTGTATTTGCCGGACAAGGCCCCCATACATCAGAGTGAATAAGATCAAAAACCCCAGAACTCCTATTTCCAGAGCTACGATAAGAGCTTCTGGTGTGTTTCCCTAACTCACAAGCCTCACAAACTAACTTTTCTTTATTTGCCCTTTCATACAATGAAGGGTACAACAGACTTAAAACAGTAAATGAAGTATGCCCCATACGCTGATGATGCCGTAGTAACACCTCCTCTACAGTCATCCCAGAACCTCTTACTCCTGCCCTCTCTACTAAGGATGTCAGTGCTGAATCTATCCCCTCTCTATCCATGTACCACAATCCTCTATGCCAAGTGCCAGTTCCAAGTCTCCGGCCAGTCCCCTTCTCCTTGAAGATCACCTTGGGAATATCAAAAGAAACAACACAATTAATTTAGTTGGAGGATAATAGCACTGATAGACAATAGATTCACTGGAAATGAGGGAGCATGCAATACATTGGACAAAGTCACTAAATCGGTACATTTAACCGTACCCTTACCAACCACAGGCTGGGCTGTGCCATCCGCTGTCTGAATACTTTCTGGAGGGCTCAAGTGAGTATAAGAAGAGAACTCACTAGAAGCCCCTGTCACATGTCGAGATGCACCAGAATCTATGATCCATTCTAGTGCTTTGGTGGGAGGTCTAGAGGCAAGAGCATGTGCAATACCTGTGGCGGAATAAGCAGAAGAAGCAAAATTACCCCTGGTGTCAGATGTGGATGTCTCGTCTGACATGCTCCTCTTTCCCCCATCACCTACCATTCTCTGCTTTCTCTTCAGCATCTCAAAGAGCTCATGCTCCTCCTCAGTGAAGCCAGCGAAGCCTGTCTCCTCCTCCTCCTCCTCCGGTGGATCTACCATCAGATGTGCCCGGTAGCCTCCACCTCTGCCTCCTCTACGGCCCCCACGTCCACGGCCACGACCTCCAGACTGTCCTCGCCCACCTGTCTCTCTCTCCTTAGGTGGCTTAGGACAAGCCTTGCTCAGGTGCCCCACTTCTCCACAGTTGTAGCACTTGCGAGTCTCCCCCTGAACCCCCGTCATACCTGAGTTCGAGACTGTCAAGGCTGAACGCATCCCCGCACTTCCATTAGTTTCTGAGTGCAACTTCATGCGACTCTCCTCCTGCATCATAACCGCAATTGCCTCGTCCAGTGGGGGGATCTTCGCTTGAGCAAGGAGCACTGATCTCCTCTGATCGAATGCTTGGTTGAGATGTTTCAAGAACCGCATAGTCCTTCCTTGATGGAAGCTCTCATCTTTCTTGCATTCCGGATCATTGCAACTTTTCCTCGGCGAGAAGTGGTCATAGTCTGCCCATAGTCTCTCTAGATCTACAGCATACTCCTGGATCGTCTTATCTCCCTGAACCACTTCATCTATCTGGTTCTGAATCTGGAATACTCGCATATTGTTCTCTGTCCCCGCATAGGTCCTCTTCAGTTTGGCCCATATATCTGGCACACTTTGGAGGCCATCAACTGTCACAGAGATCGATTGTACCATCGAGTTGAGCAACCAGGTACACAGTAGCGCATGTGTGGATCTCCAATCCTCCCGCTCAGCTGTGCCCTGTGCTGGCTCACTCTTCTCCCCTGTCAACCACCCATCGAGGCGCTTACCCTGAAGTGCCCATATGATCCGTCGTGACCAGCTCAGATAAGTCCCTGGTCCATCAAGTTTTATGTCCACTGGTGGGAGATCCAACTTCGTCTGTGGTTGGCCCGATGTCGAGGTATTCACCCCCTTAGAGTCTCTCAAGAGCTGAACCAATGTCTTCACATCCTCTGGCTCTAGCTTTTCGATAAGCTTCTCCATTGATCACTCACGAGGATCCAAGTCTATACGTGACTTCCTTCCTCTTCTTGATCCGACTTGATCTCGACCTTCTTCACCAAATCACACAAGTTACATCAAACAACACAATAGCAAAAAAACTCATTGTCTGGAATTACTGTTCACGGTACTGTAGCATGCGGATCACGGTACTGTAGCATGCGGATCCTTCTGTAGACCCGTTACTGCTCACCGATACTGTAGCATGCGAATCTGTTACTGTAGCACGCGAACCCGTTACTGTAGCACGCGAAAAAACTGCTCAAACTGGACCCCGCTGTTCCAGTTTTTCTCGCTGGACCAAACTGCAGCCCATCAACTCTCACCCCTCATGGGGCTGTGGGGAACGACCCCCCCCCCACGCGGGTGACTGAGAGGGTGCCTCCGCCTCTGGTGTGTGCTGGCGGAAGAGAGGAACGAAGGTTGGTGGAGGCGGACCTTCTCCTTTGATTCGCGTAGCCTAGACGGGAGGGAAGAGAGGAGCGGACAGAGAAGAACGAAGGGAAGGGGGGTGCGGCTGTGCTCTGATACCAAAAAGTGATTCAAAAACCTAATTGTTTATTCCAACAGTTGGGTATATATATATATATACCCGTTTACATATAGGTCCCTCTACTCTTGTATAATTACCCTTTTACAATATAACCCCTAATACAACTTTAAATCTCAACAGATACTATATCCGACTACATATTGTATTTGTGGTGGTTGAATAGGGAGGTATAGTCTTAGTACCAACTGATTAGTTGTAAAACTTCTTTGATGATCAATATATGTACCAATAAATTTCAATGTATTAATAAATTGATGTATTGAGTTAATTTTACAGAACAGTTGAAAATCAAGTCATTATTTAATATTCACAAAAAATCTCTTATCAGATTTTTGAATAAAATTAGACCAAAAAAATCTCTTATCAGTTTAACTTAACACAAGTTAATAAGCTTACTCAGTTTGCACTCAAATTGTGCTAAAAATGCTTTTAATAGGAGAACTTTAAAATATATATATATAATGACCATTTAACCTTACTAAAGCTAAAATTAAAAATTAGCAATATTTTATTCGGCTTAATTAATGTTTATTTTGTAATTAATACATGTATCGAATTTTTTCATCAACCGAAAACAACAAATAAAATTAGACCAAAAAAAAGCACAGTGCATAAAGAAATTTGCAAAAAAGAAAAAGAAAAGCACTAGCCTTCTTTTTTTTCCCTTATTTTTTTTTTTCTAAGCAAGCCCTTTTTAATTGTTCAATTGGGCCTTATTTCTCAACAACGGCTAGGTTTTAACATGGTTTTAACATTTGAAATTGCAGCAATGGGCCTGAGAGCCTAAGGTTTTATTGACAAACAGGCTGGCTGGAAAATCTTTTCTCTGTAATTTTTCTTTCTCGAGTAAACTGGATTTTTTGGGTACTTTCAAAAAGAAAGAGAAGTATGAGTAGAGGTAAATAAATAACTATTATGCCACAGGACTTCAATTTGAAAGAATGACACCATCATATATACAAATAATTAGGGTTAAAAAATGGTACAAAGTTTGACAAAATTGTACAAATTCTCTAGCAATCAAACCAATAGCAGCAATTCATTACATAGTTTTATTAATACATCTATCTACCAATCACATGACACATTGATTGGACTTTTTACATGCAAAGTATGTACTTCTCTTAAATTAAAACTGAATCAATATACACAGAGAGATAAATGAATTAATGAATGAAACTTCAGCATAATTAGTAAACAGAAAAAAACTGAAAAGCTATGTATAAGATAGTATTCTTCATCTTTATCATTCCATTTGCATCCTCAGAAGCCTCATGCGCCGCTCATCAGAGAGTATCTTGGCAAACCGAATCAATTCTTCTTCATTTGATCCACCATTCAGCACTGGTTCAATATTTCCGGTCTCCAAATTCACTCTAGACACCGGCTTTTTAAGAAGTTCATTTCCAATTTGGACAAGTTTTAGCAAGTTCTCATTCGATGAATTGTCCATTGATGCAGCGGTGCCTTCCAAGGAATCATCCTACAATAACACAAGGTTTAATAAATTAATAGCAGTGCTTCAAACACACCATATAATTTGAAAATATCATAAATATTTGCCATGCCAATTTCCTACCTGTATGCGCAAGTAGTTCTTCTCGCAATGCAATGCTTGGAAAAGAACGGATGCGTGGATATCAACCAGATCAGCACTTGCTTGGCTAAAACAATCAATCAGGGGGTTGGAACCTTTATGGGTTAACCAGCTAAGCAGGCCCCACTTGGCCGCTGCCTCTGCTTTGTACTTTTGTTCCAGTTTTGCTGATCCCGTTCCAAGCGAGAGGACCAGGAACTTTCCGTAATCCACTGGTTTGACAGGGAAATAATCACCTCTTTGTATCACAATCTCCTTTGTCACGTGATTCACAGCAAGAAGTGTCTGATATGTCACAAAGAAAGAAAAATAAAACGTTTAGAAGAAAATATTAATCATACCAACTTCAGACTTGAGAGAGTTGGGTAATAATTTTGAAATTATTGTTGGATCCAGAATATGGGATTTATTTAATTTATTCAATCATGTGTTTTCTGGTACAAATAAATTCTAACTATTGCAGCCAAAAGCGGTTTATATATAAAAGAGGTCAAACTGTAAGAATTAATACTGTTTGTTATTTGATTGTATTTATTTATGAAAGATATATATGCACCGGATTATTTGCTGCAACACCTCCATCAACAAGATTGAAGCTCCGTGTTTTGCCGAGACGATCCTTAGTTGTGAAATGATGTGCCGGAAGATATGTTGGAGCAGCAGAAGTGCTTATACATACATCCGATAGTAGAGCATCCTTTGAAGCATCCGCCTTTGCCTACAGGTTATCAAGCTCATATGTAAATTCTATTTGACATTCTAAATTTTATAAATTTAATTTTGTGGAAAGCAAATCGGTTGTTCCATTTTTAAATGCAGAAAGCTAGAAAAACACAAAAATAAGATTTATAAGTGATACGTTTATATGTACCTCGTTCGTAGAGAAGATGGTTGGCTGAAGATAATTAATGTCGAATGTTGGAACTACCACTTCTGTAACTGTATCATGAAGCCTTGTTTCCCCGAGCAGTTCCCGAATCTTGCTATGAAGGTATTGTCCTGTGTATCTCGGACCAAAAATACTCGCTAGCAAGCCTCCAGTTCCATTCCTACAATAAAAGTTGCTCGCTATTATGTATATTGCACTATTTTATTTTTTACATACGTTCCACAAAGCATGCATTTACGAAGAAGTAGATTACAGCGAAAAGAATAAAGAGAAGTCAGAAAGGCATACCTATTAGAAGGGAAAATCTTTGGAATGTTTTCATTGTAGAAGCTTATAATATCTTTAGCTGAGAAGAGAGGTCGTTTTTGCTTGTTAGGAGCAGCAAGCATGGTCGCTACTAAACCTCCGGTACTAGTTCCTGAAATCACATCAAAGTAATCTGCAATTCTTGCATCTTCTCCGTCAAGCTCCTACAAGTACATGCACAAGAAGTAATCATTACCAAGGTTTCCTTAAATATAATATTTGATACTTATTTCCATATTTATGAATAAATCTTATGGACTAGCTAGTTTCTTGTGCTAACAACACAAATTGAGTTAAATATAGTATTTAGTATCTAAATAAATAGTTAACTCAATTGTAGCTTAGATTCGAGGAATCCAAGGATAGCAGCAGGGATGAGTCCCCTAACGCCACCACCATCGATGCTTAGTATCGTCACTATGTTGCCTTGTGATGGTGGCGATTTTGGTGTAGCCGGACTGATATTTAGCACTTTGCTTGACGGAAGGCGCACTCCTAGAGAACTCATTAGAGGAGATTTTCTTACTTCGGTATGGAAGTGTAATATTAATCTCAGCACGCTAGAGAAAAATTGAAATGTTGTAGCTAGCTAGCAAGATTAAAGAGATGTTGAAGCTTATATTACTTGGTAAAATTTAATTTCTTGGCTTTACTTAGTTGTGTAGTAGTGTGGGAAGAGAGGTGTGCTTTCATGTATTATATAGGCAAGAGAAAAGAGGTACAATCCTACAAGTAGCTGAAGTAGTCAAAATATAGCATTAAATTGGAGCAAGGACCAATTCTATATAACTGCAGATAGTTTGAAAATTCCAATGATTTGAAGGCGCCAAAGCCACGCGACAAAGCAGAACTTTTATTTAGGTCAAGTCATATTGAAGAAAAGATCAAATCATGAGAACACTTGTAGATTTTCCAAAAAAAATTAATAAAAAAAGGTCAACTCTGTGATATTTGTGGCCCATGGGCTTCAATATGCACCAAAAAGGACCTGGCTTCGTTTCTTCGTGTGTGAGCTACGCGTAAACCATTTATCCACGATTCGTAGACCCCGATTTTTGCTAATTCGGGAATTGAGTGATTTTGACCAATGAAAGGATAAGGAATTCAAAAGTCAAAACTCCACAAGCTTTAGCAAGTATGGTTCTTGATTATTTGATCAAGTTAAAATTTGAATTTGATGAAACAGTGATTTTGGTGGATATTGTTTAAATAAGTAATCAATGTTGATCAATTCAATAATCCAAACTTGCGGTACAAGGTTAACCAAGTTTCATATTTAAAATTTTGATGGCACCACGTGCTACAGTAAGTATGACTGATGATTATTTTATCAAATTTTATTTGTCATATTTGACAAATTATTATTAAAATAATCAAGTTACTATTATATATAGATGAATGATGTCGTAACTCTTTATAACTTTGACTTGATTTGTCAATTTGGTACCACAAGTTTAAAGATGACACTAAAGACTTGGCCTTGATTCTTAAAAAAACATTTTATTCAAATATACACAAGGAAATATGGTTAGATTGCCTCAATGATGTTAACTAGGACATATATTTGTGTTAATTATGAGATGAGAAAGTTCAAAATGCTGGTTAATGTTGATTATCTCAATAAAAATGCTGTCAATGACATGTTATTTAGATAATTGCAAGGGTATCCGACTACATATTGTATTTGTGGTGGTTGAATAGGGAGGTATAGGCTTAGTACTAACTGATTAGTTGTAAAACTTCTTTGATGATCAATATATGTACCAATAAATTTCAATGTATTAATAAATTGATGTATTGAGTTAATTTTAAAGAACAGTTGAAAATCAAGTCATATAATTATTTAATATTCACAAAAAAATCTCTTATCAGATTTTTGAATATGCCAAGAAAGATACATAATATTGTCTTTACCATCAAAAACTAAAAATTATTTCTGGATGTCCTGGTATATTTACTAGTTAACAATTATAAATCTTGCTTAGGCAGGTGACCTAGATCCAACATATGGAATAAACTATATATATATATATATATATATATATATGGATATGGAATAAACTATATATATATATATATATATGGAATAAACTATATATATATATATATATATGGAATAAACTATATATATATATATATATGGAATAAACTATATATATATATATATATGGAATAAACTATATATATATATATATATGGAATAAACTATATATATATATATATATGGAATAAACTATATATATATATATATATATATATAGTGATGCTGCGGTGCTTTGGGAAGTAAAGAGGGTGTTTTATTTCCCGCTCATATCTCCATTTTCAAAGTTCATATAGTCGATCCGAACTTCTCAACATAATCTTCCTATTGATATGTGCTTGGAAACCAAATTTTACATTTTTTTGGAAATTTTTTACTATTTGTTTAGAATTTTTGAAAATCACATCTTTTCATTAAATAAAAAATAAAAAAAATGCAATAAACACTGATTTTAAAAAAATCTACAAAAATAGTAAAAAAATTTCAAAAAATGTAAAATTTGGTCTCCAAGCACATATTAATATGAAGATTAGCTGAGAAATTCGGATCAACTATTTGAACTTTGAAAATGGAGATATGAGCGGGAAGTAAAACACCATCTTTACTTCCCAAAGCATCGTAGCATCACTCTATATATATACAGAGAGAGAGGTTGGCTAATATCAAAACGTTTGTTCCGGAGCTGTGGTGCAACCAATTGATTTTCTGATTTTCAAAGTTCAAACAGTCGATCCGAACCATTAGATGTGATCTCTATATTAAAATGTGCTTGGAGACCAAATTTTACATTTTTTGGAATTTTTTTACTATTTATTAAGTCAGTTTTAAAATCGCTGATTTTAATAAACAGTGAAAATTTTCTGGATCATTAAAAACAACTCACTATATATATAAATAAATTGCTAATATGCTATGCATAGCATAGATGGCCTCCGTGCTACGGCTCAATATTTGAGTTTTCAAAATTCTAACGGTTGATCCGAACCATTCAACATAATCTCCATATGAATATGTACTAGCAAACCAAATTTTACATTTTTTAGAATTTTTTACTATTTTTGTAGATAGGTAGAAAATCACTTGATCTGAAAATTCGGTACCATTCAGATCAAGTGTTTTTCTACCTATCTAAAAAAATAGTAAAAAAATTCGAAAAAATGTAAAATTTGGTTTGCAAGTACATATTCATATGGAGATCATGTTGAACAGTTCGGATCGACCGTTAGGATTTTGAAAACTCAAATATGGAGCTGTAGCACGGAGGCCCTCTACGCTATGCATAGCACCGTAGCCAACTCCATATATATATAGAGAGATAGGTTATCATGCTTTGGAAAGTAAAGATGTTGTTTTACTTTCCGCTCATATCTCCATTTTCAAAGTTCAAACAGTCGATCCGAACTTTTCAACATGATCTTCATATTGTTATGTGCTTGGAGACCATATTTTACATTTTTTGAAACCTTTTACTATTTTTTAGAATTTTTGAAAATCATAGCTTTTCATTAAATAAAATAATAATAAAAAATTCAGAAAAACATTGATTTTCAAAAATTCTAAAAAAATAGTAAATTTTTTTCAGAAAATATAAAATTTGGTCTCCAAGCATATTACAACATGAAGATTATGTTGAGAAGTTTAGATTGACTATTTGAACTTTGAAAATAGAGATATAAGCGGGAAGTAAAACACCCTCTTTACTTCCCAAAACATCGTAGCAATATTTGTAGTCGATTGCTCGATCTTTGCAATAAACAATTCACACAAGAATAAAAAGTACATAGCAGACCAATTATATTATGAATTAACAAATAAATTATAAAGTAAACAGGAAAAAAATTACCAATCTCTTTATTGTATTACAAAAATAATTAGTTATGGTCCATATATGGCTTTCTATGTATGTAGAATCGTGAACTTAGTACAGTGGTACAAGCTCTCGTCTCTTTCTGAACTGAAGCATATATATTTAATTCTTGGGAATATCATCTAAAAGATGTTGGCTTGTACCAAAATCTTTAAATAATACAAAAAAATATATGGCTTTCTCCATATGAAAAAAAGCTGGGAAGTATATAGAAGTGTTTTCAGTATAAAGTTAAGTAGGCTTAATGTTTAGTTTAACTAAAAAGCACATATTTGGTAAGCAATTAAGGCCGATGCTAACCCAGCGGATCCACAGCGGAAATTATAGTCTTGTAAACCGAAATAAATGAAGTTTATTTAAGGTCTGACTGTAGCTTATGATGCCGAGTGTTATAATTTGTAATGGGCGAAGATAGCAATCCTTCTAATATAATCCTCCTAAAAATTAACTCTCTAATTCTGAATGCTCTAAAAATATAGAATATAGAATAGGCCCAAAAAGATTTCTAATTCTGAATGCTCTAAAAATTGATGAGGCGTCTATTTAAATCTCATGATTATAAATCCCGTACTAAAACCATTCCCAATTGACAAAACCTCGACATTTCTTTCATATTCTCGTCTCCATGAAAACAATCCCAGAAAACTGGACGGATCTTCCCCCAGATCTCCTCCATCTCATCCTGGCAAAGCTCTCCGACATCTCTGACATCTGCGATTACATCCGATTACGTGCAGTTTGCAAATCGTGGCGTTGCTCTATCTCTGTTTCCGATCTACCGCCGCAATTTCCTTGGATAATGAAGCTTGGTGACAATAAGGAATCTCTCTTAGAGTTCTACTCCTTTGCTTCCAAAAAGGTATATACTATGCATGCTCCCAATTCCTCCAATAAGTCTCTTGGCCTTAGCAGCATGCTTGTTCGCCAATTTGGAAGCGATGATCTATTTTCGCTTGTGCTTTGCAAAAAATCTTGTCAGTTTCGTGAGGGATATTGTTCTTTTCTGAATCCAGTTAACAATAGCGAGGTTTATCTCCCTGTTGTGCATGATCCTGAACCTTCGAGCTTTCGGTTTTGTTGGTCTGGTCCTAGAAGTTTCCACAGTGAGAACTGTGTAATTTTTAGTTATGGGATTAATCGATTGGCTGTTTGTAAATCCAATGGTGACAAGTGGGATTGCATTGGAGGAGATTTGGGATACGAGTATGCCTATTTGAACGGTTTGCTTTTCACGATTGAATATTGGAAATCAGGGTTTACGAGGGTTATAGACATCGGTACCCGCCAAGAGGCATACGTCATACCACCACAAGAATCTACAATGAGAGGTATTCCATTCTTGGTCGAGTCTTCGGGAGAGATTCTGCTAGTTTGTTATATTCATACCTATATAAGAGAAATAAAAAATTACTCATGGAGTAATATTTGCTCTGAATTGGAAATACATAATGACAATAGAAGGGATGAAGTTCATAAATTTTATATCCACCGGCTGGAATTTGGAAATGGAGAAGAGAAGCCTTGTTGGGTCAAGGTCACAAGCATTGGAGACCAAATGTTATTCATTGATTTTGTTGCTCGTCGTGCTTTCTCTTTAAAAGCTTGTGAGTTTCCTGGCTTTAAGGGGAACTCTATCTACTACATAGACACTCAGGATAGCAAGATTTATAGATATGACATGGAGAATGGTAAAACAATATCTGTTAATTGCCCTCTTAATGGACGGAATGGTTTGACGTGGTTCATGCCTACTTTAAAACCATGTCTGACGTCAATGTTTTAGGGAAATAAATCTGCTGTTATTCCAAAGGGATAACAGGACCCTGTTATTCCGATCCCAGCCATTGACCTTTGTCGAGATTCGGACACAAAAAACTTTTTCCTTGAGGTTCGCGCTTGAAAAACTTTGAACGGTTGGGATAGAAATAACAGGGTTCTGTGATCCCTTTGGAATAATAACAGATTTATATCCATGTTTTAGGGAAATAAATCTGCTGTTATTCCAAAGGGATAACATGACCCTCTTATTCCGATCCCAGCCGTTGACTTTTGTCGAGATTCGGGCACGAAAAACTTTTTCCTTGAGATTCGCGCTTGAAAAACTTCAAAAGACAATTTATATATTTAATTATATTAATGCATGATAAAGAAAAAGCTTGATTGATGCGCTCTCCTTGTGCAACTCAAATCAATTTTTATTGCTCGTTAGCTAGTATCACAATTTGTTCAAATATGGAGGTTTGTTGGAGTACAAAGAAAAAGCTCCTTGCAAAATATCATGCTCGTGTTTTTTTTTCTAGCTGATTGTATTAGTAGGATATAAAATACTGCTTATTTGTTTTTTAATTTATTGATTTTTTCTTTAATTTTCTTTCTTCTATGGGTGATTAAATCCTGCTTTTTTGTCCCTAATTTTTTCAAGTAAACTGAATTTTGTCTGTAGATTCTTTCAAAAAGAGAATGGGTCGGTGTGCTTAGTGGTAAATAACTAAATATTATGCAACAGAACTTAAAATTTTAAAATACGATTATCATAGCACCTATGACTAAGCTAAGATTATCATAGCACCTAACACGAAAAACTAAAGAAACAAAAAACAAAATTCAGTTGTAATTAAGCACGAAGATGTTCTGATTCACCAACAATTGTAATTAAAAGATTAAATTCCGGATTAAATATTATCACAACAATCAAACATTCTGCCTTTTTTTTATTCTATACATTTTTTTGCTGTTTTTCTCTGTGTAGAAATCTAAATTTATTTAGATATGTACTTGCCATCTGTTGATGTCATGATTTCTTTATTTTTTTCGAAAACTTTTCTAAACACACAAATTAGACGATTATAACTTAACTTCCAACAACAATATATAACTTACAATCATTCATCGTATCTAATTTGAATCACAGTACATCATATTCTAACCAATTATCTATATTTTGTATCTTTGTTAAAACCAAACCTGATGTGAAACTTAATTAATGAGATTATCTACTTTTACAAGAATCATTATAATATTTGCAAGTGAAACATTACAATGTATAGAGAGAAACTATATTGCCAAAGATAATAATTATACCAGGCGACTATAAATGTTATTATTTTTTATTTTTTTATTATGTCTTCATTGTTTATTTTCTCATAATAAAAAAATAAAATTTATATATCAAAGTAAAATCGTTAGGTGTGATATGTATTAAATTCTCTACATGAACATAAATAATTATCACTTTTCAACTGTATTTATGTGAATAATTAGCACGTAGAAAAATCAACGTTCATAAGTTATCAGTATTAGTGTATTTTTACAAGCTCTTGATAACAATCAAAATAAAATTGAAATGTCATAATCATTTACATGTGCAAAAAGAAAATAATATGGATCATACCTAACGGTTTTAGTTTGACATTTAAGTTTAAATTTTAAGTTACTAAAATTTTAAAAATGGAGGCATAATGAAGATATTGGAATCTTTTTTAATTTTACGCATTTAGTACGGCTCACTGTTGGTACAATAGCTAAAACTATACATATTTTCATGCAACAAACTATAATAGATTGATAAGATAGTAGAAAATATGACACAAAATCAACGTGCATATGAACTAAAAGTCCTCCAACTTATTTTCTATAAAACAATGAATTTTGAACATATTTGTTCTCTTATAATTATGTCCCCGTTTCAATCTATTTTAATATCATTCATGGGTATTGTTGAATAATTATTCATTTCATTGGTCTACTTTCTTTTTACGAAAATATGTTATTTCTATGATAATTTTTTTTGTTCTCTTATAATATATTCCCGTTGCAACACACGGGCACTATACTAGTAAATTATAAATTAAAAAGACATAATTACCAATCGCTCTACTGTATTACAAAAATAATTAATTGTGGTCCTTATATGGCTTTCTACATATATAGAATCGTGAACTTAGTGCAGTGGTACGAGCTCTCGTCTCTAATAAGAGTAAAAAAGATTTAATTTTCCAAAGTAGTATCTAAAAGAAAAGAAATTTCAACCTAATTTATTTGGCTCTAATTGCTACACAATTCCAACATAATATTTCTATCATCCATACCAAACAAACTCGTCGACTTAAAAAATGTTTAAACTTCTATTAATCCTTGCATTTAACACAGTCAATTTTGTTCCATCTCCTAATAAATAAACTTTTTTAAATACCTTTCTTTTTTGATAAAACAGATTAATTATTATTGTTTTAAAATTTAAATTTTAACCATTTGATGTGTGATAAACCAAGATGTACATTGTATTTTTAATGCTAGTTAGAATCACACTTTTTTAAAATACGAAGTTTGTAAAGTAAAAGCTCCTTGCAGAAGTTTTATGCATAACAATGCGGTCTATGTGAAAATTTAGAAAATTTATCTGCAACCAGTAATCTGAGTTTCTTTTAATAAGAACTATAAAGGTCCAAGTCTTCAAATTCTATTTATAGAGACATAAATGGTATCAACTTTTACAAAAGTTCAGCTATAAATTTAGTAGTAAAATTAAAAAAAGATAAATAAAATTATAATAAAAATTTATTAAATAAAATGAAAAAATAATAATAAAAGGGAAAATAGATAGTTCTTGTTGGGTTTTTGTTTCCTCCTGTTTGAATTAGTAGGATATATAAGACTGCTTATTTAATTATTAATTTTTATATTATTTTTTCTTAATTTCTTCTTTCAGTGATTCTATCGTGCTTTTTTGTCCTTGGCTTAGACTTGTGATTCATAAAAACTTCAGCAATATAATATTAAATGCGAAAAAAACATACAATTATGAGTCCTCTAAACACAGCAGTCCATCAAACAAAAATGTAATACTTATTTATTTTTCCTAATAAAACAGATAAAAATCTAACGATTTCAATTTTTTTTTTACTAAATCCAAAATGTTGCATTTATAGAATAGCTAAAAAAAGATTTCGAAATCTAAATGGTCTAAAAATTGATGAGGCGTCTAAAACATCGACTAAAACCATTACCTCATGATTAAATCCAGTCAAACCAATTGACAAAACCCTTTTAAAAACATCGACTTCTCATTCTTTTTCTCATAATCCGGCCATAAAAAAAACCGACCTTATTTCATTTTCTTGTCTCCATGGAAACAATCACAGGAAACTGGGCGGATCTTCCCCCAGATGTCCTCCATCTCATCCTGGCAAAGCTCTCCGACATCTTCGACATCTGCGATTACATCCGATTACGCGCAGTTTGTAAATCTTGGCAGTGCTCTATCTCTGTTTCTGATCTACCGCTGCAATTTCCTTGGATCCTAAAGATTGGTGACAATAAGGGATCTCTCTTGAGGTTCTACTCCATCGCTTCCAAAAAGATGTATACTATGCGTGCTCCCAATTCCTCCAAGCCTTTTGGCCTTACCAGCATGCTTGTTCGTCAATTTGGAAGCGATAATCAATTTTCGCTTGTGCGTTGCAAACAACCTTGTCATGAGTTTCGTGAGGGATACTGTTATTTCCTGAATCCAGTTAACAATAGCGAGGTTTATCTCCTTGTTGTGCATGATCCTGAACCTTCGGGCTTTCGGTTCTGTTGGTCTGGTCCTAGAAGTTTTTACAACGAGGACTGTGTAATTTTTAGTTATGGGACTAATCGGTTGGCTGTTTGTAAATCCGATTGTGACAAATGGGATTGCATTGGAGGAGACTTGGGATACAAGTATGCCTTTATGAATGGCTTGCTTTTCACGATTGAATATTGCAAATCTGGGTTTACGAGGGTTATAGATATCGGTAACTGTCAAGAGGCCTATGTCATACCGCCACCAGAATCTAGAATGAAAGGTATTCTATTCTTGGTCGAGTCTTCCGGAAATATTTTGCTAGTTCGTTATATTCATTATACAAGGGGAATACTTGATGAAAATAGAAGTGGAGAAGTACATAAATTTTCTATCCACCGTCTGGAATTTGGAGATGGAGAAGGGAAGCCTTGTTGGGTCAGGGTCAAGAGCATTGGAGATCAAATGTTATTCATTGATTTTGTTGCTGGTCAAGCTTTCTCTCTTAAAGCTAGTAATTTTGCTGGATGTAATAGGAACTCTATCTACTTCATAGACACTCAGGGTCGCAAGATTTATAAGTATGACATAAAAAATGGTAAAACAATACGAGTTGATTGCCCTCTTGATGGATGGAATGGTTATTTGACGTGGTTTGTACCTACTTTAAAACCATGTCTGACATCAATGTTTTAGTCATCTGCAAAAGACAATTTTTTATCTAATGTAACTGCAGACTAAGGCAGATGCTGACCCAACGGGCCCACTGCCGAAATTTTAGGCTTGTAAATCGAAATAAATGAAGTTTATGTTTTTAAACTTTTCAATTTTAACCTTAATTTTGATGTCTGATAAACCATGATGTACCTTCCATTTTGTATTGCTTGTTATTGTTAGTATCACAACTTTTTAAAATACGGAGGTTTTGTTGAATTACAAAGCAAAAGCTCCTTACAGAAGTTTCATGCCTAATAACGATGCGCTCTCCATGTCTTTATGTTTCCTAGCTGGTGCCTGATGTCTGGTTCTCCATTGGTGCCTGGAACAGTATTGACCGTTCCTAATGTCTGGTTCGCTCATAGGCCCGTAAGTCCGTTCCTGATATCTTTTGGCCTCCTGTTTGTGTTATTATTTCAGATATAAAAGACTGCTTATTTGTTTATAAAAAAATTATTTTTTTCTTTGTTTTTCTTTCTTCTTTGGGAGATTCAAGGCTGCTTCTTTTCCTATATTTTTCTTTATTAATTACTCTTTTGGTAATTTCTAATTTTGGAGTAAACTAAATGTTTTCTGCAGATTCTTTCAAAAAGAACATGGTTCGGTGTGCTTAGAGGTAAATAACTAATTATTATACAACAGGACTTAAATTTTAAAATAGGAGACTATCATATATATAAATAATTAAGGTTAAAAACTTGTAAATTTTATGACAAAAGAAAACTAATTTGTGAAACACAATTTCTAGCAATCAAATCAACAGCAGCAATTCTTTTTTTTATTTGAAATTCCGTTACAGAAAGCTGTCAGGAATTTTTGCATTAGCAAGTGCAACACATCACATCATTCATAGTTTACATATACATCATATATATGGTCAAACAGCACCCTATTCATGCCACGTTAGAATGAGATATAGTGTCTCATCTAAGTACAGCAACATCAAAGCCATAACATATATGCAAATTAAACTCTACCCTATTCTCTTAGCAGTACTTCCGTGATTTTTATTAATACCCTCCAAAAATAAAAAAATTAACAAATCTGCCCTCGATTTTTTTTTTAAAAAATGCCCTGACTACTCCACGTTTGGGCGGTCCACTATACATATATACCAAACCGGCTCACGTTTGGCGGTTTGGTGTTTAATTTTTTTTTTTTTAGAGACAATATGAATAGCAAGATGCTGAAATCTAACACTAAAAATTTGAATTTTTTTTTAAATATTTGTTAGATTACTTCTTTTGATGTATAATTAGCATATTTATACTAAAATACGCTAAATTACTTGAAATTATGTTAAATTACGTTGAATTACACTAAATTACGTTAAATTACGCTAAATTACAATAATTTCGCTAATTACACTGAAATACGCTAAATTACGCTAAATTAGGCCAATTTTGTGCCATCTTTGATAAATCATAAAAAATAGTAAAGAAATTTCAAAAATAGTAAAAATTGGTATGTTACAAGTTTATTATATAACTAATTTACTGCTACTTAGATTGAATAATAGAAATGAAAATCTTAATTGAAAACTTCAACTCAAGTTTTGAGGCTCTTCTCTTTGTTTATTGGCAATTCTGAATTTTGAAAAATAATAAAGCTGGCACTGACGCATGCGTATTTTCGCAAGCTTTCCGAAAAGTGGTCATTTGCTGAAATCTGACACTTGAGCGCCGTTTTATGACCGTTTGAAGTTTCATCGTCGTTTTTCGCCTTCTCAGTGAAGATATCCTCCACTATTCATATGTAATTTAGCATAATTTACCATATTTTAGCGTAATTTAACGTAATATAGCGTAATTTAATATAATTTAGTGTAATTCAGAGTAATTTAACATAATTTCAAACAATTTAGTGTATTTTACCCGCAAGGTAATTCCTTAACAATTTACCATAATTAATAAAATTATAACATTAAACAAAATTATAACAAATAAAACTACAATAAATATATAACATATTATAAAACATTATAACAAATAAAATTATAATCGTCAATTATAAAAATAAAAATATAAATTATTATAAAAAAATTATCAAATAAAACTACAATAAAACATTGCAACAAATAAAAGTATAATTGTCAATTATACCAAATTATAACCATAAATCATTATAAAAATTGAACATGTAAATTTCAAAATTAAAAAATGGCACAGCATTAAAAAAAAAATTAAACACAAAACCACCCAACAGTGAGGCGGTCTGGTGCATAGGTGACCGCCCAAACATGGGGCGGTCAGGACATTTAAAAAAATATATATATATCGAGGGCAAATTTGATATATATATATATTTTTTTAGGGTATTAATAACAATCACAGGCAGTACTTCCTCCAAAGATCACACTCACTTCCAATCCTCTCTACTAGCATTCTAAGAGGCAGAGACTTCCCTCTGAACACACGTTCGTTTCTCTGTTAACCAAGTGCCCACACGGTACACATGAACCATCGCATCCTTGTCTTTTCATTACATCTCCCCGCTATTGCTCTTCTGTCTCTTTCCTTCGCAATGGAAGAGATCCATATTTGTTGGACAGTTAATTGATTCCCTCTTGCATAAATTAAAACCCATCTTTGAAGAGAGATTTGCCCAAACTTGTATCACATATGAACATTTAAACAAGAGGTGTAATGTTGTCTCCACTGTGGCGCTAGAACACATCACACATCCTGTTTGGCACAAAATATGCCTTCTCTGCATCACATCCTGTGTTAAGATTTTGCCCTTTTAACAGAAGCAATTCATTACATAGTTTTGTTAGTACATCTATCTACCAATCACATGATATCGATTGGACTTTACAAGTTAAGTATGTACTTTTAAAAAAAATATACTCAATCAATATATTGTCATTTTTGGGGAAAAAGTCCTTCAACGACCGGCGACAACACCGGTCGCTGATGGTCCAATTTTCTGTAGTGATACTACCTTTTACGGAGATACATAATATTGTCTTTATCATCAAACTAAAAATTATTTCTGGATGTCCTGATATTTTTATGGTTGAGTAGTGTGTTATAGGCTCACTAAAAATACTAGTTAAGAATGAATCTTGTTTACGCAGATGACTCATATCCAACATATGGGATATAGTATA
The DNA here is from genome assembly GCA_011114355.1 of Carex littledalei. Taxonomy (NCBI): domain Eukaryota; kingdom Viridiplantae; phylum Streptophyta; class Magnoliopsida; order Poales; family Cyperaceae; genus Carex; species Carex littledalei. Next base: position 15,458,515 of record CM022082.1, read on the forward strand.
ACTTTTTGAAGTGAAGTACTTCAATTCTTGAAAATAACATCTAAAAGATGCTTATGTGCAGGGGATCCTTTAATAAAAAAAATATATATATATATAACTTTCTACATAAGAAAAAACTGTGAAGTATTAAAAGTGTTTTCAGGATCACCTTAGGTGAGCTCAAATGTTTAGTTTAACTAAGCCCATATTTGGTAAGCAATTAAGGCTGATGCTGACCCAGAGGGCCCACAGCGGAAATTTAAGTCTTGTAAACCGAAATAATGAAGTTTATTTTAAGATCTGACTGTAGCTTATGATGCTGAGTGTTAAAATTTGTAATGGGCGAAGACAATAATCCTTCTAATATAATCCTCCTAAAAATTCTCCTTTATCAACTTTGATAACCATCCAAGCTCAGGTTGCAAATATAGAATATGCAAAAAAAACATTTCTATTTCTGAATGCTCTAAAAATTAATGAGGCGTCTATTTAAATTTCCAGTCCGTCCATGAATAGAATTAAATTCAGTCCATTAAAATCTCATGATTTTAAATCCCGTACTAAAACCATTCCCAATTGACAAAACTCCGACATTTCATTCAAATTCTCGTCTCCATGGAAACATTCCCAGGAAAATGGGAGGATCTTCCCCCAGATCTCCTCCATCCCATCATGGCAAAGCTCTCTGACATCTGCGATTTAATCCGATTACGCGCAGTTTGCAAATCGTGGCGTTGCTCTATCTCTATTTCTGATTTGCCGCCGCAATTTCCTTTGATCCTAAAGCTTGGTGACAACAAGGGATGTCTCTTGGAATTCTACTCCATGGCTTCCAAAAAGGTATATACTATGCGTGCTCCCATTTCCTCCCAGTCTTTTGGCATCACCAGCATGCTTGTTCGTCAATTTGGAAGCGATGAACAATTTTCGCTTTTGCGTTGCAAACAATCTGATCAGTTTAGTGAAGGATACTTTTCTTTTCTGAATCCAGTTAGCAATCGCGAGGTTTATCTCCCTGTTGTGAATGATCCTGAACCTTTGGGCTTTCGATTTCATTGGTCTGTTCCTAGAAGTTTCCACAGAGAGAAGTGTGTAATTTTTGGTTGTGGGATTAATCAGTTGGCTGTTTGTAAATCCGATGGTGACAAGTGGAATTGCATTGGAGGAGACTTGGGATACGAGTATGCCTATTTGAACGGTTTTCTTTTCACGATTGAATATTGTAAATCCGGGTTTACGAGGGTTATAGATATCGGTACCCGCCAAGAGGCCTATGTCATACCGCCACCGGAATCTACAATGGGTGGTATTCAATTCCTGGTCGAGTCTTCGGGAGAGATCTTGCTAGTTTGTTATGTTCATACCCATATAAGGGAAATAGATCATCCCTATATACGGGGTGGTTATGGCTATAGAATGGGAATACATAATGACAATAGAAGTGAAGAAGTACATAACTTTTATATTCACCGCCTGGAATTTGGAAATGGAGAAGGAAAGCCGTGTTGGGTCAAGGTCACAAGCATTGGGGACCAATTGTTATTCATTGATTTTGTTGCTCGTCAAGCTTTCTCTCTTAAAGCTAGTGATTTTCCTGGATTTAATGGGAACTCTCTTTACTTCATACACACTCGTAGCAAGATTATAAGACATGACCTGGGTTGCATGATTTATAGATATGACATGGAGAATGGAAAAACAATATCTGTTAATTGCCCTCTTGATGGATGGGAAGGTTTGATGTGGTTCGTTCCTACTTTATAACCATGTCTGGCATCACTGTTTTAGTCATCTGCAAAAGACAATTTATATATCTAATTATAATATTGCATGATAATGCAAAAGCTTGATTGATCCGCTCTCCATGTGTAACTCAAATCAATTTTTATTGCTTGTTAGCTAGTATCACAATTTGTTCAAATATGGAGGTTTGTTGGAGTACAAAGAAAAAGCGCTCCTTGCAAAAATATCATGTCATGCCCATTTGTTTTTTTCCACCTGTTTGTATTAGTAGGATATAAAATACTGCTTATTTATTTATTAATTTAATTATTGATTTTCTTTCTTTCTTCTATGGGTGATTAAAGCCTTCGTTTTTGTTCCTAATTTTTTCTTTATTAAATGCTCGTTGTGTAATTTCTCTTTTTCGAGTAAACTAACACTACTACAGAATAAGTGATTGTACACGGACATAAACAGGAGAGCTACACGGATTTTTTGCCGTGTGGGATGTAAGGGTGTAGAAATCCCTGAATAAACAACCGTGTACAATTCCTTGCCAGTGGCGCTCTCCATAACCGAGCTACACGGATAATTACATAAACAGCCGTGTACGATTACTCTTTCTACACGGATATTTAGCTAAATGTCCGTGTAGCTCTCTTATTTTTTTTTTTTTTTAATGTTTAAATACCTTTCTACACGGACTTTAGTTAAATGTCCGTGTAGAATTTTTTTTTTTTTTTTTTTTTTTTTTTTTTTGTGTGACTAGCCTCCAGTTTTGCTACCCATTTAAAATCAGAATTTCAAAACAGAGAAACATTAAACAGAGGCCTTTTAAACTTAGAATTCCAAAACTATACAACAGTATAAATAATTCATGTACACTACATTATACAAAATTATACAAATCCATATTTAGCATTACAAAATTCTTCTTGAAACCACCGTGCCTACATACATCTGAGATCGTCGATCTGCTCCTTGGTGTAACACTTTTGCTTTGGTCCATACTACAATTATAATTTGGTATTAGTTAGTAACAATAAAAGGTAGATGCAAGCCACTCGCAAATATCAATTGCTATTAATAAAATGAAAAGTATAAGTAAGCACAATATGAAAACCATAGAAAATATTAACATATTACAATTCATGCAACATATATAGATATTGCCTTTTGTACATATGCAATCCCATGTGATCCAACATATAACATATACTCTTTCAGATCCAATACAATGTTTGTATAGAAGTTATGTCCTTACCACTTAGTAACCATGTGATCAAGCTCTGACCCAAAATTCGCTAAGTTGGGCTCATGTTGCCAAAACTCTTGGTTATGATCTAGTTTGGACCGAAAATTCATACAAACTAAGGCGTATTAGATCCAACATATCAAAAAAGGAGCTCTCATGTGATCCATGACATGATGTCTCTTGGTTAAAGGTCTCCAACATATTGCATCTCCAATAAGAATCAATTGATCATCAACATATATGTGCATACATAATAGTGAATAAAAATTCTCCTTTAAAATTTATATATAAAATTAGTTGAATCTGTATAGCTTTTATACGAACCATTGAAAATCAATTTCGTAAAAAAAAAATTATTGCATCTTATATGAATTTACGATGGCTCTGATACCAAATGATAGTCTTAATAATTCATGACGTGTTTTGCAATTAAAAAACGCAAGCAATCAAGAATCCGTAAGTCCAAAATAAAATAGCAAAGTAATTTAAATCTTACAGTTCTGAAGTGCAGACATCTTTAGGCGAAAGCATTAGTACTGATCTTCAACGGTTTTCCTCAGATATGATGATGGAGACCTTAGGAGTTTTCTTTACTTCTCACTTTCAAAAAATGGTCCACAATACACTAATTATTTACATTATCTTAACAGAAAATTAGAGGAAGAAAAGAGAAATATATATATACATGACTAACCTTAGCAAGATAGAGAGGAGAAATACAAATTAACTTCAAAGATCTCAGATTCGGCCTCCTTGTGCGCAGAAATCAGACCAACATTCAATACAGAGAGAGAGAGTATTAATTGATCAAAACGGCGCTGGAAGGAGAAGGCCTTTTATATAACCAAAACCCTAGAATAACCTTTCTACACGGCTCTTTATTAAAAGTCCGTGTAGCTCTCTCAAGGCTTTCTACACTGTTATTTAAACAAAAAACCGTGTACAATTTCTACCTTTCGACACGGCTCTTTATTAAACGTCCGTGTAGCTCTCTCAAGCTTTCTACACTGTTATTTAAACAATAATCCGTGTACAATTCCTACCTTTCTACACGGTTCTTTATATAAAGGTCCGTGTAGCTCTCTCAAGGCTTTCTACACTGTTATTTAAACAATAATCCGTGTACAATTTCTAATAAACGTCCGTGTAGCTTTCTCAAGGCTTTCTACACTGATTCTTTAATAAATATCCGTGTAGAGATCCCACAGATATTTCGGGCCTCCAAAAAATTGCAATTTCTCCACGGTTTTTATATAAAATTGTCAAATCCGTGTACAATGTGCAGTGTACAATGACCATTTTTGTAGTAGTGTAAATTGTCTGTAGATTCTTTCAAAAAGAAAATGGGTCGGTGTGCTTAGAGGTAAATAACAAAATATTATGCAACATGACTTAAATTTTAAAATACGAGAATATCATATATAAATACAAATAATTAAGGTGAAAAAGTTGTACTAAATTTGACAAAAGGTAACTAATTTGTAAAACACAATTATCTAGCAATCAAATCAACAGAAGCATTTCATTACATAGTTTTATTAGCACATCTGTCTACCAATGGATGACATCGATTGGAATTTACAAGTTAAGTATGTACCTTTCTTAAATATAAACTCAATCAATACACACAAACAAATAATTGAATTAATGAATGAAACTTGCATAATTAGCCGACATTTTTATTAATATCCAAAGTTAATTACAAATTAATAATTATACCCAGAATTGCTGGATTTTTCCAAAAATGTCCAAACCGGCCACAAAATGGCCGGTTTCCTCTTCCCAGAAGCCGGACAAAAAATAGTTGGTTTCCTCATATATATAGATATATATATATATATATATATATATAGGGTCCGGCTAATTTGCTGCCGGCAGCATTCTGGACAGCTGCTGCCGGGGGCATTTCGGCCATTTCTGGTGTTCAAACAGCCGAACCGAACCGTTCAACGTGTTCTAAATATTAAAATCTACTTGGAGACCAAATTTTACATTTTTTGGAATTTTTTTACTATTTATTAAGCCACTTTGAAAATTCCAGATCACATGGTCCAGAATTTTGTTGGACTGTTTTTACTGTTCATCCGGATCAGCCATTTTCAAAGTGGCCTAATAAATAGTAAAAAAATTCCAAAAAATGTAAAATTTGGTCTCCAAGTAGATTTTAATATAGATTGAATATCTATATAAAAAAATTTGTTGTTTGAACACCAGAAATGACCGAAATGCCTCCGGCAGCAGCTGTCCAGAATGCTGCCGGCAGCAAATTAGCCGGACCCTATATATATATATATATATATTTTTACACACAAACTATTTCTTGTATATATGATATGCTTTGTGATTATGTAGAATAAATTTATTTTGTTATTGTATTGTAATATTATTTTCTTGACTATTTTTCTGGATACTTGTTTCACTCATACCGACTCAATTTATTTTAAGATGCGCCAATTGATGTGCATTTAATCTTTAAAGTAGTTATTTTGTTGTTTAAATCACTTATTCAATTTTTTTTTAATATTTCTGTTTATATTTATGTTGTACTATTATTGTTATTGTTGTAATATTTTATGTTTAGCATTATCATGATAATTTATTTTATCTGAAAAATATAAAAATAGTACCATAAAAGCACACATACAAAAGAACCGAAATATAGGATAATCCAAATATAGCAAATATAAATAGTATACCAAATATAAATAGTACAAAACTAGCCACGATACTACTAAAACGGAGAGGAGGACCATCGCTCAGGCGGTACTCCGGCGTTAGCCCGGCGCTCGTGCGGCCAGGCTCTATCTCTCGGGGTCTCCACACCAGCATCGGCGTAGCTGCTATCTGCTCGGCGGTATCCCATATGTAATCACTCCTAGAGACTGTCGAGACTGGTGGGGGTGTACCGAAGATGGATGCAGCGAGCCTAGTCCCAAAGTCAGGATGAGTATGAGACCCGCTACCACTAGTCTGTCTATCATGTGGCATCTCAGCACCATATCGGGGTACTGGCGGTGCCAACATAAAACCCTCCTCGTATACCCCAATCTCATCGAGACTGCACGAGAGGGACTCGACATCCGTAGTAAAGGGCTCCTGAGGTGGTAGTTGTGGCGGCATCTCGGCCGGACCCTGCAATCATACACATAATTTATTAAATTTGATCTGAATGAAGAAATTTATCCAAACCTGACAGCTATTGAAGTATGACATACCTAAGTCTGAACTGGACATCTATGCTCGTCGTAGTATGCCGACCACCCAGCGTTGGACAATAACCAATGATGGTAGTCCCACTCTGGATGCTCATAGGGGGAAGGTGGCATCTCATGTAGCATAACCGGGCTCGGCTCGAGCTCGGTCGGATCTATCTCATGCCAGTTGATGTTCTCTCCGGCATCTCGCAGCATCTTGATGAGCTTCCCACCGTGCTCGGCATCCTCAACATAATTCACATTTTTCTTGAGGGTGCAGTACCCAAGATGTCTCCAGTTCTTCTTTCCTATCAAGGCGATCCCATGCCCGCACTCCTTGATCGAGGACAAAAATGTCCTGACCGCCCCACGTTTGGGCGGTCCACTATTCATACCAAACCTCCCCACGTTTGGGCGGTCACCTATGCACCAGACCGCCTCACTGTGGGGCGGTTTGGTGTTTAATTTTTTTTTTAATGCTGTGCCATTTTAAAATTTTGAAATTTACATGTTCAATGTTTATAATGATTTATGGTTATAATTTGTTATAATTGACAATTATACTTTTATTTGTTGTAATGTTTTATTGTAGTTTTATTTGATATAAATTTTATAATAATTTATATTTTTATTTTTATAATTGACGATTATAATTTTATTTGTTATAATATTTTATAATATGTTATATATTTATTGTAGTTTTATTTGTTATAATTTTGTTTAATGTTATAATTTTATTAATTATGGTAAATTGTTAAGGAATTACCTTGCGGGTAAAATACGCTAAATTGCTTGAAATTATGTTAAATGACTCTGAATTACACTAAATTATATTAAATTACGCTATATTATGTTAAATTACGCTAAAATACGGTCAATTACGCTAAATTACATATGAATAGGGACGATATCTTCACTGAGAAGGCGAAAAACAACGATGAAACTTCAAACGGTCATAAAACAGCGCTCAAGTGTCCGATTTCAGCAAATGACCACTTTTCAGAAAGCTTGCGAAAATACGCATGCGTCATTGACAGCTTTATTATTTTTCAAAATTCAGAGATGCCAAAAAACAAAGGGAAGAGCCTCAAAACTTGAGTTGAAGTTTCCAATTAAGATTTTCATTTCTATTATTCAATCTAAGTAGCTCAGTAAATTAGTTTTATAATAAACTTATAGCATACCAATTTTTACTATTTTTTATGATTTATCAATGATGGCACAAAATCGGCCTAATTTAGCGTAATTTAGCGTATTTCAGTATAATTAGCGAAATTATTGTAATTTAGCGTAATTTAATGTAATTTAGTGTAATTCAACGTAATTTAACATAATTTCAAGTAATTTAGCGTATTTTAGTATAAATATGCTAATTATACATCAAAAGAAGTAATCTAATAAAAATTTTAAAAAAAATTCAAATTTTTAGTGTTAGATTTCAGCATCTTGCTATTCATATTGTCTCTTAAAAAAAAAATTAAACACCAAACCGCCAAACGTGAGGCCGTTTGGTATGTATAGTGGACCGCCCAAACGTGGAGTGGTCTGGACGTTTTTTTTTTAAAAAAAATCGAGGGCAGATTTGCTAATTTTTTATTTTTGGAGGGTATTAATAAAAATCACGGAAGTACTGCTAAGAGAATAGGGTAGTTTAATTTGCATATATGTTATGGCTTTGATGTTGCTGTTAGATGAGACACTATATCTCTTTCTAACGTGGCATGAATAGGGTGCTGTTTGACCATATATATGATGTATATGTAAACTATGAATGATGTGTTGTGTTGCACTTGCTAATGCAAAAATTCCTGACAGCTTCTGTAACGGAATTTCAAATAAAAAAAAGAATTTGCTGCTGTTGATTTGATTGCTAGAAATTGTGTTTCACAAATTAGTTACTTTTGTCAAAATTTATACAAGTTTTTAACCTTAATTATTTATATATATGATAGTATCCTATTTTAAAATTTAAGTCCTGTTGTATAATAATTAGTTATTTACCTCTAAGCACACCGAGCCATGTTCTTTTTGAAAGAATCTACAGAAAATATTTAGTTTACTCCAAAATTAGAAATTACCAAAAGAGTAATTAATGAAGAAAAATATAGGAAAAGAAGCAGCCTTGAATCTCCCAAAGAAGAAAGAAAAACAAAGAAAAAAATAATAATTTTATAAACAAATAAGCAGTCTTTTATATCCGACTAATTATAACACAAACAGGAGAAAACATAAAGACATGGTGAGCGCATCGTTATTAAGGAGCTTTTGCTTTGTAATTCAACAAAACCTCCGTATTTTAAAAAGTTGTGATACTAACAATAACAAGCAATACAAAATTGAAGGTACATCATGGTTTATTAGACATCAAAATTAAGGTTAAAATTGAAAACTTTAAAAACATAAACTTCATTTATTTCGATTTACAAGCCTAAAATTTCGGCAGTGGGCCCGCTGTTTTCAATGGTGCAGAAATTTAATAAAAACAGCGGATTTCAAACCAGCTTAATAAATAGTAAACAAATTCCAAAAAATGTAAAATTTGGTCTCCAAGTACATTTTAATATAGATTGAACATCTAACGGTTTGGATTTGTTATTTGAACATCAAATACTAAGATATGCCCCCGTAAGCACCTCGCCGAAATGCTTCCGGAAGCAAATTAGCCATACTCTATATATATATATATATATGGAGTTGGCTACGGTGCTACGCGTAGCATAGAGGGCCTCCGTGCTACGGCTAAATATTTGAGTTTTCAAAATCCTAACGGACCTTGACTCAACAAGCCACTTTGAAAATTGCTGATCACATGGTCCAGGATTTGGTTGCACTGTTTTTACTGTTCACTCGGATCAGCAATTTTCAAAGTGGCTTAATAAATAGTAAAAAATTTCCAAAAAATGTAAAATTTGGTCTCCAAGCATATTTTAATATAGATTGAACATCTAACGGTTTGGATCGACTATTTGAACTTTAAAATTACAAAAACTAATTGGTAGCACCAAGGCCTTGGTCATACCACTTTGACCTTAGCCACTCTATATATATATATATATATATGGAGTTGGCTACGGTGCTACGCGTAGCATAGAGGGCCTCCGTGCTACGGCTAAATATTTGAGTTTTCAAAATCCTAACGGTCGATCCGAACCGTTCAACATGATCTCCATATGAATATGTACTTGCAAACAAAATTTTATATTTTTTAGAATTTTTTTACTATTTTTATAGATAGGTAGAAAAACACTTGATCTAAATGGTACACAATTTTCAGATCAAGTGATTTTCTACCTATCTAAAAAAATAGTAAAAAAATTCTAAAAAATGTAAAATTTGAGTTTGCAAGTACATATTCATATGGAGATCATGTTGAACGGTTCGGATCGACCGTTAGGATTTTGAAAACTCGAATATTGAGCCGTAGCACGAAGGCCCTCTATGCTACGCGTAGCATATTAGCAATTTCCTATATATATATATAGTTTATTACATATGTTGGATCTGGGTCATCTGCCTAAGCAAGATTCATAATCGTTAACTAGTAACTTGTTAGTGGTTCTATAATACAGTACTCCGCCATAAATATATCAGGACATCCAGACATAATTTTTAGTTTTTGATGGTAAAGATCTTTCTTGCCATATTCAAAAATCTGATAAGAGATTTGTTTGTGAATATTAAATAATTATATGACTTGATTTTCAACTGTTCTTTAAAATTAACTCAATACATCAATTTATTAATACATTGAAATTTATTGGTACATATATTGATCATCAAAGAAGTTTTACAACTAATCAGTCGGATACCCTTGCAATTATCTAAATAACATGCCATTGACAGCATTTTTATGAGATAATTAACATTAACCAGCATTTTCAACTTTCTCATCTCATAATTAACACAAATATATGTCCTAGTTAACATCATTGAGGCAATCTAACCATATTTGCTTGTGTATATTTGAATAAAATGTATTTTTAAGAATCAAGGCCAAGTCTTTAGTGTCATCTTTAAACTTGTGGTACCAAATTGACAAATCAAGTCAAAGTTATAAAGAGTTACGACATCATTCATCTATATATAATAGTAACTTTATTATTTTAATAATAATTGTCAGATATGACAACTAATATTTGATAAAATAATCATCAGTCATACTTGCTGTAGCACGTGGTGCCATTAAAATTTTAAATATGAAACTTGGTTAATCATGTACCGCAAGTTTGGATTATTGAATTGATCAACAGTGATTACTTAAACAATATCCACCAAAATCACTGTTTCATCAACTTCAAATTTTAACTTGATCAAATAATCAAGAACCATACTTGCTAAAGCACGTGGCGCCATCCAAATCCCAAGCTTGTGGAGTTTTGACTTTTGAATTCCTTATCCTTTAATTCATTGGTCAAAAATCAAAATCACTCAATTCGCGGCGCAAGCGACGCAGGGATAAATGGTTGACGCGTAGCTCACACACGAAGAAACGAAGCCAGGTCCTTTTTGGTGAATATTGAAGCCCATGGGTCACAAATATCACAGAGTTAACCTTTTTTTTTTTTTTTTTTTTTTGGAAAATCTAGAAGTGTTCTCATGATTTGATCTTTTCTTCAATATGACATGACCTAAATAAAAGTTCTGCTTTGTCGCGTGGCTTTGGCGCCTTCAAATCATTGGAATTTTCAAACTATCTGCAGTTATATAGAATTGGTCGACCTTGCTCCAATTTAATGCTATATTTTGACTACTTCAGCTACTTGTAGGATTGTACCTCTTTTCTCTTGCCTATATAATACATGAAAGCACACCTCTCTTCCCACACTACTACACAACTAAGTAAAGCCAAGAAATTAAATTTTACCAAGTAATATAAGCTTCAACATCTCTTTAATCTTGCTAGCTAGCTACAACATTTCAATTTTTCTCTAGTGTGCTGAGATTAATATTACACTTCCATACCGAAGTAAGAAAATCTCCTCTAATGAGCTCTCTAGGAGTGCGCCTTCCGTCAAGCAAAGTGCTAAATATCAGTCCGGCTACACCAAAATCGCCACCATCACAAGGCAACATAGTGACGATACTAAGCATCGATGGTGGTGGCGTTAGGGGACTCATCCCTGCTGCTATCCTTGCATTCCTCGAATCTAAGCTACAAGTGAGTTAACTATTTATTTAGATAATAAATATTATATTTAACTCAATTTGTATTGTCAGCACAAGAAAACTTGGTAGTGATTACTTCTTGTGCATGTACTTGTAGGAGCTTGATGGAGAAGATGCAAGAATTGCAGATTACTTTGATGTGATTTCAGGAACTAGTACCGGAGGTTTAGTAGCGACCATGCTCGCTGCTCCTAACAAGCAAAAACGACCTCTCTTCTCAGCTAAAGATATTATAAGCTTCTACAATGAAAACATTCCAAAGATTTTCCCTTCTAATAGGTATGTCTTTCTGACTTCTCTTTATTCTTTTGGCAGTAATCTACTTCTTCGTAAATGCATGCTTTGTGGAACATATGTAAAAAATAAAATAGTGCAATATACATAATAGCGAGCAACTTTTATTGTAGGAATGGAACTGGAGGCTTGCTAGCGAGTATTTTTGGTCCGAGATACACAGGACAATACCTTCATAGCAAGATTCGGGAACTGCTCGGGGAAACAAGGCTTCATGATACAGTTACAGAAGTGGTCGTTCCTACATTCGACATTAATTATCTTCAGCCAACCATCTTCTCTACGAACGAGGTACATATAAACGTATCACTTATAAATTTTATTTTTGTGTTTTTCTAGCTTTCTGCATTTAAAAATGGAAGAACTGATTTGCTTTCCACAAAATTAAATTTATAAATTTTAGAATGTCATCTAGAATTTACATATGAGCTTGATAACCTGTAGGCAAAGGCGGATGCTTCAAAGGATGCTCTACTATCGGATGTATGTATAAGCACTTCTGCTGCTCCAACATATCTTCCGGCACATCATTTCACAACTAAGGATCGTCTCGGCAAAACACGGAGCTTCAATCTTGTTGATGGAGGTGTTGCAGCAAATAATCCGGTACATATATATCTTTCATAAATAAATACAATCAAATAACAAACAGTATTAATTCTTACAGTTTGACCTCTTTTATATATAAACCGCTTTTGGCTGAAATAATTAGAATTTATTTGTACCAGAAAACACATGATTGATCGCATAAATTAAATAAATCCCATATTCTGGATCCAACTATAATTTCAAATTATTACCCAACTCTCTCAAGTCTGAAGTTGGTATATATGATTAATTTCTTCTAAACGTCTTATTTTTCTTTCTTTGTGATATATCAGACACTTCTTGCTGTGAATCACGTGACAAAGGAGATTGTGATACAAAGAGGTGATTATTTCCCTGTCAAACCAGTGGATTACGGAAAGTTCCTGGTCCTCTCGCTTGGAACGGGATCAGCAAAACTGGAACAAAAGTACAAAGCAGAGGCAGCGGCCAAGTGGGGACTGCTTAGCTGGTTAGCCCATAAAGGTTCCAACCCCCTGATTGATTGTTTTAGCCAAGCAAGTTCTGATCTGGTTGATATCCACGCATCCGTTCTTTTCCAAGCGTTGCATTGCGAGAAGAACTACTTGCGCATACAGGTAGGAAATTAGCATGATAATTAGTGATATCTTATTATTTTCTAAATAATTAGTTTGTATGAAGCACCAATATTAATTTATTCAGTATTGGGTTATTGTAGGATGATTCCTTGGAGGGCACCGCTGCATCGATGGACAATTCATCCAATCAGAACTTGCTAAAACTAGTCCAAATCGGAAACGGGCTTCTTAAAAAGCCGGTGTCTAGAGTGAACTTGGAGAACGGAAATATTGAACCTTTGCTGAATGGTGGATCAAATGAAGAAGAATTGATTCGGTTTGCCAAGATACTCTCTGATGAGCGGCGCATGAGGCTTCTGAGGATGCAAATGGAATGATACAGATGAAGAAAACTATCTTATACATAGCTTTTCAGTTTTTTTCTGTTTACTAATTATGCTGAAGTTTCATTCATTAGTTCATTTATCTCTCTGTGTATATTGATCCAGTTTTAATTTAAGAAAAGTACATACTCTGCATGTAAAAGTCCAATCAATGTGTCATGTGATTGGTAGATAGATGTATTAATAAAACTATGTAATGAATTGCTACTATTTTTAGTACAATTTGAGTGCAAACTGAGTAAGCTTATTAACTTGTGTTAAGTTAAACAGTGTGGTGTTAAACTGTACTTATTTTATCCATCGCCAACACAACACCCTCGACACGGCATGTCTAACACCGTGAATTGTGTTCCACCTTGTCCTTCCAGCCACACTTCGTACCGTGTCGAATTTTAAGTTTTTTTTTTTTTTTGCAATCGACGATCATCACTTGGTCGATTTTTTTTTTTTTTGAAAATAATTTTATTAGACTGTTTAAACCGGATCTAAACTCATAATATAACTATAACTTCATAAGTGCTAATTAAGTACATGTCCGCTCTACCGAATTTTTTAGTAAGAAACAAGTCTTGTCCGAAGCCGTTCGATTTAAATCTGCCTAATGCAATTTACAAATTTTGGTTTTAAGTAATAATCAACATATGCATTACTAAACCAACAAGTGTACAAAATTAAAAATTTGGAGTAATATTTTTTTTAACACAAAAAAAGACTAATCCAAATTCCAACATTCATATTGTTTTAGTTCAAAATTTTCAATCCAGTCGAAATCGAACTCAAGTCTCATCCAAGTGTGGTCAATTTGACTTATTTACTACAATAAATTAAAAGTTCTTAACAATGTCAGTATCTTTGCAAATATTTTCGTCTGACATTTTCAAAATAACAATTTTGGTACAAGTCCAGTTTAATGTTGGCGCACCAGGTGGTGCGCTGACTGGGTTGGCGCACCAACCTCTTCTGCCTATTAAGGCACCAACTCAGTATTATTTTTATGTTACGTATTTTAGATCGTTATTTCGATTAGTTTTATGTTGCGTATTTAGATATTATTTTCATATTACTTCTTATGTTGCGTATTTTATATCTCATATCCCGCAATACATAATACATTAAAACATAAGAACACACCATAGATAAAACATAACACACAACGATAGTATATTAAAACATAACACACAATACATAAAACATTACCGAAAGCCTTAACCTTAATACAAAACCGAAAGTTTGTACCATAATACATAATACATAACCGAAAACCCTAACCTTAATACATAAACAGAAAGCCCTAACCATGACATTATTGGGTACGGTTCCTAGCATCCCTTCTTCTTCTCGCATTCCTTTCGAGAGTAGCTCTGTTGGTCTCGTGACCCCTTCTCCTTCCTTACAGTATGTCCATCCACATTGGGATCCTGTTGTGTCTTCTCCGACCCAACTTCACTAACCGGTGCTCTGGCGTTAAGATATCCCCTTCGTGCGGCGGCCAATCACCTTGATTGTCATACACGTGGAATTCTCCACTCCATGTGTCGATAAGCGTTTGGATGTTGTAGTAGTAATTGACGAAGACATTTGGATCGTAGTTCCTATATTTTTCACACATTTGTAAGTTTCATCATCCAAGTATATTCTTCAAACCCCGAAGTGTCATGAAAAGCTGGAAACGGGTGTCTCTCTCCACGACCCGATATCGGCCACTTTCGCATACCCAGCACGGGACGATTGTCTTCCTCATCACTGTGATCTATTGTCTGCCCACCGTCGTCACTAGCATCCCAATTTTCCTCTGCCTCCCGTTCTTCAGGATCCTCGTCTGTATTGTCAGTATAATAACGTGGTTCTGGAGTTTCAGATCGGTTCCGGCTAGAGCTGGAGGATGGAACCCGAGATCGGCCCCGACTAGAACCAACTCCCACGGATGGGGACCGACTACGACCAGCCCCCGTGGATGGGGACCGACTAGGACCAGCCTCCGTGGATGGGGACCGACTAGTACCAGCCCCCGTGGATGGGGGCCGACTAGTACCCGCTAAATTTAGGGCCCGAGTAGGACCCGTCACTGACTGATCCATGCCCCGACTAGGGTTCTGTGTACGGTTCTGTCTAGGGTTCTGTCTACGGTTCTGTCTGGGGTTGGCAACCACATATAACTCTAGGAACTTGAAAGGTGTTGTCAAATTCAATGTCATTTGGGTATACAACCCCCAACTGCTATCGTCTAGTACAGGGAGTTGTTGGAACCATGTTTGGTTGCCTTGGCCAATATTAATTCTGGCGGAAATTACCAGTTCGTAATAATTCGGGTCAATACCAAGTTCCTGGTACACTTCCCTAGTTATACCGGCGAAATCTAAATCCGAGCCGATATTGAACATTTTCTGGGGTTGGGTACTGTAATAAGCACCATTGGGCCCTTGTTGTACTTCACCACCAAAATAACAAGCAATTCCAATCATAGTTACCTGAATTACAGAACAAACCCAACATTTCGCAAATTTACAAAAAATTAAAAAAGTAATTAAATAATTAAAAAAATATAAAGGACTAGAGTGAAAAAAACTTACTCTTTGGTCTTTGCGAGAATGTTCTTTGCTGCCTGCTGCCTTGGGTCGAATGAAATGAGCACAGTATACTGAGTTGGTGCCTTAATAGGCAAAAGAGGTTGGTGCGCCAACCCAGTCAGCGCACCACCTGGTGCGCCAACCCAGTGCGCGCACCAGCCTATTTGGTGCGCGAACTGGGTTAGCGAGGGTGGTAGAATTGATACGGGCCAAACCAGAGTGGTAACGATTTAATTTGATTTTTTTCTTATGGTAACAAAAAAAATTTCGCTTAAAAATACAATGTACATCTTGGTTTATCACACATCAAATGGTTAAAATTTAAATTTTAATACAATAATAATTAATCTGTTTTATTAGGAGATGGAACAAAATTGGCTGTGTTAAATGCAAGGATTAATAGAAGTTTAAACATTTTTTAAGTCGACGAGTTTGTTTGGTATGGATGATAGAAATATTATGTTGGAATTGTGTAGCAATTAGAGCCAAATAAATTAGGTTGAAATTTCTTTTCTTTTAGATACTATTTTGGAAAATTAAATTTTTTTTACTCTTATTAGAGACGAGAGCTCGTACCACTGCACTAAGTTCACGATTCTATATATGTAGAAAGACATATAAGGACCACAATTAATTATTTTTGTAATACAGTAGAGCGATAGGTAATTATGTCTTTTTAATTTATAATTTACTAGTATAGTGCCTGTGCGTTGCAACGGGAACATATTATAAGAGAACAAAAAAAATTATCATAGAAAATAACATATTTTCGTAAAAAAAAAGATAGACCAATGAAATGAATAATTATTCAACAATACCCATGAATGATATTAATATCTTATTTTTGTAAAAAAAAATAACATATTTTCGTAAAAAAAAAAATAGACCAACAGTAACATTTATTTTTTTTGGTATTTTTTTGTTATTTTTCTTTTCCCCAATTGGTACGAAATGTACCAAACAAATATAACAAACTATCATTCATAATGCAACACAAGCAACAAACTATCATATTGCAAATAATAAATTATCCCAAAACATGATCATATTCATCCAAAAATCTAAGCAATATTCATCTAAAATTTCAAACCAATGAACAATTCCAAATAGTTCACCAAATACAACTATTATAGTGGAATGCAAATCTAAAACATGGCAATCTAAATTAAAGCCTTTATGCTCCAAATCAGCAGTTGACGCATTCTTTTTCAACTCATCATTTATACTGTTATGAACAAAATCATACACAAAAATAAGAAACTTTTCAACATTACAAAGGGAAAAGGAAGCACCTTGCTAATTAGTATAACAAAGTATAGTGAAGAGTGATCTTTGTTGTCTTCTTTTATTTTTCAATTTAATCAGGGTGCAGTTTGCGAAAACTAGACGAACTTCATACAAATCATTCTCGCCTTTTCCTACAATAACCAATGCAAACACAATTAATTATTTACTGCAAGAATTTCAAGCACTGAATTATAGCATAAAACTATCAATGGCAAAAGATAGGGCAAAGTGACCAATATTTAACACAAATTGCAATATTTTCATCACATAAAACTATCAAGGGCACAACGGCAGTGCTAGTTTCTAGTATGATGAATTATTTTAGTGTACTTGATGTAACAATAGAATATGCATGCTAATTTTGAAATAAAAAAAAAATTATGTAGCATCAGTTTTTTTTTCAAAACTTACACAGTAGCACAATTGAAGCTAAGGTCTGGATTTGATTTCATCAACTCGTCCTTCTCCTGAGTATAGAAAAAAGTAAATCAATTTATATTTAATAAGTTATGTTGACCCTGAAATTGACTGGTGCATCTCTTATGTAAATCTGAGATTTTTTACAGCATTTTGGTACGCTTTCAGTGAGTGCTGGAGCTTGGTGTGGTCCCATGCACCACTTACAAAAAATCTGGTCAGATATGCATTTCCAAGATTATCTGTATATAAAAGCAAAGTATAATAAGAATTTCAAACAAGGTACTTGTGCATATGTATAAATTGTTCTTGCTTGCTATTCCTACAAACATATAGAGAAACCCCCCCCCAACTTATATTTTGGATGAGAAATGAGCTTCAGCTAAATAAACTTCTTGCTTTAGTTTATTTTGGAAAATGATGTCAGGTACAGTGATGTCTGGTACAGTGATCTGTGGTACCAGGGGGCAATGATGTCTGGTACAGTGATGTAGCACCTTCTTCATACAGGTACATGCCAGTTATGAAACCCTAATTCATGAAAGAAAAAGTAGAATCTTACACCAAGAATTTCCATCCTTAATGTCCAACATTACCGCTTCTTTTGCATGTTTAATGCTTTCATCAACCAATGTAGCTTGATCTTTCTTGCCTATAACATTAATCACAATATGTTATTCAGATTTTAAGTTATGACATGCATTTGGGTATCAATATTCAGAGAGAAACCGACATCACAGTTGTTCAATGAATAATTATAATGTTTTTTTTACCTTGAGACATGCTATCTTTCCAGCACAGAAAGCTGACATATCTTTCCAATTAGTACACACTTAGTTGGTAGTCATATCTTTCCAATTAGTATTACATAAAATAAAGAATAATCAAACTTAAAGTATATTATTGCATACTGTTTTTGATAAATGGTCTTCCGCTTCCTTGTGATAATCAGGAAATACATCTAGTATTTTTCCCTTGAGGAATTCGAGCATTGCACGCTGTTGGACAAATCAAAGTTGGGTTAGCAATTTGCCACCCAACCATAAGAAAATTTTTGAGGCACAACCAAATTTTTTCAACCTCTGTATAAATTTTGCCAATATCTTTTTTATATTTTCCCTCACAAATCCTTTTTATGTGCTAATTACCATGTATTTCATTCTTCAAGTTTTCCAAAGTTTAATCAGCCTTTAACAGGAATAACATGTCAACAATGCTCTATGAAAACCTCCTAGTATAGTGTCAAGCTCTACTATCACACTGTACACAGTTTCACTAGTAAGAGAGAAACGACATATAGAAAGTAATACCAAGTGGAATAGAATCGAGTTCAGCAAGTGCGGCGTCAGCTAGGGTTTGGATCTTGGAGGCCTTGTCGGCGGGGTCGGTCGGGAAATAGGTGTCGCGTACGCGGTACAGCTCCTCAGTCGCCTCCGTCGCCATGGTGATCGCCCTTGTCGTCTCCTTCGGACAGTGGCGACGCTTCCTCTGCGCTCATGTCGAATGAGCAAGGGAGAGGTCGGGGTGGCCAGGGGTCGGGCGGCAGCGGGGTCAGCCGGGGGTCGGGCAGTAGCGGGGTCGGCCGACAGGGGCCATGTGTTTTTTTTTCACTAAACCCTAAACGCGGGAGTCAGAGAGAGAAGGAAAACCTTGGCGCTGGTTTTTTAGGGGTACCCTTCAGCGACTGGACTAAATCGGTCGCTGAAGGCTGTGGGCGCCGGTCGCTGAAGGGTTCGTCGCCGAAAAATTTAATTTTTTTTGTTTTTAGGGTCTTTAGCGACCGGCGACCGAACCGGTCTCTGATGCCGGTTACTGAAGACCGGTTTTGTTGTAGTGAATGGAGATATGAGCGGGTAGTAAAACCACCTCTTTTCTTTCCAAAGCATGATAGCCTATATATATATATATATATAGTTTATTCCATATGTTGGATCTGGGTCGTCTGCCTAAGCAAGATTCATAATTGTTAACTAGTAACTTGTTAGTGGGTCTATAATACACTACTCCGCCATAAATATATCAGGACATCCAGAAATAATTTTTAGTTTTTGATGGTAAAGACAATATTATGTATCTTTCTTGATGGTACTAAGCCTATACCTCCCTATTCAACCACCACAAATACAATATGTAGTCGGATATAGTATCCTATAACATTACTTGAAGCCTTGCAATTATCTAAATAACATGTCATTGACAGCAATTTGAACTTTCTCATCTTGTAATTAACACAAATATATGTCCTAGTTAACATCATTGAGGCAATCTAACCATATTTCCTTGTGTATATTTGAATAAAATGTTTTTTTAAGAATCAAGGCCAAGTCTTTAGTGTCATCTTTAAACTTGTGGTACGAAATTGACAAATCAAGTCAAAGTTATAACGAATTAAGACATCATTCATCTATATATAATATTAACTTTATTATTTTAATAATAATTTGTCAAATATGACAAATAAAATTTGATAAAATAATCATCAGCCATACTTGCTGTAGCACGTGGTGCCATCAAAATATTAAATATGAAACTTGGTTAACCTTGTACCGCAAGTTTGAATTATTGAATTGGTCAACATTGATTACTTAAACAATATCCACCAAAATCACTGTTTCATTAAATTCAAATTTTAACTTAATCAAATAATCAAGAACCATACTTGCTAAAGCTTGTGGAGTTTTGACTTTTGAATTCCTTATCCTTTCATTGGTCAAAATCACTCAAATCCCGAATTACCAAAAATCGTAGAGACAGAACGACTTGGCGCGGTCCATAAATGGTTTACGCGTAGCTCAAACACGAAGAAACGAAGCCAGGTCCTTTTAGGTGCATATTGAAGCCCATGGGCCACAAATATCACAGAGTTAACCTTTGTTTTATTTTTTTTTGGAAAATCTACATGTGTTCTCATGATTTGATCTTTTCTTCAATATGACTTGACCTAAATAAAAGTTCTGCTTTGTCGCGTGGCTTTGGCGCCTTCATATCATTGGAATTTTCAAACTATCTGCAGTTATATTGAATTGGTCCTTGCTCCAATTTAATGCTATATTTTGGCTACTTCAGCTACTTGTACGATTGTACCTCTTTTCTCTTGCCTATATAATACATGAAAGCACACCTCTCTTCCCACACTACTACACAACTAAGCAAAGCCAAGAAATTAAATTTTACCAAGTAATATAAGCTTCAAGATCTCTTTAATCTTGCTACCTAGCTACAACATTTCAATTTTTCTCTAGAGTGCTGAGATTAATATTACACTTCCATACCGAAGTAAGAAAATCTCCTCTAATGAGTTCTCTAGGAGTGCGCCTTCCGTCAAGCAAAGTGCTAAATATCAGTCCGGCTACACCAAAATCGCCACCATCACAAGGCAACATAGTGACGATACTAAGCATCGATGGTGGTGGCGTTAGGGGACTCATCCCTGCTGCTATCCTTGCATTCCTCGAATCTAAGCTACAAGTGAGTTAACTATTTATTTAGTTAATAAATACTATATTTATCTCAATTTGTATTGTTAGCAAAAGAAACTAGCTAGTCCATAAGATTTATTCATAAATATGGAAATAAGTATCAAATATTATATTTAAGGAAACCTTGGTAATGATTACTTCTTGTGCATGTACTTGTAGGAGCTTGACGGAGAAGATGCAAGAATTGCAGATTACTTTGATGTGATTTCAGGAACTAGTACCGGAGGTTTAGTAGCGACCATGCTTGCTGCTCCTAACAAGCAAAATCGACCTCTCTTCTCAGCTAAAGATATTATAAGCTTCTACAATGAAAACATTCCAAAGATTTTCCCTTCTAATAGGTATGCATTTCTGACTTCTCTTTATTCTTTTGGCAGTAATCTACTTCTTCGTAAATGCATGCTTTGTGGAACGCATGTAAAAAATAAAATAGTGCAATATACATAACAGCGAGCAACTTTTATTGTAGGAATGGAACTGGAGGCTTGCTAGCGAGTATTTTTGGTCCGAGATACACAGGACAATACCTTCATAGCAAGATTCGGGAACTGCTCGGGGAAACAAGGCTTCATGATACAGTTACAGAAGTGGTCGTTCCAACATTCGACATTAATTATCTTCAGCCAACCATCTTCTCTACGAACGAGGTACATATAAACGTATCACTTATAAATCTTATTTTTGTGTTTTTCTAGCTTTCTGCATTTAAAAATGGAACAACCGATTTGCTTTCCACAAAATTAAATTTATAAAATTTAGAATGTCAAATAGAATTTACATATGAGCTTGATAACCTGTAGGCAAAGGCGGATGCTTCAAAGGATGCTCTACTATCGGATGTATGTATAAGCACTTCTGCTGCTCCAACATATCTTCCGGCACATCATTTCACAACTAAGGATCGTCTCGGCAAAACACGGAGCTTCAATCTTGTTGATGGAGGTGTTGCGGCAAATAATCCGGTACATATATATCTTTCATAAATAAATGTGAAATAACAAACAGTATTAATTCTTACAGTTTGACCTCTTTTATATATAAACCCCTTTTGGCTGCAATAGTTAGAATTTATTTGTACCAGAAAACACATGATTGAATAAATTAAATAAATCCCATATTCTGGATCCAACAATAATTTCAAAATTTACCCAACTCTCTCAAGTCTGAAGTTGGTATGATTAATATTTTCTTCTAAACGTTTTATTTTTCTTTCTTTGTGACATATCAGACACTTCTTGCTGTGAATCACGTGACAAAGGAGATTGTGATACAAAGAGGTGATTATTTCCCTGTCAAACCAGTGGATTATGGAAAGTTCCTGGTCCTCTCGCTTGGAACGGGATCAGCAAAACTGGAACAAAAGTACAAAGCAGAGGCAGCGGCCAAGTGGGGCCTGCTTAGCTGGTTAACCCATAAAGGTTCCAACCCCCTGATTGATTGTTTTAGCCAAGCAAGTGCTGATCTGGTTGATATCCACGCATCCGTTCTTTTCCAAGCGTTGCATTGCGAGAAGAACTACTTGCGCATACAGGTAGGAAATTAGCATGATAATTAGTGATATCTTATTATTTTCTAAATGATTAGTTTGTATGAAGCACCAATATTAATTTATTCAGTATTGGGTTTTTGTAGGATGATTCCTTGGAGGGCACCGCTGCATCGATGGACAATTCATCGAATAAGAACTTGCTAAAACTAGTCCAAATTGGAAACGAGCTTCTTAAAAAGCCGGTGTCTAGAGTGAACTTGGAGAACGGAAATATTGAACCTTTGCTGAATGGTGGATCAAATGAAGAAGAATTGATTCGGTTTGCCAAGATACTCTCTGATGAGCGGCGCATGAGGCTTCTGAGGATGCAAATGGAATGATAAAGATGAAGAATACTATCTTATACATAGCTTTTCAGTTTTTTTTCTGTTTACTAATTATGCTGAAGTTTCATTCATTATTCATTTATCTCTCTGTGTATATTGATTCAGTTTTAATTTAAGAAAAGTACATACTTTGCATGTAAAAGTCCAATCAATGTGTCATGTGATTGGTAGATATATGTTTTAATAAAACTATGTAATGAATTGCTGCTATTGATTTGAGTGCTAGAGAATTTGTACAATTTTGTCAAACTTTGTACAATTTTTTAACCCTAATTATTTCTATATATGATGGTGTCATTCTTTCAAATTGAAGTCCTGTGGCATAATAGTTATTTATTTACCTCTACTCATACTTCTCTTTCTTTTTGAAAGTACCCAAAAAATCCAGTTTACTCGAGAAAGAAAAATTACAGAGAAAAGATTTTCCAGCCAGCCTGTTTGTCAATAAAACCTTAGGCTCTCAGACCCATTGCTGCAATTTCAAATGTTAAAACCTAGCCGTTGTTGAGAAATAAGGCCCAATTGAATAATTAAAAAGGGCTTGCTTAGAAAAAAAAAATAAGGGAAAAAAATAAGGCTAGTGCTTTTCTTTTTCTTTTTTTCAAATTTCTTTATGCACTGTGCTTTTTTTTGGTCTAATTTTATTTGTTGTTTTCGGTTGATGAAAAAATTCGTTACATGTATTAATTACAAAATAAACATTAATTAAAATTATGTTGAAAAAAATTAGCCGAATAAAATCTTGCTAATTTTTTAGCTTTAGTAAGGTTAAAATGGTCATTATATATATATATAGAGAGAGAGAGAGAGAGCTGGGCTATTGTGAGTTGTGAAGTAAGAGGTTATTTTTACTTCACGCTCATATTTTCATTTTGAAAATTCAAACAACCGATCCGAACCGCTCAACATGTTCTAAATATTGCAATGTGCTTGGAGACTAAAATTTACATTTTTTGGAATTTTTTTACTATTTATTAAGCCACTTTGAAAATCGCTGATTCGGTGGTCCAGAAATTTTTACTGTTTTTTACTGTTCACAGTGGATCAGCGATTTTCAAAGTGGCTTAATAAATAGTAAAAAAATTCCAAAAAATGTAAAATTTAGTCTCCAAGCACATTTCAATATTTCAAACATGTTGAACGGTTCGGATCGGTTGTTTGAATTTTCAAAATGAAAATATAACGTGAAGTAAAACGTTATTTTACTTCACAACTCACCATAGTCTATCTCTCTCTCTATATATAGAGAGAGAGAGAGAGAGGGGGTTGGCTAATATCAAAACGTTTGTTCCAGAGCCGTGGTGCAACCAATTGGTTTTCCGATTTTGAAAGTTCAAACGGTCGCCAACACAACAACCTCGACAGGGCATGTCTAACACCGTGAATTGTGTTCCACCATGTCCTTGCAGCCACACTTCGTCCTGTGTCGAATTTTAAGTTTTTTTTTTTTTTTTTTTGCAATCCACTATCATCACCTGGTCGATTTTTTTTTTTTTTAAATAATTTTATTAGACTGTTTAAACCGGATCTAGTACATGTCCGCTCTACCGAATTTTTTAGTAAGAAACAAGTCTTGTCCGAAGCCGTTCGATTTAAATCTGCCTAACGCAACTTACAAATTTTGGTTTTAAGTAATAATCAATATGCATTACTAAAATTAAAAATTGGAGTTATCTTTTTTTTAACACAAAAAAAGACTAATCCAAATTCAAACATTCACATTGTTTTTGTTCAAAATTTTCAATCCAGTCGAAATCGAACTCAAGTCTCATCCAAGTGTGGTCAATTTGACTTATTTACTACAATAAATTAAAAGTTCTTAACAATGTCGGTGCAGTGACATTTTCAAAATAACAAGTTTTATTAGATTATCCTCAACAATAATTATGTTTTAACAAACCGTTTGATCAGAATTCGGATCAATTCGATCCAAATTTGTAATGCATGGGATCTCTTTAATAAAAGGACCGAATTTAAACTCAAAAATTATACTACCTCAATGATGAATTCCTGCGATCAAGAGGGAGAAAGAGAAATATATTCTCTCCTTCAGAAAAAAAAAAATACTTCATCTAAAATTACTTAAAATAGTCGATTGGCATATATTTGAACAGTCTGAAAATGTTAAATGATAGATTCAAGTAGGGGTGGCAATGAGCTGGCTCGGTCCGAGTTAGGTCCTAACTCAGCTTGTTAATTCTGGACCAAGTTACAACTGAGCGAGCTGGACCTAGAGCATCCGATTTAAAACCTCAGCTTGAAATCATGACCAACCAGTCCGAGCTAGCTCGCGAGTCGACGAGCTGACTCACTGGGTCTGGCTAGATATTATTTTAAGAAGAAAATAAATTCTACAAACTTTTTGGATCGAGCTGAACCGAGCTAGACAGTATAAAATGCACACAAATTCATACAAATTCACAAATTGATGCTTAGCCGAGCTGGCGAGCAAGCTAGGCCCCAGCTTGAACTTGTTATTCTGGACCGAACTAGTGGCGAGCTGGCTCGTTAATAGTTTGGTCCAGTAACGAGTGAGCTGTTAGCGAGCAAGTCAGATGCGAGTCACGATCAAGCCACGAGCTACGAGCTTGTTTGCCACCCCTAGATTCAAGAAAAGCACACCCACTGCAGTTGTTCTCACCGTCTCTCTGTCGTTCATAGTTTAAAGGCACAATATTCAAACACATTGAACCTGCGCTTCTTCATACTTGGAAGCCCATACCGGTGGTGCCCAATGTAGGGGCATCCATCAAAAGGAATTATTTTCAAATGTCAAACCCATCCTTAACACTGTTTCTCTTGTCGGCTACCAATATATCTGATCCTTCACCCCAAACATCTAATTTCGTAACCATTTCCTTCTTATTTTATTAAAAAGATATATACTTAACTTTCTATTTCTTTATAACTATATAATAATTTGATACTATGCATATTACACAATGATTCGTGCTTTGGATTTATATCTTTATTATTAAAATCTAAATAGTTAATATGAATAGTTCAATATAATTTTCGTATAAAAATGTATTACAGAAATATAATATTTGTTCCAAATAGTTATATATTATATTTGTTACAAACTCATGTAACCTTATCATTATTAATGGAATTAAATATGGACTTGACCCATATTTTTTCTCCAAAAAAAAAAATTTATCACAGAAATCAGCAGTTTCAAAAATGAAGAGGAACCATTGCAATACAGGAGATATCTAGATCCCGGACCGGAACAATGCAAGTAGCACGGAAATAAATATGTTGTTTATTCCTTAGGAATAACAAGAACCTGTTATTCTGATCTTAATCGTTCAAACTTTTTCACGCGTGAAGCTCAACAAAGTAAGTTTTTCATGTGCGAATTTCAACAAAAATCAACCGTTGAGATCGGAATAACAGGTTGCTGTTATTCCCATGGAATAAGAGCAGATTTATTTCCAAGTAGCGCATATGGAGTCCCACAGCGTTGACCAAATAACCAAAGGCCAAAGCAAAGAGCGATGGGGGTATAAACTGCGAACCAAAGGCGTCATCTCAAAAGCATACCTTTCTCCATCTTTTTTAGATTATTCTGGACCATCCAAAACAGTGATTTTGTATCTATTTAAAAAATAGTAAAAAAAATTCAAAAAATATAAAATTTGGTCTCCAATCACATGTTAATATGAAGATCACTTTGAGTAGTTTAGATCGACTGTTCGGACTTTGAATTTGTCAAAACTGACTCGTTATAACTTATACTGAAATTATAACGTTATGACATTAGCCAAACTCTCTCTCTCTACATATATATAGTATAACAACTTAGATATAATTAAATATCTGACTGTAGCTTACTACTGGGGCCAATTAGCTCTTTTGCGGTGCCCCTATTGCATGATCCCGGCGTACTCCTACCAAATCAAATTTAAATTTTAGTTATTGATTGTTTAATTAAGTACATACAATTAAAGTTTAGAAGGCTGGAGAATCAGTCTTTGGTTCAGATAGCAACTAATTTCTTTTAGATATTAAAACAGTTAAGTAAAGATAAAAGTCTAGAAGGATGTAACTGAAAGATTAATGAAAAAAGAAGGCTAGAAGAGACTGTTAGACTATTTGTTCAAATAAAATCAGAAATATGTAATTGCCAATTGTAAATTGATTATTGTATCAATTTAAACCAGGTGTATCATTACATTAGTGATTAAAGGGCCCATTTTTTAAAGGGCCGCAATGTAGGCCTACCGAAAGTGGGCCAGGCCTTCCTGATGGGAAAGGCCTACCTAAGCTAGGTACTTTGTCTGGGATAAGATGGCTTTTCATCAAATAGCACTCTTGATGCTGATTGATGCTTTTGCTTTTGTTTAGTTATTCATTTCATTATTTATAATTCTTACTCTTCTTAATTATTATTATTGTTTTTGGTAGTTGCTTCTATTAATTGTTGGGTATTCTAATTTAAAAATTATGAAATAATTTTCCACAATATTCTATTAAGCGGCTTGAACCGAACAATAGGTTATTCCTATGATTTGAGAGTAGGTCCGATGGGCATCGGACCTACTCTGGTTCGATTGGTTTAATCACTGTCGATTTGCTTTAAGATTCATGCATAACACTTTAAACTTCGTGCGTGTTTGTTTCAATTTTCGTGCGCACAAATCTTGAATTAGATTGGACGGTCATCATGCTCGTTGAACCTAAAAGTAAGTCCGATGGTCATCGGACCTACTCCGTTCTCTATTCCTATACGCTGTTATTTTGGCTTCCAAGTATCAAAAATTTGAAATTCCAATACCAATATTTTTTTTTTCTCTATCAACAAAAATTGTAAAAAATGAACTTGCCTGCTTATTATTAGTTTGTTGAGAGAATAGGTGGTGAGACGTGTATTACTAAACGCCACCTCTAAAATTGTATTATAATTAAACTAATTTATGAAAATACAAAGCAAATGATTGAGACATGAAATCTTGGAATTAGATTGATGGAACTTGCCTTGCTTTCTGCGCTGTCAAATTTGCTACACCTTCTTTTAATAATTGTTACAGTGTGCATGACATAACATTGTGTCAAATATTCTAATTAAAGAAAAATAAAATTGTACTTT
Organism: Carex littledalei; assembly: GCA_011114355.1. Lineage (NCBI taxonomy): Eukaryota > Viridiplantae > Streptophyta > Magnoliopsida > Poales > Cyperaceae > Carex > Carex littledalei. Next base: position 15,486,370 of record CM022082.1, read on the forward strand.
AATAGGTCTAATATTATTTCATGCAAGGCATAGTTCTATGGAGGTTAGAGACCAATGCATGATACCAATCATGCATTTATCCAGAACTGGTACGAATTGGCACGAATTCATCACGTGGGTTAGCTATTTAGTTAGGTAGTTGTTTGTAGGCCATATTTTTTTTTTTTAAATTAACAATGATAATGATAAAATTATGCTCCCAATTTTTTATTTTAAGAAATTAAAGAGAAAAAGAATTTCACAAGTACCAATTTCAGGAAAGACCTGTTCATATTTTCTTGAATATAGGTTATCCATGGGATGAAATATCTTCTTTTTAGAAAAAAAAAAATAATGGTTAAATTCAACTGTTTCTTAATTTTAGTTTCCACTAGAATAAAATCTTTGAAAATTTTTTAGATGCAGCATATATTTTAGTTCCTAATATTTTATTTAAACAAATTAAAAGAGAAAGAATTTCACAAGTATCAATTTCAGAAAATTACCTATTCAGAGAGGCTGTATATATTTTCTTGAATATAGCTTATCCAATGCATGAAATATCTTCTTTTTCAAAAAAATTAATGGTTAAATAGGTTGCGTACCTTATACCGGACTGGTACGGAAATGTGGGACTGGTATGGACTGGTACAAAACAGATTCGACATGCTGGTAAGGAAGGCATGCTCATACCGGACTGGTATGGACCGTTTCTGGCATGAACTGCGGCTCATATAGAAATCACAGAATTCACCTTCAATTTTGGTTGTTTTGCCTTTTAGGGACTTTGATGTAATTTTTACATTTATTTTTCCTTTGTTTCTTCTGTTTCGCTTTTTCTTTCTTTTTATTTGTCTTCAGCTCAAATGTTTTGAGCAAATTGTGTTTTTGTAATCGGTAGGTAACAAACTCTGTAACTACAATTATTAATTAAATGTGGGCAAGACCTTGTTAAAAAAAATTAATTTAACTGTTTTTAATTTTAGTTTCCACTTGAACTAAATTTTTTTGAAATTTTTTTATTTCACATTTTGCAATTCAACATAATGTGAAAGGACTTGGGATGCACTTAAATATAATGTTGGGTCCATGAAGGACATAATTTTTAGATGATATATGTCAGGTTTATTTGGCATTTTGGTTCTCAAATCAATCATTCAAGCATAAAAGTAGTGTCATATCTCTCCACAATCAAAGCCACTTTTTTCTGATTTCCCCATGTGCATTTGTTATCTGTGTGCTGATTATATTAAAGCGTTTGCTGACCTAATTTTATGAAATAATTAATTAAGCGTAGGAGCTAAATTGATTCCCACCAGCTTAGCTAAATTTAGTATTAAATATCTAGTACGTATCTATGAAATGAAAAGGCCAACTTACCAAAACTTCAGATTCAAGAAAAAGGAACAAAATAATTGATTTCCTTCTTTGTTTTGAGTAGAACTAGGGTGTTCTTAAGTTCACCAAGACTCTTTGTGAACTCAATTCTAAAACCTATCGGATTGATTTCAAATGACGAATTCGAACCGTGAAACCCGTCTACCTTACGAGTAATGCGTCTACATGTGAAAAAATTTTAAATTTGCAAATTAATTTTGTATAGAGTCAAGCAGTCAAAATTAGAAGGTCTATAAATTAATTTAGTGCATTCGTTTTTTGAACTTTTTTGACCACTTGACTCTATACAAAATTAATTCGAAAATATAAAATTTTTAAATTTAGATGCATCCCTCGTAAGGTAGACGGGTTTCAACAGTTTGGATTTGTCATTTGAAGTCAAACCGATCGATTTTAGAGTTAAGTTTACAAAGAGACTTGGTAAACTTAGCAACACCCTAGTTGTACTCCTTTGTTTTACTTTTCAGGAACTTTACAGTCATTTGATTTTATTTACCATTTTATTTCAACTCAATCTATTTTGAGCTATTTGTAATCTGTGGGTACAACTTGGTAACTGCAATCATCAATCAAATTTGGGCAAGACCCATATTTTTCTTCAAAAAAGAAAAATGAAAAAGGAACAAAATAATAAAAAGGAGAATATTAGAAAAACAAAGGCAGAGATCTACCATTGACAAAGAAAAAAATGTTTTTATTGAATGAAATTTATGAGCTTATTCTTACAATTTTATGGAATTTGTTCTTGCAAAATGGGTTGTATTTACAACATTATTTTTTTTAGCATTAATTTGACATCCATGCATAGTTTCTAATTGAGTTAATGGCAAAGTGAATAATCTGTGAGCTGGGTTTGGGTAGCCTTTGACAAATTCTTACCTATTATATGCCAAGAAGTCCATTTTGTTTTCTCTTTGCATATGTACTTGTAAGTTTATTAACGTACATATATGCAAATATAAAAGTATGTTTAAATACTTACCTATTACCAAGAAGGCCATTTTGTTTTCTCTTTGCATATGTAATAAGTCTATACCTACATATATGCAACTACAAAAGTATGTTTAAATTGATTATATTTAAATACTTTTTGAGGAGGGTTCAAATATCTCATTTTTTTTGTGTCTCCGCCGTGCCTCCATTTTCAAAACATTAATAACTCAAAATTGAAACATAAACGTCAAAATAAAATCATTAAATGTGATCTATGTTATTTTCACTATGTGCTCATAAAAATTTATCACATTTTAATTTTGTTTATATGCGAATCAATAAGTTGAAAAATCAACGTCTAGAAATTATCCACATCAATACATTTTTACAAGGTCTTGATGACAAACAAATTAAAGTTGAAATATCATAACTTTTTACACGTGCATAGATAAAATGATGTAGATTATATCTAACGGTTTTATTTAGACTTTTAAGTTTTAATTTTGAGTTATTAAAAATTTTAAAAATTGAGACATAATATAAGCACAAAAATAAAAATATTTGAACCCTCCTCATAATTCTTACCTATTACCAAGGAGGCCATGTTGTAATTTTCTCTCGGCCATTGTATTACTTTCCTCAACCAATCTTCAAGATTATGTTTACATTTATTAGCAAAGCCCAATAATGGTTGCAACCAATTTGTCTAATTTACTATTCTTAACAAATTATAAAAGTATCTTTTTGAATAGATAAAAATTTAGTACAAGCGGATAATTTTTTGCACAACATTTTGACTTAAATTGCAGCATCAGTAATTTGATCATAATCTGAATTTCAATTTTACATAAAAGCCCTCAAATGTACACTAATCCATATTATCCAAACCGTGATGATCAATTTACAAACAAGCACCTCACCTTATTGACATTCACATTACAACCAAACCATCAACTAGGTGATTGAAGACCCAATATCTAATCCCCAAGCTATCTCTTCCTCCTATGCAATCTTTTATTATATTTTTTTTTCATTACTCAACATCTATATTCATGTCCTAATTTCCAAGAAAACATGGTATTTTCACAAGTCTATCCAAAAAAAAAAACCATATATAATAAAAGACCATTTCATTTCATTTTACTCTGACAAGAAAGACACTCAATTCCGGTGCTTCCACGCCATTACCACTTGTACCGCCCCCGGTACCACCACCCTCATAAGGGTTAATCATGTAAAACGCCTCAGAGTCTTTGGACCCAACAACCCGTTCAAACCGGGCCCGCATGTAAGTCAACTCCCCGTCAAGTGCCGCATCTTTCTCTGACGCACACGGCAACACACCGGCACCCATCGACACTCCTCTAAGCAGTTGCAACACATACCTCTCGTTGTCACTCTGATCCTTCCTCCTTATACTATAGCCCGACTTTCTCCCGTTGCAATACACGGCCCACACGAATTCTTCGACCAGCTTCCTTCTGTGCGTCCTCGTCTCACTCTCTAACGCGAGCTTCACGAGCCCAGACGACATCTCCTTGTGGAAGAATGTGGTTTGCATCGGGAGCTCGATAAGAAAGATCGGCGGTGATCTCGTGTCTTCTTGAATGGCGAGTGAGAGGCGGCCTTTTCTATGGCCGAAGAGCGTGATGGTGGTAGCACGGTCGGTAAGCAAGGGCCGGTTATGACGGCCTAGCAACGCCACCATTTTGCAACCAGAGGAGAGCATCGGAAGGAGCTTGAACATCTTGAAGAACCTGGTGCTATGGCTGTGGCCACCCGACTTGCGGCGGCTGTCGTCAGTTGTGTGGCGCAGGAGAGAGATTAGTGCTGGTGTCTCTGAGAAAGGTGGCATTCTGTTCTGACTATCTTTCTTGGAATTTTCTTGGATTCTTTTTCTTTATTTTTTGTGGGTATTGTAGGTTGAGAGATAATTAAGATGAGAGAGATGAAGAGAGGTTATATATAGGTGAAAGGAAGGTGGTTGGAATGAGCTTCTCTCAACGGAATCTAATGGGGCTATCATTTCTGTACTCTGCTTTGTTGGAGCATGTATGTGTCAAAAGCACGCTTATTAAACCATAGCATGTAGGCTGTTGGATTGGGTTTCTAAAATGATGAACTAGCAGCTGTGTATGAGAGTGATATGTGTTAAAGTTGTACTTAATTTGCATTAATGTGTAATTCCGTAACATGTTTATATGCATGTCTGTTGTACTTGGTACAGAGAAGAAAATTAACACTACTGGTATGATAACAGTATATATACTTGTAAAGAAAAGCATTTAGAACAATACCTTAGCAACTAAATTTAATATGATTCTCAATTTACTTGCCATTTTTCATTTTTTTTTTTTTTTTTTTTTGTAAAAAAAGTTGGGGATTTAATAATGGATTTCATTTCTACAATTGGTATCTTAAATTCATAAACTCATGATGGTTTCAGAGCAAACAAAATGAATTAATCTTGTCACTCGACGTTTGATTATACACTTGCCGAAAAAGAATGGCATCTCAGAAAATCTTAATTGAAATCATTGGAAATCCAATTGGCATGGAAATATGGAATGCAAGTCAAAAGGTGACAAATCACATTTGATTTTCTTTCCAGTGTAAGTGGGGAACAGGGGAAGGACAGAGGCACCTACTATGAGTAGGAATTTTTTTTTTATCTATAGAAATTATTAAATTGAGAGCGTACGAATATAGAAAGAGTATAGGGTTTCTAATAATTATAAAAAGATCTAACTCATTGAGTCCGATCTAAAAATTCGGATCGGACTCAATGGTCCAGATCCACAGTTATTTTCTTTTTCTTTTTTAAGTTAGATACTTATGGAAAAAACTGGGATATGGCTACCACTAAAAAAATCAGGTGAGAATTGGATCTGTCTCATTGGTCCGATCCAAGTTGGTTTTTTTTTTTTTAATTCCTTAAAAACACTTAAAATGACTTAATTTAAAAAAAAATTGGATCTGACTCAATGAGTCTGATCCACTTTTGACTTGATTAAATGTGACACTCATATTCTCCTTTTCTACCATTTAAAAAAGAAAAGAAAATAACAATGGATTTGGACCATTGAGTCCGATCCGAATTTTTGAATCGGACTCAATGAGTCAGATCTTTCTATATTTATTGAAAACGAGATACTCTTTCTATTTCCGTACGTCTCAATTTAATAATTTCTATAGATAAAACATTTCCCTATAAGTAAGTGGAGTACGAGATTGACGTGACATGTATGTCATTCCTTTGTCAATGAACAATTTTTTATTTGTAGAAATTAAAGGTTAAATTATCTCAAACAAGATTGATTGTTATTTTATATTTTATAAATAGAACTGAACTATTGATTCGGTTCCAGTAAGATATTTTTAACTATTAAATCAAACTATATTTGATTGTAGGTGTCATGTTAAATACTGGAACTGAACTATTAAATCGATTCTATTAATTTTTCACACTGTCTGGCGGTTGGTGTGGCATTTGTAGAAAATCAATTGAATAAACTATTGATTCGGTCCTATGATTTGATCATATTAGCTTACCCTCTCTAAGATCAAATCAATCACATTTATTTTTTGAAGAAAAAAAATCATTGTTGTTTCCCATAATTTGTTTTGTTTTATTTCTAAAAAAAAAAAAAATTGGTGAAGGAAAGGTGATAGGATTAGAAGGGTATGGAAGGAAGGATGTGGAATAAACAGTGGGGATTTTGGACCACTTGTCACATTGGTTGGGGGTTGGGAACTTGGAAGGAAATCAAAGGTTGCTTTATACTTTGTTCTAGCTAGCGTGGCATGTGTCCCGGCCTATATGCTACAAACATGCATCCACTGTTATAGGATTTAAATCAGCTGAAATTCCAAATTCATAAACAGTATTCTGAAATTTCTGAAATTCTGAATCCAGCTGTTTAATTTTTTCTGCGCACGCATATCAAAACAAGTTGATTTTTCTATGCACTCATTTCGAAACAGTTTAACAGCTGGATTCGGAATTTCAGTACTGTGATCTGGAATTTCAGGAGATTTGAATCCTCTGTTATATGCACCGAATTGTAACATAGTATTTCTTTTAATCTTTTAAGAAATAATGGTAACTTACTTTTGTTACACATCCATTCAATAATTTAAAAAAATATTATTTAAATTAAAATTCAACCATTAAGCATTAACAACTTTAAGTCCTAAAAGACTGTATTAGTTTCAAATTGGTAAAAAAAAATTGATACACATTCAATTTAAATAATAAATAACACATCTTCTATTTAAATTTTTAATTTGAGCAATATTTTTTCATACATAAAATGAATATATTAAAAGCATATAAAATACTGATTGATATTATTTAATATTTTTATTTTTTTTTAGCTGCCTGGTTTCTATAAGGTACATAGGATATTAATTGCCGTTAATGTACCATCAATGGTTCTGTGCATGGTTGCTTTTTGTACCAACTTTCCTATCAATGCCTCTATGCAATTATTGATGCTTCTCTTCTCTTCCTCACTTTACAATGCATCATCCATTACCATTTCTCATGTTGGAGATAAATGTTGCTCCAATTTCTGGAAATTGCTTTTGTGATACGCCACCGTTTACCATAACCACAAATCAATCAAATCTGGCCCTTCAAACTGAAATGAAGCATCCACATCAGTTCATTTGTTCAAAATTAGTTACACAGGAAACTTTTCCATTAAATTTTAGTTCTCTTTTCAATAGACTAACTTGATATATTATAAGAGTGAGGCTATGATACTTTGCAAAGTGTATATTCATATTTTTGTTTTTTAAAATTCAAACTGCTTAATATGATATCTATATGAAAATGTACTTGGAGACCAAATATTTACATTTTTAAGAAATCCATTACTATTTTTCAGATAGATAGAAAATCACTATATTTGAATAGTCTAGAATCTTTAGATCGGATGCTCTTCTACCTATCTAAAAAAACTAGTAAAAAAATTTAAAAATTTAAATTTTGTCTCGAAGTACATTTTCATATCGATATCATGTTGATCAATATAGATCGATTGTTTGAAAAAATAATCCTATAACATGAGTTTATCTGCATTTTGTAAAGTATCATAGTCTCACTCAATGGTGGATAGAAGAAGGAAATATGGGTCAATTGACCTCCATTTTTTATTTTTATATTTATATATAATTTTCTATATAATTTAGAGTAAAATATTATGAAATTTTAAAATTAATTTCATTCTCCGCAGAAAATTTTTATATAATGATCCTAAAAAATATTTTAACTTTCATGGTTCAAAAATCTAGCGCCTCACTCATATTATCATGATGAAGTATCATAGCCTCACTCATATTATATGTATGGTTATAGAATAGCCAGTCATAAAACGACAAATAAAAAGACTTGAGACCTACATATAATTATAAACATCTAAGACAAACCTATCTCAATTACAGCCGAATACGACCTAATACATTACTACATATCACAAATAACATTGATGAGTCAAATGCCGACATGTTTATTAATATCCAAAATTAAATAAATACTCACGTTAGCTAAGTATTTTTAAAAATGTCCAAACCAGTCATTAAATGGTCGGTTCTCTATTTTTTTGTTTTTGTTTCAGACCCTATAAATATCTATTTTTCTCTCTCGTTCCTCTCACAGCTCACTCAACTCACAGAAGAGAAAGAGAGAAAAAGAATGTGATTTTTGATGATTTCCTAAGCGATTTCAGGTAAAATTTTATTTTTTTATTTAAATTTTTTTATTTTATTTAATTTATATTTATTTATTTTTATTATAATTATTTTATTTTATTTTAATTTTTTTCAGCAACGTATACATTTAAATTACTAACTTGATAATTGTTTACCATTTACTAAAATGTAGCTTGTTGGCCATGGTCTTGATTTCATTACACTGTGGTGGGAAGAATGACCTACTTGTAATGAACCTAGAATTCTTCCTAGCAAGGCCTGAATTAGGGTTGGGAGGAGAAAACACACCCGTCATGTAATGACCATGGATGAAATGCAAGGTAGGCGAAGGGAGTATTAGGCTCGCCGTTCCACTACCGACAGGAATCAAAGAGGTATGTAACATTCATCAAAAATTATATTTCTTTTCAATTTAGACCAACTTACTAAGTAACAAATGCAATGCAGAGCCAGAAACGCAGCAAATGCAGCAGAAAAATGAGCGAGTTATCGCAGAGGCAACTGGGTCAGGGTCACAGCATAGTACAACTACAAGTCGTTTAGATGCATCTGCTATGTTTGCATAAGCAATGAGAGAGACAGTTGTCATAGGAGTGTTGGACCCTAAGGCACCTAGAAGGGGGTGAATGTGGAGCCTTTTCAAAAAATTAAAACTAAGTTCTTGTAACTAACGTGCGTATGAGTTATTCTTGACGGAAACTAGAATAACTATAAACTAAACAAGTGTGCGTGAAATAAATAGAAGAGTTAAGAGACACTTGACATGAGAGTTATTTACGGAGTTCGGCACTAACGCTTACGTCTCTGGGGCTCGCGACCTTCGAGATGGCTCGCCTTTCTTTACCCAATGAAAAAGGAGTACAAGGTGAAACCGATGAGCCCTTACAAAGCTTGGGAAATCACGCAGCCCGAGCACGGAAATGGCTCACGAGCACTAAAGGTTCAAATGTATGAAACAAACAAGATGATCGCTCAAGGATCACTCTACTTCTTACACAAGATTGATTGTGGTTGAGTATGCTTGAGATTGTTGTATGACTATTGAAGTTGTGTGCACAAGCAACAATGGCTTATTCTAGATCTAAATAAAATTCAAAATATTGCAATTGGGAGCAGCTAGAGTGATAATCCAAACCTAGATTTTGCTTCTATTTATAGAGAGAGAAACAAAATAAGGTATCTGGCATCAACCGTTGCAACAGATGATTAGGCATTGCAACGGTTAACCCCAGATAGCAAGTTTGGCTGTGCTGGGAAACCCTAACGCTTAATAAGCGTTACAACGGTTGCTACAACAGAAACTCTCTGGAAATTTTGGGGTTCCGTTGCAATGGTTGTCACAACGGATTAAATCGATTTCGTTGTGCATTTTGAATTATGAATTATTCCATTGTAACGGTTATTTAATCATTGTAACGGTTTGTGCAAAATACCTCAATCTCAAGCTTACTTTACCAATTTTACAGATTTCTAAGTCTAATCTTGAGGTGATGCTTCTAAGTCCAATACTTGGTTCTTCATGACTCATCCTTGATTAATATTGCAATTGATCATGCATTCTTGATATAAATTTAGCAATTTATATCATCATGAACCTGCACAATATCTCAAGACAAGAAATTATAAAATTCAACAAATATATATTTTGCAAATCTAGTCAAACAGACCAGTAGATTATGGCACAATCCAATAAGGAGGAGAGGCGGTTGGGTGCAAGAAGAGCCATCTGAAAGCCAACCAAGGAGGTCAATTGGTAGGCATACAAGGGCATCTGGAAGCCAAGCAGGAGCATCTGAAAGCCAAGTAGAGCCATCTGGTAGGCCATCTTCTGCAACTGATCAGTTTCTCAGATTTAATTTTTAGGCGTAGTAGTAATAGGTGACTTAAATTCTTCTCATTTGATGCATGTTGTGAACTTGTTTATTTAGATGTTGTTTTCAGAACTATTTTATTTGCAATTTGTGTGGACTTTATTAAGATTAAGTTATGAGTTAGTTAAATGTAAGTTTTTATAACTTTTCTATTTTTTACCATATTCAAATGTAAAGAAACATCAAGTCTACATGCATGGCAATACATTAAGTCTAAAAAAACTCTAAATTGATGAAATAACGTTTACAAATTAGACACTAAAGAAACTCAAATTTTACAATCCTAATTCATCCAACTAAAATGCCTCCAACTCAAATGCATTCAAATTTTAAACCATAATAATACTACTTTTTAGAACGAGCCTTGAAAGAACATGTAACAAACTCCTCGTCCGATATTGCCGGATCTGAATCAGTCACAACAGACGAAGTGCTAGCCTTACCAGTATAAGTATACGGAATAAACTCATTATCCGATGTTGGAGGCTCTGGATCAACTTTTTTTTTAAACCAGAGCCGTAGAGGTTTTCCACAAAGTCATCGTCTGAAATTTCATACCGAATAGGCCGTCTAAGAAATTCCTCCATCAAACATACTTGACAGTTATTTTTATCACGGCATACTTGACAGTTGTTCTTTTTCCCTCATTTTTACCTCGATCAATAATTGACACTCCTCTCGCTAGGCCACGATAGGACGATCTACCTCGGTTGCTATTGTTCATCCTTTTGGCCTCCGGGAAATCACCTTCTCTTTCTCTTCCTCTCTTTCTCTTCTGTGAGTTAAGTGAGTTATGAGAGGTAGGAAAGAGAAAGATGGGTATTTATAGGGTCTGAAACAGCAAAAAAATAGAGAACCGGACATTAATGGTCGGTTGAGAAAAAGAAAGAACCGGCCATTAAATGGCCGGTTTGAGCATTTTTGAAAGTACCCAACTAACGTGAGTATAATTAATAATTTGTATTTATTTTTGGATATTAATAAAAATGTCGGAGTCAAATGCTTCAACCCAACTTGACCTCGAATCCTAAAATTACTAGAAACCAAAAGAGAAAAATATGCAATCCAATAGTGCTGTTAGACTCTGATTAGAATCAACAATTTGGGCCTGTAATCCAGCATGAGAGAATCTCGGCCTGATTCTGTTTAAACTCAATAATTTTGGATACACAATATTATTTAAAAAAATAAGAATATTAGACTACTAATTTTGAACAAATTAGAAAATGTAAATTAAAAACATTAATACCTAAATTTTCTACGTTTGAAAAACACTTCATGACTAAATAGGGAGAAAAGAATTTCATTTTCTAAGGGCGTTATCTTTGAAATTTGTCCCATTTGCGATAGATTTGGTATGTAGAAAATTTTCAGCTGAGCGATTTTCATTTGAATCTGTCTTAAATATATAGAAATTTTTGAGATTCATGTCAGAATATAATAAACGATTTGAATCTCATTCTACCACAAGGTCGCCCAAGGTTAAGTCTCAGGTAGCATAGCTTTTTAGTCCAAAAAAATTGAAAATATCCTAAAAGTTATGAAAAAAATTGTCAAAATATTGTAAACGAAGAAAAAATATGGGGCATTTTTTGTCATGTTAAAAATGTATTTTATTTTATTTTTGTCTAAATTTAAAATTGTTGATTGAATAAATTTAATAATTCTAGATTTTGGAAAAAAAATTGGGAAATTATTTTAAATTGGGAAAAATGTTGGAATTTTTTTCGTTATTGACTTTTTTTTTTTATATTCATGATGTGTCAGAAGTTATGTGTCGTGTCGTGATGTGTTAAGACGGTTTTGCGTGATGTTCGTGCGCTGCTAATTTTTGTTGAAAATAAGCACGTCATGTGAAACAGTCCATCACAGAACACAAGTCATGTTACATATAAACACGCTCGGCGTATCGACATACACGACATGTGATTTTTCATATTCTAATTTCTTTCAATTGAGAACCAAATATCATCATCAACACAAGCAATATAATTTTTAGATATATTTAATTTTATAGTCGAAACAGATGGAGCGATGATGGCTATTTATTACAAGTAATACAAACTATATTATAAATGAATCATTGATTTATAATTTGTTCATCCTTGGCATAGCAGCTGCACTGACCTTATATCCTCTGTTTCTCAACTAACATGCTTTCCATGGAACATGAGCTTCTCTGTTCATCTAATTGTGAGCACCAGATTGTTTGTTCCATAGCTTGCTCTTCTCCTCATTTCACTTTGACCTAAATTATAATTAGAAAATGAACTTATTTAATTTAGAAAAAAAAATTAATTGGTGAAGAGGGAAGGTGGATTGAAATTGAAATGTTATGTAGAAATTTGAATTAAATAATTAATTAACACTTCCTTCACATTTTTTAGTGTGTATATATATATATATATCACCTGCTTGAAGACCACAAGGAAAGTTGTCACTCCAGGATACACCAAATTATTACATCCTGTCACAGTTATTATATTGATTTCCCTCTAATATTTTAATTTTTTTGGTAGATGAAATTAAAATCAAATCTTTCCGACTTTATATACTGAAAATATTATCACCTTAGTCACTATAAAAGCTTGTTTTTTGATATATTCACTTGTTGGAGCTTTGTTGGAAAACAATTGTAAAATGATTGGAGTGCTGTAATAACATAAATTAAATGAGCACACTATATATTAAGTTGAACAACAGTATAGTAGTTTAGTCACAAATAATGCTATAAAATTGATATAACATCTAAATTTCATGCTCAGCTGAAACTTAATTGATGCATGCAACGCCAATTCCTTCTTTTTTTTTATTTGAAAAAAAAAATCTCTTTCCACCCTCAGAGATTCTACAATATATCTTAAACGAGTATAATTGTACAAATATGTGTTTTCAGTTTATTTGTTTAATTTGTATATTTTTTTATTTGTTTGAATTTTTCCTCCAAATTTCAGTGATCAGTTTGACAATTTATGAATTCTAGGATTTTTTTAAAATAATTCAGCAATATTTAAATTTGGATAAAACCAATAAGAAAAAAATGTAAATACACTGTGACTTCATTCATCATATTCGTATTCAAACCCGAAACCATAAACCAGAGCACATAACTTAAATTCCACATATGCAACAAATTAAACAATTACGAGCTTAATGACTTGATAGACAAGCAAGAAAAGCCAGAACAACACTTATTTAGCAAATTAATTTTGCCTCGTAATTCTGAAAATTAAATTTGCTCTACCCTTGGATATGAATAATCGTAGTATCTAAAATAGTAGGTATGATACTACATACGATAATTAGATAACTGAACTTCAGCTAAATCATTTGAAATGCCCATCCGAGAAACAATATAGCCTTCCCATCCCCCACCATACTTATAAGTGGTTTAAATTTTAAACCACAATTCTAACTCTACCCTGATGTCTTGTTTCGAAAAACACTATCCTGATGTTTTATCCCCGCCAAATCCACTGTCAAGCGCACCTATTCCCTGAAGATGGCTGGTATCACCCCATTTCTTGATAAACCAATGATTTTTAGAAGCAGAAATGAGAATAACATTAACTGAAGTATTCTGTATCTTGCCTTCCAATTTTCTATTTGGAGCGGCTTTTCTGTGCAGTTCTCTGATGAAACCACCATGACTAACCACTATAACTCTTTCACCTGACAAATTATATTATATTAGGTCTATTAGAGCGACTGAGCATCAGAGAATTATAGTTGTTGTTTACATATTTACGGTAATACATACCTAATTACTAACATTAGAGAGTTGAGAGTCAAGATTGAAGAATCTATAAAGCTATATTATGTAGTATGTACTACCAAGATTCCCAATTAGCTAATTCATAAACCTCGTGTCGGTAATTGTTGTCATATTCATAAAAAATTTATAAATATCTAATTGTTCCATCAAATTTTGAAAATTGCAAGTCAGAGTTATTAGATCATTAAAGGACTTATTTACATATTTACTTTTCTTATTGTCCAACTACAATCAACATTATTTTGCATTCTAATCAATCAAATGTGCAAGGTTTTGCTAATGTATTGATAGAAAAACTAAGTTATATGTTCAAAAGTTTACAAATTTAAAAACTGGGTTATCCCAATCAATCAAATAAAAGTTCAAAATTAGATTAACAAAAAAAAAAGTTATTTGTTTTTAGTGGGAACTAAGCAATTTCCAAAATTTGATGAAAAATTAGGTATTTATAATTTTTTTATTAATATGACACAATTACCGACACGAGGCTTTTAGATTAACTGAAATCATTAATTGGGAAGTTATTACATTAACTGAAATCACTAGGTGGTTTTATTTAGTAAATCTATAAAGCTCTACTAAACAAAAGGCTAATGACCAGGACAGTATAGGTTTGACAGTAACTGGTGTGTACCAGTCCCAATACTAGAGATGAGCCATATGGTAATGAGACAATAATGATGCTATTGAAGTGAATTATCTGATAGTAAAATTAATTTAATTTTGAAAATGTAAAGCAACAACTTCCAAGGGTTTTTACCTCTGTGTTGGTTGGCTATCTTTCGAAAAGAAGAAACACAGCGCTGATGTAGTTGATCCAAACTTTCTCCACCACCCTTAATAATAATATTAGAAATGATAGTATCAACATTTGCTAACAAAAAATCAAAAGCAGCCAATATCAACTCCTATCTAAAATAATAAAACCAGCTTCCAAAATGGAGTAGTTTGTACTCAGAGACGTTCCATATTTCATTTCCTGAAACTAAAAGAAATTAACATTCATAAAAAAGAAAATGGCAGGAGAAAATTACTGGAATTTCTTGATCTATTTTGTGTGATAAGAAATCTTTATAAACATTAGGTTTCATCTTTTGAGCATCCACTAATGTCAAGCCTTGAAGATCTCCTAGATTCCTCTCTCTCAATTGTTGATCCAATATAACCTAGTACATAACAAATTAACAGATTTACCATTTTTCATAGAGAAAAAACAAAACCAAACTTTGTCAAGATCTAAAATTAAAATATACATCATGATCCAAAGTGATTTACCTCTTTCAAATCACATTGGTTTGCAATAATCTGTGCAGTCTCAGCTGCTCGTTTTAGATCGGAGGAATATATGGCATTGAACTTAGGCTCCTTGGATAAGCGATTAGCAACCTTCCAAACATGTAATTAGAAAAATATATAAATTAAAAATGAGATCAAATGCAATTTTCATTGCACAATTTAAAGCATACCTTACCGCTGCTGCTTGTTGCCTTCCATTCTCATTTAATTCTGGATCCAAGTGTCCCTGTTCATACAGTAGAAAAATAAAGAGGAAATTAAAATATTGCCTACAAAATACCAATCTGCTGCTCTAGCTAGTTACAGGAGGAGGTTTTTACCAGAAATTTAACTTTATGTAGTAATTACTTCTCGTCTCAATATTGCAATTTAAAACGAAAATCGAATTTCAACGGCTTGATTTCGTATCCCCCGCGTTTCCCGCCCCCTCCCCTTCTCGATCACTACTAAACGACCGAATTTGGGAAAAGAGGAAGAGAGTTGTACAAAGAAGTATTGGGAAAAATGAGACCTGGAGGATTCGAGAAGCGTTCCAGGAGGTCTCGCCGTGGCGCACCACCACTATCTCGGCGTATCCCTCAGGTATCTCCATCTCTTCCTCCGTGGCTCCGCTGGAAGACATGCTTCGCTTCGTCGAAACCCAAAAGCGCTCGCCAGAAACGCCAACAAGGGTTGCAAGAATTCGCATCCTCTGAGATATCTCATATTTTGCTTGACATTTTCGAAAATCTCAACCGTTCAAATACGTCTTGCACGAATATCAAACTCAAATAGTACTGGCCCCTGTTCTATCCCCGAATAGGCACCGGACACGTCGTTCACGCAAAATATGAGGTATCTCAGAGGATACGCACTCGGGTTGCAAGACTTCGCGAAGGGAATCTAGATCTTATGTTACATACTTCCACAGTCAGATCATGCTTTTAAATCGCTGACAAAAGGCCCAATGAAATCATTTTACTGTTTTAACCTATCCCTATTGTATCATCTTATCGGATAAAACAATAATGATTTCATATTCATTATTATAAAATTGTATATAATATTTTTTTATTTGGATGTTTAATTATTATTATTATTATTATGAGATGAGCTATGGTGAGACCTGGAGTAAAACCAAGTTTTTACTTCATGGCACTATATTTTCATTTTGAAAATCCAAACAACCAATCCGAACTGCTCAACATGTTCTCTATATTGAAATGTGCTTGGAGACCAAATTTTACATTTTTTGGAATTTTTTTACTATTTATTAAGCCACTTTGAAAATCGCTGATCCGGTGGTCCAGAAATTTTTACTGTTCACAGTGGATCAGCGATTTTCAAAGTGGCTTAATAAATAGTAAACAAATTCAAAAAAATGTAAAATTTGGTCTCCAAGCACATTTCAATATAGAGAACATGTTGAGCGGTTCGGATCGGTTGTTTGGATTTTCTAAATGAAAATATGACGACTCGAAAAGCTAGTTTATATTAATTGAAAAATAATAGAAATTTGAGATCGGTTGTTTGGATTTTTACAACATTTATATAATTTTATTTAATGATTAGTTTATATTAATTGAAAAATAATAGAAACAAAACGACTCGAAAAGCTAGCGTGTGTTGTGCCATATGCTTTGAAGATGGTTGAATTTGACAGATAAAATTTTATTGATGAGAAATGAATGCATAAAATAACTTATAAAAAACTTATTTTTCCACCGCTTGACTTTGCACTAAATGAATTCGAAACTTTCAAAATTTTACATGTACATGCATTACTTATGAAGTAGAGATTTGTTTCAACGGGTTGGATTTGTAGTTTGAAACTAACCCGATAGATTTTTGGAGTTGTGCTCACCAAACCAGTGAATCCTCTTGATGAGAAACAAAGCTCTTAATTAATCATCAAAAAGTACAACTCCAAAACACACCATATTCCACCTATCAATAATGTAAAGAAAGCTTTTATTAAAAATGTTAAAAAAATATAAAAAAAATTGAACTTTATTCATGCTATATTATATAATGTTACTAATGATTCAATGTAAAATCCTAAAGAAAATAATTTGTATGTGAAGTTGGAATTTATCAATTCTTTTTATAAAATTTGTATCCAAGATTCAATGTCACTGAATAAAATTTTGATCCTTCATTTTTCCGAATCAGAACAAGGGGATCAATTGAATTAGTAGAATAAATTGGATTTCACTTACAACGCTAGAAAAATTATGGCTTATGATATCATATACATTTTTGAACTGATATATATAGCATCAATTAAAACTGATAATTTATTTGATTGTGAAAATCTCACTGCTACAATGAAAACCATTTTAAAAGAGAGAGATCCTATTCACAAGTAAATAAGTAGATTGGTAAATTTTCCGAATTTTTTTTAGTTACCACTTCAAACTTCCATAATTTGTAATTTACCGTTGTTTGGACCAAAATTCAGAAACTAGCACGTCTGCGGTCTGCGCACCATAATTCGCAATTTACCGTTGTTTGGACCAAAATTCAGAAACTAGCACGTGCGCAGACTGGGTGGACCAAAATTCAAAAACTAGCACGTCTACAGTCTGCGCACCATTTTTTTCTGTTCTGTTTCAGTTAACAATTGAGTCCAAAAAAAAAACATAAATTTGGTGTGCATATCCAGTCTGCGCATCAAACAAAAATGGTGGGCATACTGGGTCTAAAAATAATTTCGGGTAAATTTTAATCTGAAAAAGTGCGAATTATTGGCATAAAATAATAATTGGCAACTTCTGAATTTTAGTCTGAAAAGTACGAATTATGAAAGTTTGAGGTGGTAACTAAAATAATTTCGGGTAAATTTTTAAGCATCATGTTAATTTGTCCGTTGCTCTAAAAATTTACTCTTCTTGGCCTATCAATTAAATTTGACCATACGAAAAAATTATAAGAAAACATAATAAATATATGCACATGAGAGAAAGGAGCTTTGAGTGGGCAAAAAAGGGCTTTGTTTCAGCGAGGCAGGAGAGTAAAAAAAAAGGAGATAGAAGAGAATCATAAAATGAGTATTAAAAATAAAAAAAAGAGATATTAATTACAAGTGGAGCGTACAAGAGGGATATATAGGAGAAGAGAAGGTGAACCAACCGTTGTCACCAAAATAAGGGTCTGTTCGGCGTACCTATGAGAACGGGAATGAGTCTGGGAAAATGAAATTTTTGAATTGACGTTTACTGTGCATGTGGAACAGATTTCGCAAAGTTGAACTGAATTTCTTTTTTTTACCACGCACACAGTATCAGAGCCGAACATGGCCTAAATCTCTACCTTCCCAAATGCAAATTCACATTCCCTCATGTTACCGGACTAAGTACAAGTGAATCGGACGGCCCAAAATTGATTTTTTTTTAACTTGACACGAATCTCAAAGCATAAATAATACTGCCCCTGCGCCATTCTGAGCAAGCACCAACTGAATGTAAATCTAGGCCGTCCATTTCAATTGTGTTGAGTCAGGTAGCTGGGAGGATACGGATCCCCAAATGCTGGGGCTATCAGTCCATCACCCATAGAATTAAAGGCAAACACAATAAATGTTCATTTTTTTCGTTTTATGTGTTGCACTGAAAATTGCGCTTAAAAGAGTTCCTTAATTAATTTAATTCATAAGTTCAATTAAATTTACCATCTTTATTTTTCGTCTCAGTTTCAAAGGACAGAGATATAATAAGATGACATATTAAGGAATACATTTCAATTTTTTTTTTAATTATCGTCAAACTCATACCACGACGAAGGCTCTGACATTTATTTAAATAATGGTCCAACAATGATATGAATTATGATATGATTTTACACATCTTCAAATCTTTGGAATGAGATCTTTTCGAAAAAGGCCACGAAGCCTGTAGCGAAGCATTAATAGTGGCCAGTCGCCGATGATCTTGGAGAGGAGTGGAAGGATGGTACAAAGTACCAGTATGAGGATTGAGAGCCACAAGTTGTTAGGCGCCATCACAGTAAACAAACCAGTACCAAATGCAACTGCAGTAGCCTCGTAAGCGCACCACATGAGCGCCCTCGTTGTTTTTCTGTAATTCAGCAGGAAATCCAAGTCCTCCCATGTCGCCAAAATGCAAAGAAATGCGACAGCAAGAGAAGAACACATGGCTATGGTGTCAGAGATGAGGAACACCTGGAAAGCTGCTTTCCTTGCAAAAAAGGGTTGTCCGGCATTAGCAGGATCAGTACTGAATCCTCCTGGCAAGGTAAAAGCCGCAGCAAAAGTGATAGTAGCAAGAAGGGCAGCAATCAGAGATGTGTTGGAAGTATACTTTTCTGTAAGGGACTTCACCTCCTGGATTGCTTGCTTCTTGATCTTCTTTTTTGCACTATCACTTATTAAGTGTTTCCACCCGGAAGGAATTACATTTGACAACAATGTGAACGATTCATTCTGTGACAAAAATTATAAAAGAAAAATTATGCATGATCTTTCTTGACCTTCTATAAAAAATAATGAGTGAGTCTATGGTACTATGCATAGCACAATTTGGTCCGTAATACAGATTAATATTTTCATTTTCAAAATCTTAACAGTCGATCCGAACCGTTCAACATGGTTTTCATATGAATATGTATTTGCAAACCGAATTTTATATTTTTTATATTTTTTTTCAATATTTTTAAAGATAGGTAGAAAATCACTGTTTTTGGATGATTTAGAATTTTCAGATCAAGTGATTTTCTATCTATCTTAAAAAATAGTAAAAAAAATCTAAAAAATATAAAATTCAGTCTGCAAGTACATATTCATATGGGAGTCATGTTTAATGGTTCGGGTCGACTGTTAGAATTTTGAAAATTAAAATATTGATCCGTATTACAAACCAACCCGTGATATGCATAGTACCATAGACACACTTAAAACTAATAGCTATATCATGAATATTAATTAACTTACCCATTTCAATGTCTTCAACAAGGCGGTCTTTGAATAAACTACGTTAACTGCATTATTGCCTAGAACATTAACAGCAGTATAATCCTGTCCTGCATGGGCTAGTAATGAACGGAGGAGCTTCGGGTTGCACTTGTCAGCAGCATGATGCAGGGGAAGACTGCCATTGTTGGTGGCTTGGTTAATAAGCCTATGAAGCTGGGGAGTTCTGAGTATGTAGTCAATAAAATCCGATTTCTCACACCCAATAGCTTCATGGAGTGCACTATATCCATTTTTGTTGGGAGTATACACAGAGTCGGGGCAAGCTCTCACGATCTCTTCAGCAATCGACACAAAGCCTGCTTGTGCTGCTGTAATAAATGGAGTATTTTCTGTTTGTTCATTCTTAATATATGCCAATTTAAGATCGTGTTCTAAAAATATCTTCACCAGCTCGAGATTGTTGTGAAGTACAGCTCTCTCCAGCGGAGTGTTTCCATATGCATCTTTACTGTATGCGAGTTGTGGCCGTCCAGTCAACAGTTGCATAACTATACCTGACAATACATGTCACCAAAAAATTACAACATTTAGTGAGACCACCTAGAATCTAAAAGAAGTAGTTCAAATGTGGGGCAGCAAAACCACAACCCTAGCACAATCAAGGGAGCAACGATAGCGGCTCCAAGCCTTTCTGGAGCGATGTCAATAGGTGGCAATAGCGACATATAGCGTTGGAATAAGAGGGAGCGATGCTGTACTTTTATATACCGGTGGCTGAGGGAATAATGTTGTTTTGCTTCATAATAGTTCTTAATATTTCAGAAAAAGAAATGAGTACTTTTTTGTTATGACCACTGACTCTGAACTGTTGGACTTGAGATAATTTACACAAATATTTCGAGTTAAATATAATTAAGTTAGTCAGAAGCCAAAATAATAGTTGTCAACTGAAATACATAAGAACTAATTAACTACACTGGTAAGCACAACTGCATAGGAAGTCTCTAATTAGTATGAAAAATTAAGATGCACAGAATCAGGCTTTATAAGTAAATAACCTGTGTGGCCGACTCTCACAGCAGCATGTAGAGCAGATTCATCTTTTGTGCCAGAATCTGCCGAAGACGGGATGTCTAGCAACCGCTCAACAACTTCAGTATACCCTCTGCGGGCCGCCATGTACATCGGTGACTCACCTGTGTTGATAACTTGCTCAGACAGTCGAGGTTCTATGTTCAAGAGCTGCAGTGCCAAATTTTCAAAGTCATTTCTCATTGCATGATGCAATGCGTTTCCTTCGCTCCTATCAACCTTCAAGAGCATGTGTTTCAAATCGTCATGCTGCATATGACATGATGCAGCAGTGATGATATCCGATGCCAACGAAAGGTTAGCGGCCATCAGAGCAGTTATCAGTGGGGTCTCGCCATCAATGTTAGTGCCGGATAAGAGGGAAGGGGCTCTGGACCAGACCTCCTTTGCAAAATCGTCATGGCCGAGCATGGCGGTATGAATTACAACTTAAAACAAGTGTTTTCATTGTGCATGGGAGGGAGAATTAGTTTGATGCCATATTTTGAGCCCATCACATGTCTTGTATGGATATATTCTTGAGTGAGGCTACGGTACTATGCATAGCACGGTTTGGTCCGTGCTACGGCTCAATATTTGAGTTTTCAAAATTCTAACGGTCGATCCGAACCGTTCAACATGATTATAAAATGAATATGTACTTGCAAAACCAAATTTTACATTTTTTCGAAACTTTTTACTATTTTTTTAGATAGGTAGAAAATCACTTGATCTGAAAATTCTGGACCATCCAAAAACAGTGATTTTCTAGCTATCTAAAAAAATAGTAAAAAAATTCAAAAAAAATGTAAAATTTGATTTGCAAGTACATATTCATTTTATAATCATGTTGAACGGTTCGGATCGACTGTTAGGATTTTGAAAACTCAAATATTAAACCGTAGCACGGACCAATCCGTGCTATGCATAGCACCGTAGCCTCACTCTATATTCTTTCATTGATACTTTCATGTAATAAACGGACGTTCACAAACAATAATATCAGTATTATTCCTGAATTTACGAATAATTAATACACATATTATTCAATTTTTATAACATAAGTATATTATTTTAATATATTATTTGTATTATAAACAAGTATATTATTTTAATATATTATTTGTATCCTAAAACAAGTATATTATTTTAATAAATTATTTGTATTAGATTCGCAGGCCCTTTTTATATTTATTAAGCCTTAATTATGATCCATTCACACGCAAATTCAACTCAGATCAGACGGTTAATATATGCCAAGCTTTGAATAAAATTTGTCCAAATCTCTTTGGATAAAACCGAATTTTATGATTTAATTAGGAGGCAATCATTTACCTAATCACTAAGTCGCGCATGGTCAGTGATCTAATTATATTTTTTTGTTGACGGGTGGGATTTCAACAACTCGGCTAATTAATTAATTCTTTTATATTCTACCCCGCTTAATTAAACTTCCCGGAAGTTGCAAGCTCTTATTAATTAATTATATTCTAATTTGGTTCGTCGTACCTAAACCAAGTTTCCATTGTGGGATGGAGAATTAGTTTGAAGCCATATATATATTTTGTTTGACAATTGTCATTATAACACCGACCCATCATAACTTTCAATTTTTCGTTGCTTTTCTGTCGAATGATAATTAAATTAATTAGCTTGGAGAATTAGCTTTTCACAAAAGTGACAATAACAATACCTTCTGTGTGGAAGGTCATATATTAAATTTTCTTTTTTCCAATGTTTTAATTTACTCTTATTGGTTTATCCAAATTTAAATTTATTGTTGAATTATTTTAAAAGAAATATATAGTTCATAAATTAAATTATCAAACAAACTAAAATTTGGAGAGAAAATTTAAACAAATAAAACTGAAAGCACATATTTATACAAGTACTATATATAATCTTCAATGCTGGAAAGAGATCTTGGCTGAGGCGAATCTGCAGAGTCCAAATATGCTGCAATCCCATGGTAGAGAGAGAAAGAGAGAAGGAGAGAGAGAGAAAACAGGTTTGGTTCGGAATCTGCAGCCTCTATTTTTCATCAAAATTCATGAATAAGTACTATTCATCTGGGGCTCAGATGTGCATCATTTTTAATTCTATCTGATTTTTATGTGTTTCTTTAAGCATGTGCTATCAAGAATGTGGCCGATGAAAATTGACTATAAAAATCATCAAATAGGCTCCAAACAACGAAACTAAACTGTTCCAACCGATCTATCTTACTAGATTTGCACAAAAATTTTAAATTTCAAATTTGTGTTCTAAGTAATATTGGAATTTTTCCAACTCTGTATTTTTATTATTTTAAAAGACTAATTAAAAAAAGCGGATAAAATGATTTCATGGGCTTTTTGTCAGCGATTTAAAAGCAGATCTAATAATTGTGAGAATATGAACCGAAATTTTTTAGTTACCATATATATTAATATTTTTTTGTGTTCGTCTTTTTATAGTGAAATATGACACTAAGCCGCCACCATTAAATAAATTATATGCCCATTAGACAAATCAAAGGTCACATGATTGTAAAAGGGATATAGTAATTCAAAAGAAATATAATAAAAAGAGCATTAGAGCTAACTCTGTGCTGGCGTGAATATTAAAATTTAAAATATGAAAAAAAAGTATATATGAAACATAAGATCTAGATTTCCCTTTGTGTAGTCTTGCAAGTTGCAAACTCGGCATTTCTGACAAGCGCATTTGGGTTTCGTCGAAGCGAAGCATGTCTTCCAGCGGAGCTACAAAGGAAGAGATGGATATACCGGAGGGATACGCCGAGATAGTGGTGGTTCGCCACGGCGAGACCTCCTGTAACGCTTCTCAAATCCTCCAGGTCTCATTTTTCCCAAATTCGGTGGTTTGGTAGCAGGAGAGATCAAATCAGGAGAGCAAAATTTTAATTACCTCTTTTTAATTTCCACTGTATAAACAGGGACAATTGGATTCAGAATTAAATGAGACTGGAAGGCAACAAGCGGCAATGGTAAGCTATGCTTTAATTGTGCAATGAAAATTGCATTTGATATTCCTTTTTAATTTATTTTCTCATTACATTTTTGGAAGGTTGCTAGTCGCTTATCAAAAGAGTCCAAGTTCAGTGCCATATATTCTTCCGATCTAAAACGAGCAGCCGAGACAGCACAGATGATTGCAAACCAATGTGATTTGAAGGTGTTGCTTTTAATTTTAGATCTTGACAAAGTTTAGTTTTATTTTTCTCTATGAAAAAATGTATATATGTTAAGAGAATGGTAATATATATACAAACGTCTGTTCCTAGACTCAGAAACAAACAATTTAGTTCTCCAATTTTCAAAGTCCAAACAGTCGATCTAAACCATTAGATATCCAAACCATTAGATATCTCTCAATTATTGGTCAAAAATAACCTAAAATTTTAATACATAACCTAAAATTACTGGAGAACCGAACTGTTTGTTCCTGAGTCCAGAAACAAATGTTTGTATATTAGTCATTCTCTATATGTTAATATGTTATGTATTAAAATTTTAGGTTATTTTTGACCAACAATTGAGAGATAGGCATCTAGGAGATCTTCAAGGCTTGACATTAGTGGATGCTCAAAAGATGAAACCTAGTGCTTATAATCTTTTCATATTATACAAAAGAGATCAAGAAATTCCAGTAATTTTCTCTTGACATTTTCTTTTATGAATTTTTATTGAGTGAGGCTATGGTGCTATGCATAGCATGGATGGCTAGTGTACTACGGCTCAATATGGTATTTTTTAAAATCTTAACGGTCGATCCGAACCGTTCAATGTGATATCCATATGAATATGTACTTGCAAACTAAATTTTATATTTTTTTGAATTTTTTTACTATTTTTTTAGATAGGTAGAAAAATCAGTGTTTTCTGAAAATTCTGGACCATCAAAATTTTACCTATCTAAAAAAACAGTAAAAAAATTCGAAAAAATATAACCACATCAAAATCTAGAATTGGGGTTTCCCGGAAAAATGGGTAAGGTGGATCCAACAGATATTAACCACATCGAAATCTAGAGTTGTTCTTAATGGTGAACATACGAACTATTTCGTTCACAAGCGGGGCCTAAGACAAGGGGATCCGATCTCTCCCATGCTCTTTATTATTGCGGTTGACGTGTTCCAACGTATGATTCAAATGGCCAATAGTTTGTTGCCCAATAGATGCTCTCAACCAATCTATGCACTTCAATATGCGGATGACACCGCAATCATCGCCAATGCCGAAGCCCGAACCTTAATCACATTCAAGCTAATCCTAAGATTGTTTGCGAACATCTCGGGATTGAAGATCAATTATGATAAGAGCAGTTTTATACCGTTCAATTTGGATAGAAGAGCGATTTGGCAGACAAGGCTGATACTACTTTTCAATAGAGCAACTTTGCCAATAGAATACCTAGGCATGCCGCTCTCCGTAAACCGACCAAATAGGGCAGAATTTATACCCTTGATAGAGAAATTGGAGAAGCGAATGGCCGGGTGGAAGGGCAAACTTATTTCGAGAGGTGGCCGGTTACAACTAGTCAAGTCGGTTCTATCGGCGATACCAATCTATTTTATGATGTGTTTCAAATAGCCAATGTGGGTTATTCGTCGAATTGACACCATTAGAAGGATGTTTTTGTGGGGAAGAAATGACAAGGAGGGGAGAGCCATATCCTTGTTAAATTGGCCAACGGCTTGTTTGCCGATTACAGTTGGTGGAATGGGCATACATGATTTGGCGGTACACAACGAGGCTCTTTTATTGCGGTGGTGGTGGCGGGCGTACACGAATCCTAACTGTCTCTGGACAACGACTGTAACAGTGCTTAAATGGAGTGGCTTGTACGAAGCGGGCCCAAACTATTGGCTGGTGAATGGGTCCTTCTTTTGGAAATCTTTATTGCGGCTGCTGCCCAGATTCAGATGGTCTACAGCTTGGAGGATCGGTACAGGCCAAGCAATCTCTTTCTGGCTTGATTCATGGCACGGACAACCCCTAACAACATTGCTCGAACCGGGACAGAGACCCCCCCAACCGAAAATATCGTTACGAGATGCTGAGCCATTGTTTCGGGTCCTATTACCGGATGCCAATCTCCAGGTAAACTTCAGCATGGACCGTGACACCGTATTTTGGAAATGGACAGCCACTGGATGTTATACTGCGGGGTCAGTTTACAGGCTACTAAAGACGGGGGGCAGAATTGGCTATGAGCATGCCTTCTTATGGCGGTTGCCCGTACCACCGACGGTGCGAATTTTCTCATATCTGATGCTACAGGATCGGATCCTTACAGGGGAGGTACTGCTCAGAAGACGTATGGGGAATAGACAGAATTGTTCGATGTGCCGAAACTGCCCTTCAGAGTCGACCATTCATTTACTGTTTCTATGCCCCAATGCTGTAAGAGTATGGTTTGGGGTTTCAGCATATTTCGGTTTCAGAGCTATGATCCCACGACCTACAATTGATGAAATACTAATAGCCTCCAGACAACAGGCTGCGATGGAGAGGGAGGGCAGTACTAAAGTGTGGAATTCTCTCTTTATGTGTACGTGTTGGATGATTTGGAAACAACGCAACAATAAAGTTTTCAACGGAACTTTGACACCGCCAGAGATTATTGTCAATAGAACCATTGCTGAAACGAAACTGTGGATGAAAGGTTGTGCCCCAAGAAGGAGGCACAGTGATCATACTCTGACTGAAGAACCGGACTAGAAGCCGGATGCATGACAGTGGACTGATGGTGTCTGGTTATCTCCACTGGTTGTTTGTTCTTTTTTAGGAGGTTCTTTCTGTTATTTGTTTTCCTTAGTTTGCTGGCTTGATGTAGGCTTGTAATTTAATTTCATGAAATCTAGATGTACGGAAAACAATTTTATTTCTAATAAATCTCCCTAGGCAGCCCCTGCCAGGTTTTTCAAAAAAAAAGAAAACAGGTTTGGTTCGGAATCTGCAGCCTCTATTTTTCATCAAAATTCATGAATAAGTACTATTCATCTGGGGCTCAGATGTGCATCATTTTTCTATCTGATTTTTAATTATGTGTTTCTTTAAGCATGTGCTATCAAGAATGTGGCCGATCAAAATTGACTATCAAAATCATCAAATAGGCTCCAAACAATGAAACTAAACTGTTCAAACCGAGATGCACAAAATTAAATATTAAAATTTTAATTTTACTAGCGACATTTTCATATTTTCATTTTTACCTTCCACGCAGATTGAGAGTAAATCCCACTCAATATTAATTTTTTTTTTTTTGTTCGTCTTTTTATAGTGAAATATGACACTAAGCCGCCACCATTAAAAATTTTAATTACCTCTTTTTTCCACTGTATATATAAACAGGGACAATTGGATTCAGAATTATAATCTTTTCATATTATACAAAAGAGATGAAGAAATTCCAGTAATTTTCTCTTGACATTTTCTTTTATGAATTTGTATTTCTTGTTGTTTCAGAAAAATTAAATATGAAAGGTATCTTGAGTACAAATTAACTACTCTATTTTAGAAGCTGATTTTATTATTTAGATATACGAGTTGCTATTGCCTGCTTTTATTTTTTTTGTTAGCAAATGTTGATGATATCATTTTTAATATTATTATTAATTAAGGGTGGTGGAGAAAGTTTGGATCAACTACATGAGCGGTGTGTTTCTTCTTTTCAAAAGATAGCCAGCCAACACAGAGGTAAAATCCCTTGGATTAAGGTGTTGCTTTACATTAATTTTCAAAATTAAATTAATTTTACTATCAGAAAATTCTCTTCATGAGCAGCATTATTATTGTCTCATTATCATATATATGACTCATATAATATAATTTGTCAGGTGAAAGAGTAATAGTGGTTAGTCATGGCGGTTTCATGATAGAACTGCACAGTGAAGCTGCTCCAAATAGAAAATTGGAAGGCAAGATAAAGAATACTTCAGTTAATGTTATTCTCATTTCTGCTTCTAACAACCATTGGTTTATCAAGAAATGGGGCGATACCAGCCATCTTCCAGGAATAGGTGCGCTTCACAGTGGATTTGGTGGGGATAAAACATCAGCATAGTGTTTTTTGAAGCAATAAGACAATCAGGCTACAGTTACAATTGTGGTTTAAAGTTTAAACCACTTTAATTGTTTACATTGTACACGAATAATTTATTTCTATCCAAGGGTAGAACAAATTTAACTTTCAGAATTACGAGCCAAAATTAATTTGCTGAAAAGTGTTGCTCTGGCTGTTCGTTGTGTATTCGTTACAAATGAAAAGAAATTTTTTTTGTGCGGACGCAATTTCTCAAAATGTGTAAGTTTGAAAAGTTATCTTTATTTCTCACAATAAATTTATTAATTTATACATTTTTTTGTTTTAATTTTGAAAATCTCAATTTATACATTTCTCTCAATTTTTTAGTTTTAATTTTGAAAATCTCAACTTGTGAAATATACAGTGGGTTAACAAATAACAGCCAATCAATCAAGCAAAGAAAAAGAAATTTTCCATTTTAAAAAGACATTACAATGAAAATTTTACCACAAGTGAGAAACCTAATTAGAGAATTCAAATGTAATACTCTTAACTAAACAACTGACTGATACTTGATTGACTTCAAACTTGAGAAACTGCCACCTCCAAGTGCCTGATATTATCATAATCCAGATTCCAAGCCATCTTTCAATCTCCCAGCCAATTCCTCACTGCACCCATTAATCTTTACAATTTCCAATGATCTCGGCAACTCAGGAAGCATCGTCAACTGATAAGCATTATAAAGTTCCAAAACTTTCGAGCTCAGGAGGCTTTGCAAGCCATTAGGTAACATCGCCACTGACCTCAAAGTCAAACTGTATAGACACAGATATTGG
Source organism: Carex littledalei (assembly GCA_011114355.1). Lineage (NCBI taxonomy): Eukaryota > Viridiplantae > Streptophyta > Magnoliopsida > Poales > Cyperaceae > Carex > Carex littledalei. The sequence goes on from CM022082.1 coordinate 15,515,188, forward strand.
AGGGAGGCCCCATTTTGTAGCAACCACTGCTCTAGCAAAAGCTCTAAATGGTCTATGTCTAGCCATCATTGATGGTCTATTTCTCGGCAACTTTTCAATTGAATCCAGTGGTGATCTTGTTGCAAGCATCAGACATGTTCTGATCACTAAGACTTATAGGATTGGATGGCTTATAAAGTATAAACCACCTAGCAATTTCAGTTCCCTGCAACTTCGTATCCATTTGACGAGGGTAATGATATAAGATTAACACAATTCTCCAGCATTAGAAGAGAGCAAAGAAAGATCTTGAAGTAATTAGGGTCAAGATGTGACAAGGTCACCACAAGTGTTCAGCATAAGCCGTTGAGCAGATGAATGAAAGAAGTTTTTGGGTAGCAACAGAGGCAGAAAAAAAGAGTCTCCTGCAATGGTCGATCCTAAGTGATTTTAGACTGATGAGCTCTCTAAATCCTTCTGATGGCAGATGAGCTAGTTCATCACTGTTCCAGATTTCAAGTTTTTCAAGAGATGCAAGTTGTTCAGGGTGCATGAAAAATCCTGAACTCAGGGAGGCTACATTGATTATCTAGTAATAAGCAATGAGAAGAGAGACCATGGGCCTTTGATTGGTGCTACTTCCCTCATTGTTCTGTTTTCAACTGGAGCTCTTTCAGAGCAGTGGGAATGGGTGGCAATTTTTATTATACCCAGTCAGCATCTCATCTGATACAAACAACCAGCTAATTAAGTATTAACAGTGACAAGACTGTGCCTGTATATCCATATAGATCAACCTCAATCCATTATTACTTGATATATTAATTGTTTTATAAACAATATCCAACAGTTTGATATTCATAAAGCACAACATGAATGAGAAAAGACAACAATTCAGTTTCAATTGCGAGATGAACTCATGACTAGTGAGGATAAGCATATTGTAGAAGACATTTAAGGACTCAATCTAAACAAAATTAATGCTTGATAACCATCTTACTAATTATTACAAAGTGACACTAATGTAAAAAGAACAGAAAATGTAATCGAAATGTCAAACTCATATAAATCTAATATATAGTATCTAACCCTGCATGAAAGTCAACTTGAGATACTCTTAAACTATTCAACACCCCCAATTTTCCCAGCAGAAGCATCAGCATATGCTCGATGGAGACCAGGAACAGAAGGTTCATATGGAAGTACAAACTTATCCACAAACTCCTCATCACTTGGCCTTACAAAATTAGCAAATTTTTTATTTGCCACAGGAAGTCCTTTTAACATCAGAATCTTTCTGACAAGGTTCCGTGGAATCAGCCGGTTGTCCAAGCTGTACATGAGCAAAGAAGGATTTCGGATCAAATGCAACTTATCACAACCAGCTTCCTTTATCAGGTACTCCATTTTGCTGCCTACCAACTTCTCTGGTATCCCCAACAAGGAAGGGGCTTTACTAATCATAAGTGCTACCTCTTCCTCTGAAAACCCCATACTTCTCAAGTTATTTAGCCTTACGTCTATAATGTGTTGGTTCAGGGAGCTGACAACTCCCAATGCATAGATGAAAGTTCCTGATGAACGAGCAATACCTAACTCCTCAACCCTCTCAACAACCTTTTTGAAAACATCAGGCCTATATGAGATCAATCTATGATTTAACTTAATAAGCCGGACAATTTGACCAGGAGATAAACCACATTGCTCCTGAAGGATAGATACGTTTGGCATGAGAACCTTTTCCAAGTTGCTACTGATAAGCTTATCCCCACGAACTTTGAGAACCACAGAGAGATTCCCTACTGATCCAAGGACCCTCATCCAGAAGTCAATCTTAGGCACAAAATTGGACAGAAATATAGGAGGTTTGCGGGCAATGATACCTGAGATGTCTCCCATGGAGAAACCGCGCGAGCTCTTGTAGCTTGGCGATGTTTGGTCTCCAGTTCTTCTCCACATGGGAGCAAAGGATGCGAGCGTCCCCGGACACGGCAGTCTTTATGTCCGACTCGCCTACGCCGATCTCTCTCAGGAAACGGAGCACCCCGTCGGGCTTATCGGGGGACTTGAGGTGCTGGATATATTTAGAAGCTTTGAGTGCCTCATCGGAAGAAAGACTACATGATTGGACAAGGTACTCTACAGCGAAGCTGAGATTTGGGGGCGACGCTTGATGGGGAGCGTTGGAGGCGGCGAATGGTGTGCTTCGTTTGAGGGGAAGAGATTGACGGAGGCAAGGGATTCTCCACACAGACAGACTCATAGACACAGTCACCAACTCTGAGCTTGTAAAGCGGATAGAGAGATGTCGGATACTCGGATCAGATCAGATATTGACGGAGTGTGCGATAATAACGGGTATTCGTAGTTGAGATCCGATCCGACTCGAAAGACTGAGGAATTGTCGAGGGAAGGAATCAAGGAATACTGATATGGGACCCTACCCGTTAACCAGTAATTCACATAAGCTGGTTGGGTCCGTAACAGCCAGCCCAGCCCACTCAGATGCAAGCCAAGTTCTAGGCTACGACCCGTTGAGGAACTTTGAAAGTGGTTTGTTTGAATAGTATCGGGGGCCTGTTTTCAAGATCCGGCCTTCCGACTGACTGCTTAAATTATAAACTAGTATCGTACCCGTGCGTTGCAACGGAACATATATTATAAGATTTAACATTAAGATTGAATAGAGATGCAAATAATAAATAATAAAAAAAAACAACAACAAATGACTGTTTTAATACAACAACATTCTTTGCATGTCAGTGCATACACAATTTTTGTGTTGTAATTCAATTAAATTAAATGTGGAAAGCTGCTAGGGAATAAACAATAATATGCATTTTTTGTTATCTTCCAAAAATGAATAAGAGGTAGGCAATTCGGAAATGAGATATGCTATCAAAATCGGAAATTAATCTTTATATGCGCCAATCAAATCTGAAGAGAGATATGGTAACAAAAATTTAATGCTAATTTCATTTTCTCAATTCTTGGCATTACTTGTGACAATATGTGTGGCGAGTACATCTCTAACTAATTTGAGACTTCTACACATAAAAGAGATGCATTTAATCAAAAGATGACAGATTATGTAATTGGAGGGCTGATATTAAATCTCAAATTTCATCTTTCAATCGTAACCGTTGGCGGATCAGGACATCAACGTGCTTAATAATGGAATGGAGATATTGATGGAAAACATAATTCTAGTCGTGACAAATGAATGATTTGGGTTCGGTTCCGCGGGGTCACAAAATCGTAATTCGGATATGATTCGGATCTAATTTGGAAATGATTTAGAATTATACATTGAATCTGGACCGGAGATCTAAGTTCCACAAGAGAGCAAAAATAATAATAATAATAATAATAATAATAATAATAAAATAATAAAAATCAGTCCACCGAATAATACGCTGATTCATTCGCCTCAGACTCAAATCCGAATTATTCGCGAATCTTGTCACTATGATTCTAGTTGCAGAATTGTATAATTAATGTTATTTTACAATAAATAATTATAGAGATATAAGATTTGAAATTATAAAATTACTAAATTAAAATAATATAAGTTATAGAAATAAAAATAATATACAATTTGTTAAGAAATAAAATGCTTTAAACCGGACACGACTTAATTTGGTGTTGTTGGGGTCATCTGTATCTAAACCTGTTTAAAATTAGTCTTATTAGTATGATTTTCTTACTCGTTAATTATTAGCTTTATCCATATCCGACTCTTATCCTTTAAAATTAAGAGATAACAAATAAATAATAAGTATCGTAATGAAAGCTTATATAATCTAACACAAAATATTGCAAACAAATAAATATATTACTTTAAACACTTCATGAATACATACAAAAAATTATAATTATTAATCATATTAATTATTTCAAATTTAATTTTGAGAATTACAAGCCAAAATTAATTTTCTGAATTACAAGCCAAAATTAATGTTCTGCCATTTATATATATAAGGGTAGAACAAATTTAATTTTGAGAATTACAAGCCAAAATTAATTTTCTGAATGAGTTTTGCTCTGGGTGTTTGTAGTTATTCGTTACAAATATTCGTGGTCCTTGCCCTTTTTTTTCATTTTCATGCCAAGTTATTTTGTATGGACGGAACTTCTAAAAAATGTGTAAATTTGAAAAGCTATCTTTACATCTCACAACTTATATATCATGAATTTAATTATACATTTTTGTTTTTAATTTTGAAACTCTTTTTACACGATTTGGAAAATATTATCAACATTGTGATTGCCAAGGATCCCAATTAATGAAATGGATTATGGCCGTCAAATAATAATCAATCACCTCGCTACTGAAGACATAAAATTAGAACGTTAGTTTGAATAAAAATATATTTCATTTTTTAATAACCTGTGAAGTATATATGGGCTGACTCTCAATTAAATCCATAATTATATTTCATTTTTTAATAACCTGTCAAGTATATATGGGCTGACAAAAAAGTCATCAATCAATCAAGAAAAGAAAAATAAAAATATTCATGTTAAAAAGAATTACATTAAAAAATGAGGGAATTTCATGTATATACTCCCCCCTCTAATAAAGGCATAAAAATTTACCACAACTGAAACGAAATTCGGGAATTCAAATGTAATACTCTTAACTAAAACTGACTAATTCTTGATTGACTTAAAACTCCAAAAACTGCCACATCAAGGTGCCGGATTTTATCATAATCTAGACCACCCTCCTTCAATCTCGCATCCAATTCCTCGCTGCACCCATAAATCTCTAGAATTTCCAACGATCTCGGCAACTCAGGAAGCCTCGTCAACTTATAAGCACTGTGTAGCTCCAAAACCCTCAAGCTCGGGAGGCTTTGTAAGCCATCAGGCAATGTCTCCACTGACCCTAAAGTCAAACCAAATAGACCCAGATATCGGAGAGAGGCCCCGTTTTGCAGTAACCACTGCTCTGCCAACAATGTTATGCTATGGGAGCCACTTATCTGCACTGACTTTGTCAGGTGTAGGTTAGGCACTGCAAGTAAAAGCTCTGGATGGTCTATGTCTAGCCGGTCAAGTGCCATTGATAGTCTATTTCTCGAGGACTGTTCGATTGAATCCAGTGGTGATTTTGTTGCAAGCTTTGGACATGTTCTGATCACCAAGACCTTTAAGGATGGGATGGCTTCTAAACCACCTAGCGATTTCAGTCCCTCGCAATTTCGTATCTCTAGCTCCTTAAGTGACGTTAAACTCTGCAGCACATTTGCCGAGGGTAATGATATAAGATTAGCACAATTCTCCAGCTTTAGAAGAGAAATCAAAGAAAGGTCTTGTAGTAGCTCGGGTAAAGATGCGACAAGGTCGCCACAAGAGTTCAGCATAACCTGTTGAATAGATGGAGGAAAGAAGTTTTTGGGTAGCAACAGAGGCAGCAAAAATAGTCTCTTGCAATGGTCGATCCTAAGTGATTTTAGATTGATGAGCTCTCTAAATCCTTTTGATGGTAGATGAACTAGTTCAGAACAGTTCCAGATTGTGAGTTCCTCAAGAGTTGCAAGTTGTTCAGGGTGCATGAAAAATCCTGAATGCAGGGAGGTTAGCTTTGAGCATCCAATAATAAGCAATGAAGAGAGAGACCATGGGCCTTGATTGGTGCTACATCCCTCATTCTTCTGTTTAAATCCGGAAAGTGTAGTAGTCTCTAACAAATTCAACTCGAGCTCTTTCAGAGCAGTGGGAATGGGTGGCAATTCCTTTAGTCTGGGGCACTTGGATACAACAAGTCTTTTCAGACGTGGAAACCATTTTTCGCTTTGAGTGTCCTCTCTCCACTCATCCAACTGAATCAAACGCCCAAGTATGAGTGTTTCCAATGCAGGAAATGTGTTGCCAGATTGGCTGGACCCATAGAACTCCAAGCCAATTTCCTTCAATGCCCCTATGTCTTGTAGGATGAGAAGTTTGAGGTTTGGAAGCTGCCCAAAAGGAGGAAGCCTCTCTAAACTGCTGCAGTAGGCTAAGTTGATAGCAGTAACATTGGGAACAATTTGATGATTCAACCAATTTGGCGGGTTAATGGCCCTATAGCCATTAAATGACAGATTTGTAAGGTTCGAACCTGGCTGGAGGCAATCAGCAACTTCCTTGTCCATCTCATTCCTGCCGTCTATATTCGCAAAACCATGACCCCACATCAGTGCAATGTAACGAAGATGTTTCTTCGAGTGTAGCTTGGCTTTAGAAGCTTCTTCTGTACTTTTCACTTTGTCAAGATTGGTGATCAACAATTCACGAAGCTCTGACATCATTTCTAGCTCGCTTATATCATACCCCGCCTCACCTTTCACACTATAATAAATTAGCTGTTGAAGAAAACTCAGTTTCCCAATGCGCGGTATGGTTGAAATAGCATCTGAGGGAAGATACAGCTTCTTTAGTTTTGAAAGCTTGCAAATGTCAGCTGGAATACTCCCTTCTGAGTGGTCGAAGAAGGGATTGAATTTGAACTCTAGGATTTGCAAATGATAAAGTGAGCATATGCATTGAGACAACTTGGGTATATGTGTTCTGATTATGCTCAAACAACGAAGGTGGACGAGATCACCTATAGATTTGGGAAAATCACGAAGCCATTTAGACGATAATTCCAACCATCGGATTGTTCTCAACCCTTTCAGAGCAGTATCAATGACACCTGCTAACTCAGCATCCTCAATATCACAAAATAACAAAAGAGTTCTCAGGTACTTCAGCTCTGCAATGTTTTTAAGCACCAATATATTACTTGTCCTCAAGGACAAATGACGAATGCTTTGTGGAATTTGAATTGGATCATTACTGACAACTCGTAAGCACTCATTCTTCGAAAGAATCCGTGCAAGCTCATGTAAAAGATTGTGCATACTGTATTTTGAGGCCTTAGGTTCAAAGAAGGATTTTCGCACAAGAGTTTCAAAGAAATCACTCGCTAATTCCTCCTGACTCTTCTCGCCCTCAGGAATTAGACCGATGGAAATCCACACATCCACCAATTGGCCCCTATCAAACTCATGATCTTGAGGGAATATGCTACAATACCTGAAGCAAGGTTTTAAATCAGGTGGGAGGTGCTCATAGCTCAACCTAATAGCTGCCATTATGCCATCAGTTTCTTTGTCCCAGTTGAGTGCCCCATCTTCCAAAACTCTATTCCAGTATTCGGCCTCCAGTTTATTGTTCAGCATCCCACCAACGGCCTTCACCGCAAGAGGTATGCCCCTTACTTTACTAGCTATCTTGTTACCAATCGACCGCAATCTTGCATATTCATTTGGGTCGAAACCGGCGAAGGCATATTGCTCAAAGAGTAATACATTATCCCTCTCTTCTAAACCGTTTAAGTTAAGAGACATCTTAGTTTCACCAACCACATTTGCAACTGTATCTGCTACTGACTCCATCCTCGTAGTCAAGAGGATCTTGCTTCCCTCCCCACCAAATTTTAAAACGGCCATCACCTTGTTCCATTTCTCTCTCTCTTTGTCATTCCATACATCATCGAGGACAAGCAAAAATTTGTGGCCCCTTATATTGTCCTTGAGAGTCCGTTGGGCAGCATCGAGAGTATCAAACTCGTGTTTTGTTTGTGTTAATGACTCCAACATTTTCATTATAATATCCTTTACCTCAAAAGAGGTAAGTACACATGCCCACATCTTAATTTTGAAATCAACTTCTGGATGATCATAAAGGTACTGCGCAAGAGCGGTCTTGCCAACACCACTGACTCCAACAATGGAAAAAACTGAAATTGTCTCTGTGTGAGAGTTATTCAACCAGTGTATGACTGTCTGTTTTTCTTTCTTCCTGCCAAAGAGTTTTTTTTCTGGAAACACGGAGCCAGTTTCTCGGTCTCTGTCTCCCCTTAACTCTGTAGTTGTACGCCCATCTAACAACTTGAGAACCTGAAAATTGATATCCATCTGTGACATAATATTTTGAATGGCGAGGGCAAATCTAATGCTTGTTGAGAGGAAAAAAGGGATAAATGCTAAACCTAAAAAGATAACAATCTTCATTGAGTTATTGGATATGACACAAAATAGGCCTAATCCTGAACCGAAAAAAAGTCCTTCAAATATGAACACATTGGTCAAAATTGTCTGGAGCTTTCTTTAATTGAATCTGAAAAACACTATAGCTGATACTTGCCAAAAGAAATTTAGCAGAAGAGACCTTCAAACATGAACCCAATAGAATGGATCTTGTTCCAACTTATTAAAATTTAACAAAAGGAACCCCGATCAAATGCATGAGACAGGACCAGAACTTTATTTGATGTTCCTTTATTTCTTTAATTTTAATTATTCAATTGGAGAATCCTCAATAGATCCAGATCATCAATTTCATACTAGATGATCAAAAGTCCAAACATCACCATGATTGAGAAGATGCATAAGCAACTGATTTTCAAAATTATATGTCTAATCAAGATCATTTTAGCTGAGATAGATTAGTGGTCCAGATCTATATGTGACTCCCTAATTTTGCTCAAACTTATTATGTGGTCTAGTTCGAGCAAGGAGCCAGATTGATCAATAACAAGAATTCCTCATCCAATCCAGTCTTGCTTGAATACAATAAACATGAAACTCAAAGAATAATCAATTAAAAAAGCATGAGGAAAAGGTAATTAAATACCTGAGCAAACGTGCCGAGGCCAGCAACAAGTTTATCAAAAGTCTTCACAACTGATTTCAATCTCTTCAGCACATCATCCTGCTGAGCCGCACGCACTGCAAACTTCCCAATTGTCTTCCCCAACTTTCCCTTACCTTGATCTGCCTCCTCCTTGAGATGCCAGTACTCCAACTCATCGAGCACGTTGCTGGCATCCTCGAGCGCATCCCTGAGCTTGCCTAGCCATTCTTCCAGAGCCGGGTTGTGGGCCCTTTGTAGATCACCTCTCTCTGCCGCGTAGACGAGAGTCTCGATCTTAGGCTGGGACTCAGAAAGGCGGTCCAGCTCGACCTTCATGCCGGATTGCCATGATTTGTGGCCTTCGAAGTAGGAGGATGCTTTGTTGATCAGCTTGCCGATGATCGTCGAGGTAAACCATCCTGCAATGGCAACTTCTACTGCTACGGTGACCATGGATCCAAGAGAAAGAGATTGGCAATCAGTTGGATCGATGATTAATTTGGAGATGGTTGGATGTTGACTTGAGAGGGGTTGGACTTTGGAGAGGTCCTTGTCAGTTGTGACTGCTGGGGCTTGGACAAATCAATTCGGATCACCCAGGTACCTGACTCAAGCAAATTATAAACGGACGGCTCAGATTAGTTTTTTAATTTTGCACGAATCTCAACTGACCTCCTATAGTTTTTATAGGCACCGTATTGAGCTTTGTCTAGGGTTGATAAAAAAAGCACATAGCTCGTGGCTCGATTGTGACTCGTATCTGACTTGTTCGCTAACAGCTTATTCTTATTCGTTACTAGAAGCTGTTAACGAGCTATCAAAGGGGCTGAATTTGGTTCAACTAATTGAATCCAGCATTCTCGCTGGGTTACAATTACATACGGCTGGAATTTAAATCAAGTAAAATTGATATGGGCTTTAGGAATTAGGACTGCTGAGAGGAAAAAAAAAAAGGCTTTGAGCCGGCTGTGAATTAATAATAGTAAACACGAGAAAGAAGAAGAAGCCTTGGGTCTAAAAAATTTGGAGAATTAATCTAATTCAGATAGAACTATTTGTAAAATATTTATTTTTATAATTAACCTTTTATTTCGGTTTATCTGAATAAATTTACATCAGTTATTTTTGAAATCAAATCAGGTTTATTTTTACCATATTTATTTAGCTTTAACCGAACAGACTACAAAGAAGTTGGTAATGAAATTCAAACTAGTTACAATATAAAATTGATTGTTCCTCTCAAATATGATCAATGGAGTAATGAACTGCAATTAATCAAATTAAGTCTCTAAATAACATATACAAATATCTAATCCAAAATTATCAACAATTCACAGAACAAGATTTTTGCACAATTTCACAGTACTTTTCTTGAAGAGTTATCAAGAGTTCATTCTCTAAATTCCAAAAAAGGAGTCAATTAATTCTAGAACAATTTTCATCAAAACGGTCGAATGTTCTGCGGCATGTCAATCAATCAAATTATGAAATATACAGTGGTTGACAAATAACAGCCAATCAATCAAGTAACAAAAATTATCCATGTTATGAAGAAGTTACATTAAAGATTTTACCACAAGTGACAAGAATTGTTGATTGACTAATCTGACTAATTCTTGATTGACTTGAAACTCGAGAAACTTCCAAATCAAGATGCCTGAATTTATCATAATCTAGACCACCCTCCTTCAATCTCCCAGCCAATTCCTCGCTGCACCCCTTAATCTTTAGAATTTCCAATGATCTCGGCAACTCAGGAAGCCTCGTTAACTTATAAGCATTATGCAGTGCCAAATTCCTCAAGCTCAGGAGGCTTTGCAAGCTATCAGGTAATGTCTCCACTGACCTCAAAGTCGAACCAAATAGACCCAGAGATTGGAGGGAGGCCCCATTTTGCAGTAACCACTGCTCTGGCAACAACGTTATGCCATGGGAGCCACTTATCTCCAGTGACTTTGTCAAGTGTAGGTTTCTCAGTGGCACTACAAGTAAAAGATCTGCATGGTCTATGTAAAGCTTGTCAAGTGCCATTGACAGTCTATTTCTCGGTGACTCTTCAATTAAATCCAGTGGGGAGTTTGTTGCAAGCATCGGACATGTTCTGATCAGTAAGACTTTTAGGGATGGGATGGCTTCTAAAGCACCTAGCGATTTCAGTCTCTCGCAATTTCGTATCTCTAGCTTCCTAAGTGATGTTAAACTCTGCAGCACATCTGCCGCGGGTAATGATATAAGATTAGCACAATCCATTAGCTCTAGAATAGAAATCAAAGAAAGGTCTAGTAGTATTTGGGGTAAACACACGACAAGGTCGCCACAAGAGCTCAGCACAACCCGTTGAACAGATGGAGGAAAGAAGTTTTTGGGTAGCAACAGAGGCAGCAAAAAGAGTCTCCTGCACTGTTTGATCAAAAGTGATTTTAGGCTGATGAGCTCTCTAAATCCTTCTGATGGCAGATGAACTAGTTCGTCACAGTTTCGAATTTCGAGTTTGTCAAGAGATGCAAGTTGTTCAGGGTGCATGAAAAATCCTGAACTCAGGGAGGTTAGCTTTGAGCATCTAGTAATAAGCAATGAGGAGAGAGACCATGTGCCTTGATTGGTGCTACTTCCCTCATTCTTCTGCTTAAATCTGGGAAATCTAGTTGTCTCTATAAAATTCAACTCAAGCTCTTTCAGAGCTGAGGGAATGGGTGGCAATTCCTTCAGGCTGGGGCACTTAGATACAGCAAGTCTTTTCAGACGTGGAAACCATATTTCACTTTGAGTGTCCTCTCTCCACTCCTCCAACTGAATCAAGCTCTTAAGCTCAAGGGTTTCCAATGCAGGAAATGTCTTGCCAGATTGGCTGAACCCATAGAACTCCAAGTCGATTTCCTTCAATGCCCCCATGTCTTCTAGGATGAGAAATTTAAGGTACAGAAGCTGCCCAAAAGGAGGAAGTCTCTCTAAACTGCTGCAGTGAGCCAAGGTGATTTTAGTTAAACAGGGAAGAATTTCATGTCTCAACCAATATGGCGGGTTTGTGGCACTATAACCCTTTAATGATAGATCCGTAAGATTCGGGTGCGGCTGGAGGCAATCAGCAATTTTCTTGTCGGACTCATTCCTGTCTCCTCCATTCTCGAAACCATAACCCCACATCAGTTCAATATGAAGAAGATGTTGTTTCGAGTTTAGCTGGGCTTTAGAAGCTGCTTTTGTGCTTTTCACATTCTCAAGATTGGTGATCTTCAATTCACGAAGCTCTGACATCTTTTCTAGCTCGCTTATATCATATCCTGCCTCACCTTTCACACTATATCCTATTAGTTGTTGAAGAGAACTCAGTTTCCCAATGCGTGGTATGGTTGAAATATAATCTACGGGAAGATATAGCCTCTTTAGTTTTGAAAGCTTGCAAATGTTGGCTGGCATGCTCCGATCTATGTGGCTGTCAGAGTCATTCCTTTTGAACTGTAGGATTTCCAAATGATAAAGCGCGCATATGCATGGAGACAACTTGGGTATTTTTGTTTCTGTTATGTTCAAACAACGAAGGTGGACGAGATCACCTATACATTTGGGAAAATCACAAAGCCATTTACATGATAATTCCAAGTATCGGATAGTTTTCAACCCTTTCAGAGCACTATCAATGACACCTGTTAACTTGGCATCCTCAATATCACTGAATAATAAAAGAGTTCTCAGGTACTTCAGCTCTGCCACTTTTTTAAGCACCAGCCTATTACTTGTCTCTAAGGACAAATGACGAATGCTTGGTGGAATTTGAATTGGATCGTTATTGACAACTCGTAAGCACTCATTCTTTGAAAGAATCTGTGCAAGCTCATGTAAAAGATAGTGCATACTGTAGCATGAGGCCTTATGTTCAAAAATGGATTTTTGCACAAGAGTTTCAAAGAATTCACTTGCTAATTCCTCCTGTCTCTTCTCACCCTCAGGAATTAGGCCGACCGATATCCACATATCCACCAATTGCTCCCTATCAAACTTATGATCTTGAGGGAATATGCTACAGTACCTGAAGCAAGGTTTTAACTCAGGTGGGAGGTGCTCATAGCTCAATCTAATAGATGCCAATATGCCATCAGTTTCTTTGTCCAAGTTGAGTACCCCATCTTCTAAAACTCTACTCCAGTATTCGTCCTCCAGATTCATATTCAGCATCCCACCAATGGACTTCACCACAAGAGGTATGCCCCTTAGTTTCCTAGCTATCTTGTTACCAATCAACTGCAATCTTGCATATTCATTTCGGTCGAAACCGGCAAAGGCATATTTCTCAAAGAGTAATACATTATCACTCTCTTCTAAACCGTTTAACTTAAGAGACATCTTAGTTTCACCAACCATGTTTGCAACTGTATCTGCTACTGACTCCATTCTCGTAGTCAGGAGGATCTTGCTTCCCTGAGAGCCATATTTTAAAAGGGGCATCACTCTGTTCCATCTCTGACTCTCTTTGTCATTCCATACATCGTCAAGGACAAGCAAAAATTTCTTGTCTCTTATATTCTTCTTCAGAGTCCTTTGAGCAGCATCGAGGGTAACAAACTCGTGTTTTGTGGTTGTTAGTGACTCCAACATTTTCATTATAATAGCCTTTTCCTCAAAAGAGGTGGATACACATACCCACATCTTAATTTGGAAATCCAGCCCTGGAAGATTAAAAATTTCTTGCAAAAGGGCAGTCTTGCCTACACCACCGACTCCAACGATGGAAAAGACTGAAATTATCTTTTTGTCAGAGTTATTCAACCAGTGTATGACTGTCTGTTTTTCCTTCTCCCTACCAAAGAGTTCATTCTCTGAAAACAAGGAGTCAGTTTCTCGGCCCATGTCTCCCCTCACCTCTGTAGCAATACGCCCATCTAACCAACTAAGAACCTGAAAAAAATTCCCGTCTGTTAAATAATATTTTGAATGGAAAGTGTAAATCTAATGGTTGTCGAGGGGAAATTAAGAAATGGATAAATGCTAAACCATAATTAAAAGATAAATATGACACAAAATAGGGCTAATACTGAATCAAAAAAGGAGTCCTTTGAATATGAACACATTTGTCAAAATAGTCTCGAACTTCCTTTAAGTGAATCTGAAAAACAGTATAGCTTGGTACTGTCAGAAAGAAATTCAGAAGAAGAGACATTCAAACATGAACCCAATAGAATGGATCCTGTTCCAACTTCTTGAAACAAAAGGACCACTGAATAAATGCATGAGAGAGGACCAGGATTTTATTTAATGTCCTTTATTTCTTTAATTTTATTGATTCAAGTGGAAAATTCTAAATAGATCCAGATCGTCAATTTCATATTAGATGATCAAAAGTCACATCATCACCATGATTGAGAAGATGCAAAAACAACTGATTTTCAAAGTTATATGTCTAATAAGGATGGTATTCAGATTTGAACGTTGTTCTACAAAGATTGCTTGAAGGATAGGATTCAGATTTGTTGGTTCTTATGTTTCTTTAATGAATCAGGATCAAAAGCCTTTTATCAAAAAAAAAAAAAAATTCAGATTTGTTGGAGAACAGTTTCTTTCCAATCAATTGGGCTTCCTTCTGTCTCCTTACTACATGCGAATTAAGAAAACATTATACAGTCTCTTCCTTCTGTCTCCCTTCAATTGCAGAAGAATTGTTTAAAATACGCTCCTCTACTACAAATTAAGATTTGTGACATTTGTCTCTACAGCCCACATGTTTGTTGGCATAAAAAAATGGTCTTGACATGCCATTTCTCTTATGAAATGGTGTCATCTGAAATAAATCAAGGCCTAATTGGAAGAAATTAGTATTTCAGGAAGTTAGATATTCTCTGGACTTACGATGTGTTTGAGTTTAAACAAAGAACCCAAACTATCAATACAAATTACCATTCATCCAATTAATCCTTTTTCAATCCAAATGAACACAGACTCTATAATTAAAGAAAAAAGGTTGGCCTCCTCATGCAATTTTTCCCAAGTAATATCGCCTCAAGGCCAACTCTTATTTAAAGAATTTATTTGCTCAAACTTACATGAGTTCCATTTCGAACAAGGAGCTAGATCGATCAATAACAAGAATTCATCACTTAATCCAGTCTTCTTTAATACAATAAACAGGAAACTCAAAGAAGAAACTATTAAAAGAATGAGGAAAAGGTAACAACCTGAACAAAGGTGCTGTTGCCAGCAACAAGTTTATCAAAAGTCTTCACAACTGTTCTCAATCTCTTCAGCACATCATCCTGCTGAGCTGCCCGCACCACAAACTTCCCAATCGTCTTCATCGACTTCCCCATACTTTCATCTGCCTCCTCTTTGAGATGCTGGTACTCCAACTCATCGAGCACATTGTCGGCTTCCTCCACCGCATCCCGGAGCTTGCCCAGCCATTTTTCCAGACCCGGGTTGTCGGCCCCTCGTAGATGACCACTCTCTGCCGCGTAGATGAGAGTCTCGATCTGAGGCCGGGACTCAGAAAGGCTGTCCAGCTCGGCCTTCATACCGGATTGCCATGATTTCTGGCCTTTCAAGTAGGAGGGTGCTTTGTTGATCAGCTTGCCTATGATCGCTGAGGCGAACCATCCTGTGATGGCGATTGTCACCATGGAGCCAAGAGAAAGAGAGAGAGGTAATCGGTAGGATCGATTGGGGCTTCTAGGCGGAGCACTGAACCGATCGATGATTGATACGGACAAATTTAGGTGTTGACTATAGACTATAGAGGGTTTGGAAAAGCACATGCGACTACAGGGCGCGTTGACTTGAGAGTCTTGAAGAAATAAGGATCGTTGGATTGCGAGGGGTTGGATTAATCGTATATTTTATTCATAATATTGTTATTGTTCTGTTTTTATATTTGAAAAACTCACGAATTTTCTCATTGGGTTACTTTTTTTTACTAAAACTCAATTTAAATTTATAAAATGCTAATTTTATCATTTATACAAACGTTTAAAAAAATATATAGTCTACATATGATGCATACAAGTTAATGGCCAACTTGACATCACACAAATCCAAATTACTTGTTATTTGAACATTGTTCTACATAGGGGTGTTCATCGGATCTGATTTAAACAGTTTTAAACCGAACCGAGAGAGTTCAGTCTAAACAGTTCAGTTTTTCTAGTTAAATGGATCGGTTTGATTCATTTTTTTTTTTAAACTAGTTTAGTATTTCAGTTCGGTTTACAAATTTCAAAACCGGTTAGACCGAAACGACCAAAATTATTAAATCCATCCTCCATCCGAACCAAACATTAAAAAAATTTAAAATGACAACATAATGTATATTGCTTGGTTTGTTTTAAACCGGTTAAACCGAATCAAACAAAAAATTTAAATTCATCTTTAAAAAAAATTCAAAAAATTAACAAAAAATGTTTATTTTCATGATTGATATCCTATTTCGGTTCAACCAAACAAACTAAAATTTACTTCGGTTTGTTCTTTCGGTTCTTATTCCACTTCAGTTCGTTGGATTTTTGAAAGCTTAATAAAATTTTGGTTTGCCTATTTTAATTCGGTTTGGACCGAACTGAACTGATCAACACCCCTAGTTCTAAAGATTGCTTGAAGGAATGGGAAAGATTCACTCAAGTCAGATTTGTTGGAGAACATTTTCTTTTTCTTCAATTGGGCTTCCTTCTGTTTCCTTACAAGCAAATTACGTAGACACTATACAGTCTCCTTCCTTCTTTTCTGTCTCTCTTCAATCGCAGAGCGAATTAATTTCGTTTAGAATTCGCTCTTCTGCTACATATTTGAGATTTTTCTCTACAGCCTACAAGTTTTTTGGCATAAAAAGATGGTCTTGACATGCCATATCTCTAATTAAATTAATGGTGTCATCCGAAATAAATGAAGGCCTAATTTGAGGGAAGCAGTACCAGTTTAAACAAAGAACCCAAACTATCAATACAAATTACCATTTATCCAATTAATCCTTCTTCAATCCAAATGAACGCAGACTTTAAAACTAAAGAAAAAAAGGTTTAGCTAAATTTGGGTTCAATGCCTATTGGACTCAAAGTGAGTTTGATGGGTTCGATGACTCTCCGATCTATTTAAGATTCGCACCCGCAATTTTCACATGTATTTTAAAATTCGTGCGCACAAATCTTAAAGCAGATCAGACGGTCCCGAAACCTATCGGACTCAAATTTGAGTCCGATGGAGACCCAACCTGCTCTCAAAAAGGTTGGCCTCCTGGTACACTTTATCTGAGTTATAAACCTACAATCTCCCATGCATGTGTGGAGGGAATTGTCTTTATCACTACATAAAGATTGGTTCACAGTTTTTTTTTTTTTTAAATATTAGAAAAGTATATTTATAAATATGTTATTAGACATATGAATAGCCAAACAATAAAATATCATGCAATTTAATTATTGTTTTATGATGCGTCAATAATTATGATGAGATTGAAAATAGTTTGATATTTTGTAATATAATAATACATCAAATTTGACTATCTAAAAATATGTTGGTAAATTTATCAAAATATATAACAAATATCATGTTTTTCATACAATATGTTAAATTTGGAGAAAATTCGGAGCGGTAATAGAAAAGAACAATTATGATATAATATGATATAATATGCATGTTATTTAAGAATATTGTTACAGTATTAATCAAAATGAACATAAAAGGCAGGAATAGCATGGATTTTGAACCATTTTATTCAAATCCTATAGTTTTATCATCATAATTTTTTCTTCTCAATTAGAGGAGAAAAGACCGATTTTTTTTAAACCCTAAAAAAAATGCTGAATCTACCCTCAGTTTTCAAATATTTCGAAAAATACCCTGACCGCCCCACAGTGGACCAAAACCAAAAAGAGAAAAAGAATAGAAATCATAGTAGTGAGACCGAAATCATTCTATACATGCTGAACAATCTCTCTAAAAAAATAAAAAATGAAATAATAGCGAACCGCTTCATAGTGGGGTGGTCGGACAAAAAAATTAAAAAAAATAATAATTTATAGTAAACCGCTCTACTGTGGGGTGGCCATGTATGGAAGCAAACTGCCCTACTGTGAGGTGGTCAGGATATTTTTCGAAATAATTGGAAACCGATGGTTGATTCAGTATTTTTTTTAGGGTACTTACAAAAATGGGAAAAAAGAGTAGTGAAATAGTCAGTATTTATAATTAAGTAGTTTTTTGCTATTTTTTTAATGTTGAGAATCGCTATTAAGACTTTGGAAAAAAAAAATATTAATAGAAATTCATTATTAACAATTGTAAATCACTATTAAGACTTGTAAAAGAACACTATTAATTACAACTAGGAGATAATATTATTAAAACTTGCTATGTAAGTTATAAATAATCAATTTCGAGCGTTAACTGTAAATTAAATATAATAGTTTATTTTACTAAGTATAACGACTTGGAAGAATCATTATTAAATAAGACTTGAGAAAAACTCTATTAAGACTTTAGTCGAACACTATTAATTAAGATTTGGATCAAGTTTGTGTGCCCGGATAGTGTTGAGGTTCTTGAATGGGAACAGCTTGGGTCCGATGGGTTTAGGGACCGTCCGATCCACTTTAAGATTTGCGCACGAATTTTAAAGTAGATGCAAAAATTACTGGTGCGAATCTTAAAGCAAATCGGACGGGCATCGAACCCATCGAACTCACTGTGAGTCCGATAGACATCGGACTCAAGCTGCTCCCTTCTTGAATACAGTAGGTGCCGACAGGGGCGGACCCATAAAGGCCCAGGGGTAGGCAAGTGCCTACCCCTGAAATTGAAATTTTTTTTTGACCCAGTATATATTTGGTCCTGTGCCTACCCCTGGTCCAATACTGTGCCTACCCCTGGCCCAAAGAAAAATATATTAAGGAAGGCCCATTCTGGAGAAAAATCTGATACGCTGAACAAAGCAAGGCTCCAAGGCCCATCTCGTTTTCGCTGCTTGAAAGAAAAGAGACGCTTAACATAGCAAATTGACTTTGCTACTTTTTGCTCATTAAAAAAGCAAGACTCCAAGGCCCATTAAAATAAGTTGACTTTGCTCATTTATGCTGCTGGGACCAGAGAGCAAAACAAAAAAAAATCAAAAAGCTTCATTCACTTTTTCCTCTTTGTCGCTGGGAGTCAGAGAGCAAAACAAAAAAAAAACCTCCGCCGCTTATTCACTGGAGAAGGAAAAGACCTTTGTTTGCTGGAGAAAGAAAGCACCTCCGCGGCTCTGCGGCCTCCGCCCTTCGACTTACGTGCGAACACGTTAGAGAGAAGAATCGGGCCTCTTCTCTCTTCACCCGCCCTTTTGACACACCAGCAGCCCTTCTTCTCCTCTTTCGTTTTTTTTTGTAAGATCTCAATTTCTAGTTTGAATTGATCAATTGAATTAATGTTTGCATAATTCATGTAGAATTGGAATGGTTTGGTGAATTATTGCTTGAATTGTTGAGTTGTTGAATTAAGAATTGAAATGTTGAAAGCCTTGAATTGTGAATTACTTGATTTGTTTGAGGGGTTGCTTGAATTGCTTGACCTAATAATCTTGAATTATACATTTTAGGGTATTAAAAATGAACATCGAGGAGAGGCAATTGGACTATTGGAAACGATGCAATCTTTTGATTTTGTGTTCAATTGTCATCTCATGAGAAAGTTATTAGGCATCACCAATGATTTATCGCAAGCCTTGCAACTTAAAAATCAAGATGTGGTTAATGCTATGTGTTTGGTGAGTGTCGCTAAATCTCGGTTGCAAAAAATGAGGGATAATGAATGGGGATTGTTATTCCAAGAAGTGTGTGCATTTTGTGAGAAACACGAAATTGAAATTCCGGATATGGAGGGTATCCGTCCCGGTATATCACGGCGTCGACCAATGAGATTTAATAATTTGCACTACTATCGTGTTGAAATGTTTAACACGGTTATTGATATGCAATTACAAGAGCTTAATGATAGATTCACGGAAACAACTACCGAACTTCTTATATGTATGTCATGTTTAGACCCAAATGATTCTTTTTCTTCATTTAACAAAGACAAGTTGCTTAAACTTGCTCAATTTTATCCCTCGGATTTCAACCAATGGGAGCTTGATACTCTAGAAAATCAATTGGAGAATTACCATTTGGATTTGCAAAATAATAGTGATTTTTTGGAGGTAAGGGGATTAGTTAAACTTTCTCAAAAACTTGTGGAAAAGAAAAAACACATTATTTATCCCTTGGTTTACAAATTAGTGAAATTGTCATTGATATTGCCGGTGGCTACTGCTAGTGTTGAAAGGGTATTTTCGGCAATGAATTTGGTGAAAAATGACTCAAGAAATAGCATGGGAGATAAATGGTTGAATGATTGTTTAGTTACTTATATCGAGAGAGATTTGTTCAAGGGTGTTAAGAATGAAAGAATTATGCAAAGATTTCAACATATGAAGACCCGTAAAGGCAATCTTTGTTCACCATCATCGACTTGATTTGACTAGTTAGATATTACTATATTTGTTGTTTTTTTATATGTAAAAACAATATTACTTTTTTATTTTATAGTCTTGTTAGCATTTTGTGCAATAGCTCATGAGATTATATAGTAAAAAAATATTTTGCACTTTTATTAGTATTTTGTGCCTACCCCTGATCATATTCCTGGGTCCGCCCCTGGGTGCCGAACATTTTAGAAGGTGGTCTAACTGTCCAAATCTTTTATTGTTATAGTTGAGAGATTTCTGAAAGATTTTTGTTGGACTTTTATCACATCCCTAGTTTTTTTATTTAAATTTTTTTTTTTGAAAAATTAAATACGGAGAGATGTAAAATGGACGTATTTTAACTTTGATAGAAAAATAAAATTACATGAAGTCGTCACTCGTAAAATTCTTTTAGTTTCAGGCTTTAAGCTGTGACTCGACAGAGCTGATAATTAAGTCGACACTACTTTTCAAGTTCAAGTGTTATAATTCAATAGAATATGTGAAATTCCCCCAATATGTTAAAGTGTTACTTAGATAGACATTTTGGTTCGAAATTTGTATTTATATCCACCAAAATAAACAAATTTCCAAACATATTCTCAAATTTTTAAAATTTTGAATTTTGCTCATATCGCTAACTTTGCTAGCGGCAGACATGGTTTAAGACTAATGGAGAAAATCACATGTTAAATACCTATTTTAGCCTTCCGAAAAAAGATTCTGTTAAATTTAACAGAGAGTTTTAGCCCTTGGAAATTATCTCAACCGTTCGATCCTGAATAAATGAACGGTTCAAAATATTATTGGTCCATTCCAGAATTTGCCTATTTATATTCATGTTAAAAAGAAATTAAATTGAAAATTTTACCGCAACCACAATTTACAAACCGAATTCTAATTCGGGAATTCAAATGTATTACTCTAACTACCAACTAATCATTGATTGACTCAAAACTCGAGAAACTTCCAAATCAAGATGCCTGAATTTATCATAATCTAGACCACCCTCCTTCAATCTCCCAGCCAATTCCTCGCTGCACCCATAGATCTCTAGAATTTCCAACGATCTCGGCAACTCAGGAAGCCTCGTTAACCTATAAGCATTATGCAGTGCCAAATTCCTCAAGCTCAGGAGGCTTTGCAAGCTATCAGGTAATGTCTCCACTGACCTCAAAGTCGAACCAAATAGAACCAGAGATTGGAGGGAGGCCCCATTTTGCAGCAACCACTGCTCTGGCAACAAAGTTATGCTATGGGAGCCACTTATCTGCACCGACTTTGTCAGATGTAGGTTTCGCAGTGGCACTGCAAGTAAAAGCTCTGGATGGTCTATGTCTAGCACGTCCAGTGCCATTGACAGTCTATTTCTTGGCGACTCGTCCATTGAATCCAGTGGTGATATTGTTGCAAGCATCGGACATGTTCCGATCACCAAGACTTTCAGGGATGGGATGGCTTCCAAACCACCAAGCGATTTCAGTGCCCCGCATTTTTCTATCCATAGTTCCTTAAGTGACGTTAAACTCTTCAGCACATTTTCCGAGGGTAATGATATAAGATTAGCACAATTCTCAAGCTTTAAAAAAGAAATCAGAGAAAGATCTTGTAATAATTGGGGTAAACATACAACAAGGTCGCCACAAGAGCTCAGAGTAACCTCTTGAACAGATGGAGGGAAGAAGCTTTTGGGTAGCAACATAGGCAGCAAAAAGAGTCTCCTGCAATTGTTGATCCTAAGTAATTTTAGACTGATGAGCCCTCTAAATCCTTCTGATGGTAGATAAATTAGACCGTCGCAGGAATAGATTGTGAGTTCCTCAAGAGATGCAAGTTGTTCAGGGTGCATGAAAAATCCTGATTTCAGGGAGGTTAGCTTTGAGCATCCAATAATAAGCAATGAGGAGAGAGACCATGGGCCTTGATTGGTACTACTTCCCTCATTCTTCTGTTTATACCCGGGAAATGTAGCTATCTCTACACATTTCAACTCGAGCACTTTCAGAGCAGTGGGAATGGGTGGCAATTTCTTCAGGCTGGGGCAATTACATACTTCAAGTCTTTCCAGACATGGAAGGCAGTTTTCACTTTGAGTGTCCTCTCTCCACTCTTCCAACTGAATCAAGCTAATAAGCTTGAGCGTTTCCAATGCAGGAAAAGTGTTACCAGATCGGCTGGACCCATAGAACTCCAAGCCGATTACCTTCAATGCCCCTAATTCATCTAGGGTGAGAATTTTGAGGTACGGAAGCTGCCCAAAAGGAGGAAGCCTCTCTAAACTGCTGCAGTGGAATAAGTTGATTGCAGTTAAATTGGGAAGAAATTGAGGTGTCAACCAATTTGGCAGGTTTGTGGCTCTATAGCCATCTAATAACAGATCTGTAAGGTTCGGGTGCGGCTGAAGGCAATCAGCAACTTCCTTGTCTGACACATTCCTGCCTCGGATATTCTCAAAACCATGATCCCACTTCAGTGCAATACGACAAAGAAGTTGCTTGGAGTTTAGCTGGGCTTTAGAAGCTTCTTCTGTGCTTTTCACATTCTCAAGATTGGTGATCGTCAATTCATGAAGCTCTGACATCATTTCTAGCTCGCTTATATCATATCCCACAACACCTTTCACACTATATTTTTTTAGATGTTGTAGAGATCTTAGTTTCCCAACATGCGGTATGGTTGAAAGATCATATGTGGGAAGATATAGCCTCTTTAGTTTTGAAAGCTTGCAAATGTCAGCTGGAATGCTCTGTTCTGAAGGGGCAAAGGAGTAGTTGATCCATCTGAACTCTAGGATTTGCAAATGATAAAGCATGCATATGCGTGGAGATAACTCGGGTATATCTGTTGTCATGCTCAAACAACGAAGATGGACAAGATCACCAATAGATTTGGGAAAATCATAAACATTGTCACTTGATAACTCCAAGTACCTGATACTTTTCAACCCTTTCAGAGCAGTATTAATAACACCCGCTAACCCATCATCCTCAATATCACAGAATAACAAAAGAGTTCGCAGGTACTTCAGCCCTGACAGGTTTTTAAGCACCAGTATATTATTTGTCATCAAGGACAAATGACGAATGCTTTGTGGAATTTGAAATGGATCATTACTGACAACTCGTAAGCACTCATTCTTTGAAAGAATCTCTGCTAGCTCATGTAAAAGATCGTGCATACTGTAGTATGAGGCAAAAGGTGTAAAGAAGGAATCTCCCACTTGGTTCAAACTGTAGCATGAGGCCTTACGTTCAAAGAAGGATTTTCGCACAAGAATTTCAAAGAACTCGCTTGCTAATTCCTCCTGTCTCTTCTCATCCTCAGGAATTAGGCCGACAGATATCCACATATCCACCAATTGGTGCCTACCAAACTCATGATCTGGAGGGAATATGCTACAATATCTAAAGCAAGGTTTTAACTCAGGTGGGAGGTGCTCATAGCTCAACCTAATAGCTGCTTTTATGCCATCAGTTCCTTTGTCCAAGTTGAGTGCCCCATCTTCCAAAACTCTGCTCCAGTATTCTTCCTCCAGTTTATAGTTCAGCATCCCACCAATGGTCTTCACTGCAAGAGGTATGCCCCTTAGTTTCTTAGCTATCTTGTTACCAATCGACCGCAATCTTGCGTACTCATTTGGGTTGAAACCGGCAAAGGCATATTTCTCAAAGAGCAGTAGATTATCCCACTCTTGTAAACTGTTCAAGTTGAGAGACATCTTAGTTTCACCAACCACTTTTGCAACTGTATTTGCTACTGACTCCATCCTTGTAGTCAAGAGGATCTTGCTTCCCGCAAAGCCATATTTTAAAGGGGCCATCACCTTGTTCCATTTCTCTCTCTCTTCATCATTCCATACATCATCGAGGACAAGAAAAAATTTCTTGCCCGTTATCTTCTCCTTCAGAATGCTTTGAGCAGCATCAAGAGTAGCAAACTCGTGTTTTGTTTTTGTTAATGACTCCAGCATTTTCATTATAATAGCCTTTTCCTCAAAAGAGGTAGATACACATACCCACATCTTAATTTGGAAATCCAGTCCTGGATGATCAAAAAGGTTTTGGGCAAGAGCCGTCTTTCCAACACCACCAACTCCAACAATTGAAAAGACTGAAATTATCTTTGTTTCGGAGTTATTCAACCAGTGTATGATCGTCTGTTTTTCTTTCTCCCTACCAAAGAATTCATTCTCTGTAAATATCCTGCCAGTTTCTCGGCCTATGTCTCCCCTCACCTCTGTAGCAGTATGCCCATCTAACCAACTAAGAACCTGAAAAGAGATTCCATTCTGTCAAATAATATTTTGAATGGAAAGGGCAAATCTAATGCCTGTCGAGAGGGAAAAAAGATGGATAAATGCTAAACCTTAAAAGATAACGATCTTCATAAAATTATTGGATATGACACAAAATAGGCTAATCCTGAACCAAAAAAAAGAGTCCTTTGATTATGAACACATTTGTCAAAATAGTCTCGAACTTTCTCTAATTAAATCTGAAATACACTGAAAGACACTGTTGCTGATACTGTCAAAAAGAAACTTAGAAGAAGAGACCTTCAAACTGGAACACAACACAATAGAATGGATCTGTTCCAACTGCTTGAAACAAAAGGACAACCCAATAAATGCATGAGAGAGGACCAGAATTTAATTTAATGTTACTTCATTTCTTTAAATTTATTCATGCAATTGGAGAATTCAAAATTCAAAAGTCCAAACATCACCAT
The DNA here is from genome assembly GCA_011114355.1 of Carex littledalei. Lineage (NCBI taxonomy): Eukaryota > Viridiplantae > Streptophyta > Magnoliopsida > Poales > Cyperaceae > Carex > Carex littledalei. Next base: position 15,540,017 of record CM022082.1, read on the forward strand.
GATTGAGAAGATACAAAAGTAACTGATTTTCAATGTTATAACTTATAAGTCTAATCAAGACCATTTGATCTGAGATAGATTAGTGGTCCAGATCTATCTGTGACTCCCTAATTTTGCAAACTGAGGAGATTGACTTTACTAGACAATACAGTCTACATACGAAGAATACAAGTTGAAGGCCTAATCGAACTCACAGAAATAAAAAGGATTTGTTATTTGACTATCGTTCTACAAGGATTGCTTGAAGGAATGGGAAGATTCACTCAAGTCAGATTTGTTGGAGAACATTTTCTTTCCCTTCAATTGGGCTTCCTTTGTCTCCCTTACTACAAGCAAATTAAGTAGAACTATACAGTCTCCTTCCCTTGGTCCCCCTTCAATTACAAAGGAGCGTATTTTGTTTAAAATGTGCTCGTGTGCTACATATTAAGATTTCTGCCTACAGCCCACATGTTTATTGGCATAAAAAATGGTCTTGACATGCTACTTCTCTTATGAAATGTTGTCATCTGAAATAAATGAAGGCCTAATTTGAAGAAATTAGTATTTCAGAAATTAATATTCTGCAGACTTAGTATTTGAGTTTAAACAAAGAAAAACCATTAATACAAATTACCATTCATCCAATTAATCCTTCTTCAGTGTGAACCCGGACATAATAATTAAAAGAAAAAAGGTTGGGCTCCTCTCATGCACTTTTTCCCAAGTAATATCGCCATCAGAAACAACTCTGATTTGGAGAAATTATATTTGCTCGAACTTATTATGTGTTCTAGTTCGAACAAGGAGTCAGATCGATCAATTACAAGAAATTCCTCATCCAATCCAGACTTGTTAGAAAACAACAAAGATGAAATTCAAAGAAGAATCAATTAAAATTTGAAAAGCACAAGGAAAAGGTAACAACCTGAGCAAAGGTGCCGAGGCCAGCAACAAGGTTATCAAAAGTCTTCACAACTTCTCTCAATCTCTTCAGCACATCATCCTGCTGAGCCGCCCGCACCGCAAACTTCACAATTGTGTTCGTCCACTTCCCCCTACCTTCTTCTGCCTCCTCCTTGAGATGCCGGTACTCCAACTCATCAAGCACATTGTCGGCTTCCTCCACTGCATCCCGGAGCTGGCCCAGCCATTCCTCCAGAGCTGGGTTGTGGTCCCCTCGGAGATCACCTCTCTCTGCCGCGTAGACGAGAGTCTCGATCTGAGGCCGGAACTTAGAAAGGCGGTCCAGCTCGGCCTTCATGCCGGATTGCCATGCTTTTTGGTCTTTGAAGTAGGAGGATGCTTTGTTGATCAGCTTGCCGATGATCGCCGAGGTGAACCATTTTGTGACTGCGACTTCTACTGCTACGGTCACCATGGATCCGAGAGAGAGAGAGAGAGAGAGAGGCAATCAGTTGGATCGATTGGGGTTTGTAGGGAGCTCTGAAGCGATGATCGATATGGGGAAATTTGATGGTTTACTAGAGTGGAGCAGTTCGAGAGGTACTGAAGGCGTAAGCATTGACTTGTGAGTGTTGACAGGCTTGGAGAAATAAGGGCGCTAGCCTGAGAGAATCCGGACCGTCCGATCAGAAATTAGATCCGTGCCAAAGTAGATAGCATGGTGCGGATCAAATTCTAGAGTAGAACTGGGCTGTTCTTGAGCTCATTGAGTTTCTTTGTGAGCTTAATTTAAAAATCTATTGAATTGGCTTCAAATAATGCATTCAAACCGTGAAATCGATCTACTTCACAAGTGATGCATTTACATGTTAAATTTATAAATTTCGAACTAATTTAGTATAAAGTCAAGCGGTAAAAAAAAGATGGTTTATAAATTAATTTTAATGTGTTCATTTTTCATATTTTTTGACCGATTGATTTTTATTAAATTAGTTCAAAATTTTTAAAACTTGACATGTAAACTCATCACTCATGAAGTAGATCGGTTTCAACGGTTTGGATGCGTCAATTAGAACCAATCCGATGAGTTTTTAAATTAAGCTCACAAAGAGACTTGGTAAGCTTAAGAACACCCTAGTTCTACTCCAAATTCCATGTTACTTTAGCTCGTATGAATTCCGGTTGAAAGGGATTCGATTAATTTCATCGGTTCGGTTCAAAGTTTTATTTCGGTTTCTAAAATAGAACCGAACCGAACCGATTTAGCATTGCAACCGAACCAAAATGAACCAAATTTTTTTTCGGTTTGTTCGGTTCAGACCAAAATATATTAATTTTTTTATTTAAAACAATTGATTTATAATAAACCTAAGTATATTAAGAAATAAACCGAAGTATTTAAAGTAATTAATTAAGAAATAAATCGGAGTATTACGAAATAAACCGAAGCGGTCCGGACCAAATTCATAATGTATAAAAGTTCAGTTGGTTCAGTTATTTCGGTTTTGAAAATTTTCAAACCGAACCGAACCAAAATTATAATTCGGTTTTAAAAAACAAACTGACCGAACCATTAAACCGAAAAAACCGAACTGTTTGGTCCAAACTAATTCGGTTCGATTCAAAACCGACTAAACCGAATCCACTGAACACCCCTAATTCGATAGATCGTAATTATTTTTGGTCCTTTTTCTCAATAGTCGATACTCAATACTCATTTTCTTTTTGTTGTTTGATGTCTAAGCATCTCCTCCCTTGCATAAAACCTCGCCTCCCAAGCCCTCTTCCTCTCGCCAATTCCATCTCCCAAATCCTCCATTCGCGCCAAACCAACCCCAACTGGGAAGACTCTCTCTTTCACCTCCTTTCATCCCATCCCGACCTTCCCCTCTCTTCCCTCCTCTCCTCCTTTCCCGATGCCGACTCTGCTCTTTCCTTCTTCCACTGGGCTCGCCGAGCCCCGCCTGTTTCAGCACCACCCTTTGACTCTCTTGCTTACTCTTCATTTCTCCTACAGTTGTCAAAATCGTACAGATTCACTGAAATTGAACTTGTTATGGAAATATTGAGAGAAGAAAAATTGATTCCTACTCGGGTAGCTTTGAGTGTTCTGCTAGCCCGGTTCTCGAATTCTGAAATGGTGGAGAAGGCAATGGAGGTGTATGATTTGATCAGAGAGAAATATTATGCTCTTCCCCATGTTGTGGATTGTGATGCCCTGCTTAAGCTTCTTGTGAAGTGCCGGTCATGGGATGTTGCCCGTAAGGTGTATGATGAAATGCTAGAGAGAGAGGGTGGAGCAGATAATCATAGCACGTGCATCATGGTCAATGGTTTTTGCATGCAGGGTAAGATGGAGGAGGCAAAGAAGCTCATAGAGGATAGATGGGGAGTCGGGTGCATTCCAAATGTGGTTTTTTATAATGTCTTGATGGAAGGGTACTTTAGGCATGGGAAGTTTCAGAAAGGTTATGATCTCTTCAGAGAGATGGAGAAGAAGGGGGTTTTGCCTAGTGTAGTATCTTATGGTATAGTAATAAACGGTTTTTGTAAAAAAGGAGATTTTGGGAAAATTGTACAACAACATCATGGATTTTTTGTGCAAGCGAAGTTCAGTGCGTTGTGCTAAATCTGTGCTGAAGCAAATGACGGAGAGCAACTGCCTAGCTGATATTATCACCTTTAATACTCTAATATCTGGGTTTTGTAGAGAAAGTAGGCTTACAGAAGCTGAGAGGTTTCTTAGAGAGGCCATAAGAAGAGGTTTAAGTCCCAATGAGAAGAGTTATACTCCACTTATTCATAAGTTTTCTGTTCTAGGAGAAGCTGCAAAGGCAACAGATTTACTTACAGAGATGCTAGAGAGAGGAATTAGACCTGATTTGGTAACATTTGGGGCTCTAATTCACGGCCTTGTAGTAGTTGGTAAGGTCAAAGAAGCAGTGGCTGTTAAAGAGAAAATGGTAGAGATTAAAATTACATTACTGTAAGATATACAATTTTTTTAGAGTGAGCCTATGGTGCTATGCATAGCACGGATGGCTAGTGTACTACGGCTCAATATGGTACTTTTTAAAATCCTAACGGTCGATCCAACCGTTCAATGTGATAATCATATGAATATGTATTTGCAAACTAAATTTTATATTTTTTCGAATTTTTTTACTATTTTTTTAGATAGGTAGAAAAATCAGTGTTTTCTGAAAATTCTGGACCATCAAAATTCTACCTATCTAAAAAAATAGTAACAAAATTCGAAAAAATATAAAATTTAGTTTGCAAGTACATATTCATATGGTTATTACATTGAATGGTTGGATCGACCGTTAGGATTTTAAAAAGTACCATATTGAGCCGTAGTACACTAGCCATCCGTGCTATGCATAGCACCATAGGCTCACTCATTTTTTTATTAGTGGCTTGTGCAAGGAAGGAATGCTTTCTTCTGCCACGAAGCTTCTACAAGAGATGCTTTCTCAAAATATTCTTCCTGATGAGTTTGTTTACACCACATTAGTTGATGGTTTCATAAGAAATGACAATATTGAAGAAGCAAAGAAGGTTTTCCAATTCATGGAAGAAAAAGGGATTAGAGGTGGGATTGTTTGGTATAATGCTATGATCAAGGGCTATTGTAAAATTGGGTTCATGAAAGAAGCTGTTTCATGCATTAATGGTTTGAGAAATAATGGATGTTACCCCGATGAAATCACATACAACACATTAATCAGTGGATTTTCGAAACAATGTTACCTAAAGGGGGCTTTATGTGTTTTAGGTAACATGATCAAGGCACAATGCAAACCAAATGTAGTAACCAGCTCAGTTTTAATCAATATGTATTGTAAGAGAGGCGACACTGAGAGAGCTGAGTTGATTTTCAACTATATGAAATTGAATAATCTCTCTCCTAACGTTGTTACTTACACAATTATGGTGGGGTGCTTTTCTAAAGCACATAAAGCGGTAAAAGCAGCTGATTGTTTCGAGACTATGTTAATTAACAAGTGTACTCCAAATAATGCCACATTTCATTATGTAGTAAATGGATTGTTGAACTCTTTCCCAATTGAAAGGCATGCAGGGATTGCGATTTTGGATGTGCTCATGCAAATGGTGGCTGACGGGTGGGACCACAGGGATGCAGTGTATAACTCAATTATATTTTCTCTATGTAGATATAATATGCTTAGAAAAGCTTTGGAGTTTAGAGATGATATGGCTGGTAAAGGTTTTTCGGCAGATTGTATTACTTTTCTTTCACTTCTTTATGGAATTTGTGTAGAAGGGAGATCCAAGGAGTGGATGGATCTCATTGATCCTGATTTTGACAAGGTTGAAATCGAGATGGTTTGTAATTATAAAATGTTGTTCGACAGGTATATGTGTGAATCTGTGAGTACAGAAGTGAGTTCTATTTTGGGGAAGTTAGTTGAGGAAAGTGTGGGTTCGTGTAAACTCCGGTACCGCGTATGGAATTGCTAAATTTTGTTCCTGAAAGAGGTCTACATAGTAATTGGAAATTTGTTTCCATACAAATTGTAATACTGATCGAGTCCAAAGTGGAACAGCATGCAAATCAGGTATTTTTTGATTTTCATTGAAATAATTTATATAGAAAAATGTCTTCTTTTACATATATAGTTGTCTGACCAATCTGCTTGATTCAATTTTGCTATTGTAGATTATTTGCTCCTTTGGAAATTAGAAGGACAATAAAAAACTGTCACTCAATAGTCTATAAACTTCATTTTTTCGCCGCCTTGCAAATATCAACACAAATTCATTCTTTTTGATGGTGCATCATGGTAAAAAACTGTACTGTACTTTATCATTTGTTTAATATTTAATTCATTTCTGTTTTCTAGCTTTTGTGTTCACTTCTCGTCTTTCTTTTTGAAAGAAATACATGCATTTGGGGTAATAATTCTTAAAGCTCTAGTTTAGGTAATTGGCCTGCTGTATGGAGACTGGAGCAGGCTGATATGAGCAAAAACGCTGCATAGCATTCTTAAAAACTTTTGTATAAGAATACTAAAACGAAATTAGTTTAGTATTCTTATTTTATCTTTTCTTGAAATCTTTACTCTTCAACACATTTCACATAACCGAATGGATGTTGAATGAACTTGTAATCAATATTGTTGTAAAAAAAAATAGCATTGAAATTTATTTCAAATAATTTCACATTGTTGTAAGAAAGGAAACCACCAGGGATGTAAATTCATGACTAGACATGTTGTGTCGAGATTTGGGTCACATGTTATGCCGTGTTGTGACCAAGTCAAATTTACGTGTCGTGTCGTGATCAAATTCGGAGGAAATATCATGACACGTGAATGGTCATGACATATTAGTCATGCCGTAATTAGTCACGTTTAATTTTTTTATAATTTAAGTTAGTTTATTTGAAACTTACTATTCGTTCAAGATTTAATCGCCTGCAATCATGTGTTGTGATGTGATCAGATCATCGTGTGCCATATCCTATACTATATACTTAATCTTTGATCCAGCGTCTACAGTGTAATGAACAATGAACAGTGAGACCGACAGGCGGGTCCCACTTTTCAGCCTCCCGGCTCTGCAGCTTTCGAGAAATTTCGACACTTCTTTCCTCTCTCTCTGCTGCGCTTCCTCTGAAAACTTCTCCACTCTCTGCTGAGCAAGCTCGCGAATTCTAGAGAGTTCACCGCCCTCCGCTGAGCAAATCTCTTGCTCCGATTTTTTCTTCTTGCTGTCTTGAAAGTTCTACCCATCCTTTCTCGATCTTCATAAAGGCTTCTGCTCCAGGTGCTCTCTTTCCTCCCTATTGTCTCCCACCTCTCCGCCAGTTCCATCCCCCGCTGCTTACGAGCTCGCCTTCACTCACCTCCACCACAGCCGGTTTTCTCTCTCTCTAATTTTTTGAGCCATTTTTTATATACATTGATTTCGATTAATTTTCATTTAATGGAGGCTTTTAATTGAATTAAGGTTTTACCAGATCTCAGTTTAGCTGTACAGGCTGTGATTAGCTGCTTACACTTATAATTCGATCACTGTTTAAACAATCATGTAGTTCCTATACTCGAATTAATTAAAAAGGAGAGATAATACATTATACATGTATGTCCATGTGAGCTTCTTCAACCTTTTAGTGTGATATATATTATTTCAATTATGGGTTCCTGGGACCAAGAACAGTATCTCTTACTGATATATGCTTTCTCTATGTCTTTGTTGCTAATTGAGTCAGGTACCTTTAATTTTTTTTTCCTAACAATAACAAGAAATTATGCTCCAAAGAATGAGGTGTTATAAGGTACCTTTATGTGTATGATTTTAATTTCCAAACTTTTTTTTTTTTTTGAAGAAGAATTGGCAGAGGCTGCCAAGTGATTGATTTCCGAACTTTGCTGAGTATAAATAGTTAACTTGCATGATGACTGCCAAGTGATTGATTTCCGAACTTTGCTGAGTATAAATAGTTAGCTTGCATGATGATTGCCAGAGAGATGAGTTGTAAAACTACTGGTTGATTTGCATTTCATAATTGATTTATTGTCTGGTTTTGTCCAACGAACATAACATACTTAATCATCAAACTCATCTTCAAATTAATTTGCTTAGCCTATTTAAAATGTTCTTTTTTATTGGGTCGCCAAATGCGTCTTGGCTAACATGGAATGAAACTAAGGTTTGCAATCAGTGATTGAGAGTTGAGTTTCCCTGCAAGTGATGATGCTCTTTTGCTATTGGTAGTCGATTATTTGAAGTTTGATAAAGCTCATTTACCTCTTCATCTTTTGTTCTTTGAGATTTTTAGTCAATTATAAGAAGCAACATGCAATATGTGTCTATGAGTGCTTTGAGGAGACTTCCCCTCGATCCTGGAAATCTTGTTTTTCTCCATCGTGCTGTTCAATGGTAAGTATCATTTTTTTTAAACAATCGTCTTCATTTGCAGATAGTAGAGATCTGAGATTATTTATGTTTGTCCCTATGTCCACTGATCAGCTTATTTATATAGCTATCATTTAGCTAACGCTCAAGAGGCCAAGCGAATGTTATTTGATATGGATGGTGTGTTAATTTTGTATCAATTATCTGAACCAGGTGGGATGAGGCATGCATTAGCAATTATCTCTAATGTTACTTCAAGGGGTACTCTGTTGCTATGACTATGAGTTAGTTTCCTTTACCAATTATGAATACTTATCCCCTAATGATTTTCTTCTGTTAGTTTTCAGCTTCAAGCTCTCCCATACCTCTGCGTATATTTTAGTTTTATCTGGCTAAGCAACTGTTGCACGTTGTTTTTGCTTCTTTTGTGCAGTGTTTCAGGTTTGCATGTTATACTTCTTTACATACTCAATTCTTTAGTGTTCGTTTTGAACGAGCAATTCATAACGCAAATTGATTAGTGGCTAAGGAAAAATTAATCACAGCTCTTTTTATATATCACTTTTAATTGTTAGTTTCCAATATTATATGAGTTTCAAAAAATACTGACAGTTGGCAATGGTGTCCAGTGCCTTCATTGAAAGTAGCTACTTTGCTTAATCTGAATTTTTAGAAGTATTGGTCTCTTATGTGATTTGTTTACTATTTAAGTTGCTATAAAGCTCACACTAGAAGGAACAAGTCAGGTAGCTATAAAGCTTCCACTTGGCTTTTTGTGATAGTGTCTATTGTTTATGTTGTCTATCAATTAGATCATTTGAGCTCTTTGGTTATGGAAATGGTAAATGATAAAATAATTATAGACTTGGTAAATGATAAAATAATATGTACATAGTGCCTATTGTTTGTTGTCCATTTGACTGCATTAGAATTTAGAAAAATTAGCAGTATAGCTTTGGAATTAAGGATGTCTAAGAGTAGAAGGGTCATCTGGTACGGTGTACCAGCCGGTACCAATACAATTTTATCTTCAATCATCGGGTATGGAGTACTGGTAAAGCAAAGTGCATACCAATAATTGTACACAATCAGCATTGCATACGATACGTTTGATCTTTGCTATGAGATTGGATTTTACCACTATTAAAATGCATCTTCTAATATTTTTTTGGGAAGAACAATCATTGGTTGTCTAGGAACATTGCTGCAAGAGTTTTGATTATTCAAAAGTTCGTAACTTATGTACAGTTTTTGTTTCACATGTAAACTAATACTTACCTAATATGTACATTTTTTTTTGTTCTGTAGTTCATGTATGTTGTAAATTAATGCTTGAATGTTATACTTTTTTTTGTATTATTCTGTCATATGTAAACTAACATTTGCATAATATATGCTTTTTTGTTTCCGTTATATCACTGACAACTCAGTATAATACATCTTAATTATCAATGCCGAAGCAAAACGAGACATTTTGCTAGTTATTTTTCAAATGATGATCAAAGTATGTGTGTAACATATGGGTCCGGATCCCCTAAAGTAATCCAAAGATTGAGACCGTCCGATTCGAATTCGTCGCTCGAGATTGTCTCGGGATTCGATTTCGTCGTTGGAATGTGTGCACTTACTTCGGGAATGGATTTTTGCGGATTCGAATTGGACGGCCTCAATCCAAAATTCAAAGATTGAGTTACTTCACTGAATCCGAATTCGTAACATATCCGGTGACGGTGTGATCCAGTGATGGCGTGGCGTGGACATTTGTAGTTTCTACCGAAACAATCTCTCTCTCGTTTCTATCTAGTCTCTAAAAGACAGAAAACCCAAAACACATTTATGGACTTAGGTGGGCCCAGGTTTCGGCCCAGTATTCCCAACCCTCACTCCCTTCGCAGCTGCTCTCTCCTCTCCTCTCCTCTCTGTCCGTTAATTCCGCACGACCTAACCTTCTTCTCCAATCCGGCCGCCGTCGGAGAAGAGCCACCGAGAACAAATGGAGATTGATCCCTCCTTGCTCCTGTTACTCTCCAATCTCCTCCAACTCCAGAGCTACCTTGACCCCATCCCCGACCCCTCCTCCTCCTCCTCCCTCACCTCCCCCTCCACCTTCCCTCTCCTCTTCTTCGCTCTCGCCTCAGCCATTTCCTCCTCCCTCCTCTCCTCCCCCTCCGTTGCCCTCCCCTCTCCTTCCCCTCCTCTCATCCCCGCTTCCCTCCGCCCCCTCTCCTCCGACCCCATCTACTCTCTCGACCCTGCAACTCGCGACGCTCGCTTCCGCTCCAATTTTGGCATCTCCTTCTCTCTTTTCAACTCCCTTCTCAATTCCCTCATCCCCCATTCCCCTTTCCCTGTCCATCTCCCTCCCGACCGTGCCTTGTCCATCGCTCTCTCCCGGCTCTGCCGTGGCCTCTCATCCCGTGCACTTTCCAGCACCACTTCCCTGCCCCCTTCCCTCATCTCCCGCTGCACCCATTCGGTCACCCGCCTCCTCTCTACCACTCTGTACTCCCAATTCATCAAACCCTTACCCCCTTCTTCTTCCACTTCATCCCGCCACACTCCCCTCCCCAATTTAATCGGATCTATAATTTCCTCGCCTGTCCGGTTGCGGGATGCTGCACCTGACCCGACCCTGCTGTCCCCGAACCGTCCTTTCCCGTCTGTTCTTCTCCAGGCAGTGGCTGATCACCGCCGGGTTTTCATTGATGCATGTGTGCGTGCACCCGGATCCGCTGATCCGGCATCGCACCTCCGGGAAAGTAGCCTCTACCAGCGTGCCTCTTCCGGAAAACTGTTGAACGAGCCCGTTTTAACCCTAGATGGCCAAAAACTACACCCCTACCTTGCCGGTGACCTGTCATTCCCTCTCCTCCCATTTCTCCTCACCCCTTTCTCTTCCTCTCCCGCCTCCTCTTCTACTTCAAATCCAGCCTATGAAGCCTTTGATGCGGCACTCTCGAAATATCGAGATGCATCCATTGAACCCGCTATTGCACTCCTCAAAGGCCGGTGGAAAATACTTAGAAATCTTAATGTGGGTCTCGACCATGCTGCTCAGACTATTATTGCCTGTGTGGTTTTGCACAACATGTGTCAACTAGCAAAGGAACCGGAGGATGATGGGAAGTACTTGTGGCGGGACCCGCCTGAGACGTTACAACCTGCACATGCACTGGACAGTGAGTGGTCAATGTACAATATTGCTGAGAGCTTGAGAGAAGCTCTGGCCGAGGATTTGTATGAGAGACAGCAGAGGACACCAACCCGTGTGAGGTGAATTGTAAGTTGACGTTTGACAAACCAACCCAAGTAATTAGTATTAACGCCTATGTTTCATAAAATTTGACCTAGTTTTAGTCAGAAGAACTGGAATGTAGCTTGTTAAGCTCCTTATCTCCTGCTTATCTTATCCAAAGATAGCAGGAACTGCTATACTTGTATGAAGCATTTTGTCCAAACCGTCCTGGCTGTCCAATCAAATCGGATTTTTTTTTTTGGATACCAGGGAATAGGGCCTTGCTATGTACGCATGAAAAACAGCTGCAAACAAAAACCTGTAATTTGTAGACCTTTGCTAGTTTGTATGAGTTAGTTGACTGGACATAAGTTTCTGATTCAATGCAATTATGGAAGTGTCTATGTTATTTAATCTGCAGTAAAATCATAGTTCTGATATTGTTCAGTTGCTATATATTTTATACTGGTACAGGATATGTTATTAACTATTGTACCAGTAGTGGTACAAACACAAGTGCCACAATGGGATTATTGATTGAAATTTCAGCAGAAATTTCTCTTCTGGAACTAAATATGAGTGAGGCTATGGTACTATGCATAGCGTGGATTGGTCCGTACTATGGATCAATATCTCCGTTTTCAAAGTCCAAACAGTCGATATGCCGTTCAACATGATCTCCACATGAAAATGTACTTGTAGATCAAATTTTACATTATTTACAATTTTTTAAGATGGGCACAAAATCACTTAATCTAAAATTTATAGACCATTCAAAAGTAGTGATTTTATAGTTTATACCTATCTAAAAAAGTAGTAAAAATTCTGAAAAAAAATGTAATATTTCGTCTGCAAGTACATTTTTATATGGAGTTCATGTTGATCGGTTTAGATCGACTATTTGAAATTTGAAAATGATGATATTGATTCATAATATGGACCAATCCTTGCCATAGTATCATAGCCTCACTCACTAAAATTTTTCCTAATTCAGCTAAAGTACCAATGATCATTTTTTTGTTAGTTGGTATCAGATTGGACTGAACTATCCATTTATAGGAGTGGCTTTGCAACCCTTTCTTAATATTGCCTCAAAAAATTTATAGGAGAGCAGTGGTAATACTTTGTGAGCAGTGCGGTTAAAACTATCTAATTTGTATTTTATTTAGTTTGAAAATGCCACGAAGTGTTTGAGTGCTAAATGCAAATATAGGAGGGCTTTAAATTATTACAATATTAATGAATGTGTGCATTCAGAATTACAAAACTTTTCGGTTGTATATGTTTTAAATGTTTTTTAAGTTCAGGATATTAAATTTTCTCTTTTACATATTCATAATTGATATAAAATCCGACCAATTTTTTGTTTTGGGGGAATTTCATGTATACCCCTCAAAAACTTCAAAATTACGTATTTCTCCCTCCAAAGTTTGAAATTATGTAATCAAAATAAGTACAAAAAATGAGTAAATTTGTGAGTTTTTGAAGTTTAGTAATATCACCATTTTACTGAAAATAAGTACAAAAAATGGATAGTAAAAGTTAAATCAAATATATATGGAATTGAAATTGTATTATCCAAATGGTGATATTACAGCCTTTAAGTTTATTCTGTCTATTTTATGTGAGACTAGTGAAATTGCTAGGAACATAATTCAGAACTGTGGTTTCCAACTCAATGATGTCATCGTTTGTGGTTTCCAATTATTAACAGCTCACTTTTCATTTTGTCAGAAAAATTATTTGTTAAGTTGAATTTGCAAACTTGTCAAGGCATAATATATATATGTAATCTTAGAAGATATTTTACCTACCGTCCGAAGTTTGAATTAAATCAAAATATATCAAATTAAAATTATATTACTCGGTTTGTGATATCATTTTTTTAAACATATTCTGCATTTATCACACGACACAAAATCACTATTAATTAAGATATTTTGGAACTGTTGTGTTCCTTAAGACATGATGATAATATAAGTGACTAACGATAACACCGTTAATATTTGGTACCAAAAACGGAGGAAACGGATCGGATAATATCCGACCGTATCCGGATCCGTATCCAAAAATGAGATATGGATACGGATATGATTTTGAATTTTATATTATGAAAATATTTATGTATATATTTACGGATATCCGATATCCGGTCCGTATCCGTATCTGAAAAATAAAAGCGGATACGAATATGATTTTACCACTACTCGTATTTCCAAATATTATAACTAGATTTAGATAATTAAAAACAAATGGAATAATCCTATCAGATTATTATATATATACTTTTGAATCAAGATATTACAAGCAAATGTATCTAAATAGAAAATTGGAGTCATCCTAGTTAATGTTTCAACACTTAAACATCATCCTGTCAACAATTACATCTTTAATTTTCATTCATTTTCGCTCTAAAGTTAAAGTTAAAGTGATTGAGATTCCATGAAAAGTTGACAGCTGACGGTCCAAATAATTGTCATCCATCCAGCAAGTCAATCCCCTGTCCATTTGGTGCATATGTCATTTTCTGTGCTTTTTGGGATTTTCCATATCTTTTTCCATATCTCATATCTCAATTTGCTATTGGAATTTGGAAGTTGATAGTGTAACTGAAGGAAATTTGTCGGAAAACATAATTTTCTGTGCTTTTTGGGATTTTCCATATCTTTTTGCATATCTCATATCTCATATCTCAATTTGCTATTGGAAGTTGATAGTGTTACTGAAGGAAAGATATGCACAGAGATAGCTATGTGGTCCTTATGTTTGCTACTTAAATTTAACAAAGATTTCAGTTGCTTGTTTCATCTTACTTTTTAATATTTTCAATTTCGTTTGACAATTAATCTATCAGTACAAGTAAGATTCTGAGAAAAAAAAATTATGCCTATGACAAAGAGCCCAGATGAAATAATGTGAAATAACTTAATCTGTCTAGAGAGATAGAGTATCTTACTTTATATTAGTGATGTAAATAAAGGTACGTGCACGTCAGACGGAAGGTACCGCTAAGCGATTAATTAAGAATAATCAGTTATAATCGTCTGATTAGTCGAAAAAATCTATGACTTTTTTTTAAGGTTAGTAGTTTTTATACTTACTAACAATTCGACTGATAAAAACGTATTTATAATGAGAAGTAACTCTAATTCCTAGATCTACTTCTTTATTCTCATGAAATTCTCTAAATTACTCTAATCACCTTTAATCACCATCTAGATTCCTAGATCTACTTTTCACGAAATTCTCTAAATTACTCTAATCACCTTTAATCACCATCTAGATTCCTAGATCTACTTTTTTACTAGATTTACTCTTCTAATCCTACTTGTATACACACTCATAATTACTCTAATAGCTTAATCCCATCTCGCTCCACGACCAGATCTGCTTTTTCGATCACTGCTGTGCTCCGACGACCGGATCTACTTACCGTCGCACTCCGATCAAGATGAGAACTCTATTCTCTGAATTCCGACGATATTGTGCTCTCGTCTCCCTCCCCTCTCTCTCATTCTCCTCTCTGCTCAAGGAGGTAGAGATGAGAGAGAAGAAGGTATTGTTGTGTCGGAAGTGAAAACTCGAAAAGAAGAGGTATGGAGTGAGAAGCCACGGCTGAGTAGATATAGATTTTGAGATTTATTTTTTTCTCCTTTGGAGTCGCTCGAGAGAGCAAAAAAATATATTCTAATGTTATAATCGTATTAATTAGGTACTGAGACTGGTACCAGTGTTTCAGACTTTCAGGGGTGTGTGCTATATTTATTATAATCATCCAATTTGTGCTGAGAAGTGGTATTCATAGAGACACTGCATCATAAGTCAAAGATGCGGGGACATAAAATAAAGTTGATAGTACCATTTTGGTAAGGGGTTGTGGTTTCTATGATTTGCTTTACTTTTGATTGGTTGTTAATGATTCAGGAGTATATTTGTACTTTTGATTTTTAATATTGTAATATGATTGTTTCATGCAATGAAGCTGATGATCATAAATTTATCATTTCTCATAAAAAGAAATAAAACTGGTTTTTTTTAAGGTTAGTGGCTTTAAGTGCCAACTAACAATTTCATTAACAAAAAGAACGAACTTACAACGAGTCAAATGACTCTAAACTTAAATCCACGTCTCTTTTATTCTCACAAAAATCCTCCAAACTACTCTAAATAACTCTAATCTCACTTATATACACTCATAATTACCCTATTACATTTCCCTATTGCTCTCTACGACCGGATCTGATTTTTTGACCGCCGCCGCACTCCGACGACCGGATCTACTCACCCGCTCTCCGATCAAGATGGTGTAGAGACTCAACACTCTGAACTCCGACGATACAGCGCTCTTGGCTCTGATCGGCTCTGGTTCCTCCCCTCTCTCTCATTCTCCTCTCCTCTCAAGGTAGAGACGAGAGCGAGAGGAGGCGCTTTGTCGAACGAGAAACCTAGAAGATGTGACAGAGAAATAAAACTGGTTAATAGGAGTCACATTTTTTAATTGATAATTTAAAATTTGAAAGTAAGAAAAAACAAGACTACAAAATTGACAATTTCAAAATTAAAAAGCTTACATCCATTATATACGAATTTTTTTTTTAATATTATTCAAATTAAAATATTAAAATTGTAAATGAATTCTTAATTATCATCATAGAACAAATATAAAATTTAAGTAATTTAAAAAGTTTTAACGATAACATATTAATTACTTTATGATGAGCAATATATTAAATTTTAATTTAACTCAAATTTAATACACATTACATCTAAATAATTGAACAATACATATGCACTTTTTATTTTTAATAAAATAACAGTGTTAAATATATATATCATAATAATAAAATGTATTATAAATAATAAATACACGTTAGAATTATGTACATTATAAAATTAATTATCTACAAAAAAAAAATAGTTCATGAGATCTAGTCTATGATCTAGTAACAAAGATAATGCACTTTCAAGTTAGAAAGTCGCATATTTAATGAACATAAAATCAGTCTTGACCACAACATGACTATAAAAAAAATGTTCATGTCAGCTAGCATTATTTAATTTTTAATTTTCATGTCGGCAATATTAATTTTTAATTTTGACGTTTTTTCCATATTCTTTTTCTCTTTCTTGTCCTTTTTATAGTGATATATTAGATGAAAAGAAAAAATTGGATTGGAGCAACTTGGATACTTTTCCAGAGAGCGGTGAGTATATATATATATATATAGTGACGTGGCAAAGCATATTCCATCGATTTGTTTCATTGTTTTTCTCGACTACACAAACAAACACATGACATCAACCTCGAAATTGTAAATCGTAACTGCATTGGAATTGTTGCAAGATTTAATTTCTTTAGAAAACCATGTCTTCTTAATTTGTAAGAAATCAACAAATTGTTGATCATATCTCCCATGTTTTCACTAAACACGAGGTGTCCTAAGTGAGACTGTTGAGTAACTGACACGTGGCATCCACGTCATGTATATAACAGAATCCTTGGAGATTTTGGTGTGACATTAAGGGCTATCCGCTTCTTATCAGTACAACCAAATTAAGCATCTCTCTTTCTCTTTTTCTCTCTCTCTCGAGATGAATAGTACTACTTCTCAAAAGATGAGGTCTGTTTCAAGCTACACCTCTGCAAAGGGCATAGCTGCCATTGTCGGCGTTGGCCCGAAGCTCGGCCGATCAGTCGCGTGCAAATTTGCACATGAAGGCTATACTATTGCCATTCTTTCGAGAGATCTTGGTATAATCAATATATATATATATATATATATATATAGATAGATCTTTCAATTTTCTACATCTGCTCTCATTCATATCTAAGGTTAATAGTTCTGTGTAGTCGTTTCAACCTTATCATTGAAATAGCATGTGTGAGAATTTTGATTAATTTCGAACAGACATCTTGGGCAGGCATATGCTAAGTTAGCATTTATTGTATCGCAATTTCTATAAATTGCACCAGCTGATATGATCAAAATATATAAATGCATCAACAGGTGTTAATTAATAAACTTGTGTACATGTTTGTAGATAAATTGTCTGAATTGGCTGATGAGATAGCGTGTGAAGCGAAGGCCCAAGTATTTGCAATCCGAATCGACTGCTCTGATTGTAAATCGGTTAGAGAAGCATTTGAGGGGGTTCTGTCACTTGGACCAGTAGAGGTGTTAGTCTACAATGCATGCGAACCAGCATCATACCAACCAAGCAATTTCATGTCTATTAAGCCTGGATCGTTCCAACAGTCTCTTGCCGCATCAGCTCTTGGATCATTCTATTGTGCCCAGCAAGTATGCATATGCCAAAAGGATTCTTAATCCATCTTACATAATATATATATATATATATATATCTACTTTTTGTTATTTTTGTATTTTCATGCCCATGCTAAAATAAAAAAAATACTTTTTGTTATTTTTTGTGAAGGTTATACCCGGGATGGTCGAGAGGGGAAGGGGCACCATTATATTTACGGGATCTTCGGCTTCCTTAAATGGCTTTGCTGGATATAGTGAACTAAGTAAGAGTCTTGATCCTTGACAATAAAATATTTCAGTTTAATATGAAGGACATCATTTTCGTAGGTTTTGTATATATATTTTTATTTGATATAAAACACATATTTATTTCATCTAATAGAGTTTTAATTTTGTTTAAATGTAGGTTGTAGCAAGTTTGCAATGAGGGGTTTGTCTCAATGCCTTGCAAAGGAGTTCTTTGCATTCGGTATTCATGTTGCACATGTAGTAATTGATGGTGCAATCAGTACACCTAGGTTAGTACTTCCTCACACCCTTCAAATTCTAATTTACCTTTACAAAAAAAATTCTTTATTTTTCTTTATTTGAAGATTAAAAAACATGTCATATTCCCAAATAATTGGGACATTATTTCTTATCAAAAAGGGATTCTTTTGGTTAAAAAGGGACAAGGTTAATTCTAGGTGCCCACAAAAAGTGCTCTCTCCTTATCTTGTTCTCTGTCTAGAATTCTCTAACGGAACAAATATCTACAACCATCCATAATCATAATACTAGGTATCTGAGATTCTTGTTCTTCAACCTTGATTTATAATTTTTTCATTTGTTTCTATCTGAATTCCTAATTTGTTAAATTTTCAAGGTCTTCAAAAGAAGAAGATAGCACAAATAGTACATGTTGCATGGATCCTGATGCAATAGCACAAAGTTACTGGCACATACACACACAGGATAAGAGAGCATGGACTCAGGAATTGGACCTACGGTCCCCATATCAGAGATTCTGATATTAGATTTGAAGAACAATCAAATATGATTGCTTTTCTTTTTGTTCCAATTTTCTTGGAGTGTAGTTCTTGGTCAAGCATGGTGGAATCAGTGGAATCTGGTATTTGATGGATTGGAGAAGATATTGTGTGGCAGAGGCTGTTGAATCGTGTCATGCTCCTCTGCTTGTAAAATTGCATCTTGCATTTCTGTGCCAGTGGAAGGCAAAATATCTACTAGGATTTTCACAGAATATTTGTTTCTCAATCTATTCTGTATTTAGTGTAATTTGATATGCGATTTAGCTAGAATTAGAGATCCAATTTGTAAGGAAGTCTTACAATTTGGCATGGAAATTAATGGAGAGTGAGAAATTCTCTTGCTTGTACCTTTAATTTTCTGAAAGTTCAAAATTAGAGACTGGCTATAGCATGATTTTTATTTGTACTAATTTGAGGATAAATTTTTATTGTTAGTTTGGATTTAATTTCAGATCTCGAAATAATGACTATGTATTAGTTGTCTCTTTCTAAATCGTGGAAGTCCACGCAGTGGTACAAGTTCTCGTCTCTCATCGAAGAGATACATATTTAATTCTTGAGAATAAAATTTAAAAGATGCAGGAGGTGTCCGGGCTCTTTAATGAAAAAAAGGTTCTCTTTGTATGTTTTTAAGGTCAGTTGACAATTACCGTTCCATAATATAATAGAAACATATGAGTAAAGTTAGTGTGTGCTATGCTCATCAAGAGGGTTTAGTGAGCATAAGCTTCAAAATATATTGGATTGGTTTCAAATGACGAATTCAAACCGTTGAAACCGATTTATTTCACGAGTGATGTGTTTACATGCAAAAATTTAAATTTTTGAATTCATCTAGTATAAAGTCAAGCAGTCAAAGATGATGAAAAATGAATGCATTAAAATTAACTTATAAAACTTCATTTTCATCATTTTTTTATTGCTTGACTTTGTACTAAATAAATTCGAAAATTTCAAAATGTTGCATCTATACGTGAAGTATATCGGTTTGAACAGTTTGGATTTGTTTTTTGAAACCAATCCGATAGATTTTGGAGTTATGCTCACCAAGTCTTTTGGTGACCATAGCACACGCTAGCTTTATTCGAAATATATTATTATTGATTAATTTGATCATATAGTTGGCCTATAATGAGAAAGTTTTTTTTATAAGATTATTATTGTAATTAGATATCCCCCGAAATATCTGGTGAGAATCAAGAATGCTTAGAATGGTTAATTAGAAAAAAAATTCTCACTTTGATAAAGTATTAAAATAAATATCTAAATGATTATTCAATTATCACAATTCAAATTCTAAAATTTGTGAAAAAAAAAGTGCAACTTATTATATTATCCTGTTTTATCAAATGGTTAATGAAAATAGTTTTTTTAAAAAAAATCTTTTATAAAAGATGATGTAGCAAAGCAAATCTCCAAGACTCCACAAAAAGAAAGGAAAAGAAGCAAACTACAATCCTAACATTATGAGAAGCATCGGAATACAAATGAAAGTAAGTTTTTTCTTTGTGAGAAGATCCTTTTATATTATTTCTCTTTCTACAAACTTCTAAATTCAGCTATATCCAAATGGAATTTTACTACCCACGGGTTTCTCCTAAAAAAAAAAAGGAATTTTACTGATGTACTCGGTCATTGTTCCTTGAAGGGAGAAACTTCTGCATGCTATATATGCAGAAAACTAAGAAAATATATTGTGATTTAAACATAAAAAAGAGTAACTAGATTTTTAGTCATATTTACAGTGATCCAAACAGAAGCTGACATCATGAATCAATTATCTTTTTCACAAAGACAGAGCTTAAATGTCTCTCTTTTATTTATAATTTAGTTTTAAACGTTTTAAACTTAAAGAAGATATAAAATATAATAACTGGCCTTCAATTAATCTCTATCTTATCCCAAAATCATAAGAAATATTGAGAAAGAAGTTTCAGATATGAACTAATATAGTTTTGATAGGCCATGTTTAATTGTTACATGGAGTAAGAGGTGAAGTACATTTCTTATTTTATACGTAAGTTGTTAAATGAGAAGTAAATTAGAAGTAACAAGGAGTAAGAGGTGAGTTAATACAAGGAGTGTTGTAAAAAAAACAGTTGTTTGGGCCGATAAATCAGACAATTAGTCATTGACGGCGACCAAACCGTCACATTATATGCCATTGATTGTACTACTTGCAAAATTCGAGCAACAATGGAAATATAAAAAAACCCAAAAGAGCTTGTAATTATTACTTCATCCAAGGTATATATACCTAATACAGAAGTCTAATCTTATAATTACTCAATGAAATTAACATAGGAACTAAGGATCTATTCGATTTTACTAATTTTTTCTAAAATCATATTTTATTTTTAGCGCACCAGTCCATACTAATTATAAAAATGACACATTAAATTATATATCTCATAATATTTTCTATTAGTTAATAGTTAGTACCTACAAAAGATGCATTTTATATTTCTTATACTAGAAGAACTCTTCTTTAAAAAAAAAAAAGTTGTAATGATATCTTCAATGAAAAAAGAGTGTGATTATTTATATTTGACATTTCCTTTTAAGTGAACTTTTTCTTAAAGAAAATCTTCTCAAGGTTTTAATTTAAAATAAGTGAGAGGTATTAAAGCTAGCATGGTGGAAAAAAAATACAGGTATAATCGTATCAAATATGCATAGCCCGTAATATTGTTAGGGACGTCCCTAACAATATTAACTATTCGCAAACAAAAAAATATAGTTCATGAGAAACCGTTTTTGTTCTAGTTAATATTTGTTTTGGTTTGCGAATAGTTCAGGAGCATTAATTTTAGTAAAAAGCATAGAAGGAAAAATCGGAATCGGGATCGGGATCGGCACCGTCCGATTCCGACCTGGATCGGAAAAATCGGTCGGAATCGGCCGAATCGGATCGGAAAATCGGACTTTTTTGCCAAAAGCTTGTACAAATTGAAATTCTCATATATATAAATGAGTTGTGTTTTTTAACAACAAAGGTTGTATGGTGTGGTGGTAGTTGACTTTGGTTGCTTAGCTAGTAGAGGGTATGAGTTCGATTCATGCAGAGAGCTCAAATAAGTTTGGAGTTTGTTTAATTCGCGTTTCGGCCGTTTTGGTGGAATCAGTCTATTTCGGTCCGGAATGACTGAAATTTGACTGGAATCAGGCCGGAACGGCCAAAATTTGACGAAATCTACACTAACTGCGAACTCGGTCTGAAATTGAATCGGTACCGGCCGATTCCACTCTGGAACGGCCGATTTTTCCTTCTATGGTAAAAAGGGTAAAAAATAATTATAACTGAGGATAAGCCGAAATATTATTTTTAGTAAATAGTTCATGAGAACCTGTCTTTGTTCTTGTTAATATCTTTTTTTTGGTTCGTGAATAGTTCATGAGCATTATTTTTAGTAAATGGGTAAAAAATGACTATAACCGAGGGTAAGCCAAAAGAAATTGTTATTTCTGAGAGTAATTGATATTGCTGACGGGAGTATCCACGAGAATGTTGACGCTGCTAAGCACTTTTATCCTTGCGGATACTCACCAATTCTTGCAGTGGACAATGTTATTCGAGTAATTAAAACTAAGGTGTTCTTAAGCACATCAAACCATTTGATAACTCCAAAATATATTGGAATAATTTCAAACAACAAATTCAAATAATTGAAACCGATCTACTTATGTTTATAAAGTCAAGCTATAAAAATTGTTTTTAAGTTAATTATTAGTGTGTTTATATTTTATTAGAGGAGGGTTCAAATGTCTTTTATTTTTTATGTCTCCACCATACCTCTATTTTTAAAATGTTAATAACTCAAAATTTAAATCATAAATGTCAAAATAAAACCGTTAGATATGATCTACGTTATTTTTTGTATGTGCTCATAAAAAAATATCACATTTCAGTTTTGTTTTTAGGTGAATCAATAAGTTAAAAAATCAACATCTAGAAATTATTCACATTAGTACGTTTTTACAAGCTCTTGATGACAACCAAAACAAAGTTAAAATTTCATATTTTTTTTACACGTACATAGATAAAATGGTGTAGATCATATCCAACAGTTTTATTTGACTTTTAAGTTTTAAATTTTGAGCTATTAAAGTTTTAAAAAATAAAGGTACGATGGAGGCCAAAAAATAGAGGCATGCATTTGAACCCTCCTCATTTTATTATTACATTTCTTTTAAATTTACTTGAAGTAAACTTTTCCTTGAAAGAAATTTTGCTGAAGGTTTTAATTTAAAGGAAGGGAGAGGTACAAAAATAATAGGGCGGAAGAAAAATAGCAGTTTTAATTATTTCTCCTTCTCCTGTATAGATTTTTATCTTTTCTCTCTTAAAAAAAATAGCAGTTGGATTTGCCATCACCACATAACCATGTAATTAAGGCACCATAATGCATAAAAAGCTATCCATTTATGTTTTTAATTTAATAATAAAAAATGAAAAGGAAGAGAATCATTTTTCTAAAATAAAGAACTCTAAAATTAGAAAGATTGCAAATATTATCTTTGTTATATTTATTGGAATTAAGGATCGAAATTCACAAGTCAAAAAGGAGAATTTCATGCTGCAATTTTCGTAATTATAAAAAGTGCTTTTGGATTTTATTTCTCAAGATTTCCGCTTATACATGTTTTTTGAAGAAAAAAAATAAGGATTGTGTCCCTATTTTTTATTATTAAATTTTAGTCTTCAAAATTGCAAAAATAATGAACATTTAACATAAACAGAGTAAATTAAGTTGTAGAATTATTTGGGATCTGATTATCATTTTTTCCTTTAAAATATATTTTTACCTTCACATTACTTATTTTATTTAAATGGCACATTTTTTCTAGTTGAAAAAAGGCACATTTTTACTGGATATGACGGATATAAACCAATTATAGGTAGGGGTGCAAACGGATCGGATATTATCCGGATCCGGATCCGAATTTGGACTTCTGTAGTTTGAAAGCGTGTATTAAATTTTTTAATTTAGAAAGTTGGCTGAAATTTTTAGGAATCTGAAAAGGTTCATTGGTTATAAGAAAAGATAGCAAAATTAAATTTCATTTTCAGAATCGACGTCAGATAATCAGTATCTATTATTTAGTTGTCTATATTTAAATTTACTGAGTGTTTATATTTGTATGTAAAAATATATTTTTCTGAATTTACGAGTATTCATATTTCGTATGTAAAGTATATATTTTGTAATATCACATCAAATTTAACATTAGAAAAATTATTTTGTTGTCAGAATTATATTCGTATATTATGTACTTTTTATTTTAATGAGAAAAATAATAGTTGGAAAATATGTTAATTTTATTACGATGTATAAATTAGATATTCGAATTATATCCGTATCCGTATTCGTATCAGTTAATATCCGTATCTGTATCCATATCTGTTTAATATCCTATCTGTATCCGTATCCGAAAAATAAATACGGATACGGAGATGGTTTTACCACTATCCGATCCGTATCCAATCCGTTTGCACCCCTAATTTATAGGGGTGCTTAGTTACCCTATGTAAAATTTTAAATATGTATATTAAAATTTAATTAATTTTAATTTTTTTAAGTTTTTATATAATTCAGTCAACTTATAAAATACCAAATGTGTAGTTATAGTTTAGTAGTTATAATTTCACTATTGTGGTGACAAAGACTTGAATTTAAATCCTACATACATCATATCATATTATGTATTTTATGTTTCAATCTTCCAATTTAAATTTTTCTAATTTTGGTCCTGATTTTCTAAGAGTTTATTTGTCAGTGATACTCAACAGAATTAGGTCCTGTTCGGCGCTTTACTGTGTGCATGGGAAAAAAAAATCCACTCTGACTTCGTGGAAAAAACCCCACGCGCACAGTACCGTTCCAGTTCAAATTGGACCCGAGCCCATTCCCGTTCCCGTTCCCGTTCCCAAGGCGGAGCCGAACAGAAGCAGGAAATCTGGATATAGCAACAAATTACAGTCTGTTTCATAGAGATAAATGAGTTCAGATATTTACGAGAAAGGTACAAGTACAACCAGATATGACATGTACAGGGAACCAAACTGCTTTAATTCCGAGAAGATGATCAGCTTTGTTCTTTTATGCTAGTGGTTCTCATCAGAAGAATTTTTTATTTTTAGAAATTTATACCAAATAATATAAAAAATAGAATGAGTGACTTAGTTTTTCAATGTGGTGGAAAGAGCCTGTTCTTTTGAAACTTTGAACTGGAAAAAGAAATTCAAATCCAAACTATTGCACACAAAAAGTGAGAAAGGAGCCAACCGTTCATATGTGTGTCACCATTAGGGAAATAAATCTGCTGCGATTCCAACCCCAACCGTTCATATGTTTTGAGATTCGTGTACAAAAATTAACTTTTTTTAAATTCCTGCATTTCAATAAATTAACGGTTGGGGTCGGAATCACAGCAGATTTATTTTCCACCATCAGAGCTTAGAGCGCTCAACCTATTATTTTAAAAATAAATTAATTAATTAGCTGATAACGACTATCATTTTGTTACCGGTGTCAGTATTTAGGTTCAAAATATGAACACTCACTATCAGGGGAATTTTTAATTAAAAATATTATCAAATAATAATTAAAAACAGAAATAGTACTTAATTTTTAGATGTTATAGATGGACCTGAAAAATATTCGGTTCCAAATTTTGGAATCGAAAATTCTTTTGTAAGCCAAAGTGTTTTATTTTATTTCAGAATATTTTTATTACTCTTTCTATATCAGAAAAAAATTAGCCACTCTTTCTATTTTACAAAATCTCAGTTACTAAAAAATAAAAATTCCAACACTCTAGTTGTTTAAAAAAAAACTCAGCCACCCATTCACAAAGAAAAAAAACAATTTGGATCCGGAAAAAAAAAGTTCGAGTTTGAAAAGTTAAGGGAAAAATGTAAAATGAAAAATGGAGATAATCTTTATGTTTTTATTTAGGGCATGTTCGGTAGCTCCTCATCCTATGGGTTTTCTTAGGAAAAATGACTACATTAGTATTTTTTTCCCCTTCAACCGTTCAGTAGCATCTTTTTATTTCCTATTTCATTTTCCTAGAAGGGTTTAGTTCCCAGCGGCCTTCAACTTTTATGAAGGAAAAAAAAATTGAGTCTTAGCTCTATTTTTTTTTTTCCCAACTTGCGTAGCTCTCTCCAGCTTAATTAATTTGAAGTTGTTCAAACTCAAAAATTCTTGCTTCTAATAATGCTCCAACTATATAGAACAAACATTACTTAAAAATTAAGTGTATAATGCTCCAATTATTTATTGCAATGTTTGAAATCATATTTAATTGTCAAATTTATTCATTTTATATACTAACTATAATTTTCAAAACCAAATTTACTTTGAAGCTATTTTGTTTTTCCATAAACAAGCACAGTTAAACAAACACAATTAAACAAGTTTTTCAATATGGTTTCTAAGTTGTGCATGACAGAGATTAAAAAGCTCTTTGTAATTTCGCGGTCGTTCATTTTATATTCACTCATTGTAAATTGTTTGAGAATCTGATATATACAATCATATTGATCATAATCAGTGATTAGTATCACTACACTTAATATAATTTAATTTTAGTATTACATTTTCTATAAAAAGAAGAAAAAAACAACATCCTAACAAATTTTCCAAGCATTTGCCGAACACCAATATTGTAAAATTTCACATGAGTTAAATGACTTTGGTTTTGATAAATTGAAATTTTCATTCCCATATTAAAAAATTTCATTCCCACAAAATTTTCTTATTACCGAACAGGCCCTTATTATTTAATGATAATTTCTATAAATAAAAAATTCTCCGTTATCTGCATCTAGTTTGAAAATTGAGCAAGACCTTATTTCTGTGAGTGAAAAATAAAAAAATGAAAAATGAAAATTGAAGATACTCTTTCTATTTTTATTTATTTTTTGATAATAATTTCTAAAAATAAAAAATTCCCACTATCAGATCCAGTTTCAAAATTGAGCAAGACTTTGTTTTTGTAAATTAAGTGAAAAATGAAAAATGAAAATTGAAGATACCCTTTCTGTTTTATTTATTTTTTAATAATAATTTCTATAAATAAAAAATTCCCCACTATCGGTATCCAGTTTGATAATTGAGCAAGATCTTATTTCGTTAAGCGTGGTACATTCGCAGTGTTAGTATCTATATTTTGAGGGGCGTTGATAATGTCAGAATATATCTTATGTCTATAATTGAGTGTGTTATATCATGTATCTAATTTATCTTTTTATGTTTTAGAAAAAAACAGCAGTGCTCAATATTGGCAAAATTTTATAAAAAATTACGAAATTAAACATTGCAACTGGATTTTTAGAAGTACCGATTTTTTTTATTAATATCCTCAATTAATTAAAAATATTCAGAAATGTCCTCGATATATTATTCTTTTTAAATGTCCCAACCGCTAGGATTTCTGACGGTTCTTATCCCTAATGAACCGCCGGGACACCGAATTTCTCCCATCTCATTTCAAATTTTCTAACACTCTCTCTCCTCTCTTTCTCTCTTTCTTCATCAGATTTCTAGCACTTTTGTAAGTAAGTCCCTCAACTTTTTTTATATATATTTTGTAGTCCAAATTGGTAGGATATGTTAGAAATGATATATTTTGTAATCCTAATTGGTATAAATTTTTATAAATTGTTAGAAATTGTTAGAAATATTTATAAATTGTTATAAATTGTTAGAAATTGTTAGAAATTGCTATAAATTGTTATAAATAGTTTGGAATTATTATAAATTATTATAAATTGCTATAAATTATTAGAAATTGCTATAAATTGTAGTTTGGAATTATTATAAATTTGTATAAATTGTTATAAAGTTTGGAATTATTATAAATTATTATAAATTGCTATAAATGATAAATTGTTATAAATTGTGTAGTTGCAGTAGTATGTTGTTCTCAAATATGTCAGAAATGAAAGAACATATATTATTATCATTTATTGTTGTAAAATAGCGAAAACAATTTATAACAACTTGATTGATTAAAAAAATTTCCACAAGTCAAATGACATAATCACATAAAGTATGCTTGCTGAGAAGAATGTAGATAGCAGCGTATGTAGCATATTTCAAATGAAATGATGAAAACATATATAAGCGCACCACTATATCATGGGCCATTGGAGGATGCACCAAATTCTCTCTCACATTCTTCTTGGCACTGCCAGGATACACATGCTATGCTATGATATCATTTTATATATTATTTCTAACAAATAAAATCTACATTAGTAGATATATATGTGTGTTAGATTTGATGAGAAATTGTTTCGTTTGGGACGTACTTCCATCCCTGATCGGCCCATCAATTTCTCCCTGGGCCGACCTTTCCCGTTCAAAACCCAGCCCACATGCTGCATGCTCTCCCGCACGGCCCATATCACAACTTGTACAAAATTCTTTACAGGCCGCACGAACTTCTTTTTATCAAACAGTTGGGTGTATGCTTGCCATTCTGACTCTGGTCTACTTCTTTTATGGATATTTAACAATAGATTCGCAGAACCAACATGGAACCTTCCAAAAAAAAGAAAGGCATTTGTGCAATTTTCTCAATATATAATTTTATACTTGATATTTTAACAATAACTTGATAGTTTTTTGTTAAAATATATTGGGATTTTGTCTACGTTGTCCATGGATATTCATAATTTTATAAAATTATCCAAATCAGAATGTGGATTTTAAAATATATCTACTTGTTGGTTTCGATGAAGATTTGAAAAACGATATACTAATCTTTTGAATTCTACTTGAATTTTGTTGAATCCATATCTGAATTTATAATAAAATTATATCTATTAATAATAAAAAAGCGGTTGATAGCGCTATAGCTTTTAAGGTCCGAAAAAAACTATAGCGCAGCTATTTAGAACCATAATCTACTCATATTTCATATTTTATTAAGATTTAATTTCTTGATACATTTTTCGGATAAATAATTAGTGATTAAATTTTATTCTTTAATATATAATTTTTTGTAGTCCCTAACGGCACTTAGAGGGGGTTTAAAGGAAGTCTTAAAGACTCTTAGACGTTTTTCGGTTGAGCCCTCTAAACTAACAAGTCAAATAAGCGTGTGCAAGTAAAGTAAATAGAGTAGAGTTTAGAAACAGTTGACATACAAGATGATAACGGAGTTCAGCGTAAAAAACCTATGTCTCCGGGGTAGGGCAACCTCACATCTATTATGTAGTTAATCTTTACAAATGTATATATAATGTGTTTCTTTTTATCAAATATGTGATAATTTTATTTTAATATTCGAACTATATTCATATTTCGTTTAATATTCAATCTGTATTCATATTTTCGTTTAATATATAATTTAAAATTATTCATATTTATATTTGTATCCGAGAATCAATAATACACCCTACTTTGGCATATTGTGATGGAGGCTAGGGGAGCCTAACTATTCAACCTGCTCAAGCAAAGTAGGTTCAATTCAGACAACACAGTTCGTTGTAACGAATAGTCGCTACATGCAAATGATATATATGGAAGGGACCATTCTTCCATAATTCCATTATGTCAAAAATATTTATGTCCTTTTGCTCCACCAACCAGTTCTTAAATGAGCTCACAAAAGTTGCAAATATTCACTATGTAATTAAAAAAAGTACTGTTTGCAAAGATCATTATATGATCTCATGAGGTATATAGAAATATGTCCTAGTCCCTGACAATAAATGACTACATGTACAGTTACTGTTGAGCAAAATTAAATAAATCATATAAAACAAGTAAATTATTTTGGAGGTACTAACTTTGCACATAGCACACTTTGTATGTTACTTATGCTTGTTAGGGCCCACATTTTAGTTTGTTGAACTATAGAATTATTTCATTTGAAAAATAAAGTTAGAGTAAGTTTATTAAGTGCACCTAAAATTTCATGAGTTTCCTCTCAAATAACAAATTTGAATCATACTTTATGAGTCAAGATTTTATATTTCAATTTTTTATATTGATTTTGTTGTGGATAAGATGAAAAAGTTGAAATATGTATTATTTCAGTGTCTTCAGTCTCTTATAATTTTGTTTGTATAAGATAATAAATCTCAAAACTAAATAAAAATACTTAAATGCAAGTACTTTTGTACTGGTGATTTATTTTTAGCATGAGATGAGGATAAAAAAAAATTAACAGTGAAAAATGGCTTACAAAAAAATTAACACCAGTGGTGTAAAATTTAAAAAAAAAAAAAGTTAAAATGATATCCTTAGTAATTATAAACTCATACTAATTTTATTCAACAAATGTAACAAATTCAATAACCCCAAAAAACATGCATTAATGGTGTGGTCCCCTAAAATGTTGAAATTGTGCATAATTTGTGGTGACTTCTTTGGTGCCACAGGACCATGCAATGCAAATAATGCAATGTACAACAAACAAAACTAATGATGTACTGTTTTGTTCCAAGATTCTTTCAAATCTAACTATCTAAGTTATAATGGGCCTATATATACACCACACATATTTCATATTAGATAATTTCAGGCACAATGAACAAAAAAAAAAAAATCTTTTCTTTCTGAAAAAAGAACACAATACAATAAAATCTTCATTTTGTAACATCACATTTCAATGTAGATCATACAAACATATCTTCTCTTTTTTATAATGATGAGCCATGCCTGATCAATGCACCATTGAAAATGTGCCATGCCTTACTAGTGCACCATTACAAGGCTCAGATTTATTTAATGTTTTTTTAGTATGAAATAAGAGTTAAAAGTTTTTAAAATTAATTATTCTCAATAGAGGAATTAGATTTTGAATATTTGAACTGCCATTTAGAGAGCCTATCCAATGTTGATTAGGTACATAAAAGAATACCATGTTAGCAATTGAGGTATAAATAATTTTTTTTGATTGGTTTCATTTAAATTCTTGAAGCCTGGAAGAGAAACAACAAACAGTTCACATTATTGGGCCCAATTTAGACTAATTAATATAGTAATTGGATTATTGCTTGTCAGCATTTAGGGTATTTTACATGCTCAAAATCATTTCACATAACACATTATAAAGATTGAAATTGATAATCTAAAAATATTTTCATAGAACTTTATTGATCATAATGAGATGCCAAAAATTGCATTGTGTCTTAATAAATGACACTGGTATTTTTGAAGAGTTTACAAAATATTATTTGTGTATTATTTGTAGACAATATTTTTTAGGGACCAAAATTCCAAATTAGTGTAAACATAATGAGATTTAAAGGGTCCATTAACATTCCTAGTAGAAAAGAGCAATAATTTTGGTACTAGCCACCAACAAACACATGCCATGCCACTCTAGGTTTTTCTCTTGCATTATTTTCTTCAACTAACAAATTATTAGAAATAAAGCTCTCCTTCAAAAAAAAAAAAAAAAACAACCCAACTTTTCCAAACCTATATATACTCTTTTTACAAAATCCAACCTCCATAGAGAATCTAAACTTTCACCAAACCAAATCTATGAACAAAGCCTTATGCACCTCACTTATTTCAAATGTAATTAATTTCCCCTTTTCATATGGACAAGAGATACCTGAATCTGAACTCATACGGCAAAACTTGTACCGTAGATGTCTCATTTTTACTGATCTCGAGGCATCTAATCGCGTCACTTGTAAGGTGGTCGGGAAGTTGCATGCAAATCCAGTCCATAAGTGACTCCATGTCCTTTGCAAAATCCAGCAAATACCAGTGAAGTAACTTGGGGATGGCAAGCTTGCTCGGATTGGAGATGCCTATCGAAGCTTGCAAGAAGTCTTTCTTAGCTGTCTCCAGCTGTTGTTCCACATGAGATGGTGTGTACACTCTCACCTTTGGAAGAAAAAAAAAACAGAGCATGTTTAAAGCAAAATTAAATGTGGAGGTTTTTATGTTAGTAAACCTTTTGTTTTAATAGCAAAATATCAAGAGTCAATATATAATAACAATGTTTGGTTCATAGTTTAAACTTAAATCTGGAAATTTCAAACTATTTACATGTGAACACAAGGCATATTGTCAAGTTTTTGTACCCTTAAACATGACAACATTCATTTTGCTAAAAGAAAGGACCACACAACTAACATGTTTTGGGGCAAAATAAATTCATATAATGGTCCAATTGTGCATGACATTAAAGAGAACTATATAATACAAAACTAGGCTGTTTCCAACAAAATTAAGTAGTACCCAGAAATGGTAGATGGTACCAGTGACAAAATTAGGTATAAACAATGGCTAGTTCCATGATAACATGTCATTCAACAGGACAGAACAAGCCTAGCCTATGAAAGGTACATCATGCAAATATCCATGAAATAAAGATAAATTAAAAGGACATGAAATTTCACATGGATAAATAATTTAACTATAGTTGCTACGCCAAATTACTATGCACAATTACTTTGATATTGAATCTTTTAGCATATAATTTATTTTTACAAAATTACTTACTGCTGGAGAAGACCAGCTTCCACATGAAAGAGCAAACGTAACCAATGGTTCAGGCCATTCGAGCCCGAAAATGCCTCTTATTGTCGTGTCATCCTTCATTCCTTTCGGATATGCCTATTGATTTTCGTATAAAAGTATTAAACTGGTAAATTCAAAACAAGAGTTATTCCAAACTTCTAGCTGAAAGCAATAGCCAACACGATCGCGTATCTTACATTTTTTATATTGTAAGGTAACCGCAGAATAAAATGCTCGATAGCCATGGCATTCAGCAACTGGCCGCCTACATTTATTGTTGCCTGAAAAAAAAAACAGATCCAACTATTAGATTGCAATAATATCTCTAAAATAAATAAATAGGTTTATTGATAGATACAGATCATAAAGAAATATTATAAATCCAAGTATGGAAGGCAATCAAAAGTGCCACAAGGGGTGTTGTAAGTTTACTAGTTTTGAGGGGGTCAGAGGTGAAAAGTCCTGCAAAGGATGTTAAAGTAAATAACAAAAAAGAAAAGGGACAATTAGAGTTATACCTTTGGCATTAAAGCAACAAGCATCTGAGGAGTAGTAGGTATCCCTTGTTGAAGAAAACCCTAAAATTAATAAAATAAAATATTAAAAAAATGATAAGCATAGGCCATTAGGCCAAGGCAAGCATATATTCTTTCCATTAGCAAGGTACAACCGTGCACAATAGGCATGAAATTAGTCAAAGAGAGAGAAACAAGAGTCCTTTTAACATAAAAAAATAAATAAAACAGAGCAAAGGAAAGGAAAGGAAGAGAAGCAAGAAAATGGTAAGATGAGTTGGTAGGTATTATGTTGCATGTGCACATGGAGACAACATGATTTGTTATCCCACACAGACACTCTATAGTGCAAAAGCATGAACAGAATATCATTATTTTATTAAATAAAGAGTATCTTTGAGTCATGTCTTGACAACTAACCAATGCCAGTAAGTACCTTACTAAAAAGAAACATAAACATGACTATGGTATAATTATGTAAACAGTTTCAAATTTCTGGTATATCTATTTTAGTCCCTGAAGTGAGAATTTATTAGCATGAGCCCATAATTCAATTAGATTGACAAGGCATATTGAGGAATAGAATTATTGAAGAAAGAGAAAAACTTAAATTTTAATGGCCCAAAGTAGACGCAAAGAAATTTCAAGAATTTAAAAAAAGATAGATGTGACATTGATGATATCTTACATTCATCATACATGCATTGTATATGTTTATCCAAAATGCCAGCTTTTGTTGATGTGTGAGCTCTATCAGCTTCACTGTTGCAAGCTTTATGACTAAACCCCTGAAATAATCAAAATTGCAAATAAGCTACCAGACAAGGCAATATAAATAATTAGGTTAAATAAAATATGCTGAATGTCCCTGTACAGGTTAGTGTCCCCAAACAACCAAATCTTGACTAACAAGTAGCTACATTTATCTTATGTGACAGGACTCAAAACTTATTTTTTTAATTCTAAAAGTAGATCTCTGAACTCAATTTTTCATGGCCAATCAAGCTAACTGAATATACTTGATATTAATTTAATACAAAAGCACCAGTGGTCCAAAATTGAACACAGATTAAGAAGAGAAAAAGGGCAAAAGAAAAAAAGGGAGAAACAATGATAACATGCACTAAACATTACATGTAAAAGCAACGAGAACAGATAAGATGAAGAAAGCAAATGGAACCAGAACAAAATAAAAAGCTGATAAATTACACCATAAAAATCTCAATAATTTTATCAACTATAAACAGAGAAAAGAATAGCACCAAAAATATTAGCTATAATGGAGAAAAAAAAAATGACCCAACAAAAATAATTCAGGATTTTAAACTTACTTAAGCCTCTTTATTAGAAGAGAAGAATTCCCTACTAAATTGGGGTTAAATGAACTGCCATCCACTATTATGAAATTCTTATAGGATCCAATATCCCTCTTTCCGAAATCCAATATGCCATACGGGTCGCCCAAATCGGTACTATCTGAACTCACAGACGAGGAACCAGAAACCGAAGGAGAAGTGCTCTGTTCTTCATCAATTTTCTCAGACAAACTCATCTGGGAGAAAATGCTCATCAAACATTTTAAAATTTCTTCTGATAATTTGTTTGGGTCATTGGAATCATCCAATTTAGCCTCCTTTTCTGAATTTGGGGTTATTTGAACATCCTCACCACCTTTTCTTTTGATTACTGACTTCTCAACCTAAAAACAGAAACAGATGCATCAAAACAGATAACATCAAATTTTATGTCAATGTCATTGTCAATTTGGGAAAGAAATTTTGCTAAAAAAATGAGAATTCTACCTTGTTGTTTGGTTGCTTTTCAGGTTGGGCTTTTGAAATTGAAGGTTTTTTAACAGGAGATTGTCTTAAATTTCGAACTGAATTTGCGGTACTTTGGTTCTCTTTCCCCGAATTGGGGCTCGACTGCTTCCTCTGCACCTGCCTCCCGTTGCCAATTCGATTCAACGTTGGCACAATTGGCTCAGGGTTTGAAGGCAATTGAATGGGGTTCGTGGGTTTCATACCAATAGACAATTCCGAGTTTGTCACTTGAGAATTTGATTTCAAATCGGGAGAACTCTCTCTTGATTTCTTAGAATTAGAGCTGATAATTGCCTCTTGATAAAGCCCTTGTCTGAAATTCACAACCTGTTCTTCAAGCCTCATCACCTCTTCTTCCAAAACCGCCACCTCCGCCAACAGCTCCAATGTCTTCATTATATAAAAAAAAAAAAAAAAAAACAGATTATAAACTGAAAATTTAAGTCTTCTTGAACAAATAATTAAAAATAATGAAACTTTTGTGTAAGAATTACATGAGAAGGGAGGTAAGGAGGGAGGCGAGGCAGAGCACCAATTGGTCTTGTAAAAGCTCTCTCAAGAGCTCTATGCACATTCTCTTCATGTCTCAGTTTCTTCTTTAACTTGTCAACCTGTTAAATTATATATGCTTAGAAAACATGAATTCTAATTGAAATAGTGAAATTAAACAAATATAAAAAAAAAACAGAGAGAGAGAAAGAGATATTGTTGGTTACATCTTGTTGCAATGCAATCTTTTTTTCTCTTCTCGCCTGTAATCGGTTCGGAGGTTTTTTGCGGTTATTAAGTGGTTTTGCTGTAATCTTCTCGATTTTCTTTTCTTTCTCCATTTCCTTCAAACAAAGAAGAAGAAGAAAGAAAATTTGCTATTATAGAATGAAAAACCATGAAAATTTAGAAGAGGAAGTTCATATTTGTTTTTAAGGTCAAAATGCTAATAATAAGAAAATTAAGATACCAATCTCGAAATTGTCTCTGAAACAACTGAATTACCCACAAGAGAAATTAAAGAACCCATTTGAAAGTATCGCTTGAGAACTCAATGAACAAAGCACGCTCTCTGTTTGTTATTAATTTCAGCAAGGGACTTGAAAATTAAACGAAATGTACTTGCGCCAGCCTCAAAAGACCCACAAAGCACCAATTGGGGCACTCCAATTCACGACGAAAAGATGAATCTTTTATGCAAAATTGACCTCAAAACCAATCGAAAAACGAAAAAAAAATTGAAAGACCCATATCATAATGTCAAAATATCTAACAAAGAGACCTACTTTATTGTGCCTCGGTGCCTCTCTCATGCTCCGCACCTTACTCCCGCCTCTCGGATTCATTCTCTCTCTCTTACTCTCTTTGAGTAACACTGTTTTCGAGTCGGTAGCTCTTTTCCTATATTAAAATCTGTGCTTGTACTGAAAAAAGAGATGGAGTTTAAAAAGCTGGCATAGCTTAACAACCCAACACCGCTAAGCCCAAAACGCGCACAAAGATAAAGTTTAAATCTTGAGTAATAAATTAATATAAAAGGTTAAAATAAAAAAATAAAACCTGAAGTAGAATCACAGAGAAGCACAAGTCTCTGTCGCCTAGGGACAAAACGGGAAGAAAACTGAATTTAATGCGACGAAGGGAGAGACAAAAATGCTTCGAGTCAAAAGCACGAAACCAGAATCAAGGAAGGTATTTTTGAATTTTTTTTTTTTTTACCACCTCAATGAAAAAGTTAAAACAAAAGAAAGATAGGTAGAGAATTTAAGTTCTCTGGGGATGATGTGGTGAGATAATTTAATATTGAAGCGCGCTTGTCGTTCTCCCTCGCGCTCTCAGCAACAGAGCCAAGCTTTCATTGCTTCGCAACAAAATTAAAAACAGAGTGCATCGGTGCAATCATGAGGGGTGTAATAAATATAGAGGCGCTTTGGAAGTGAGAGAAGTGTGTGAGTTTGTGCGGTGAAAGAATGAGAGATCGTACGGGGACGGCGCACCGCACCGCGAGTTGATAAAGAAAGATGATCTTTTGATCTTCTGTTGCATGTACGGATGTGGGTCGCTGATAACGAATCAGCAAAGAGTTGATGAATGTTGCAATACGGTAGATAGCTTTTGTAGCAGGCATAGAGGATCTGGTGTCTGGGTGTAAATGTGTAACCGTATCCCCTGCAATGGTCAATGAATGTATTATCCACCGTACGATGGTTGGTGTAGTGTTCACCTGTAATTGTGAAAAAATAAAAATAAAAATTACCACACCAGTAATTTGACTAATTATAAAATATTTTTTTAATTTAGTATTTTTCTTAAATTAATTTTAGAATATCTTTCTAATTTTCGTTTGAGTGAGGCTACGTGGATTGGTTAGTATTAAGGATCAATATTTTTATTTTCAAAATTCTAACGGTTGATCCGAACCGTTCAATATGGTCTCCATATGAACATTTACTTGTAAACTGAATTTTACATTTTTTAGAACTTTTTTATTATTTTTTTAGATGGGTAGAATCTCTTGAGAATTTCTGCCCATCTAAAAAATAGTAAAAAAAGGTTTAAAAAATGTAAAATTCAGTTTACAAATACATGTTCATATAGAGACTATATTGAACTGTTTGGATCGACTGTTAAAACATTTAAATCAAAAATTTGAATTAATAGCGCGGATCAATATGCACTATGCATAATATCGTAGCCAACTATTTTAATTTTGGTGACGTGGTACAAAGAATTAATTTATAAAAATATTAAAGAGAGCATTTTTTTTCAATTTTTAATGCTTCCCGTTGTTATAATATTTTATAAAATTAAGGAGGTCATGAAATATTTTAAAATTATTGGAGCTTTAATATACGATAAATTATGTAAATAATAGTTTAACCAGGTTGTAATCTAATATGCAATTTCATACAATTATTTAAAAATTATAAGAATTTAAATAAGAGAAGCGATCACTTGATAATGGTTATTTTGACAATTTTCACAATAATTTTTATTAAAAAAATAAAATAAGATATGTTTTTAACATTTTTATAGCCTAGCAATCAAATTTTTGTAATTTAAGCATTGTTTAATGATACATCAAGAACGGTTAATTGTATAATATTAGAATTTTAAATCACTTAATACATCACACAATCCTATTATATTTTGCGAATATATATGGGAATAATATTATTTATGACTATAATATTAAATTTATGAATCTAAGATTTCAATTCATGCTCCAACACAAGCGAGATATCCAGCAAAAATAAGAAGAACTGATCCGATATCAATGACTCATATGAAAATAAATAAAGTGTCAAAGAAAAAAAAAGGAGAAGACCTATTAAAAGAAAAAAAAATTATTCTTTTTTTCAGACAGATAAGTCTTATTTATTAATTTTAAGAATTTAAAGATACTCCAAATCTTATTATTTATCATTATGTGAATTAACCTTCTCTAGTCCAATATGCATGTCTACTAAAATTCTAATTACATCGAATAAAAAAAAAATGTAATTACCGTTACTTTGTGAACTACCATCATACACAAGAAACAAATACAATCATGATTGTAGCATTAATTACAACAATAAGTATCTGCATGCTTTAAAAGTTGTTTTGTACCGTTGAAAAGTACTAGGAAATAATAATATGATATTGTTTTATTTTATATATGATCATTGCAAAAAAAATTCCACACGGAGGACGGATGTCATATTATCAAAAACTAACATGTTATTCTGATCAAGTCGGCACCGTCATCAGAAGCATGTTTTACATAGAAAATCATTAACATTGCAGAGATGGAATTAGAGAGAAATTGCAGAGAATAGTGTGGTACTAGACCGAGGCTCAGTACAGTATCTTTTATTTTTCATCCCTTTTACGGTTTTACCCCTTATCCTCTGTTAACTGTTGGATGATTTTACTTTAGAGCATATGCATCCCTGAAATTATTAGAGTTTCTAATCTGATGTGGCAGTTGTTAAATCAGTTTCAGGGATGTAGATGAATTTCTTTTTTAATAACTTTGCTGAATAATTTCTTATTAAGAAATTGTTTATAAACTCTAACGTGGCAAAACGATTGATCTGTATACGCTAAAATTAGTTTAATTTACTGATAATGTGGCTTATTAGAAACTCTAAAATTAGTTTCAGAGATGTGAATATTTAGACACTCCAGAGTCTGTAACTTTTTAAAAGCAGTTAACAATTATTTAGAAACTCTAAGAGTTTTAGAGATGTAGATGCTGATATCTGCAATCCTTCTTTCTTTTTCTTTTTTAAGCCGTTTGTTTACAAATTGTTTTTAACTAGGCAGCAAGTTTGATACTGTCATGTTGTTTATTTTTCTAAAAAATTAACGAATATTTTTTTAATATCAAGAATTCTTATAAAACAAAAACATAAAATAATAAATACTCAAATTTTGTAAGGAATAAAAAAAATACTAGATGATTATCATGAAGCTAACCAAATATGCTTAAATATTAATATCATTAATATTGGGCTACTTTTAATCTTAGCAATTATAAATTATTTTGGTGAAATAATGAAGTCAGTGATAGGATGTTCATAATTAAAAATATAAGCATTCAAATATCTTCATTTTAAATAAGTTTTTTCTATATGATAAGTAGCAGAGTTATTATCGCAAAAATGTATTAAAAAACAGTTCTTTTTTTTTTGTCAGTTCAAGCATATGACCTTTTGTGTGGTTAGTATCATAGTGACTAGATTCACGAATTATTCGCTAATAGTTCGGATTTGAACCATTTCTAAAACAATCCACGTATTATTTGGTTTTCCAAATTATTCACGAATAATTCGCAAATTTTACGATTTTTTTTCGAATTATTCGCGAATTATTCCTGACTTTTTAACTCAATGTATAACTCAGAATTATTCTCGAATTATACTTGAATTATTCTCGAATCGCGAACTTTTCACCCTGCTGAACCTTTCCCGAATCATTCATTTGTCAATGTGATTAGCATAGAAATAACTAATTACAACCTTTTATACAAAAACTATAAATATCATATCCACATAAGATGTCAGCATATTTTTCGCCTACAAAGGAACACATGTCAACGCAGAAGTGAACAAGCCAACAATGGGTGGCATGTAGCGACCTCACACATGTAGCAACAGAAAATCTGATATGTTCAGTTAATTAGAAGAATTAATTGGAGTGATTTTCACCTGTAAATAGAAATTGCCAAAATTTTCTCACTAGATTATTGTTGGAAATAGTACATAGGCAGTCACATTTTGCTTAAAAATAAAGTTGCTTAAATTAAAAAAAAGACATACATCTATTTTTTTTTTTATAGTTTACATAGATTTTGAATTAATTTTGGTACAATGTGGATTATTTGATCATCACTCAAGTTTTGATTAAATTAAATTAATAATTTGTCAAATCCTTGGATGGATGACAAATCAATTCTTATATTGGATAAGAATTAATTCGAATAATTTCTCATAAATAAAATTAATTTGCAATTTATGAAGAAATTTTAAGGATATATTAATAATACATCTACCATCTTTTGATATTTTTTTTTTCTTTTCTTCATTTTTTTTGGCACTACTTGTACAAAAGGTAATTTCCTTACTGTATCCAAAAGTATATAAGCATGATTTATTAACTAAATATTAAGGTGCCTACGGGCTTTTCTCAAAAAAAAAAAAAAAAAACTAAATATTAAGAGATATATATGCCATGCAGTGTTTTAAAATTCGATTATATTCGGTGAATATACGGCCGTATATTCCTATTCAGTGTCCGGCCGAATAGAAAATAGTTATTCGGACCGAATATTGAATCCATGCTTAAAAAAATTAAAAAATACATTCAAAACCCATTAAAAGAGTTCCGGACCCGAATCCATAACCCATTAAATGAGTTCCAGACCCGCCAGGTAGGTGTCTCTTCAAGCGTCCCACTCTCTCTACATACTGCCTTATTGTATTTAAGTACTGTGGAATTTAATATTTAATAAAAAATCTTCATATATAAATCCGCATATTCGGCCAGTATATGCATACCGTATGAGAACCGAATATTAAAACACTGATGCCATGTGATCTAAAATAAACGGCTAGGATATCTAAAGCTCCAACAAATTTCCTTCAATTGGAAAGCAACTCAAGCTCTGATACTGTGAATAGCATCTAGGTAAGCTTTATATAGTGTCTGCAAAAAGGAAAACAACAAAAAAACTGTGCACAGTTACCTATTTAAATATTTTGGGTAGCTGTACCTAGCCTTTACTGATCACTGATAACATGTAATATTTAGAACAATTTTTATGAATTCACTTGAGACTAAATTGATTAGAATCTGAATTTCAATGTAATCAGCTGTGCACAGTTACAAGGAAGCTGGTGCATTTCACTTGAGACTAAATTGATTCAGATTCTAATCAGACCATCTGAATCTAAACACAATTTGGAAAGGCACATTTACAGGAATTCGGATCACCCAAGGTACCTGACTCAAGCAAATTGGAAACGGACGGCTCATGATTGTTCTTTTAACTTGGCACGAATCTCAAAGCACAAATAATACTGCTCCTGCGTCATTCTCGAATATGCACCGTTTTGAGTTAATCTGGAACGTCCATTTCAATTTGCTTGAGTCAGGTACCTGGGAGGATTCGAATTCCATTCACAGTATGTCAAAAATGAAAGAAGTTTTCCTAAAAAAACAAAAGGTTTCAGATATACGGTCCTAAAAATATATCAAAATAACAATCTTTATTAAATAATACAAAATTATATAATGTTGTAAAATATAAGATAAATTAGTAACAGTTGAAATTTTAATAAACATAGAATATTTTTGTTCTGTATATAAACAAAATGGGGTAAAGATTTTATCAGAGCAGTTTTGACTTCATACAGTGCACGGATTATATACAATGCTATTTTGATTTTATAGTAAGTGTTGTATGAAGACAAAACTACTCTGTTAAAATTCTTTACCCACAAAATTCTTTTGTATCTTACTATTTGGTAAATAGTAAAAATAATAGGAACTAATAATAGTAAAAAAAATATCACAAAAGAATGATCCAATCAATTACCTCTGTAGTCTTTTTATAAACTACTATTAACCAAAATGTTACTTTATTAGGTATGTACTGATATGAAATTAAATAATATGAAAGATGGCAGCTGTAGAAATCCCAAACAGAGAAAAGGATTAATTGCATGTGAAATAAAGGAAGCATTGTCTCTCTTTCTTTGTTTGTTAATATCATCTGCAATATCAGATAATTGCATTGTCTGTTATAATGAAAAAATTCACTTTGATCCGAAATTATTTCCAAAATGATACAACATAATTGGCCCCCCACCAAAAATTAAACATATATAGCCAATGTTAAATTTAAGATTCAAATTTTCATTTGCAAAATTGTGCCACTTTATATTCAAAATTAAGAAAAGGTCAACTTTTTGAAGACAAATTGAGCGTAAAAATATAAATAACATATATAGAACTCTTTCTTTATAATAAATTAAGCTTAGAGTTGAAATTTGTGAGGACCAAAAACAACGCTATTTTAGATGTAGTTTTAATGTTAATTGTAATAAAATAAGTTATTGTCAAAAAGATGAGGATTCAAACTACTCTATTTTTTGTGTCTATGTTGTGTCTTCATTTTTAAAAACATTGATAAATCAAATTTAAATCATAAATATTAAAATAATACCATTAGATGCTATGTTATTTTCTTTATATGCTCATAAATAAATATCATATGTCGATTTTTTTTTTATGTTAATCAATCATTTGAAAAATCAATGTGTAGAAATTATCCACATTAGTACTGTTTTACAAGCTCTTGATGACAACCAAAACAAAGTTAAAATGATGTAGATCATATCCAACGGTTTTATTTAAACTTTTAAGTTTTAAATTTTGAGTTATTACAGTTCTTAAAAATAAAGGCATGATGGAGGCACAAAAAATGAAGGCATTTGAATCCTCCTCTGCCAAAAATACCATATTACATATGTTTAAACATGTATGCTGGCCCCATATATGTGTAATTAATGGTATTTAAGTTTATTATTATCACATTACATAGCTTTGGAACTGTGCTTTCTCTGTCAAAGAAAGCACAGTTATACCAGTTAAATATGTGTGCTGGCCTCATGTATGTTAAATCAGGTATTAATTTAAAAGTATATATGTAGACTTCCTCTCATTTTTTTTTTCTCTTTTATTCTACAAAATAAATAAGTTGTCCATCTCTTTCTCTACCTACAATTGAATCATGACCTGAGTTATCTATTAAATCAACTATTTCAAAAATATAATATATAACAGATTGGTTTGACTTTATATTTTTTTTATTGTAATTATTGTTGTTGATTGATATTTATAAAGAAGCAAAAGAATTAGACAGTTTTTTATTAAGAAAATATAATAAGCAAGTGTGCTCTGTTTTCTCTCTGTTTTTTTTTATTGAGAATTTGCTACTCTGTTTTTTGGCGTATAGCTTTTGTGCAAATCCCACTACGTGATTTGATTTGCGTGTCAAATCGGTCATGCACATAAGCACGCTGGTCGATTACTTTCCTCGCTTAATCATGAATAAAATTTCTTTAAATCTAAAGTGCAAAAGAGGAAAGTATTCTTTAGAACTCTCACCATTTTTTCCTTCTTCTCTTTTATAATGTAGTCATTTAATATCGCTTGATCTGAACATTCGATCTGGACCATCCAAAAACAGCCTATCTAAAAAAATAGTAAAAAATTCGAAAAAAATGTAAAATTTGATTTGCAAGTACATATTCATTTTATAATCATGTTGAACGGTTCGGATCGACCGTTAGGATTTTGAAAAGTCAAATTTTGAGTCATAGCACGGACCCAATCCGTACTATGCATAGCACCGTAGCCTCACTCAAATTTCTTTCTAAAACATTTGTATCACTTTTTATAATTAGTTGAAAATCTTTGATCTCCAAAACATTTGATTTTCAATGCAAACATTTTCTTTCCACCACCTAACAATCAAACAAATTATTAATGCAAACACTATTTTCTTGAATAAAAAAATATCATATTTTTCAGTTTAATTTTAGTCAAAAAAGACAAAGCCTCATCCAAAGCCAAGCTTAAACATCCAATTTGCATTGAGATTTGTGCAAACATATTTAAATCTTAATAAATTTAAATGACTCATTGAATCTAAATGTCTGTGCGAATTTTGATGCAGATCGGACGGTTTAAGTCTAGCTTTGGATGAGACTTTGTCCAAAGCCGTTTGGACAAAAACCCCATCATGCTTTCACTTTTTAATTTTCTAATAACAAACACTAAATTTATATGTTAAAATAAAACTGTTTGATGTGATTTATATAATTTTCTCTACATGTATATATAAAAAAAAATTACTTTTCGATTTAGATTTTAATGAATACAAAATAAAAATATCGTGATCTTTTACATGCATAGAAAAAAAAATATAAATCATATTTAACAGTTTTATTTTAATATTTATATTTTAAATTTGAGTTATTGTAATTTTAAAAATAAATAAACATGATAAAATATAAAAAAAAAAATTTAGTTCTCCTTTCTTTTTTCTCTCTTAAACTTTCCGTTATGACAGTTGCATTCACCTTACCTCGTGGGCACAATGAATACACGCGTCTATTTGCACGGTTGGATAACCATGGTCCAACTATAAAAACATTAAAATATAGAGCGTGCACCAAGCTATAGATGGTTTTGTAAAAAAAAAAAAAAATTATTGCACTTTTTTAAATATTTTTATATTTTTCAGATAAAATAAATTATGATGATAATATTAAACAGAAAATATTACAACAATAACAATAATAGTACAACATAAAAAATAAATAGAAAATATTAAAAAAAATTGAATAAGTACTTTAAAGATTAAAGGCACACAAATTGGCGCATCTCGAAATAAATTGAGTCGGTGTGAGTGACACAAGTATCCAGAAAAATAGTCAACAAAATAATATTACAGTACAATGACAAAATAAAATTACACTACATAATCACAAAGCAGATCATATACAAGAAGAAAATAGTTTGTGTAAAAAAAAGAAAAAAAATT
Organism: Carex littledalei; assembly: GCA_011114355.1. Lineage (NCBI taxonomy): Eukaryota > Viridiplantae > Streptophyta > Magnoliopsida > Poales > Cyperaceae > Carex > Carex littledalei. The sequence continues at coordinate 15,584,249 of CM022082.1, forward strand.
GGAAACTGACCAGGCTTTTGGGGAGAGAAAACCGGCCAATTTGGACATTTTTTGAAAAAGTCGGGAATCATGGGTAAATTAATTAATTTGTAATTAACTTTGGATATTAATAAAAATGTCGGTGAATACACGCGTCTAGTAGCACGGTTGGATAACCATGGTCCAAATCCTATTAAAAACATTAAAATATAGAGCGTGCATCAAGCTATAGATGGTTTTGTTAAAAAAAAAAGCAAAAAGTTATTGCACTTTTCAAGCACTTAAAAAGTTTCAAAAAGGTACCAAAGGGTTTGTAATAATAAAAAAAAATGTTTCGGAAAGGAGCCAATCATATTTATGTGGTTTTCAAATTTATATCCGTAATAGTTTGGGCCGAAATTTTTATTAATACCATTTAAAAAAAAATTAAAACACTACTGAAATTGAAGAATTCGAAAAATATCAGGGCCTCCAATTCAATCTGCGACTCCATTCTTAGACGCCCTCTAAGTCAATCTGCAGCCCCTCAAAAACCTAAATATCAGTATATTACAGTATATTTTTGAATTTTTTTGGGGCCTCCAAATCAATCTGCGGCTACCAAGAATGAAGCCTCAGATTGACTTGGAGGCCCTGATATTTTTCGAAATCTCTGTAATTTGTATTTTTTTTACAGTGGTATTAATAAAAATTTCGGCAGTTTGGGCTCAGGCTCAGCCGTGTGTTTATTTTTTCTCAATACTTATTAAAAATATAAATTTTGTCGATTTAAATAAATATATGTATTATAAACATATATACATTTAGAAGTGCCTCTTCATTTCCAAATGTCTGCTAATTAGTTTAGGATGTATTTGAAATTAGTAATGGATTTTAGAATTTTAATTGCTCTGCTCCTGCTACTTTGATCTGTCTACATAGAAAATATTCTTTTATCACTAAATTATACACTAATTCTATAGTCTTCTACTAATAATGAGTCCGGCTACTATAACACTAGTGTCATTTCAAACTAAATAACACCACATCTTAAACCATTGGATCTACTTTAATATTCGTGCAAGACACTAGTGTCATTCCAGTCCTATCTTGTGCATGAATATTAAAGTAGATACAATGGTTTAAGATGTGGTGTTATTTAGTTTGAAATGACACTAGTGTTATAGTAGCCGGACTCACTAATAATTTTGAAAAAAAAACAGCTTCTCTACTAATATTGTAAACAATTTTTTAATTTATTGATTCATATAAAAATGAAATTGAAAAGTGATCAATTTTTAATGTGCGTATAGAGAAAATAATATAGATCACATCTAACAGCTTTATTTTGATATATAAATTTAAAAATTTGTTATTAAGAAATTTAAAAGTGAATACATGATGGAAACACAAAAAATAGAGACATTTCAACCTCATCAATATATATTGTATTTTTTTTTCATGCAACTCACCTTTCTTCTATAATATTATTTTACATTATAAGTACAAAAATCATTCCACATATTTCATACCATAAAAAAAAAAATCAAAATTAGCTATTTTTTTATAGGAGAAATTGACCCTCTAACTATATATATCTTGTTTGTTTCCAATAATTTAACTATTTTTTATAGGAGAAATTGACAGTCTAACTTCCCCGGTATTCTCCAAGTAATAACAAATGTTTTATTTATTTGTTTCTAATAGAAGAGGGTACGGAGTCAAATTACTAAATATTTTAATATTCACGAGAGATTTTTCAGCTGTATTTTGATCTTACGACTATTTACAAGGATGAATAGAGATTTTATTATCATATTAAATAAGAGGGTATTGGTGTCAATTGACCCACATTTATTTTTAATTTTTTTATACATAATATTCTATATAGTTTAGAGTAAAATGCTACCAATACTATAAAATTAACTCTCATTTGCAACATAAAATTTTTATATAATTGATCCCATTTAAATTTGCCTCTAATATCCTGAAAGTCTGGCTCGGCCCTGTATATAGCACACAAACTATAAAATCAAAATTGTGTTGCATATGATTCGTATATTACATAAAGCTAAAACTGCTGTGTAAAATCTTTATCTTATAAGGAAAGCATTTGTTTATTTTATATCAAAGACTGATTCTTAATAACAAATATTTGTTGTCATATATAGGAAAATGAAAATATTGCTACAGGTGTCTAAAAAATTATTTTAACGGTCCGACTAGTCAACCAAATAATTAAATTTGGTGGCTAAATCATCACATATATGAGGAGGGTTCAAATGTCTTCAATTTTTGTGCTTCCATCATGCCTCTATTTTTAAAAACTTAAAAGTTAAAATAAAATCGTTAAATATGATCTACATCATTTTATCTATGTGCTCATAAAAAATTATCACATTTCGATTTTGTTTTTATGTGAATCAATAAGTTCAAAAATCAACGTCTAGAAGTTATCCCCATTAGTACGTTTTTTACAAGCTCTTGATGACAATCAAAACAAAATTAAAATGTCATAATTTTTTACATGTGCATAGATAAAATGATGTAGATCATATCCAACGGTTTTATTTTGACTTTGAAGTTTTAAATTTTGAGTTATTGAAGTTTTTAAAAATAGAGGCACAAAAAATGGAGGCATTTGAACCCTCCTCCACATATATTATATGCGAGGGTAATTTGCAGTTATAAATGACGAATATGCCCTCAAGACCAATTTTCCAATTAATCAGCCATCTAATTTACATAATCATCTAAAAGAATTATATTAATACACAATAATTTTTTTTTTAAACCTTCACAGAGGCTGCGAAGTCGTGAAGAGAAATCGAACTCTCAACTTTTTCTTAGCCAACTGTGCTACCTCCCCTTTCTTCATTATCAATTAGTCCACCTTTTTTTTAAATTAAATCTGCCATGTAAGCATCAAAATTTTAGTTTGAACTAAAAAAATTATTACTTTTTATGAACTTTATTTTATTTTCTTACAAATTATATTATTTGTACACATATTCTATTCTTGATTAGATTGGATACATAACTTATCTTTATTATTAATTAATATTTGTATAAAAAGATAGTAAATTTGAGAATGTAATGTTGTTTGTAAAAAAAAATGACTACTTTATTGTATAGTAAGAAATTGTTTCAAGAGCATACCATATTTTACCGCAACAATTTACACAATTTTCTGTGATGTAAATTATTTACTATATATGTTAGCTAGCATGCTCTCTCAGGATTTACAGATTGATAATATAAAAAGTGTATAGTTTGTCAAAATTATGCTATTAAACTTTCATAGCAAAGTTAGGGTGTGATATGCTGACCAACAAAAGTCTATCAGATTGGTTTCAAATAACGAATCCAAACTGTTAAAATCCATCTACTTCATGAGTGATGCATATACATGCGGAATTTTGAATGTTTTGAATTCATTTAGTACGAGATCAAGTAGTAAAAAAAATGATGAAAAATAAATACATATAACAACTTATAAAAGGTTCATTTTTTTAGCGCTTAATTTTGTACTAAATGAATTCGAAACTTCCACAAATTTTCATATGCATGCATCACTAATGAAGTAGATGAATTTCAACAGTTTGAATTGGTCGTTTGAAGCCAATCCGATAAACTTTTGAAGTTGTGCTTACCAACACCTCTTAGTGAGTACATCACACCCTAGCTTTGCCCAACTTTCTAAGTTTAAGTATATCGTAAAAAAAGAAATATATTAACAACAACAATAATTGATAAATGAAGTATGAAAATAAAAAATAATAAAATTCTAGAAATGTTCAATTGGTAATTTTGGTATCATTAAATTATTTATTCACTGATCAAATGCCAATAAAATTGACTGTTAAATTTTGCCATACATTATGTACTTTTAATTTTATTTTAGTTATTTAACAATGGTCACTGTTATGAAATAAGTTTATTATCGATACAAAATCACAAATTGAACATAATTTTGTTAAAATAAAAATAAAAGATTGCGACCCATTGAAAGCGAATGCCTAGCAATCTTGACAACTATAGCAGATATATTATTATTAGATTTAGAATAAGCAAATGATGAAACTTAATATAAACTTCGTTGTTCAATATAAGACTGGAAATATATAACACTTCATATTTAATGCTATTTGATACGATATGAAATGATAATTAAATCACATTAAAATTAAAATTGAGGCATAATTCATTTTTCTAAGGACTAATATTATGTTTATAATTTGTTCATTTGATTCAAAAAAAGGTTTTTAAACCGTCAATAATAAATCTTGACTTAGGGCAATTTGTATTTTTAGTAAAATTGGATCAAGTCATCTACCTATTTAATATTTTATTACCATATCAGGCTTGATTCTTGAGTTAGGGCAATTTGTTTTAATTTTCTGAATTATTTTCTGACTCAGTTTTCTTCACGGTGGATTAATTTTTCAGGTTAATTTAATATGATAAACAATATTTTAAAAATTGAGAAAAAAATATTGACATAGAAAAATAAACATTTGTCCTGTGGCATAGTTTTGGACTTACAAATTAATTGTGTCAAATAACATGTAATTTTAAATGTTATTTCTCTTAATATTGTTTTTAAATGATTAGAAGCCTATTTATATAGAGGCTATTGTAGTATGTATACCATATGAATAATATGAATAAAATTATATTATCATATTCCTTCTTTATACATTACTTCTAGCTTATATACTATCTTTTGTATTCTTCTCAATTTATAAAAAAAAAAATATGAATTATTGTAAATTTCAAATCATTTGTTGCTTCAATCAAATTTTCTAAAATTTTCATAAGCATGACGTCATATATTATAAATTTTAATTCGAAATGTCAAAATTTAGAAATATTCAATAATTCTGAAAATTGACAAAATATTGACAAAGAAAAATAAACATTTGTCTTGTGGCATAGTTTTCGACTTACAAATTAATTATGTATCAAATAACATGTAATTTTAAATGTTATTTCTCTTAATATATATTGTTTTTAAATGATATTTCTCTTCATATTGTTTTGAAAATCGTTAAACTAATGATTGAATTTCTTAAATTTTCGTCAGTTAAATTTCCCATGTTAAAAAAGGAATTCAGTAGCATTGAGTTTGAAGTTTCTTTTTTATGTATGATGAGAAGCCTATTTAATTATATAGAGGCTATTATTGTAGTATTGTATACGATATGAATAAAATTATATTATCATATTCCTTCTTTATACATTACTTCTAGCTTATATACTCTCTTTTGTATTCTTCTCAATTTATAAAAAAAAAATATGAATTATTGTAAATTTCAAATCATTTGTTGCTTCAATCAAATTTTCTAAAATTTTCATAAGCATGACGTACATATATTATAAATTTTAATTCGAAATGTCAAAATTTAGAAATATTCAATAATTCTGAAAATTGACAAATGTATTCATTATTATATTATAATTGACCAAATCTTCTTGATAGTGGTATATACAGCCAAATTAATACTAGTCAATCCGACATTCCAAATTATTTAAAATGGTATTCAAATCTAACATAACCACTAATTAAAAAAAAAAACTAATAATATTATTTGTCGTTTTCACCGGAATCGAAAGAATTATATTTAAATCTTCAAATTTTAATTTTTAAATCAAGAAAAAGTCATAACTACATTAATGACACATGTTAATATATGCACCTAATCAATCAAGTTATTTGTCTGGTTATATTGGGTTCAATTAATGAGATTCACTTTAAGCATCTAGCTAATTTTATATATTATGATATATGTATGCTACATCATTAGCGAGAATCTTTTTTCTTAGACCTTTGTTACTTTTGTATGTAATTGGAAGAAACAAAGGTGATAAACCGTACAAATTAGGTGATACCATTTTGTTTCCTAGTTCCAAAGTAAGCACATGTCATTTGGTGACTTTTCTGAATTTGGAATCAAAGGTGGCTAGGGGTGCTAAATATGATATAATGAAGAATTAATTGTTTTAATTTACAAATATATTAATATAATATATATGCTAAAAAGAGAATGGTTGGGATTGGTTTTCCAAAAAAAAAAAAAAAAATTGGTGCAGAGTGTTCCATCCTATTTCGAGTAGAAAATGAGAAAAAATAGCTGCATCGGAAAAAATTCAGTGCAGTTTTTATGCAGGCTCTTTGCATCGAATTTATTTTCGGTTCTCTCTCTTTTCCGAAAACTCACCCGACCATTCTCTTCCGAGCATATTTTATTATTTCATTTCCAAATAAAAAGTGAAAACATCTTATAATGAATGATAGAAGAGGAGGAAATACATAATTTCAAACTTTTGAGGCGTGTACATGATAACAAGGTGTACAATTATCTAAGTTATGAGTAATGACAGAAAAGCAAGAATGAAGGGACCGTGGCATGTGATGGAACTGACTAAATAGTTTAATAAATATGTCATCAACATCTAGACAATATATAATCTATGATAAATGGATTATACAAATGTACAATGTGGTGGTTACATCAACCTATGCATACAAAAAAAGGGGATCACTATTGGCTGCTGCTCTCTCTCAAGACAAACAAGGATGCAAAATTAATAGAATAGGACAACTTTTGTTTTGTATACAATTTCCTATTCATTTTTTTTGTTTGGGTGTTTACTGTTTACAATAACAAATAGAGAGGCTTTTTTTTTGGAAGAGTTTCATGTATAATCTAAAAAACTTTGAAATTATGTATGTCTAAAGTTGTTATGTATGCCTCACAAGTAAATAAATAAATTATTTGTTATCGTAAATCGATCAATTAAAAGACGAAATATTATGATATATGTATGCTACATCATTAGCGATAATCTTTTTTCTTAAGAGCTTTGTTACTTTGTATGTAATTGGAAGAAACAAAGGTGATAAACCGTACAAATTAGGTTATACCATTTTGTTTTCTAGTTCCAAAGTAAGCACATGTCATTTGGTGACTTTTCTGAATTTGGAATCAAATGTGGCTAGGGGTAGGGGTGATTAAATTGCTCATAACTCGTAACTCGCTCATAACTCGCTCGTTAAATGCTCATTAATAACTCGCTCATTATCAACTCGCTATAACTCGCTCATTAACTTAATGAGCCGAGCATGAGCATACCTCAACTCGCTCATAACTCGATCATTAAGAACTGAGTTACATAAATCCTGCCACATCTAATCCACTTCTCTAATAGCTATTAGTATATCCAGAAAAATAATATTAAGAATTTGCAAATTTTTCTAAAACAAGCAGAATTACAATTCTCATTCAATGCACTATTCCTTAATTTTCTTTGGTTTCGGGCCATACTCATCAATACACTAGTCTCAAAATATAACCCAAATTTTGATCACAAAAAATTTGATCATTAATACACCGTTCTGGATTTGTACAGTTCTGAATTTGTATATTTCTAAATTCTATATTTTATTATTGTTTTGATAATGAAAATTTGTTGGTATATGACAAAGAGATAGCTTTGAGTATGTGACATGTAGGGCCGTGAGAACGACAAAAAGATAGTTGTTTGATTTTGTTAGATTTGCTTATGGATAATTTTTTGTTAAATTATGTATTGTTTAATTATGTTGGATTATGAGAATTTGTTAAATTCTATAAATGAAAATTAGTTTTTGAATGATGTATTTTAAACAACTCGGTAACTCGGCAACTCGCTCATTATCAACATGCTCATTAACAATTCGCTCATTAACAACTCGCTCTAACTCGCTCATTAAGCTAATGAGCCGAGCATGAGCATACCCCAACTCGCTCATTAATCACCCCTAGCTAGGGATGCTAAATATGATATAATGAAGAATTGTTTTAATTTACAAATATATTAATATAATATATATACTAAAAAGAGAATGGTTGGGATTGGTTTTCCAAAAAAAAAAAAAAAAATGGTGCAGAGTGTTCCATCCTATTTTGAGTAGAAAATGAGGAAAAATAGCTGCATCGGAAAAAATTCGGTGCAGGCTCTTTGCACCGAATTTTTTTTTATGCAGGCTCTTTGCATTGAATTTATTTTCGGTTCTCTCTCTTTTCCGAAAACTCACCCCGACCATTCTCTTCCCAGCATATTTTATTATTTCATTTCTAAATAAAAACATCTTATGATTCATAATGAATGATAGAAGAGAAGAGGAAATACATAATTTCAAACTTTTGAGGCGTGTACATGATAACAACATTCCATCTTTCATAGACAAGGTGTACAATTATTTCTTCTACGGATATGCGGAATGAGTTATGAGCAGTGTTCTAAATAGAGCGCTATAGCGTTTTTGGACCCTAAACGCTAAGCTATGGCATGAAAATACGCTAATTGCGCTACGACCGCTATAGCGCATAGCGTGTAGGCGCGCTATGCATATTGGACATTTTTAGACAATTTATATGGGCTTAAATAAAGATCCATAAAATTTATTTTGTATAAAAAAAAAAAATAGAATGAATCATGATGCTTAAGATATTTTTTATAGAAAAAGATCGATAGTTTATGATATTATTATGGATATTTTGAACCATAGACTTTTGTACTAGTTCAATATGAATATTATAATTTCTTAATTAATTTGGTGTTATTTATTGTTCTATGAAACTTTAGATAATGTTAATATATAGTACAAATATATAATATAATTTTTGTAAAAAAAAAAAAACGCTATTTGGAATAGCTTCCGCTATAGCTTTTTTTGTAGCCTTCCTGCTATGACGCTATAAACATTATTTAAAACATTGGTTATGAGTAATGAGAGAAAAGCAAGAATGAAGGGACCGTGGCATGTGATGGAACTGTGTTGTAACTGACTAAATAGTTTAATATTTATGTCGTCAACTGGTCAACATCTAGACAATATATAATCTATGATAAATGGATTATACAAATGTACAATGTGGTGGTTACATCAACCTATGCATACAAACAAGGATGCAAAATTAATAGAATAGGACAACTTTTGTTTTGTATACAATTTCCTATTCATTTTTTTTGTTTGGGTGTTTACTGTTTAGAATAACAAATGGAGAGGCTTTTTTTTTTTTGGAAGAGTTTCATGTATAATCTTAAAAAACTTTGAAATTGAAATTATGTTTGTCTAAAGTTAGTTATGTATGCCTCACAAGTAAATAAATAAATTATTTGTTATTGTAAATCGATCAATTAAAAGACCAAATATTTTTGTTATACAGACTACATATGGTTATTTTTTAATAAATGGTACAATGGAAACTTTATAAATTTAAAATGATTTATAATAGAAAAGATAACAACTTAGATAAATTTGTGAGTTTTTGAAATTTAGAAGGGGAATATGATAGTATGAATATTGGAAAGGAAAATAAATATTGAAGGATATAAATGAAATTCCTCCTCACATGTAATTTCACTGAGAATGGAATATACATATTCAATTCTATCTTGTTAGAATATCTCTTGTACCAACTATTATTTTTAAACAATAGATAATGAATTCTATTATGGAATAACTTATTTCATCCAATTAGAAAATTAAAGAGCATATTTTCACATGTAATTTTAATGGAATATCTTATCTCAATAATCTTGATAACAATCATTAGTATAATCTTAAAATTGAGTGACTCTTAATGACAATAAAGACTAAAGAGGGAAGCAATGATAATCATTTGTCTTTTTCCATGTTATAATTTTGATGGAGAACTTTGAAAAAGGAAATGCACAATGATGCATGAGAGTTGGAGTAATAAAAGGCACTTCAAAGCTGCAAGCGTGCGCTCTTCTCTCTTTACATTTTTATACATTTAAATTTTAAAATAGATTTTTTTTTTTTTGCTTTATTTCACTGTATTTCTTTTCTTTTCATTAAATCCGGCCATCATTCAGGTTTTTTTTTTTTTTTTTTTCAATTTAGATTTGTAACTAGACGTTATTATATATGAACGGAATCGGAGGCGGTCTGATGGACATTAGATCAAATTCTCTTATTTGTGCAGACAGTTTTAAGTTCGTATTGATCAAGTGCACATGAATCTTAATGCGGATCGAATAGTTCTGATCGAACATTGAACCGTATTTTATTAAAAGTACATAATATTGAACATAATTGATTTATTTTATTAAAAGTTAATTTTCTGGATGGTTCTTATGTTGTTCATCTGTATCAAATATCGATCAAAATGTAAAATAATATTTTTATTATGTTATAATGAAACTGAATTTCTACTAATATGGAACAAATCTCACAATTCAGCTGTCAAATGAAAACATTCACAGGGAGTTCAATATTTGATTGGGGGCAAAGACTAGTATGATGAACGCCACTTGTCCGATTAAAGAATTGATTTAGGTAACTAGTTTGATAATTATGAACTCATTAATCAAATCCTTAAATCCATTAATCAAGAGAAGAGAATTGAGTGTATGTGACACCAACTTTTGACTCAGATTTTGGAAACCGTTTTTCTTGACCTTCGATCTTTACTCAAAAAATAAATAAATTATTGCAAAGTGCTTTTCTCTTTCATAAATTTATCCGCCTAGAAAAATAAAATGTTAAAAAATAAATTTCTAAAGAGTGGACCCTACAAACAGATTAACTTACTCCGAATTAACTCACATCTTACTCTTCTTTTACTTCTCATTTAGCGACTTAAGTATGGAATAAAAGAGTTTATTCTACCTCTTACTTCACAACTAAACATGATGTATTTACTTCAAATGTCGTCCAAATGTTTAATGTATTAAGAACCAACATTTAATTTAGTAACTCAGATAATATATTTCGTATAGAATATCGTAAGTCCAAAATTCTGATGGACAGATCAGTGTTGTAAATAATGACCGTTTAAACCGATTAATCGGTCGTTGGCGGCGACCAAACTGTCGCGGATTTTCTTGACTAATCGGTCGATTATTTCCAATTATAACCAATTATTCCCGATTATTCTAATTAATCTCTTAGCGATACATGTCTGTCCGACGAGCGCATACCGTCATTTACGACAGTGGGACAGATATTTAAAGGTGTGAAACTTGACACTATTATTTTTTATAGTGTGCCATAGCTCAATCTGAACTCTCCAACCTGAGTCAATAATCAAAACAGTTCAATCTTAACATAGGTTGGTGTTAATTAATTCAGCATGATATTTTGGATTGACAACTAATGCAGAAGTACTATCATAACAACCACAGCGAATTTGAGTTGTGAAAAAATTATAGAAGCTGCACATCCAATTTCTTTGCAAGGTATAATTGTTTTTAAATTTCCAATTTAATTAGAAGTTGAAATAAGAGCGTGTTAATGTAAGAGAAAAATTACTCCAATTTTAATTATTCCAACTTAAGAAGAGAAAACAGATAGTTAAAACACAGTATTTCAAATAAAAACAAAACCGTCCTTTTAATTTTTTATTAATATTTATCTTTATTTTTAAGTGATTCAATTAAGAAATGAAGATATTATAAAAATAAATTATTCTAGATGGGGAAATAACTAACTTCAAATTTTTGATGGGTAAATATCTAAATCAAGAAGTTATGATGGTATATATATATAAATTTCTCAAGAAAATTTACTCCAATTTTAATTGAATCTCTTAAATTTCTCCAACGATCTTGGGACTAGTTGCAACCATCGTGACAAACGAATAATTTCGGTTCGGTGCGGCAGGGTCAAAAATTCGTGATTCGGGTATAATTCTGAAATGATTCGGTACAACAAGGAAGCAAAAAAAAAAAACCAAAAAAAAAAACCCCAAATTAAAAAAAAATATATATATATAAATTTGTTCGCATTTTTCTCGCTAATATTCGTGATTTGCGTTTTATTCGCTAATAAAACGTATTATATGTTTTTTTTGCATTTTATTCTGAGTTCGGTTCGAAAACATAAAGAAAATGAATAAAATGCAAATTATTTGCGAATTATACCTGTATATTTTTACTATGGTTGCAACTATAGTGACAAATGAATAGTTCTAGTTCGGTTTGGCAAGGTCAAAAATTCGTGATTCGGGAATAATTCGGGAATGATTCGGTACCACAGGGTAGCAAAAAAAACCCAAAAAAACCCAAAATTAAAAAAAAATTCACATTTTATTCATGAATAATTCGTAATTCGCAAATAAAACGTATAATACATTTTTTTACGTTTATTCGGTATTTAGTTAAAAAAACGTCAATAAAAAAATATAAATAAAAATATACGCGAATTATTGGCGTACCATGTATGTTACTATGGTTGCAACTTGCAACTGCTTGAAATAGAACCAACAAAACAAAGAGTGAATTCATTGGTTTAATTAAATTAAGGGACTTTTGCTTCGAGAGCAATTTAATTTCGTCAACACATGACACCGGAGCACTGTTGAATCCAATTGTGGCACCAAAAAAGGCACCTTTCCTGGCTTGGGCTCCGGGGTAATAAAAGAGGCCTGGCCCACATGTCAGAAAGAGGGGGTAGATTTGTTGATATCACATATTACATATTAGATTAGATACATTGCGGAACTCCAAAGCAAGCACCATGTGCTTAAAGCAATCTATTTCTATCCTTTATCCTGACATTTTTTTAAGTGGAAATGACTGCTTTTATGACAAATCCAACATGTGTCCCCTTATTGTACAAAATATATAATATTTAGTATGATTGTTAGATGCAACATTATGAATATTTATGCTATAAATTTTGTGCAATGGAATTAGATCTCAATCTCTAGAAAAGATTTTTTTTCTGACTTTCAAACAATGAAATGAAATGAGATTTTTTTTTAATACAACTAGAATTAAATCTGAATTCAAGCTAAGGAACTGATGTTTGATTGTTTTAATCTGTGAGTGAAAGCTAAGGAAGCTAAAAGAATGAGTAGAGGTGCCTTAAGGCCCAAGCAGGAGATTAAGATCCGAGCAAAAAGAGACTAAATGAGGTGATCTTATTCCGCGCTAAGGAACTGGTGTTCGATAGAATTTAGGGGCTAAGAAAGCTAAAGGAGTCTTAAAGAGGCTTAATCCCTCATTGCCGAACAATATTTTACAAGTTTAGTAGATTACAAGCATAATAAATGTTTATCCCTTAAAAAATAAATTTGTGAAATTTTGTTAGTATTGTTAGATTTTAATATTGGTAATGTTAAAATGATGCTAACTCATATGTTAATTGGTTAAATGATTTAGAAATTTTGTTAGCTAATTGAGAACAAAAAGGACAATCTAATATTTATCTGACTTGACATTTTGTACAACAGGTAGAAGTACAAGGCCATTCATGAAAACCATCAATTGATATATATGGTTTTACCAAGCGATTTGACAAGACGTGCGAAATCTATTCTTCTTCTTTCCATTAAGACTATATTTAGCTCAAAAACTTTGTATTATATCAGAACAAAACAATTATAATATATTCCTACAAATCATATGTCATTTTCTTTTACAAAAGAAATTTAAGTTCCATATAAATTACAAAGTTATGTATTAAGACTTCTTACAAAGCAAATTAAGCAACAAAATGAATAACTTTTATCCTATTAAAAAAACTATAATATTAGCCTCAAATAAAATTAAATTAGAGAACACTTGGTATTATTTATCCAGCTCTTGTAACTAAATTGCTAGTTCTCCCCATGCAACTGGGGACACCATATTGGTGTCGGCAACCATTTCCATGTAACAAACAGCCAGCTCAGCGTAAAAAGTGGCTGGCCATCCAAGATGGAAGGACAGGAATTGGAAGCGACAGCAGTGGTGCCCCATCGTACGGCTACGATTTCTCCATGCTTTTTCACGTGAACACCAGGCTCCAGCTGATCGCTCGATCGTGCAGCTGCTCTTGCATGCAATTGTTCCTGTTGCAAAACTGTGAAAAGTGAAAAAATTGTCGTTTTGCTCGGTAAGTGAGTGGGGCTTCATGCAGGTTCACTTACATGCAAGTCGCGGAAAGTAGAAGCAAAATTGGCAGAGCCCATGCAGCTTTTTACAAAGAAGGTTTTGTGGCTCTGGTTAGGTTGCAACTGTTAAATTTTAACCTCCTTAATGTAAGAATTTTAAAAATTACACATGTAAGTCAGTTACAGCAGAAAGCTTCGAGAATCACCTTTGTTACATCAGAAAGCTTGATTTTGGCATATTCATTTTCACTTTCATGGATATGGATGCATTGTAATTGTAAATTTTGAAAGATTTCACTGAATGAAAGTTTTCATCTCTGTTTTCACTGTCTCACAGCCAATCAAATTTATTGTCCTGACATTAAAATCACTTGCTAATCAATTGCATGGATATAGAGTTGTGAAAGTAAGTTTGAAATTAATTTCTCTTTTACTCTTTGACAGCTGATTGAAATTGCTAATCAATTTCATGGATAGAGATGCTGATAGAATTATATTTTGCAACCGCCAACTAATAGACACATAGCTTAATGTAAAGCAGAACATTTAATGTTGCAATTGGTAACTAATTCCCGTTGTTCAGTGCGATTGGTTAGTGGCAGGGACAAAGCTAGACTTTAAAGATATGAGGTCAAAATGCATACTGAGAATCAATTATATATATAAAATTTCCAAACTGAGTATAGAGCTCAATTTACATTATCCATATCATTTTACTCTACTATATAAAAAATCACATATAAAAACAATTTTTTTTTAAGGGAATGAGATCAATTGATCCTCATTTACTCTTACTAACTCTGTCATTGGTTACTCATAATAAATGGTAGATGCAAAGAGAAATGAAATAAGGCAAAAAAGCAGGGACAAAAAAGTCCATTTAGTTTATTTTTTATTTTCTTATTAAATTATATTTATTAGTGGTAAATTGAGAAATAGATATATTAATAAAATAGTGAGTCTTGATGAGAAATAACTAATTTTTAAATATTTTCTTATTAAATTATATTTTTAGTGGTAAAATTGAGAAATAGATATATTAAAAAAATAGTAAGTCTTGATGAGAAATAACTATTTTTTAAATATTAATGGGGAAATATCTAAATCATGTTTTTATGATGGATATACATAAAATTTCTCATTATGTTTTAATGACATTAAATTTTTGTGCACAAAACAAATCGACATTTTTATTAATATCCAAACTTAAATATAAATTATTAATTATACCCAGATTAGCTGGGTTTCTTTAAAACTGTCCAACCGGCCATTAAATGACCGGTCCAGTCTTTTTTTTTTTGCTGTTTCAGACCCAATCGATAACCATTTTTCTCTCTCCTCCCTCTCACAACTCACTGAAACCCACAGAACAGAAAGAGATGAAGAGAAAGAGAGAAAGAAAAAGCGATTTCTGAGACTAAAAAGACGATATTTTAGGCGATTTTCCTATAACTTTATTATTTTTTTTCTTTTTTTATTTCTTCCCTTTTTATTTTTTTTTAGAAATTGTTTAGAATTAGTATAAATTGTCTAATTCAAAACTTTCATTTCAAATCCTAGATCTTACCATGACACCCAAATCCGAATTTCGAAAAGGAGGAAGTGAAACCGCACGCAATGCTCGCATATCCCTCGCTAACAATTTTTGGACGGGTGAAGCCCGCTTGAGGAGACATTTATCTCGTTATGGGATGCCACCCAATGAGGTTGAAGAATATGCTACCACGGCTGATCCGACTATTAGAAGCGTTCTATACGAGAACTTCGGCAATATCGACCCTCCACCTGATTGGGAAGTGTGCCCCGCATGTCGTGTCAAGGGAGATATTGCGGAGATGTTCTTTTGTCATCTCTGTGGCGTAAGAGTTCACCCCAAATGTATCGACAATAATGTTGATATGGTAAACGATTATCGTTTCCAAACGTGGGAGTGTGTTGTGTGCTGCTGCAGGTCTTCAAAGACAACGGGAGAAAGTTTCACTACTCCTAAGCCATAGTGTTTGCTATATGATAATATGTGGTGTGTATTTTATGTTTAGATTTTATGTTGTAGTATGCATGTTGTTATTTTTGTTTTGTTGGCTGAGTCTATTCGAACTCTCCGAATTTATTTTAGTATAATTTAGCATAATTAGCATAATTTATTTTATTTTAGTATAATTTAGCACAATTTAGTTTAATTCAGTATAACTTAGTGACAAAAAAAATCTAAAAAATATATAAATACTACCATAAAAACACACATAAAAAAGAACCAAAACATAAGATAATCCAAACATAAAACACCAAACATAGTATACCAAATATAAATAGTACAAAACAATCTAACTAAAATCCAGAGGGGGACCATCGATTGGGCGGCTGTCCCTTGTTCTCTCGGTCGAGTAGTCCGGACCATGGTCTCGGGAAGGCTATCTATCCAGGTGTAACGACATCAGCTTCGGCCTCTCTGCACATCCGTACCGCGGTTAGGGCTGTAAATGAGCCGAGTTTGAGCGAGTTACCCCCAACTCGAACTCAGCTCATTAAATAAATGAGCGAGTCAACTCGAGTTGGGATGGTAATAACGAGCTGTAGAGCCAACTCGAACTCAGCTCGTTATCAACTTGAGTTGGCTCACAACTCGTTTAACCAGTTAAATCAATACAACACAAGTTATAGCCGAGTTTGAGCTGAGTTTGAGTCGAGTTTGAGCCGAGTTTGGATTTGGTTTTGGTTATTCGGGATTTTTTGTGTCCAAACTGTGTAACTTTATGTAACTCGAGTTATAAATGAGCGAGTTGGGGTCAGCTCAAACTCAGCTCATTTATTAAACGAGTCAGCCAACTCGAGTTGGAACTAACTCGAGTTATAAATGAGCGAGTTAAAGCGAGCTGTAAATGAGCGAGTTACGAGCGAGTTGCGAGTTCGAGCAATTTTGCCCAGCCCTAACCGCGGTATCCCGAACGAACCTCTGGCATAGAGAGCGCCCGACAATCTCAAATGCCCGACATACGTCAAGAAGTGGCACGGTCCTCACAACTACATCGATCGGACCCATAGTAGTACCATTGGTATTAGGCCAGTCCGTTCAGAGCTGCAGAGTTTGGCTGCAGATCTTGTTCAGTGGACACCGTACGACCAGTTGTACGAGGATGAGCGGTTGCCAGGGAATTGTCTGCAGCAGCGGGAGAGATGGTACTATAGAGGTCCACTCGTACACTTCTGGATAGTGGAGCACCACTATCCAGACCAGGTACTCCGTCAGTTTGGATATGCGCCGTTGATTCCCACATACCCATCTTTATCGAGTTCCACCATGAAAGACCTACACAAGTAAGTTGTATCCTATTATCTATTATCCCATATTACTTGATAGCTTTGTATTGCAACTAACGTGTTACTTACATGACTAGCCACTTAGGGCGACTGGAGCGATTGAGGCTGATGTCGTTACACCGAGGGAGAGAGAGAGTCTGGCCGGTTCGAGCGAACGCCGGAGTACCAGCTGAGCGATGGTCCCCCGATCCGTGGCGGTGATTGTTTTGTACTATTTATATTTGGTATACTATGTTTGGTGTTTTTAGGTGTTTTTATCTTATATTTCGGTTCTTTTTATGTGTGCTTTTATGGTACTATTTTTATATTTTTTTAGATCTTTTTTCGTCACTAACTTACACAAAATTACGCAAAATTGTCAAGATTATACTAATTTAAACTAATGAGAATTGTACTAATATAAAATAAATCATTAGGAATATGCTAAATTATACTAAAAGAAAATAAATTATCATAATTACGCTAAATTATACTAAAATAAAATAAATTTCATGATTATGCTAAACAGAAAATACTATAACAACAACAAAAATACTTCAACATAAAATCTAAACGGAAAATACTACAATAAACTCTAAAACCACCACAAAAAAAAATTAAAGGTACCGGCCATTTTCTGGCCGAGAATAGATTAAACAGGGTACCGACTATTTTCTTGCCGATAATTGATTAAATTGAGTACCGGCCAGAAAATAACCGGTATGAATATTTTTATAAATACTCGGGGGATCTAAGTATATTAATTAATTTCTATTAAACTTTGGATATTAATAAAAATGTCGGCAAAACAAGGCTTATAACCTCTAGGTACAAATATAAACCAAACCCATAAAATATATAATCGCATTAAATGAAAAGTGATTAGGCTTTGGACAATTGAGAGTGGTCATCAATCAAGGACCAGTATTGGGCAATATAATATTATCCCTTTTTGGTGACGATGTTGGTAGGATTTATCATTTGAAAAGATGGAAGTTAAGTTCATTGGGCATCATCCCCAAAAAGCTGCCTCTAGTCTCTTGCCATCTATCATATAATTCTGAATAGTAGGCCCTGATTGGTCCCAAAAGCTGATTGGTGCACTTTTACTAATTTTATCTTAGCTGTTTATGTCGGAGTGGGGTCGAGTCCGTTGGATCTGTATTAAAATTCGTGTAAATTTGATCCGTATGAAATTTAGAGTTGTTTGCATAAATTTTGAGGTGAATCGGATGATCTTGATCTAATATCTGACTGAATTTGATCTGATATCCGTCGAACAGCTTCCGATTCCGATTCCGTTTATGCTGAACCATGCATAGATTTTTTTTTGAGTGAGGCTACGGTGCTATGCATAGCACGGATTGGGTCCGTGCTACGGCTCAAATTTAACTTTTCAAAATTCTAACGGTCGATCCAAACCGTTCAACATGATTATAAAATGAATATGTACTTGCAAACCAAATTTTACATTTTTTCGAATTTTTTTACTATTTTTTTAGATAGGCTGTTTTTGGATGGTCCAGAATGTTCAGATCAAGTGATTTTCGAAAAAATAGTAAAAAAGTTCGAAAAAATGTAAAATTTGGTTTGCAAGTACATATTCATTTTATAATCATGTTGAATGGTTCGGATCGACCGTTAGGATTTTGAAAAGTCAAATTTTGAGCCGTAGCACGGACCCAAACGGTGCTATGCATAGCACCGTAGCCTCACTTTTTTTTTTTTGTCTAAGCTGAACTTAAAAAATACTAGTAATAATTTTTTTATACATTTTATTCAATAAACTACTTTTTATTAGAAATATATTAAATGCTAGTTTTTCTGTTTAATCAACTAAAAGTATACGGTGAAATTTAATTATTCAGTTTTGTTTTTTTTTACAACAAAATAAATCGGAATGTGATCATCACGAGCTAAATGGACGGGGGTTTGTTGGACCCAATTTATATGTTCTTAAAATTTTAAAGGTTAAAATAATTTAATTAATCTACTAAGGTAAAATTTATAGTTATACTCAGAGGCGGATTCAGGATTTCCATCAGGGTAGGGCACTAATCGGGTTGAAATAGCTAATCGGGTTCAAACCCATTAACTAATCGGGTACTAGATAAAAAAAATAATCAACATTAATAGCCTGATTTCAGTACCAATTAAGTGAGAAGCTGTTTACTCGAGACTCAAGAAAAGGTATTATTAGAGGTATTATTCTGAGGCTGTATACTGCCAGTGTCAAAACTTTGAGTAAATATGTTATTTAAATCTGCTATTTGATTTTAGTAAATCTGCAAAAACAATCAACATGAAAATCAAATAGTTATTTAAATCTACAAAGATTTTAAGCCCATTAACTTATCTTGCACATGCACGCCTTTTGTTTTGTTTTTTTCTTTTTTGAGGAAAAAATCCGTAGGCATAATATATTAACTGAAAGAAGTCTAAAAAATAATATGACCTTAAAAGAAAAAGTTCTAGAAAAGAAAATAACAACAACCCACTTAAAACATCAAAGTTCCTAATTTAAAAAGAAATGACACCTGCCTACCGCCCTTTCCAATTTTGTAAAAAATAAAAAGGTGGGGATCTATCTGCATTTTTCTCCCCATTCTTCTGACCGCTTCTCCTTTTCTTACCATCAAATGCAGTGGCGCCTTGAAAATGATTAGAAAGGAAATTACATGAACGATAATGTATAAACCATTAACAAAATTAAAGTCTAATTGAAAATCATCTACTGTCCTAATTAAAACTACTAAGGAATGAATCGCATTGCAGTCCCCCGTTTGTTTTGCTCTCTGCTCTCTGGCGAAGGAATTCGTTTTTTTTTCTCTGACTGCGTAGAAAGACTGGAATAGCGAAGTCTCTCTTTTTCTGGATCTCTGACTGCCTAGCGATTAGCGAGTCAATTTTTTTGGATTGGGTAGGGAAGCAGCACATTTAATTCAGAGCGAATGGGTAAGGATTCTAAGGAAGCAGACAATTAAGTTATTTTCTGGGCCTCTTGTTTATTTTTTTCTGGGCCAGGGTAGGCACCAAGTTGGATCAGGGGTAGGCACTTGAATAAATTTACACTGGGCCTAAAAAAAATTTCAATTCCAGGAGTAGGCAAGTGCCTACTCCTGGGCCTTTATGGATCCGCCCCTGGTTATACTATAACCAAACCATTCTGAGTCGAGTCCGTTCAATCCGTATTAAAATTCGTGTAAATTTGATCCGTATGAAATTTGAAGTTGTTTGCATAAATTTTGAGATGAATCGGATGATCTTGATCTAATATTTGGTTGAATTTGATCCGATGTTCGTCGAACAGCTCCCGATTCTGATTCCGTTTATGCTGAACCATGCATAGATTTTTTTTTTTTTGTCTAAGCTGAACTTAAAAATACTAGTAATAATTTGTTTATACATTTTATTCAACAAACTACTTTTTATTAGAAATATATTAAATGCTATTTTTTCTGCTTAATCAACTAAGAACAATTACGGTGAAATTTAATTATTCAGTTTTGTTTTTTGACAACAAAATAAATCCGAATGTGATCATCACGAGCTAAATGGACGGGGGTTTGTTGGACCCAATTTATATGTTCTTAAAATTTTAAAGGTTAAAATAATTTAATTAATCTACTAAGGTAAAATTTATAGTTAAACTATAACCATTCTGAGTTGAGAAAAGCTACACATATCTTCTAAGGTTGTTGCTCCAGAGAGAGGGAGAACCTCTTTCATTCAAGGGAACGAACGGGAGCTCCGCGCAAGTCCGGGCTGCCCACGCCGTTCACCCGCTCCAGAAGAAGGTAATCAGAGAGGGAAAGGAAGGAACGCGCTACTGTAGCGAGGGTAACGCGCTATACAAACTTCTCAAATTTGTACCTCCCAAATCGGAGTGTAGGTTTCACTGTAGCGAGGAGAACCCCGCGCTGCCTCCTTCCTTTCTCTTCCTTCCTGTTCCTCTCCAAGTGGGTGTTGTGAAACAAAGCCTAAGAACTAGAGCTTTATTGGGTCTATATTATTATTTAAAAAAAAAGGAAGAAGACTGTTATGTTAGGCCATCAAATTGCGAGTTCAGATCACCACAAGTATAAGAGGAACTCAGATTAAATCCGAACCGTCTATTATAAATTGATACAAAACTTTAAATTTTCTGTTCTTATGAATCTGCCCATAAATTCTGATCAGGTCCAAATTCTTTATTCCCATTTTGATCAACCTGATCTCAAATACCCGACTCATCAAATTGCAGCTGTAGCACTTCATTAAAAGGCCCAAATATCTGGCCCATGTCCTGCTATTCCCCACAAGCGGCCTCAGATAAATTTGTGTGAACAATATTACGATTCAAACAAGGGTCTTACTTATTATTCATAAGGTTTTAGTACATGGGCCTTAAATGCATTGTCAGGCCCAATCAATAATTGCCTCGACTTCTTTCATACCTTAATTACTGTGTATTAACCTCTTTTGACTATACCTGATTTATTTGGTCTACTAGCTGATATCAATTATATTATATCCTTTGGGCTTGTTCGGCTGGAGAGAAAATAAGGAGAATAGATTGGAATAGAGGTTCTATATATGTCAGTCAAACAAAGAAGAAATTGAGTGGAATTGTGAAAAAAAAAAAGTGAAATTGAGTGTGAATTTTTTAGTTAAATTTCTAATTTTTATAAGTAGATTCCTTCTCTATTTCTCCATGAGCAAATTCTCTATTATAGCTATATGGGTATGTTTGGTTGTAAAATAAGAATAGCTAGATTAGCCAAATCTCAAAACTCTTAGTAATAATCTATTCTAATAAGATAAAAAGTTTGGATTCACTATTATAGCATTCTAACTCAACCAAACACCAAATAGGCTATTCCGAATAGCCTATTCTCAATCCAACCACCCTATATGAAGGTGATGGAATAGAGGAATTGATTATTTTCAATAGATAAAATTAGCTTATTTATGAATACTCTTACACTCTTTCACCTGCAAACGAACACAGCTGAAATGGTACAAAATATATAAACCTATTCCAAATTTCACTATTGTTTCGCTATTCCACTTATAGCCAAAGAGACCCTTTAATTAATGGGATGTCATTCTATATGACATGTACGATTGCATGGTAATGGTGACTTCCATGGTTAAACAAACCATTGGTGTCAGCCATTAGCAGACTTACGAATGAGGATGGCGTTCCACCAGTACATGATTATTGGTTCAAAATAGCAGAAATATTTGCCTCAATGGATATTAGAAACGTCTACACTGCAATGTATATTTATTGCATCTCTTCTCTCTTATTAAGCATGTAAATGTTCTGATTCGCCAACGGCTGTGATTAAAAGATCGATCTTCTGATTGGTCCTGATTTCTTTTCATTTTTTAAATGTCATTTAAGTATTTTTGGGATTGATTGGATCATGTCTTCATTTCTTTCCATTTTTTTATATCATTTAAGGAATATTGTTTGTCATTTAATGATCTCATCTAAGTAAACATTATTCTATTATCTATTTTAGGTACACAAATGCATATAAATTCTTGGGAGACAAGGATAACCTTTATTGTTATAAAGAGCCATAATATGACAATATATAACACATAATACAACTTATATTGATGATTTTTTTCTCTTGTTTCCCTCTTAAGCAACATAAAAAAAAAAAAAAAAACTTATATGTACTCTTAAAAAGAAAGCTCATAGGTATATCATTAAATAATGGACTTTACATTTGCATTAAGTCGACGTTATTTGTCATTTGATTTTATTATACCAATTGACTTTTTATTTATAATTTAGATTTAGAACCAATCTATTTTATATCATGCATGGATATTGTTGAATATTTATTCCACTGGTCTATATTTTTTTTTATGAAATATGTCATTATGTATGAGAATTTCTTTTTGTTATGTTATAATATGTTCCCATTGCAAGAGTACAATACTAGTTTTTATTGCATGGTTGAACTTGAACCCATCTTCTCATGCTATAATATTGATTCAACTTTACAATCCACCCTCATATATGCATTCTATTAACCATAGAAGATTCTATTAACTCTCATGCTGTACTCTCCTTATTTTTCTGTGTATAGAATATTTGGTAGGAATTATTTCTAAGTATGAATGAGTTGTATCAGTATATGTACAGAGGAGGTACAATTTTCACTGATTTCATTCCCTCTACACTTTTCTCACATTCTTACTTTGCGGTTATAAACGAAGGATATTTCTGAGTCAACTCCGTGTCTGTGTCGTACAATAGCTGAAATGAAACAATAAATCTCATTTTAATATTCAATGGTGGTCGAGTCGGTTTAACTAAAAGATAAATAAGACATGATATAAGATAGAATAGGGTTAAGCCATACTCAACTCTTGGTTTCAGTCACACCAAAATATATGGTGCACCTCATTTCTATAGTTAGGGCTATAAGTGGTTGCCAATAATAGTCCTGCTTCATTGAATCAAAATATTTACATTTTGCAGGATATTATCATTTAGACACTGTTTCCTAAATAATAGATCGATGCTCCTATATCAACATATAATAAAGATAGATAGCAACAAGATGTGCAAATATTGAGAGGGAAATTGACAGCCACAAATGCATGGTTTGCTCCCACCCTGTGTTTCCTTAAAAAGATATTAAAACATAGAGATCAGTTATATTGGGATCTGTTTGACATTTTTAAGGAGCTGGCTTATTCAAAATTCTCTGTTTATTTCTCTAAAAAGGGAAAACTTGGTCCACAACTATATACAGATTGGCATCTCTGTCAAGTTCAATTAGAGATCAAAAGAAGAAGATGAAAGCTATAGGGATCTCTTTGCTCCTCATTTCCATTAGCACTTTTGCATTATTCAGCTCAAATGAGGCACTCAATGAAGCCCAAACCCTTCATAAACTCATTTGGTCGCCTCGACAATTTGACAAAACTAACCCCCTATATGAGTCATCTTTAGCAATTGACACAGATACTGATGAAATTGTCACTCCCCTTTCGGCTGAGGCACAACGTGCGCTTAGGGAGGTCGACAAGATCATATCACTCCCGGGCCAACCCAATGGTACAGCTTTTGCACAATACGCCGGCTATATTACTGTTAACAAACAAGGAAGGGAATTGTTCTATTATCTTGCCGAGTCTCCTCAGGATGCCTTGACTAAACCGCTTGTGCTCTGGCTTAATGGAGGTTTGTACACATCTTAATTAATATGATCCTTGCTTTAGAATTTAAGAAACATGGATCAATATTTAATTATTTAGTTATTGGCAATGCAAGGATTCTAGGCCATGTCTTTTGGTGAGTTCCTATGACGAAATTATTCTTCGAAGCGCTTAATTTTCCTTGTTGTTTACACAGGGCCAGGATGCTCGTCACTTGGTTATGGAGCATTCGAAGAAGTGGGCCCATTTAGAGTGAGTGACGATGAAAAAACTCTTATAACAAACAACTATGCCTGGAACAAATGTAAGATTTCAGAAACTCGCTATTTTTCCTGCATGATTTTTTCTTTTTGTTTTTTCGAGAATGATGTGTCTCTCCATTGTTGCATCATATTTTCCAGTGTTGCCTTCCATTTTTTGAAAGAGCTATGTAGTTATATGTCAGTTATGTAATCATCGATGTTAGGTTTTTTTTAACATGATAATGCCAAAGTACTTCTCGAAATACTGGTAGACCAAAATAAATTGGCATTTGCCTCAGAGAAACCACCTAGTAGTTAGTTGGTTTTGTGCATGTATATTTCTGAAATTGTAACTGCGAATTTCAGTTGCTAATATCCTCTTCATTGAGTCTCCGGCTGGGGTGGGATATTCAAAGGCAAAAGATGGTCAAATAAATGGAGATGAACTCACGGCGAAAGAATCATATATTTTCCTTCTTAATTGGCTTGAAAGGTTTCCGCAGTACAAGAACCGCCCGTTCTTCATGGCTGGAGAGAGCTATGCTGGCCACTATATTCCTCAGCTGGCCGATCTTATTCTAAGCAAAAATTTATTTAAAAATAGAACTTCTATCAACCTTAAAGGTGTCGCGGTGAGTAATTTTGCTTACAGCTTAATTAGATGACCCTGTCAGTTGTTACAAACACTTTATGAGATATCTGCTTGCTTCTCTGTTTAATAGTTTTTTGCAACTTTTTCTAAAAGTTCTAAAATACAGAGCAAATTTTTTGATTGACATATAACTTGAGAGTGTGAGGTAGCTCTAATATATGACTAAAACTGCCAGGTACATATTTTATTGGGTATACTATAAGGATCTTATTTGCATCGATATCTTAGTAATTTGGTAATAAGTTTTGAAATTTTTTTTGTATCTAAAGAGAAACTTCCTATATCCATATGAAGCATATATTTAAAGTCACAATCAGAATAATTCATTTTTTGTTTCCTTTTACAGATAGGCAATCCATATGTCGATAAAGTAGATAACCGTAGATCACAAGATGAGTACTACTGGCGTCGTGAATTCATCACAGACGAAGGTTATGAGGTGATTAAAAGGGACTGTGAAATATACTACCAAACCGATAATTTCACAGAAGCATGTGAAGCTGCCAGAAATACAAGTAACCTTGGACAGTTTGATTCCTACAATATCTACGCACCAGTTTGCGTGACAAACCCTGATGGATCACTTAAAAAAACGGATGAAACGGTAAAATGACCATGCTTACTGATACATTTAGTCCATTACTTTTATTGCTCTCCAAAGCATATTTTGATAGACATCTTCATCATAAATATAACAGAAAACTAAAAAATTAGAAATTGAAAAGTTGAAATTATTACAGTCTTTATTGATCAGTTGATGACTCGATGCTGCCTGCATGACCTATTTATTTTTAATAAAAAAATAATGCAATAGTTCTCATCTCTTATATTTATTATCACACATTCTCCACATTCACTGCCACGTACTGTCCTTATGAAGTTTTCACTAGATGAATATGGCTAAATATGGAAAAGAGTCATATTACTATGAATATATATGATGCTCGTGTTTTGTACACAGGATATAGGCATAGATCCATGCATTGATACTTTTGTTGAACATTACCTAAACCTTCCAGAGGTGAAAAAGGCTTTTCATGCCGACCCAAATATTACATGGATGGCATGCAGGTAGAAATTTTACACTGTTAATTTGCCTCAATTTCATTACTTTCATTCTTTTTCATCAGTTTTGAGTCTTCTGATAATTCAACATGCTAGAGATATAACATACCCTGTGGAACCTGATACCACTGTCCCGACCATTAAGAAAATTGTGGCTAACGGACTACGAGTAATGCTGTACAGGTACTTCTATACCTTAATACTTATTTATTTCTATTATCCTAATTTCTGAAATGAATTTTTACAAATGATACTATAAGCTGTATGGTTTTGTTTATGGGTTGTCACAGTGGTGATATAGATAGCGTCGTGCCAGTCACAACTACCAAAAAATCTGTCAAGGATATGCAACTTCCTATCAAGACACCATGGAGACCATGGGACTGCGATGGTCAGGTAGTTACATAAAATTTATCATGCTTATTATAAACAACAAAATTATGAAAAGAAGTTTTTTTACAATTTGTTTTATCAAAGCTGACTCAAGCACAGAGTAAATTTCTGGATAAGATATTTAATAATATACTCGGTTTGTTATTTTGAAGGTTGGAGGCTTTGTGGAAGAGTATGTAGGTCTGACGCTTGCGACAGTAAGAGGGGCGGGACACCAGGTTCCCTCGAACCAGCCAATGAGAGCATTCTACATGATCTCTAATTTCCTTGAAGGAAAACCTCTACCAAATTCACCGTTTGTCCCAAGATATGATTAGATTTGGAAATTAATTCACAATATGAGATTGGTATCTTCATATTACAATTTCATTTATGTAATCTAAAAATCTCTTTCCATGGTGCAATGATTTTTTAACATGTGTAGATTAATTTGGGCAGACGTAAAGTACATGTTTAACTCGCCGGAACTTTATATTTACAAACATATTAGTTTAAAAATTTCTCTCTCTCTCTCTCTCTCTGAGAAAAGAAAGTGGCATAGAATGTCATCTTAACTTAAACTTAAAAGTTAAAAGTAAACGATACAAAGTACGGCATACATCTTGCGGAACACACAATGACAGAACCAAATGCAGCAGCTCAGAATGAAAACTACCTAGCTAAAGTTAATTGG
Source organism: Carex littledalei (assembly GCA_011114355.1). Lineage (NCBI taxonomy): Eukaryota > Viridiplantae > Streptophyta > Magnoliopsida > Poales > Cyperaceae > Carex > Carex littledalei. The sequence continues at coordinate 15,611,588 of CM022082.1, forward strand.
TACACCAAACCAGTAACCAAAGAGTTCCAGTAATTCCATCCACAACCAGATATCAGCAAACCATCAATAGCTGAGCTGGTCCCACCTGTATGAGCAGCAGCCATGTTTTTGTGATAAAACTTCACATATTGAGAGCAGAACTGTAACCAGCTGAGCTGTGCATCTTATATTATTCAGCCCAAACAAGATTTATATTTGGATGGGCAGAAAGATCTGCAGATGTTCGCGAATTACGCACTTTACACTGCATCTAACATGAAGCGGCTTGAAAGAGCGTAATTTTAACTTTTAAGGGAGGAGAGTCGATCAGATATTTAATTGTGTGTCCACAGGCTTCAAAGAGAATAAATTTATGAAATATTGCTACTCTGCCACAATCACGTCAATCTTTTTGTATAAATATTACCAATCCTTGATCACCCAAGAGTAAAATTTAGAAGAATTGCTCAATGCATGACCAAATTTTGTTTGTTTTTGTCATTTTGAGGTAAACGGCAGATTATATCACAAGGGCAATAAGAAACAATTTTGGATTTATCATGTGCGAAATTTATTTGAAGAAAACAAGGTTTTGTTTCCCGTTTGTGAAAATCTTTTCACGAACCATAACCCTAGATATTTTGAGTTCTGTCAAAACTTAGAAGCTAAAATAATGTACGGAATTGCGTTATTAGTAAACTATAAGTGCAAATGTATAACAACACTAGGACATCAGTTAATTTGGCTAACAAAGTAATGTATTTAAGAAAAAAAGAAAAGAAAAAAATTGATGTCATTTGATATCTTGTCAATATCTCTTGATATCATGATTTCCTGTCTCTCGTGAAATAACTAGTTAGAGGGTTTTTGGGCACATTAAAGTGTTAAATGAAGTGCCCATATCAACCTGCCTGTGTCATTCCATACTATGAAAAGCAATATGAACCGTTCATTTCAAAATTCACACGAAACTTAAATACCCCTCTGAAGTCCCATCGTGCTCATATGTGTTTGATTCGAATCAGATGGATCAGGTAGTGTGCTATAGTTGTGATGCCATTCACAACTATGGAAACGGACACAGACATAGGAAACGACAACTGCAATTGGTTTGCAAATGTAACCGAGAACATTTGGTTACTTGCTGGGGCAGAGGCAGATTTCAAAGTTATGGGGGTCAAACCTTAGAAGTTTCGTATGGGGGTCAATTTTATAGTATTCATAATATTTAGTCTTAAATATATAGTAAAATCTTATCAAAGTATCAACATTTTGTAAATGAATGGGGGTCAATTGACCCCCATTCATTGTGAGTGGCTCCGCCTCTAGTTACTTGCTATCCACAAGCTTTCTTTAGGGATCAGTTATCTTGAAAGGTCTCTGATTATTTCTCTAAATTAAGGAAAACTCTGTTGACATCTATAAATAGAGATGCAATCATGCCAAAAAATTCCTAGGAGAAGACAAGCAATAAAATGAAACCTTTAGGCATCATCTTGCTACTTATCACCATTAGCACTTGTGCATTTTTCAGCACAAATGAGGCACTCAATGAAGCTCAATGCCTCCAGAGAATCATTTGGTCACCTCGGCAAACTTTTGAAGCTGACCAGATATTTGATTCAGCAGCAGTAATTGATAAAGATACCGAGCAAGTTGCCACCCTCCTTTCGGCTAAGGCTCAACGAGCTCTTAGGAGGGCAGACAAGATTAAATCATTGCCGGGCCAACCAATAGGCGTAGATTTTGCACAGTACGCTGGCTACATTACGGTAAACAAGGCGGAGGGTAGGGAATTGTTCTACTATCTTGCGGAGTCCCCTAAGAATTCTTCGAGCAAACCGCTTATTGTCTGGTTTAACGGAGGTGTGTATACATCTTAATAAACATGATTCTTGCTTTGTTAATGCAACTTGGAAAGGGTTTGCCGCCATTTTATTTAATGGGTTACTATATATGAAGAAATTATTCTTTGATGACCTTAATTTTTCTTGGTGATGACATGACAGGACCAGGATGCTCATCACTGGGTTATGGAGCCATGGAGGAAGTCGGCCCATTTCGAGTGAATGCCGATGGGAAAACTCTTTCAAGATTCAAATATGCCTGGAACAATGGTAAGACTTAAAAACTCGCTATTTTTTGTTCATAATTTTTTCTTTGTTTTTTCCTATATTGATGAGTCCCTATTTTCTCGCAATAAGTTATCATTTGCATGTTAGTACATACTCCCTATTGTGCCAACATGCTTTTAAAAGTATTACAATTTGGATCACAGAAACCATTTTAATTAATCGTTTCTTAATTATATGCACATCTTTATTTCTGACTTGTAAAACACATGGGATTTCCAGTGGCTAACACCCTCTTTTTGGAGTCTCCGGCCGGGGTGGGATTTACGAAGGCAAAAGTTGGTCACGCAAATGGAGATATACAAACGGCAAAAGAAAATTATATATTCCTTGTCAATTGGCTTGAAAGATTCCCGCAATACAAGAAACGCGAACTATTTCTGGCAGGAGAGAGCTATGCCGGTCACTACATTCCTCAGCTGGCCGACCTCATTCTAAGCAAGAATGCACTGAAAAATATAACTATCATTAACCTTAAAGGTGCTGCGGTGAGTAATTTTAAGTTGCATCTTTTTCAGACGATCTTGTCAGTAACTATCTCCTAGTATTACATTCCAGCAGGTTTAATTTAGAATAAAGCATGTTTGAAGTGAAGTCCATGGTTCCGTAACTCGGCCGAGTCGGAACGGAATCGACCGGTGCCGAGCCGAGTTTTGGCCGAGTTATGTGGTTGGACGATTTTTGCGTTAAAACTCGGTGGAATCGGTGCTAAATCGGATTAATCGGGCGAGTCTTGTACAAAATTCGCAAATCGGCCGAGTTACGTACCCTCCCTCTCGTTCTCGTTCCGATTATTGCGTGAAATTGAAGCAGCATCGTTGGTCGAAGGAGAAAGCAAGGAAGCGGAGTGGGAAAGGAGGGATGCCTCACAATGCAATTGTGTTTAGAATTGGCGCATAGACCGTATGCCAATTGCTAGGTGTAATTAATACTGGTGCTTGGTGTTCAATTGCTCAGTTGTTTTTAGATCTACTATTTATTTTTTGCTGTCCCAAATCCCAACGATGATATGAATTAAAAAATACGGAACATATTATGACTTGCCACAGCAACTGCCAAATCTCTATAACAAAACATAATTTGAAGGAAACATTACCTGAACTATTATGTTTTTTAATTATAGCAAAATAATAATAATAGAAAATATGGAGTGAATTTTTTTAATCGGCCGATATTGAATGTTTATATTATATTATTGAATTATTTTTGTCTAAAAAGTGGACTTAATATACAAGCTAAAATCTAATGTGAAGAACTGAGAATGTGAGCTGTGATGAACCCGTGATTATTTTTTTAAGTTTTTATTTTTGTGATTTTTTTAATTTAAATGTTCATATTTTATTTTATTAGTGTAAAAAGTGATCTTAACATCATTTTTGAACTAATAATTTTTTTATAATTTTTTTCCTATTTTTATTATACAAAACGTACAAGCGTTTTAATAAAAATATGAGTTTCCGAGTTGACTCGACCGATTCCAACCAATTTCTCCGATTCCGTGTCAAGGGTCGACTACCCGATTCCGATACCGATTCCGATTCCGATTTTTAGAACCATGGTGAAGTCCATCTGTTTGCTTTTCTATGAATTTGGGTAATAGTAATAATTGATATTTCTATAAATTATGGTGCGTTTTTAGAGATTCAGGTTGTAAGTTGGAGAAAGTTGTTCCAAGTGTTAAGTGCATAGAAACATAGCAAGCTAGGATAAGATAGACTAACGTTCGTGTGTATGTATTTGCCGTTACTGAGGTATTAATATAACCTTGGCAGCCGCTGTCACTGCCAAGTTATTTCAAAAAATAATTGATATTTCTTTGATCAATTATTGCTACAACTAGAGAATGCTTACTGCATGCATTCATATATTACTAAAACTGCGAGTATCATGTTTTAATATATTATTATGATGAACTTATTTGTTAGTATTTGATATTAACTTAATATTTTAATAGTAGAAGAAAAAACATTTTATAACAGAAATTTAAATTCTATTATCAATATTCTCTTACTCTCTTACAAATTACAAATGACAACATCTCAATTTATAGGCAACATGGTGCCCTTTAGATACCCTAGAATATAAATGTCATTAAACATGACACAAATACAAGTGCATGAATTGCACAATCCAACTTGACTCTAGAAAACCTAAATATTTAATCTATCTAAAAAACCCAAATACATTCACTCTAGCCATTTGACTAATTGACCAATTAATTAAGTTTACTATTTCCAAAATCCCTCCTTAAACTTAATTATTTTCCATCCTTTCCAATATATGGTAAAAAGCCATATAGTTTTTTTTTTTCAATCCATTGAGGCCTCTTCCTCAAACTCGATTATCGCTGTGGAGTTACATGAATGAGTTGTCCGCTTATCATCATACTTGATCTCCCACCAAGTATCTTCGTAGTCACTTCTCCATGCTACTTACTATTTCCATGACAATCATACTTGAATCACCTATCATGTATCCTCGTAGTCACTTCTCCGCGCTACTTGCTTCGGCCATGAGCCCTTGCACCATCACATAACTGATAACTCTCACTTGAACATTGATCACATCATTCACCACATCCGCAATCGTGCGTTGTTGCACCTTGGGCTCCCATGATCAAATCATAATTTGTCGCTTATCGAGTTACACCCATGATCATATCTCGATCGTGCACTGGGCCTCACCTTGGATCTCACCTCGACCTCTCACAACTTCCACAACCAACACTCTAGTAAAATAGTCTCCAATGGACCCACTCTCCTTCATCACAACTGACTCAAACTCAACCCTTAGAGTTTGAAGCCGGTGCTCACTTTATAAACTACAACCACCGTAATTCTAAGAATTTTCCATGTATCCTTATAACTCGTCTCATTGACAATCATCTCGAACATGTTGTCATCCAACCCTTGATGAATGATACTTAGCGCGCTTTGATTTTCATTCTTATTTCAAAGCAATGTTGTAAAAAACGACCGTTAGCCGATTAATCGGCCGATTAGTTGTTGACAACTACCAGACTGTAATGTTTCCAGACTAATTGGTCGATTATTTCCGATTATAGCCAATTATTTCCGATTATTTCTGATTAATCGCTTGACGGTACCCTGTTCGTCCAACGAGCGCATATCGTTATTTATAACATTGTTTCAAAGCATTTAACTCGTAGTGTTGTCTTTGCTTGCAACTCTTCTTCAAGCAATTTCTACTTCTTTCTCTTTTTCCATGATTACCATATGGCAATGCCACTTCGCATGTTCTTTTTTTTGTTTCATTCTTCTTTTCCTTCGTTTTTATTTCCTTTTCTTTTTCGCCATGGTTGCACCCTCTTCTATCTCACCAGGTTCTCATACCAATTTGATCATATTGATATGAACTTGATATATTTAATAGTGGAAGAGAGAACACTCCATGACAAAAAATTAACATCTATTATCAATATTCTCTTACTCTCATAATTACAAATGCCACATCTCAATTTATAGGCCACATGGTGCCCTTTAGATACCCTAGAACATAAATGCCATTAAACATTACACAAATACCAAATGCATGAATTGCACAACCTAACATGACTCTAGAAAACCTAAACACTTAATCTATGTATAAAATCCAAAGAGTGAGTCTATGGTACTATGCATAGCACGGATTGGTCCGTACTACGGATCAATATTTTCGTTTTAAAAATCCTAATGGTCGATCCGAACCGTTCAACATGATTTCCATATGAGAATATACTTGTGGGCTAAATTTTCTATTTTTTAGAATTGTTTTACTATTTTTTAGATAGGTAGAAAATCATTGTTTTTGGATGGTCCAGAATTTTCAGATCAAGTGATTTTCTACCTATCTTAAAATATAGTAAAAAAAATCAAAAAAATATAAAATTTAGTCTGCAAGTACATATTCATGTGGGGATCACGTTGAACGGTTCGGATCGACCATTAGAATTTTCAAAATGAAAATATAGCTCCGTAGTACGGACTAATCCGTGCTATGCATAGTACCATAGACTCACTCAAATCCAAATACATTCACCCTAACCATTTGACTAACTGACCAATTAATTAAGTTTACTATTTCCAACATTATTTGCATCTTAATTAATGGTTTGGTATCCAAATTTTGAAACTTTTCATGCCCAAGGAGCAATTTCTATTAGGAGTTATTTTGTAATTTTTTTTTTTCAGATCGGCAATGCATATGTTAATAGGCTACAGAATCGTCGAGACCAAGATGAATTTCTTTGGAATCGTGATTTCATCACAGAGGAGGCTTATGAGGCGGTTAAAAAGGACTGTGAAATATTCTACCGTACTGATAATTTTACCCTAGCATGTTTATCTTCTAGATTGAAAGCCTTTACTGGAGACTTGGATAACTACAATATCTATGCACCAATTTGCTTAAAGGCCCCTGACGGTTCACCTACAAAATCGGATGAAACGGTAAAATAATTTATCAGTGCTTGGTTTTACATTTGATTCATTCTTTCATATACCTCCAAAGCATATTTTGATCTGTATTTGCATCTTTTAATTCCAAATAATATGTGCATAATTTAGAGGTAAAAACGTAATAATAAAAGACACAAGCATGACTTATCTGTTCTTTTTGGTAATTAAACAATAAAAGCAATATATCTGGTTATTTGCTATATATTAAAAGTTGCATACTTTTGATTAGAATTTTTTTTGCATAATTATTGTCAGTGTCTCTACTACGTTTTCACATAATAGAAGAAGAATTAAGATAATAATTTATATATGATGCATGGGTTAATTTTGTGCAGGAGCAAGGCATCGATCCATGCATCGATGATTTTGTTCTAAATTACATGAACCTTCCAGAGGTGAAGAAGGCTTTTCATGCTGACCCGAACATTAAATGGGGACCATGCAATGAGTAATATATACTATTAATTTGCCTAAGTTTCAATACTTTCAGTTCTTTTCACCATTTTTGATAATCTTCATGCATGGTAGAGAGTTTAATTTGGTTGCTAGATGAATACCACAGATTCAGACTCAATTTGAGGGCCTCAAACAACATATAATTTTATTGCATTCGCATTTTCTCATTGTTTTATTATAATTTTATGACAAAATTTTGTGTTCCTTCTTGTAGTAACTTAGTATACACTTTAAGATCAAACAACTCAGTTCCGACCATTAAGAAAATTGTTACAAAGGGACTCCGAGTAATGCTGTACAGGTACTTTTATTTCTTATTTAATTCTGATTTATTATCATTATTCTAATTAGCTAGTGTCATGCCAAAGAGTTTCCAAATGAAGCCGAATCGTAACCTTTTTCTATATATTTATGCTGTTTCAGTGGTGATATAGATAGCGTCGTGCCAATCACCAATACAAAAAAAGCTGTCAAGGCCATGCAACTTACTGTCAAGAAACCATGGAGGCCATGGAACTGCAATGATCAGGTAGTTTATATAAAAGAACATCAATTGCTTATTAAAATAAACTAATTATAGAAAGAAAACTGCAATTTGCTTAGATTATGTAATCTGTGTGTTACTTGAAGCTTGGAGGCTTTGTTGAAGAGTATGAAGGTTTGTCGCTAGTGACGGTTAGAGGGGCCGGGCACATGGTTCCATCGAACCAGCCGCTGAGAGCATTTACTGTCATCACTTATTTCCTTGAAGGAAAACCGCTACCAGAAGTACCATTAATTCCTAAAGATATGATCAAAATTGAGCATTAATTAATTAATTAGTTAATTCACTCAACCAGATTTGTCTTGTTCTTGTATTACAATTTGTTTTATACATGTGTTTTTTCTGAGCAGGTCATTAATTAGGTACTGCTCATTTATCGATAGGTACATAATAGACTAGATTCTTTTTTGTTATATACAAAAATCTGGGATCACCCATGAGTTAAATTTTATTGCTCAACACATGACATTGCTATTGTTCAATTTTTCAAAGGAACATTTTTTCATTTCATTATAAAAGTGAAATATATATACAAAATAAAAAGAGAGATAGAGCAGAGTATCTCTCAATCATTATTTTTTTCTAATAGAGGAGTACCTTTTAATTAAGCTGTTAGCTAATACACATTTGTAGCACATTTACCTCTTGAGCGACCGTCTGATTGTAAAAGCGACAAGAATGAAGAAAAATATCATCTTAAGTTAAAAGGGGCATATTCCAAGAACTTCTCTCTCTCAATCAGAAAAGAACATAGATTTTCCCGAACAAAATGACAGAATCAAATGCAGCTTAGAACGAGATCTACCTAGCTAAAGTTAACTGGTACACAAAACCAGTAACAAAAACAGCAAAGAATTTCAGTAATTCAAACCAGCAACCAGATATCAGAAAACAACCAATAGAGGGGACCCAGCCGTATGAGTAGCTGCCCTCTTTTTGTGACAAAACTCCACATATTGAGAGCAGAACTGTACACAGAACTCTGCATCTTAAAGTATTCAGCACAGACAAAATATATATTTAGAGAGGTAGAAAGATCTGCGATGTTGGCAAATTATGCACTCTCCATTGTATTAGCATGAAGCGGAAAAAGACTTCTTACTGTTGCAAGAGAAGTGTGCTAGAGGATTTAATTGCGTGTGCAGTTCAAAGAGCATAAAATTATGAAATATTGCTACCCACCCACGATCATGTCGATCTTTTTGTATAAATATATATTACAGATCCTTGATCACCCAAGAGAAAAATTAAGAAGTATTGCTCAATGCATGACCTAACCTTTTTTTTTGTCATTTTGAGTTTAACGGATGATTATATCACAAGGGCAATAAAGAAACCATTTTGGATTTATTGTGTGTGAAATTTGTTTGAAGAAAGCAAGGTTTGGTTTCCAGTTTGTGAAAACCTTTTCATGATCATAATCGTATTTTGAGTTATTTCAAAAATTAAAAGCTAAGATTAATGTAAGAAATTGTGTTATTAGTAAACTACAGGTGCAAATGTATAACAACACACTAGGACATTATGAAATAACTAAGTGGGATTTTGGGCACATTAAGTTGTTAAAAGAATTACCAAAATCAACCTGCCCTCTAAGGTTAAATTCCGTAAATGGTACAAGAATCTTGAATTAGTAGGTATGTTTTGGGCATAAATAGAAGTATTGCATTACAAACATTCTATCTTAGTATTGTCTAAAGCTGTTTGTACACCAATCAAATGTTTTCAGTCTGTCACATCGCGCAAATATATCAAATTAACATACTTTTAGTATGGGCTCCTGCATTAGGAATGAGCTTCATGTACTAAAATAGTGATGCCCCGTCTATGAATTGCATGCTTTAATTGTGGTTCTTAATGAGAGAAATTCTTAGTCACCTCTGTCTCTGAAGAATGACGCGAAAACACAACAACAGATATCATTTCTACTGTTCAACTGAGCAACAACAAAAAAAAGGTAAAAATGGAAAAAAAGAAGAAGCCCATTTCAACTCTTGCTTGAGACGAAGGATGGTGGGATTTTATTTTGACCAAGAGTCAAACTGAATGTGGTTTTGAAGATTGTGGGGGAGGAGTATAGTTGTAATCATTCCATAGTATGACATGCAATATGAACCGTTTGTTTCAAATTTAGCACAAAAGACAGACCCCTCTGAAACCCCATTGCATTCATGTGTGCTCGATTCAAATCGGATGGATCAGATTGCATGCTATAGTTGTGATAATTATGACAACTACGACAACGGACACAGACTTAGGAAGCTACGTACAACTGCAATTTGTTTGCAAATGCAACAGAGAATGTTTGCATAGATGATGTTATCCACAAGCTTTCTTTAGGGATCAGTTATTTTGATTTGTCTCTTATTGTTTTTTGTAGATGAAAGGAAAACTATATATATTTACATCTATAAATAGAGATGCAACTATGCCAAATTCATAGGAAAAGACAAACAATAAGATGAAAACTTTACACATCATTTTGCTCCTTATCACCATTAGCACTTGTGCATTTTTCTGCACAAATGAGGCACTTAATGAAGCTGATTGCCTCCAGAAAGTCATTTGGTCGCCTCGGGAATCTGTTGAAAGTGACGACCTATTTGATCCATCTATAGAAATTGACAAGGAAACAGAGCAAGTTGCCAACCCCCTTTCGGCTAAGGCTCAAGAAGCCCTTAGGAGTGCAGACAAGATCAAATCATTGCCAGGTCAACCCAGAGGTGTAGATTTTGAACAGTACGCCGGTTATATTACTGTCAACAATGCGGAGGGAAGGGAATTGTTCTACTATCTTGTGGAGACCCCTAAGAATTCCTCGAGTAAACCGCTTATTCTCTGGTTAAACGGAGGTGTGTATACATCTTAACAAAAATATTTTTTTAATTTAATGAACAGAGATAAGTAGTTTATTATTGGCAATGTAACTCTGAAAGGGTTTGCCGCCCATTTTATTTAATGTGTAAGTATGAAGAAATTATTCTTCAAAGACCATAAATTTTCTTGTTGTTATCATGACAGGGCCAGGATGCTCGTCACTGGGTTATGGAGCCATGGTGGAAGTGGGCCCATTTCGAGTGAATGCCGATGGAAAAACTCTTTCAATATTTAAATATGCCTGGAACAATGGTAAGACCTAAAATGTCAACTATCTTTTTCGGCATTTATTTTTCCTTGCTTTTCCTTATATTGACGAGTCCCTCTTTTCTCGCAAAATGTAATCATACGCATGTTGGTATAGCCAGCCTCCTTTTCTATTTTATGCTTTATATATGCAGTTATATCTTAGTTCAATCACTGTGTAATCAATTGTGTTTGAATTTTTTACAAGGATTGCGCCGACGTGCTTTAATAATAATGGTGATCGACCCTATATATATTTTAATTTGGATCACAGAAATCATTTTAATTAATTGTTGCTTAATTGTATATGCACATATATTTATCTCATGACTTGTTACACACGTGGGATTTCCAGTGGCTAACATCCTCTTTGTGGAGTCTCCGGCCGGGGTGGGATTTTCAAAGGCAAAAGTTGGTCAAATAAATGGAGATGCACGAACGGCAAAAGAAAATTATATGTTCCTCGTCAATTGGCTTGAAAGATTCCCACAGTACAAGAATCACAAACTCTTTCTGGCAGGAGAGAGCTATGCCGGTCACTATATTCCTCAGTTCGCCGACTATATTCTAAGCATGAATGAACTGAAAAGTAAAACTATCATAAACCTTAAAGGTGCCGCGGTGAGTAAATTTTGGTTGCAACTTATTTAGACGATCTTGTCAGTAACTACATATCAGATTTACATTCCAAAATTGATATTTCTTTGGCGCATTTCTTTATGCGTTAGTGTATCACTAAAACTGCGGGTTTCATGTTTTAGTATATGCTATTTTATTATGATGACCTTATTTGCATTCTAATGGTTTGGTATCCAAATTTTGAAACTTTTTATGTCCAAGGAGCAATCTCTATTAAGAGTTATTTTGTATTTTTTTTTCTTTTTTCAGATCGGAAATCCATATGTTAATAAGCTACAAAACCGTCAAGACCAAGATGAATATCTTTGGCGTCGTGATTTTGTCACGGATGAGGCTCATGAAGCGGTTAAAAAGGACTGTGAAATATTCTACCAAACTGAAAATTTTACCCTTGAATGTTTTTATGCTAGAAAGAAAGCCTTTATTGGATACTTGGATTACTACAATATCTATGCACCACTTTGCTTAAACTACAATGCCAGTTCACATAGCAAAACCGATGAAACGGTAAAATGACCAGTATTTGATGATACAATTAATCCATTCTTTTTTATTCCTCCAGAGCATACTTTTATCCTGATCTGCATATTTTAGTTCCAAATTACATGTGTATTTCAGGGGTAAAAACGTAACTAGAAAAGAAGACAATAACATTTTTTTTATCATGTAGATGCCACAAGCATGACTTATCTATTCTTTTTGGGGAAAAAAAAAATAAAGCAATAGATCTGGTTGTTTTCCAAATATATGAAGTTACATATATACGGCTTGTAGTATTTTCACATAATTGTTCTTGTTGTCTCTAGTACATTTTAATATAATAGATGAAGAAAATAATTAGATATGCAAAAAAGGCATATCTGAATTATAATGTATGGGTTTTGTGCAGGAGCAAGGCATCGATCCATGCATCGATTATTTTACTGAACATTACATCAATCTTCCAGAGGTGAAGAAGGCTTTTCATGCCGACCCGAACATTGAATGGGTTCAATGCAATGAGTAATACTATTAATTTGCCTAAGTTTTGAATACAATCAGTTCTTTTCATCATATTTGATAATCTGCATGGTAGAAGCAGTTTAATTTGGATGCTAGATGAAAAACACTGACATTTCAGATTCAATTTGAGGGTCCGAATAACAGATAATTTACTGCATTCGCATTTTCTCTTCGTTTATTATAATTTTATGACTTAATTCTGTTTGGCCTTCTTGTAGAGATTTAGAATACACTTCAAAAGATAATACATCTATTCCGACAATTAAGAAAATTGTTACCAAAGGACTCCGAGTAATGCTGTACAGGTACTTTAATTTTGTTTATTATCTAATTCTGGTTTATTATCATTATCATTATTAGCTAGTGAACAAAAGAGTTTCCGAATCGTAACTTTTTTCTATCTAAATATGCTGTTTCAGCGGTGATATAGATAGCGTCGTGCCACTCACCAATACAATAAAATCTGTCAAGGCCCTTCAACTTCCTGTCAAGAAACCATGGAGGCCGTGGAACTGCGATGATCAGGTAGCTTATATAAAAGAACATCATTGCTTATTAAAAGAAAAGAAAAACTACAATTTTCTTAAATTACATACTGTGTGTTACTTGAAGCTTGGAGGCTTTGTTGAAGAGTATGAAGGTTTGACGCTAGTGACGGTAAGAGGGGCCGGACACATGGTTCCGTCGAATCAGCCACTGAGAGCATTTTCTGTGATCAGTCATTTCCTTTCAGGAGAACCGCTACCAGTAGTACAAATAGTGGTCCCTAATACAACAACAACAACAACAAGCAAGCCTTTAGTCCCAAGCAAGTTGGGGTAGGCTAGAAATGGAACCCAACCGGAGATCAATAGTGGTCCCTAATATATGATCAAAATTGAAAATGAATTCACATGACGAGACTTGTCATGTTCATGTATTACAATTTGTTTCATGCTTTAATAATTTCTGAAACATTTTCTTTGGTTCAATGCATGTGTTATTGCTGATCCCGTAGATTGTTAATTAGGTACCACTCATAAATTATCAGGTACATAAGACTAGTTTTTTTTGAATTGTTATAGACAAAACACTGTGATCACCCATGAGTTGAAAGAACAGAGAGAAAGCGCAGTACCTTGTTGAAAGCCATAAACTATAAACTAGTCAAGCCTACAAGAAATCATACAATAGATGCTCAACAACTAAAAAAAAAAACAGAAAATCGAGCCGAGAAAGAAAGGAAAATACAAAAAAGTTATGTGGAAAAGGGAGATAATAATAAATGCAAATTCCTTAGTACTACCAGTTCCCTATATGTTCAATTTGTATCTTTGTTTCTGGTTTCATATTGCAGACAAATAGTGAGATCAAAAAATTTTGCCCAGATTATCCAGACTAAAATATTCAAACCATTTTAGATGATGTTATGTGTTGATATGGCATGTTCATTTTTAATCGGATGGTCCAGACTGAAAAAACAGGTCTTGCAATCTGATCAGTTTGGAATGACAGCAGTATGAACTATGAACTCATCGAATTATTAGGTCACATATGTCTGGTTGCCAATTGGCCATCATTGCAGAATGATAAAAAATTAAATAAATTACCAACAAAAACAAAAATTTGGAAAACCCATTAACCCATTTTATTCAAATCAGACATTAGAACAACACAACCGAAGGTCCTATCATAATTTGATTAATTTCAAAGGAAATAGATCGATAAAGGCATCATCAATTAAAATTCAAGTATTAGTTCCTATTTCATGGCGCCGTAGGCCTCTTATCAATAATTGCCACCTTCGAATCGAGTGATTCATTATGAATCGACCTTTCAGTAACGCTACTGGTATACATGATGATCTCCATTAAAGCTCCTTTCTGGAACTGGAAGTAGTTTTCTTCCATCACACGAGACAACAACTATTAAACAAAATAAAAAACAATAGCATACAAACATTTCTGACTTGGAGAGAATTTGGAGAGAATGACAGTCTAGCTAGTTGCATATTTAGTGGAGAATTGATTTCACCATATCGAATTATCATGAATGGTTATGTAAGAATTGTATAATTTCTCAAGTCAATTTACTTTGACCAATCTCTACCATATCATATCAACAAAAAATTAAATAGAGATACACTTAGTTATTAATTACTCGAACAAAAAAAGAAATGTAGAGGTGGTTTTAGAATTGATTATTTCACCATAATCGAATGATCATTAATTGTTACTTTAAGTACTATATAATTTCTTGAGTCAATTTAGTTTGACCAATTTTTACCATATCATATCAACAACAAATTAAAGAGAGATACACTTATTAATTACTGAAAAAAATAGAGAGATGTGGTTTTAGTAAAATGAAATGAAACCTTTTTTGTTCTTTTCTTCAAAAGAAATTAAATGAGCGCAACCAAGAATTTGGACACTCAACATAAAAAAGTGTTAATTTCTCCGTCTATATCCCCAAGCATTAGTAGATTCAAATGAAACAACTAAAAGAAGTTCTTGAAATCCTTTACAATAGCAATTCTAATTTTGATTCTCTTCATTTGCATTATTAGACTTATTTTCAGAAAAGAGTACAAGTTCATCAGTTTATGTAGAAGACCAAGCTGAGCTAATGGAGAAAGATAAGATTATTTCATTGCCTGGACAACCAAATGTCGATTTTACGTAGTATAGCGGGTACGTATATCCGACTCAAAGCATTAGTAGGCTTTGTTCTACTACTTGGTTGAGTCACCTTAAAACCCGTCGACAAAAGCCTCTCCTTTTGGAGCTGAATGTAGGTAAATCACATATGTAATTGTTGTTTTTGTGTTTGCTTTTTTTTTTAGATGATGATAGTGAAAAATATCTGGTTTTTGTTCTCTTTTTCATTAATTTGGACCACTATGCTGTAAAAAGAGTTTCATTAATTTAGATGACCATTTTGTAATTTTTTTGACGTAACTTAATTTTAAATTGTTAAATATTAATTAATTCATGATAACAAAATGATGAGGAAAAAAGAGGTTTTCTAGAGAAAAACATGCAAGTCAATTTGACATATTGTACAAGAACATTTATCCTTTTATTTCAAGGAGTTGCATGAAAATTACATTATATTTTGTAGCTAAGAGCACGCTTTATAATTTGAATTAATT
The DNA here is from genome assembly GCA_011114355.1 of Carex littledalei. Lineage (NCBI taxonomy): Eukaryota > Viridiplantae > Streptophyta > Magnoliopsida > Poales > Cyperaceae > Carex > Carex littledalei. The sequence continues at coordinate 15,627,053 of CM022082.1, forward strand.
AATATTTAACAATGTAAGAAATTCAAGATAAAAATTACCACTTTCATCTCTCTTAGATTTTTTTTTCGCTATTAAATGACATTATAACAGTGTAAGAATTTGTGAAAAAAAATAATAGAAACATGAACTCAATAAGAGTTTCTTTCTAAAACTTTACGTTGTTTGAAATGTTAATGAAGTGTTAAGAATTATTGTCTGTCCAATGCCAGCACACCGATTTCACGGTTGTTTTCAACTTGTTCATGTGGATACCGGTAGAGACGCAGTCGTTATTACTGCTAGCATCTGACACACAAGTGATGCAAAAGTAGATTACGGCAGCCGTTAAGAAGAGTTTCTGCTGCGCTGATAGTGGTAATTTTTATCTTGAATTTAATTGTACACATGAATTTTAGTTTGTGTAGGAATTAAAAATTGAATTTTGAACCCTAATACCCTATCCGAATTCCCAACAGTTCACCCTTGGGATATGGCGGTATGATGGAGCTAGGCCCCTTTTATTAAATTTTAATTCCAATATTTTTATTTGATATATTTTCTGATCAATACAGGAAGAGTGTTTCTTCCATTGTACACACATAATTAATTATAATTTCCCCATTCTGACACACTTTTAATTTGAAAATCCTAGTGGCACATGTGCTTTTTTTTGGAATCACCAGCAGGGGTGGTCCAAGATTTATTATGGTAACTAATAACTATGGATATGTTGCCAACTGGATTATGTTAATTAATTGGTTCAGGTTGGAGGATTTACAGTGCAACACAAAGGATTGGTGCTGGTTGTGAAGGGAGCAGGTCATATGAGAGAGAGCATTGGCTTTGATCTCCTATTTCCTCCAAGGGAAGCTGCCAACTGATACTCCCGTTTAATCTTCATTCTGCTTTAGATTGTTCATTTTTAAAGGTCCTAACCCATGAAATCATGCAACAGAGGGGATTCAATTGCGATATGGCATGCATCACTTGTCAGAACTGCTCAATGGAAACAGGCATTCATTTGTTCTTTGAATGTTCGTTTGCCACATCGCTCTGGAACCAAACGGCCGCTCTATTGGGGTATAGAATTATGTGGATTGACCAAACAGTGCAGCTAACGTACATCAGATCCTGGAAAAGCTGTCAGCCAAACATTCCTAGGAAAACTTGGAATGTTTTCTTCATTGCTGTATGCTGGTTCTTGTGGAAAGAACGAAATCTCAAGCTTTTTGAAGGCAAGATTAGAGACCCAAGATGGGTGGCTGCAAGGGCTATAGAAGAAGGAAGGCCGTGGTTGAAATACTGTTGACATTAGTGTATCATTGCTGTAGTTGTATTTAGTGGTTTGCTCCCGGGTACCTCGGGCAGGGCAGGGCAGAACCCGTCCCGGGCAGCGGGCAGGACGGGTACGGGTACAGCGGGTACCCGGGTACAACGGGCACGGGTAGGCGGGTTTTTTTTTTAAAAACTCCGCCCTGCCCGTCTCAAACCCATGCCCGTCCCGGGTAGACGGGTACAACGGGCACGGGTAGACTTTTTTTTTTTTTTTTTTTTTCTGTTTTCTGTTTTGTTTTCTGATTTGTTTTCTTATTTTTTTTACCGTGTCGTACGAATATTATTACGTGTTTATAATTCGACTTTTAAAATCTGAATAGTTCAATATCAAATATTGTATATATATATACATAAAATTATCAAGTCACATCTTTATAATTCCTAAATAAATAAAATTTGTAACTCATATATAAAGGAAAATTTGTATATTTATTCGGCTAAGTACAAGTCTAATTATTTATTTCTTTACACGAGTAATTTTATACTAAAATACGCTAGATTACTTGAAATTATGTTGAATTACACTATATTACAATAAATTATGTTCAATTATACTAAATTACGTTAAATTACAATAACTTCGCTAATTATGCTGAAATACGGTAAAAAAAACACTAAACTACACAAAATTACGCTATAGTAGACTGATTTTGCTCATCTTTCATGAATTATAAAAAATAGTAAAAAAATTCCAAAAATAGTAAAAATTGGTAATCTGCAAGTTCATTATGTAACTAATTTACTGAGCTACTTGGATTGAATGATAGAAATGAAAATCTTAATCGGAAACTTCAACTCAAGTTTTGAGGCTCTTCCCTTTGTTTTTTGGCGATTCTGAATTTTGAAATCCAACATAGTGGGCACAGACGCATGCGCATTTTCGCAAGCTTTCCGAAAAGTGCTCATTTGCTGAAATCGGACACTCGAGCGCCGTTTTATGACCGTTTGAAGTTTCATCGTCGTTTTTCGCCTTTTCAGTGAAAAATATCCTCCCTATTCATTTGTAATTTGGCGTAATTTACCGTATTTTAGCGTAATGTAACGTAATTTAGCATAATTTAACATAATATAGTGTTATTCAACATAATTTCAAATAATTTAACGTATTTTAGTATAAATATGCTAATTATATATCAAAACTCAAAAGAAGTAATATAACTTTGGATATTAATAAACTTTGGATATTAATATTCAACATAATTAATAATTTGTATTAAACTTTGGATATTAATAAAAATGTCGGCATTCTAATTATATAGTTCATAATTTATTTATATCTCGAAATTTGTAGTTTACATTTTAAATTGATAATATATTTTGTAAACGTTCATTTTAAATTGATAATATATTTTCTAAACGTTCATTTATTTTTAATAGGTTAAATAAAATATAAATAAAAAATATCTTAAATCAATTACTTTAAAACAATAAAACATATTCAAATCTAAATTAAATATAAATCTAAATTCAAATCTAAATTAAATATAAATCTAAATTAAATATAAATCTAAATTAAATCTAAATTCAAATCTAAATTAAATCTAAATTAAATTAATAGAAATGTTGGCTTCATGCAGCCTCTGCCGAATTTAAAAAAAAAAAACAAGGCATTTCAGCCTCTGCCGAATTTAACAGAGCAGTTTTAGCTTCATGCAGCGCACTAATCATATGCAGCAATGTTAAATTCTGTACTCCGTGCGCTGCATGTAGCCAAAACTGATCTGTTAAAATCACGGTTACTGTAGAACCGGGGGGAAGAAAATTTGAAATAAAGGGGTTCGGGTGCTACAGTACACGGGTAAACGGGTGCGGGTACACGGGTAGCGGGCACGGGTACGGCGGGTACGGGTACACCCGGGTTTGTTTCCAAAAATAGCCGCCCTGCCCGTTTGAGACCCGTACCCGTGTACCTGTTTACCCGGGCACGGGCGGACCGGGTTCGGGCAGCCCGTGGCGGGCACCGTCAAACCACTAGTTGTATTGTCACTTTTTGGTTGTTTTCCTTGTACAACTGATAGCCTCTATCAGTAATTCAAAAAAAAAAAAGATTGTTCATTTTTTAAGCATAAGCAGATGTATACAAACAAGTCAGATTTTTATGTACCGTGTCATGCTGTGATTATTTAAAGAAATGGTCATAACACATTAGTTTATATCATGATCACATGTGTCATATCAAACACAATTGGTCACATTTATCACGCTGTGTTACATTTAACTATTTTTTTCATAATTTACGCTATTTTTTTTTTCATAATTTAAGTTAAGAGTCATGATCACATGTGACTTGCATAACCACATGCCATTATACCAGTTTGCATGCTATCCATGTCAATTTTCCAAAAGATAGTCATTTCATGCGAATAGCCATGACACGGGAGACGCAAGTCACGTTATGATGTGACCCGCACATAGTTTACTGGTTCTAGAGAAAATCAACTAGAATTGTCCCATTATCATCGGCGATATATCCATTGATGCAAATGCATTGGATAACTTTTGACTAGTTTGCTATTTTCTAAGCAAGAACAAAGGAAAAAGAGCATGAATTGATTCCAAAATATGCTCGACTTGTTCAGCCTCAAAAAACAATTATTGTCAGTAAACAAAAAATAATTCAGCCACCAGCGTTCTTCTACAGAGAAAGTGATTATTTGAAACCACTCTGTACCACCTTAAAGCATAAAAATCAGAACAAAAGCACCAAAAATATTAACAATGACAGGACGTAAACAGTCTTAAATAGTTTTACTTTCCACCAGGTCAAAATTTTTGAATGAATATAACAGATAAAACTTAGTCGATAAAAAAATCCCTCGGAAGAAAGTGCTAGGTTCAGGGAATGGATGCACTTTACACAACCACCACACGCTACATCTCTCTAGCTTCACCTAATATCCGTTTAAACACTATAACTAGAACTAGTCTCATCGCCCATTTATAATTATATGGATTCTATCCTTTTAGCTCTCTCTATTTTGACCTCCTTGTCAGTTCACTTGTTGCTGATTCCCATAAAATGGGTAGCTACCGTAAGCCGCCGCATACATTGATGGGTCTGGGAAAGGTGCGCCGTATGCATACCCGTTATAATACTGACCTGTGTAGTACATACTGTTCCATTGGTTGCCTGTATCTCCTCCTCTCGCCTACAAAGAAAGACAAATATTATTAAAAAACAGAAAAGTAGGTTAATGGCAGAATCGTAGAGAAGCTAGGGGGTCACAACAGATTGGATTCGGATCAGAAAATCTGTATCCATTTTTATTTTCCATATAGGTATACAGATAGACTTGGATACAGATACGCATACAAATTGGATATAAAACGAATACAAATACGGATGCTCGGATATTACAAACAAATTTCATACGATGCATCGAACTTAACAACAACAACAACCAAGCCTTTAGTCCCAAACAAATTTCATACGATGCATCAAACTTGTTAGGAAAATAATTTCTTTGATACTAACATCTATAAACAAATATAAATGTCATAAATAAACTAAAATTATATCATGTATTCCATTATAATGGAATAACACAACTACTTTTCATAACAAGTTATTAGTTACAAGATATATATTTATGTATATATACATATATCCACATGAATAATTATCCGTATCTTCTGGTATCAAAATTCAAAGGCAAATCCATATCTGTATCCATATCTGCTTTTGAAATTCAAAACCATATCCTTATCCAAATCTAACTTAAAAAAGTATCCATATACTAATTCATATCAGCAAATATTCAGATCCTGGATTATCTGTATTCACAAAAATCTGGATATGGATCAGATAAGAATCGGATAAAATATCCGATCCGTTTTCATCCCCAGGAGGAACCCTTTGAAAGTTACAAAATTATTACCTGCTTATTTGCTGGATTTCTTCCCCAGGAAAGACGTACTGTTTGCTTCCCAATTGCTGTTCCGTTTAAACCTTGCAATGCTTCTTCAGCACTTTTTCTGGAATAATTGCAGCTACTTATTTAATTATGGTTAAATTACAACTACACCCATGAATTTAACTTAAAGACAACTTATTATTCTCAGAATTAGATGGTATTAATCGGACAACAGGATCAACAAATGGACCATGTGGTAAAGAAATGGGGTCAAAGTTTCATAAATTTTTTAGTATATTAAAAAAGGAGGAAAAAAAAGTAAATGTCTCTGTTTTAGTATTACCTCTGTGCGAATTGGACAAAGCCACATTGTTTACCAGCTGGGACCTTAACAGAAGAGATCTCTCCATACTTGGAGAAGGCTTGCCTCAAGTCGTCTTCACTGACGTCTGGGTCCAGTCCGCCCACAAATACCTAAAAAAAATTTTCATGGAAAAATGGTGTCATTATATAGAACAATAAAAAGCTCAACCAGAAGGAGACGCACTTACAGTAGTGTTTGTTACATCTCCCCCATCAGATGGCGCCGTGTTGCCATTAGATCCAGGACCACCTACACATGATAAACTCAATTAAAATGAGAGGAAAAAAAAAATTTATCTGCCCCAAATGGTAATCTATATATATTATCTTAAGAGTGAGGCTATGGTACTATGCATAGCGCGGATTGGTCCGTACTATGAATCAATATTTCTGTTTTCAAAGTCGATTGAAAGGAGCTATTTGGATAAATGTTTCACATTTTCAAAATCTTGTAAACAAAGAAATTGAGCAAAAGTACCTTTTAAGAGTTCAAGTTTACCAAAGTAATAAGAAGCATGTTCAAAGCATCAAAATTGTATTAACCTTGACATTTTAGCAATAAACATACATTTCCATTATTTAGCACCCAAATTCTATGACATACTGACTGTTTCCCAACAAACCATACTTCTTTTAGAGAGAAAAAAAAGTACGGCAAGAAACTCTTTACTATAAGGCAACAATGTTTGTTTGACAATCTGACTCAGCATTTTTTTCCCCTTACTGACTCTGTATTTGAAACAAATTTGCATATACCAAAATACTTTACCAATCTAGAAAGAATAAACAACCCTATGCAGAGTCACAACAGCTGAACATAATTAAAAAAAAAAAAGATAGCAGACAAACCATAAATTTGCACAATCAAGAAAGATGCAAAATATAAAAAATAAGAAATAGAACAAAAACTCTAAAATATAGCAAACCTGAAGATTTCCTTGGAGTAGCAGGGCCTATACGCATGGCCCTGGTAGAACAATATTTGCCATTCATCTCAGTCATAGCTTGGGCCTTCTCATCATCATTTCCAAACCGCACAAAGCCATAACCCTTAGATCGGCCTGTGTTTGCATCAATAACAACCTTTGCACCCTTCACTGAAGGATACCTGAATTGACCAGTTTAATCCCACATTAAATGATAGTGTATTGTGAGCAAAAGTTGAGATACTCGTATTATGTGAGATTCTGGGTAAAGAGATACTGTTAGTACTTGCCAAATATAATATAAAACAGGGACGTAAATACAGCAGGAATACTCCAACACTAACATTTTACATTCTAAGACACAATTGGAACATTTGGAGACCTCCCCCCCCCCAATCCCCATCTGTTCCCTTCTAATAAAAAACAAAAACAGAAAAAACACATGGCCAAACTAGCACTTATATAAGCTTTAGCTACATTCAATAAGCAATTCTGATTACCCAAATAGGAAAAAAAGAGAGATCATATATTGATCGCATAGTATCAGGACCACCTCAAATGAACAAAATTCATCTAGAATACTGAACATTCCAGGTTATTATAAATGACAAATCAACACTAGAATGGCCATCAAGGCAAACTATCAACTACCTGCTAGAGAAGGTCTCGAGCAAAATGGCATCGGTGACATCGCCAGCCAGATCACCAACAAAGATCGAGTGGTCAGAGGCAACATCAGTGCGGCGCTCACCCATGCTGAAGGAGGCCCAGTTTAACCGGAAGGGTTGGTCGGTATTTGGCATAATGTGGCCCCCGAATGTCTGCAGCACCTTCTCTGCAGCTCCCCGCGTGTTGAACTCCACGAACCCGTACCCTTCTGAGTTCCCCGTCATCTTGTTCCTTATCACCTTTATGCTGTGCACCTGAATCCCAAAAGTAATCAATCAATACCAGAATACCAGAATACAAACCCCTTCTTTTTTTATTTAAGAAGTGTATTATGGAGATGGTCCCTGATGTTTCAAAGTTTCCAAATTAATCCATATAAATATTCCTAATTGTAGCGTTTTGTTCTGTACATTGATTGCAGAAAATGAAGAAGAAAGGAAATACTAATCGGAGCTGATACATGGAATTAGTCATACAGTGATAGGTTGACTAAGAAATAATGGCTGATACCGAGAAAGATGCACATCATCTGATTAATTATTCAAGATAAAGGTTAAGGCTTAACAAATTGAGCAAGAGATAAGAAAAACAAAACAGAAAGTAAGTAACAAGTCCTGATAAGCTCATAACAGTCTGAAAGATAGAAGTCAGAGGACACGAAATTACTAATCTAGACCTTCATCCAAATGTGGTTATGTTGAATACAATGATACAGAGATGAACGATTACTCTGGAACTGAGAAATATTTTGGCTATTTTATCCAGTCACACAAGCCTTTTCTTTCGGTTCACAACATGAAAATTGAATAAGATGCTTACAACAAAGCTTGAATAGAAAAATATACATGTGTAAAGTGCTCTATTTAATCATAGTGAAAGTCTAGGGAACTGCTTATGAACTTCTCTAAACCTATGCCCACAATACAACTACAACATACAAACCAACATAGTACAAGTCTGTTTCACACATATACAAGTTTTCAGAAAAATATGACAATTTTATTTATACTTAACTGCAAAACCCATAATGAAATAAAGACAAGAAAACTGTGACCATATTCAAGGGTTAATTTTCAAGGAACCAAGGTCAAACATTTGACTTAGGTTCTTAGTCCATTTAGAACAATATGAATCTAATAATGCAGCCAAGTAATGAACAATATCAGATTTAGTTTACAAGTTCATTTGATGTAATTATAAACTTTTACTACAAAGTAAATATTTGATGTCACATCCCAATCCAATTATTAGATCCCTCCAAAAAGCTCACAAGCACTTGTCATTATCTAGCAAAAAATAATTCACAACCATTTGTTCTACAACGCTGTTCAAGATCTAACCATTCAGACAATAATAAACGAACTTCCTATCCCAACTTTCCTGATTTAATGTGTTTATCCACAAATGACATAAAATTAACAACAAACATCATCACTACTCGTGAAGATCTACCAAAAGAAATGAAGTCAAGAGAGAAACTAACATCTCCAGTATGAATGAAGCAGCTGGCCAGATAATTCTCGTCCATCCAGTAATGGAGGTCTCCAACCCAGATCGTCTTGTTATCCTCCCCTCCTCCTCCTCCTCCATTCGCCACCGGAGAAGAGGCGGCGGCGGCGGCGGGGCTGTTAGCCGCCTGGTACTGAGGTCGTGGTGGTGGGTGGAAAGGCATGAAGTGCTGAGGAAACTGAGGTGGCGGATGCGGAGCAGGCACCGCCGCCATCATCTGATGTGGCATTACCATGTGAGGGAACTGCATATGAACCCACGGCTGTTGTTGCTTTGGCTGGGGATTCGTATCAGCGGCGCTTGATGCCACGGTCGCAGCCTGTTGCATCCCGCCGCCAAAAGAGATGTGGGGAAGGTGGAGAAGAAGTGGCGAGAAAATGAGAAGGAGAGGCGAGAGAGAGGCAGAGAGAAGAGAGAAAGCGCGAGAGAGAGAGATGATGGGATAGGTCGAGAGGGAGACTAAATAGGGAGGCGGCTCGGGAAGGGGGCGGGGGTACTGTCAGCCGTTGGATTTAGAGATGGGATCACTTAACGGCCGTTGATTGAAGATCCCAGGGATTTGACCGAACCGAACGCACGTTGATGTCGGCCTGACAAGTGGGGCCCAGGACAACCCCTGCTGCCTACACGTTCCGGTCGTTTTCTCCTTGGGTCCTTCCCTAGGGTGTCCATTTGAAAAACCAAAACTAGAAAATTATTCTTTTTCAATTACAGCCCTCAAATGTTGTAAATGTTGCTTTTTGTGGTACTTCCTATCTGATGTGAAGATCAGAGTTTGTCCCGGTTAAAAGGAGAAAAAATAATTTACCAAACAAAAAGAAAAGAGCAGTGGTGGCTGGTGATACCTATATTTAACAATTTTGCAATGCATATTATATATTTTTAATCTAAGGAAGTATATTAGAGAAAAAAATTGGATATATAGGAAATATTTATAATGCTTAACAGTGAAGGAAGTTATTTTTTACTCCTTAATTCATTTATTTATTACTTAAAATATCTTCTTAAAATAGGTAATTTTTTTTTTTTTTGTCATTCCACTTAAAATAGCTCCCGGAAGTCTACTTCCTTTTGGATAAAGCAATGATAAATACAAGGATTGATGTGATAAATTTGGAGTGTGTTTCCAAGCTATATTTCAAACATTAATTCAAGTGTTCAATTAAAAGAACAATGAAACCTCACACTAGACTATATTTAGCATTATAAATATAACCTTGGTCGAAGTTTTGACTCAACTTTGCATTAATTTTTATAACATATATAAAATAAGAAAATTGCGAGGATAAATATAAAAACTTACCTAAATATTTTTGAATTAACCAGACAACTTGGTATCTGTTCACTAACCATGTTTATCAAAAGTTTAGATGGTGTAAAAAAGCTTATAGGAGGCATCATTACACCTCAGCTCACTGGTCTCCTTTAAATGAGTGTTTATACTACAATTTACCTCATTAATTAACCAGTGGATAATAAAGAAGAGGTTAGTTATTTAATGCTTCCCTTTAGTAAATGCAATTATTATGGTAATGATATTTACAGAGCTATTTTTAGTTCACGCAACGCACAATAATAGAGATAAAATGAAAATGTATATAAATGATGTGCTGTATGAAGTTAAAATAGCTCTGTTAATATCTTTATCCAAAAACTACCTTCAGTAAATGAGGTTAGTTATTTAATGTTAAGATGGCTATGTCAATAATAATGAAGAGGTTAGTTATTTAATGCTTCCCTTCTTTAAATGTGCAAAAATTAGAGTAAAGATATTGACAGAGTAACGTTTGCTTCATGCAATGCACGATAATAGAGGTAAAATGAAAAAATATCGACTGATACGCTGCGTAAAGATAAAACAGCTCTGTCAATATCTTTAAAAATTACCTGGAGTTGCTGCTACCTAGCGCTAGAAAGTAGGATTTCATGAATTTATAATTTGGAATAATTGCAGAGGAAATAGGACAGGAATGGCAGGCCGTTAGGGCACCTTTTCCAAGGAAACAAAGGACTGGACTGGACCCAGAAATACAAATAAAGAGAAAAAAAAAAAAAGGACTAAAAGTCTGAAATTATCTTCTAATCAAAATGTTGAAATATGGGCTTTGATCTGACGCTGATTTAAAGCCCAGTACATGTAACATGTCTCCAGTTAAAGATGACATTAGTTGGGCTATATTTTACTTTTGAAAGCCCAAATATTTGATACTCCGTTAAGCAAGAATGATGATGCATGATTAGGAAATTTTCTACATTAAATTTAGCCCAATATAATTAGCCATATTTTGAAAGCATGAGGTTGGTTTGTATATATTGGGCCCCAATTTTCTGAAAAAACTAATTTGTTTTCTTTTAAAATGAAAATCCCACTAGAAAAACAAGAAAAATAATGTCGTTACAAAAATAATAAAGTATACCAGTAATATAATTTAAAAAAAATAAAATAAAAGTGATGATTCATTAATTACAGTCCGGCTACTTTTGAAATTTTTGAAAAAAAAAAAATAATGCTACCAACTTAATTGATTACTTTTCTAATCCTATGAAATAAAAAAAAAATCCTCTTTTCTTTTGTCTAGTCAAAAAGCATGCATTATGATAATTACTATGTGACAAACTTTTTCATTACCATATTAAATTGAAAGAAGTGTGGCCCTTTGGTTGGTTCCGAAAACACTGGAATTTTGGCTTCCACACACCAAAATAGAAACTCCTAGCACACACACACACACACACACACACTCCATTAATTCCTTTGATAGTGCTTTTGCAAATCAACCAAAATGATTGCACTTTTGGACCTCACCTATAGAAGTGTATTTAAATGCCATTACCTCTTCTAATCAACGGTTGTGGAGGTTGGAATCATCAAATTAAGTTAAACCTCTTACATTAATCAAGGTTTGACCCTTTTGTGTGGCGGCTGATTGTCAGCCACCAAAAGTTGCTCCATTGGAGAATGAAGAGGGATCGATCAAATGTATCTAATTTTCTGCAATCATGTCCTCTACAATTGCTTCAAATTAATGTATCACAAAGGTTCAAATTGGACAGTTTTCAATAACCACAATATAACATTTTAAGTATTATGCCAATTAGAATGTTTGGACAGTGAGTGGATTATATTTAACTAATCTATTAAATTTGATATGAATGTATTTTTTTTTATTTTAATTGCATATCAGTTATATATAATTTTAAAAATCTTTTAACATTTGAAGTTGAAGCTAGTAGTTGTTTATTTTGCTTGTAGAAGCATTTAATTTCTACTAAATATACAAATTTTGAATTACATGATATTACATGTTAATTTTTAGCACATTAGAGTATCCATGTATATTTACAAAATTAATAATATATTTTGTATTTATGTTTACAAATATGTTACAGATAAAAATTCATTACATGCAATTAAAATGCCAAAAGCTAGCTAGCCATCATAAATTAAATGGGTTTAGGAGGCACTTGTTTGCCCCTCGTCCAACTTTTTTTTTTTTTTTTAAAATAGGTTTCTTTTGTCATGTCCTTTTCTAGAAAAAAATACAAATAATTTATGTACTTGTGTTTAAACTAATTATACAATTATTTCCTATTCTGGAAAAATTGTCTCATTTTATCTTATTTCCTGCCTTCGTTCCTGCATGCATAAATGGAATTAACAGACTAACTCAAACTAAACTTGATATATATTACATAAACAGTACCATTTCGTAATTTGATTGCCATGCATTAATTCATGCAATCAATAAATCACCAAATTTGGTGGTTGCATGAACATTATCAATGTGTCTTGTCCTTTGAATAGCAATATATAATAAAATACATATCAATTCATTCCCCATGAAAACGACTATCTCCAAGCAATATAATTATGCCAGAAATGCACCAGTCCCAATGTACTACAAAAGAAAGTTAATGGTTACATTTCAACAAACATACATGATTATTCAAGCATAACAACAAACTACAATTAATTGCACCTAAAATCAATCTTCAAATCGATTGACACAAAAAAAAAAAAAAAAAAAAAGTATCCAACATTTACTACCTATGAGAATATTTCCAAACAAAAAATTTAAATGAAAGCCAGGTTTTATTTCCTAGTAATTCTTCTCTACAATCTTTCCTCTAAATGTTTTATGACCTATGCCCGGGCTATGTCCCGGTGAAGTTGGCCGGTTGTCATCCGTCGGCATCATGGTACCGCCCACGTAGTTGACAGAACTTGTGGTTATGGTAGAATGAACATTTTGCATCACATTTCTCTCTGGAAGTAGCTTCCTTGCCTCAGTACATGATGAGATAACAATGATTGTCAAACAAAAGAGGAGTATGTAAGGGGGTGTTTGTCTGCATTTTGCCATGAATATATGAATGTATATATAGTATACTTGAGAGAAGAAGGTAGGTAGCTAGAAGAAATGCAATGCAAATATAGCTAGGCAGAGTTTGTGTTGGTCTTGTGAGGGTATCTGTATATATAGGGGTACGTGTGTGGAATATCCTCTTTGGAGCGGGTACAAATTAAGAGTATATTGAATTTTTTAATTTTTAGAAATTGAAAAACTAATTTGTGAGGAAAGCAGATTGATGGTTTTTTTTTTTCTAAAATAGTAAGGACCGAAGCAATGGTCCCATCGTTTCTTTCTTTCAGATTTTTTGTATGGTCAGTTATGTAAATATATGACAAATGGTAAGCCATACTTTTAATTCGATCACCTCCATCATAGATCAAATTAATCAATAGTTCACTTTTAACTTTTTTAGAGGAAAAAATAATCAATTTCGTGACAAATCGATTTTTCAATATCTAAAAAATTGAGCACATTAATTGTTTGGTGTTTATCGGGATTTTCTGTGGCGTTAGATCTATTAACCAAATGTGCAATAATTACATGTCGATATCCATAATGTTTAATTGACATTCATATATATAGTACATTGGATTTTATTTGTGATTCTATCAATAATTTTGGGAGTACTTAATTATCCTATATATTATGGCTAAAGGAGTCTTCCCAGCTGGCGATGGCTGGTATACTGTTCAATGCCGGCAGCCGCTTGATGGAAAAGGCGAGGGGGGGTGCCTACACCCACTCTAACAGGGCAAAGAAAGGTAGTCGTTCTTTCCCAAGTCACTCTGCTCACCATAGGTATAACCGCTACAGTAACCAAGGTAATCATGAAAAAAGGGCGCCGAACCTCACACACCAGCGGCGCAAGTTTCCCCAGCAAGGCAGAAAGGACGACATTAATGGGCATAGGGAGGAAGAAGGACACCTAGCACAATTATTTTCCTTCCCAGCCGCTCAAGAGCCTTGTCTCATTAATTGCTCCACTCAGGTAAGCCCCTGTTTTAATACCTTAAGGAATCCTTCCTCCCCAACAGCCATTACTAGTTTACAACCACCCAGAACAGAGCTTTTATTACCTAACACCAACATGCATTCAATGCAACCACCTAGCCAACCAAGACGCCCCCCAACCAATCACCTTCAGCCATAATCCAATACCCCCACTTATGCCCACGTTTTGAACCCGAACCACAACCCTCTTATCTTCCCCCCGCCAGCTCAGAGATTTCAATCTCCCCCATGGAACCACTTCTTAGACCAAAGCCCCTGGCCATTAATCCAACACAATTCCTCCTCTGGTCAAGGCCCCGACTCCTCCCCGCTCCCCTTACCCCTCCCGCCAGGACCTACCCATCCCAAGTGGTGAGGACGCTGCTACAATTGTCTCTGTCTCGGACACGACAAAAAAGAATGCAAGGCAGAGGAGCGCGTTTGTGCCCACTGTTGGCCGAAGGGCCACGAGGCCAAACACTGCCCCACCATTGCATTAGTGTCGCAAGTAGCTTACGACCTGTTACAACCGCGAGGAAACTTTGGGGAGTCCGGTCTTCCTGATGATTGTCCGGATCTCGCCTCGGTGTATATCTCGAAAACCTAGCAAATGAAGGCGGACATGGGCGAGTTCAACCGCGCAATTGTCATCGACACGCGTCTTTGCCCGACTCGTAACACTCAGGTGGTTCAATCAGTTATGATGTCTACCTGCCGATCAGAGTATCCCTTCCGTATAACGCACATGAGCGACTCTCAATTCTTGCTCTTACTCCCCGCTGGCATGGACCGCACCCGTTTCCTACAACAATTCACTCAGCCACTTCAGGACCTCGGTTTCGTACTTTTCCCCTGGAGCCCGGCAATCAACGATTACCCAATGCAGTTGCGCTACAAAGGATGGCTTGAACTCAAGCGAATGTCCCCGCAGGCCTGGACCATAGACCACCTCATCCCGGCTGTGAGTTCGTTCGGGATTGTGTTGGAGCACGCCTCCATGACTAGAGCAACATCCCTCGAGACTATGATGGTTGTGGTGGCGGTCCAGGAACTCTCCCATATCCCGCAAGGTATCATGATGTGGATCCGGGGCATTGGGCGTCCAATCGAGGTCGCGGTCCATAGCTGGATTGATGAGCCCATTGCACAGGCTTTGCCATTTGACATGACTCCGGCCGATGAGTTTTTTTAGCGAGTTCATTGGGATAATGTCAAAGCGGCAACCGGATTCTCTGTTAGTGGCGAAGGGAGCAACCTCCTTGCAATCGACTATGATACGATTCATGGGATTTACGAGATGTTAGAGGATGGTGAGCGCAAGAATAAGCTAGCGGCAATCTTGAAGAATAGCCCCACATTCACGCTAAAACCTATCTGGTTGGATTCCCGGTTGCCGGCAATGGAAACTCGGGTCCCTAACAGGGGTGGGTCTCCAACGGGAGAGATAGTCAAGGAACGGCCGAAACGGTCGTTGGACCAACCGGACAAGTCCATTTCTGCAATTATTGGAGGTGATTCCTCTTCACGCATTAAAAACAAGTCAGACGCTGTCCTACACGCAACACCTCACGCTGGGGCCCACAAGGAGTCACCTATCAGCATTAATGCTGAGAGGACATATTCGGGGGGGAAGAAAATTCAAACGAATCTCTTTAAGCCCCGTAAGGATAAAGGCCCAATGATGGCCTCAACTTCCGGGCCCATAATCCCTATAAAGATCTCGCCTGCTAAGAAAATTAGAGAAGCAATAATGAGGCCGCACCTCCATCTCCCATTACGGACCGGGCCTTGGGCCTTGATAAACGCCAGCCAGGCCAGTGCACTCAACAAAGTCAAGCCGATCCTTCTTCAAATTTCCGAGCCCAATTCATGACGGCCCAAGAAGGCCAGATTCGGGCTGTAGACTGCAACACCTCTGAGGCCGAGGAAATAGGGGAGGATGAATTGGAAAAATATCTCAACTCGATTCCTGTGCTGCGCTGAACCAAACGGTGAATCAACCAACGGACCCACTAAGCTTACCAGGTCCGATTGTGGATCCGATTGAAGCTAGCGGGTCGAACAATGAAGGACCCGATATGCCCATTGATGAAGGATATGTCTCTTATGGTTCGCCTAATGCATTTGACATGGATCTCAGAATGTGGGAAGCGGAAGCAGCGGCGTATAAGGAGTAGGGAGATGAAGAACCGAAAGAAGAGGAGCCTTCCGAGGAGGAGGAACTCGGGGACGCTGCCAGTAACCAGGTCAGGGAGACCCAACCTACACCAGAGGAAGAGCGTGGGCTGCCCTTGGCTGATCTGGAAAAACCACGAGCATCACATCCTTCCGAACCAATAGTGGAAGACGAACAGCTGGCGGCACCACTGGCACCAGCAGGACCCCGCCGCAGTGCCCGGTTCTTAGAAAAGGGACCACCCAAAACTTACACCCCCAAAAAGACACGACCCAGGAAATCCGACACTGAGGTGGCTGGCGCGGCATCGGATACAAATGGCAAAAGCGAGGCACGCAAGGCTTTAATTCGCTCACTGAAAGATGACATGATAGAAGCCACTGGGCTATCAGAGAAGCAACTAAAAGAGGTTGATGAGTTATGTGGGATCGATCAAAGGACGGGCAACACAGAGGTAGGGGAACCACAAGAACCGGGTCAGGATGCTGGCATGGAAGACTCGGTCTTAGGTGCCTTTGATTTTGATAGTACTGATGAGTGCTCAAGTGAGGAGGAAGGCGAGGAGGGGACCAACTAGGTCGATTTAGTCTAAATCAGCCAAGCTATGTTTAGATTATGCATTTACATTTCAACTTTTATGGTAGGGACTAGAATTTGAGCTCAATCTAGGAGCATATTTAGTGACTAGTTTTATTAATGAATTCTAATTCTAATTTATCTGTGCCGCTTAGATTTATGACTTGGAATGTCCGCGGAATGGGAGATTTACATAAATGTGCAGTTATTAAGGACATGGTAATTGATGCGAAACCAGACTTAGTGTGCTTTCAGGAAACCAAATTAAATGAGTGTTCCATTTTTAAAATAAAGCAAGTGTGCCCATCCAAATTCAACAATTATGAATGCTTGAATGCGGATGGAACGAAAGGGGGAATCATACTCATGTGGAGTAATGCATTCTCCCTTGTTGAGACCTTCGTGAGTCCATTTACAGTAACAATAATCCTCAAGAGAGGTAATTTATCTTTCATGTGTTCAGGAGTATATGGGCCACAAGAGGAGATCAACAAGCTTCGGTTTATCGATGAACTGCGCCTCATAAGAGACAAGAATGACCTACCGTGGGTTGTGCTGGGGGACTTTAACTTGTACAGGTCGGCCCAAGACACCACTGCCCCTATCAGGAACCTAGGCGCCACCATACAATTCAACAGCTTCATTGGAAATGCAGAACTGGTAGATGTGCCACTTCGGGGGCGGACTTTCACTTGGTCAAGCAAAAGGCCAAATCCGACGTTCTCCAAACTAGATAGGGCGCTCCTTTCGCACCATTTCAATTCAATGGGCACATCCTACAATTTGCAAGACCTCCCTTGCACTGCTTCGGATCACACGCCACTACTGCTCGACATCAAACCGCATCGTCAGTCACTCAGACCAAGATTCAAATTTGAGACCTTTTGGCTGCGTTATCCGGAGGCACAACAGGAGGTTCAGTTAGCGTGGTCCTCGGTTCAACCCGGCGCACACCCCCCACCACGCTCTATGAAAAACTAGTGGCGACTCGAAGACGGCTTCGAAGGTGGTCACAAGCTAAATTCAGGGCTGCAGGAACTTACCTTCAACTTTCCAAATGGGTTTTGCGGCAGCTGGATCATGCGGAGGAGGTGAGAGAACTCAATACGGGCGAATTTCGAAGGAGGATTAAATTAAGGGAACATATCTTTAACTTGGTGGCGGACAGAGAAGCCAAATGAAAGCAAAGATCTGGAAGCACGTGGCTAAAACTGAGTGATAAAAATACTCGGTACTTTCATGCCGTTGCCAATGGAAGAAAGAATTTCAATTCTATTCTCTCACTCTAAAGGGACAACGGTCTAATTATTCCAGAGAATGGGCTCCAAAGCACCTTGTACAACCACTTCAAAACCTTACTCAGAACAGCGAATACTCGACACCAATCGTTCGATATCACCGGCAAGGTGGGGACATCTTTTGCTGAGCAACTCAAATCTCTAGATGATTGTATCGAAGAGGCAGAGGTCAAACAAGCAATCAACCAGATGTCGGCAGATAAGTCCAGTGGCCCAGATGGGTTTCCCATAGAATTTTACAGGACATACTGGCCAATTGTCAATAATGACGTTATGGCAATGATCCGGTTTTTCTATGACAATGCGCATGGCATCAAAGCCTTCAACCAAGCAGCAATAACATTGATCCCTAAGAAGGAGGCCCCGACCAATGTTTCGCACTACAGACCTATAAGTGTCATCAACACTGTCGTTAAAATAGTAACGAAGGTTATGGCAAATCGTCTACAACCCTATCTACATGACCTAGTCGGCAAAAACCAAACTGCTTTCATCAAAGGCAGATCGATTATGGAAACCTTCATCTCGGCAAGAGAACTCCTAACCTTCTTTCACAAAAGCAAGATCCCGGCCGTATTATACAAAGTGGACTTCGAAAAGGCTTTCGACACAATAGATTGGACCTTCATGATAAATCTGTTGATTGAAAGGGGATTTCCACCCAAGTGGCTAGCATTGCTAGTCGAGATACTGCGAACGTCGCGGTCGATGGTAAAGGTTAACGGAGCTCTCACTCGATTCTTTCCTCACAAGCGGGGCCTCCGCCAGGGCGATCCTCTCTCCCCACTCTTATTTATTTTGGTAGCGGATGCACTTGACCACTTCTTAAAGAATGCGGAGCAGTCCATGCACCCACACTTCAGCATTCCGCCACAGACAATTCAATTCGCGGATGATACAGTAATTGTTTGTGAGGCACATCCAACAACACTGCGGGTGGTGACAAGAGTCCTTAGCAACTATGCGGAACTAACGGGTCTCAAAATCAATAGAGAGAAGAGCTCATTTGTGCCAATCTCCTTGCCGGAAGAACTCACGCAAGGAATTCATCTCATTCTGAGGTCGCCACCGGCTCACCTCCCACTCAAATATTTGGGCCTCCCATTATCAATCAGACGACCGCGGAAGATAGATTACCAGCCAATGCTCCAAGCCATACAGAGAAGAATGGAGGGGTGGACGACAGCTTACCTATCCTACGGAGGGCGTGAGACGCTTGTAAAGGCAGTCCTGTCAGCCATTCCGCTGCATTATATGCAAGCGCTGAAAATCCCGAAAGGGGTCATTAGGCATATCGATAGCATGAGAAGGTGCTTCTTCTGGAAGGGACGCGAGGAATGCAAAGCAATTAATTGCTTGGCTAGCTGGGACCGAGTATGCGCCCTGAAAACAAATGGAGGGGTGGGTGTCATAGATCTCGAGTGTCAGAATAATGCGCTCATGACTAAGTGGCTCTGGGTCATCCAAAACCACCAGCAAGGCCTCTTGGCAAGCACCATTCGGCAGCTCTATGGAGTCACTGACCCGAGGCAGATAGGAGGCCACCAATCAGATTTTCTGAAGGAACTTGGCAAATTGACATATTTTTACAGCTCCTCGATCAAACCATGCCCCCAAACAGGACGTATCATATGGCGATGGAACGTCTCGGGGCAATTCTCCTGCTCCTCAGCATACAGGAGTATGCGACACACAGGTATCATCTCCCTAACAAATAAGAAGCTATGTAAAATTCGGGCCCCCCAAAAAGTCAAAATCTTTCTATGGCTTCTTGTGCAAAACAAGTTACTAACACAGGAAATACTCATAAAAAGAGGGTGTGTGGTGCAAACGGGATGCAGGTTGTGCCAGTATTTCCTACAAGGAATTTGACTTGCACTGTTCAGCAGCGGGTTGATCGCACTATCCTACAAGTATGGCTACTTGGGCGTAGAAATTGTGGAGCCACACAAAATAAAACATGGGACACGGCATGGGCAGCGGGCCTCTGGGTGCTGTGGAAGGAAAGGAATGCGCGAACATTCACGGAAAAAACAAAACCGACTAGAAATCTTAATTGAGGTGACCGACATGGAAGTTCATAACTGGACTACTTTTGGTTAAATAGGATTGTAGTGGTGCCCCTGTACAAATCTTGTAAATTAGCTCTATTCAATAATCATGTAATATTTAGGACCTTGTAAAACTTTTTTAATTGTCAATCAATTGTTGGATCTAATAAGGATCCAACCTTCAAAAAAAAATTATCCTATATATTAATAATTTACTTCTGCTTCCCAATTATAATTCTAATATATATATATATATATATATATATATAGAGATGAGCTATGCTACTATATGGAGTAAAACGCGTTTGTACTTCACGCCGTATTTTTATTTTGAAAGTCCAAACGACCGATCCGAACCGCTCAACATGATCTCCATATTGAAATGTGCTTGGAGACCAAATTTTACATTTTTTAGAATTTTTTTACTATTTATTAAGCCACTTTGAAAATCTGAAAATCCGGGTGAACAGTGAGAAACAGTAAAAAATTCTGGACTGCTAGATCAGTGATTTTCAAAGTAACTTAATAAATAGTAAAAAAATTCTAAAAAATGTAAAATTTGGTCTCCAAGCACATTTCAATATGGAGATCATGTTGAACGGTTCGGATCGGTCGTTTGGACTTTCAAAATAAAAATATAGCGGCGTGGAGCACCAACGCGTTTTACTCCATGTAGTAGCATAGCTCAATTCTATATATATATATAGTGCTTGGCTACTATGCTTATATAAGCATATGCCCACATATGCTTAAATGAGCATTTTTGCGTTTCCAATGTTCAAATGGTCGATCCGACCGTTCATCTTGTTCTCCATATTAATATGTGCTTGGAGACCAAATTTTACATTTTTCTGAATTTTTTTACTATTTATTAAGCCACTTTGAAAATTGCTGATCATATGGTCCAGAATTTTGTTGCACTGTTTTTACTGTTCACCCGGATCAGCAATTTTCAAAGTGGCTTAATAAATAGTAAAAAAATTCATAAAAATGTAAAATTTGGTCTCCAAGCACATATTAATATGGAGAACAAGATGAACGGTCGGATCGACCATTTGAACATTGGAAACGCAAAAATTAGTTATAAGCATATGTGGGCATATGCTTATATAAGCATAGTAGCCAGCCCCTATATATATATTCACTTCTATATATATTAGCTAGGGCACCATATATGGGGCCTGGCATCATGATATTTTGTATAATGAAATGAGGGTCTAACCCTCTAATTTTATCAGAATAACACCAAAAGTGTTAAAGTTAAAGAAAAGAAAGAAAAGTATCTTTAAATAATTACAAAGATAACAATAGGAACTATAAAAAACCTAGATTACATAATATAATTATATAGTTCAAAATGTCGGGTTGACAGTTGTTGAACTGTTCTTTCCTTATCTGAAGATTCTTGCTCAATATTCTCCAAATACAATTTGGTACAGAGATCAATGGTTTGAGAGGGTTGTTAAATCCTGTCCATTAACAGATCTAGGCTAATACCTTTGTTAATGATGCTATTATTCAACTATCTTTGCTTTTTTATATTCTATGTGTCCCCATTTTTTTTAATTTCTATGTTTGGGGGTTTTTTTCTGAGCAAAGTTATTGGACTTTTTCATATTGAGGAAAAACATGTAAAAATTATAAAGTTTAATGGAAAAATATAAAATTTAAATTTATAGGAGAGATTAGCTTCTTTTTCGTTTCTCACTTCCCTTTGCCATTGAACTTGTTCATTAATTATAAGCTAGAATAATGAAAAAGTGAAATTGAAAAAAAAAATTCCATTATGCATTATTTTGATTGTATTTAATTAACATATATGAAATAATAAAATAATGAAAATTTACTACAACCTATAAAAGAAAGATATTTTTTCATTATTCCAACGGAGTCAAGAAAAAGTATTTCGTATGTGCTAGCTGAGGACTATGAAGGTGCATTATATTTGTATAAGCATGGTGAAGTGTTTTCTCTTTATTTCATACATAGTAAATGTATAGTGTGGTAATGTGCCATTATTAATAGACAAACTCATAACAATTTGGTCTGAATTATTGATTTTTTTTAGTAAATATTAGAAGTCAAGTCATCGAACTATTTAATATTCATTAGAGATCTTTTATCTGAATTTCGAACATGCGACTTTTCACATGAAAAATATTACATTTGCCACTAGATCAAATACTAATTCTCGGAGACAAGAGTAGTAAGGAAAAGGAGCAGCTAACCCTCCCCCCATATTTTTAAAAGTTAGTAATTTTGTCCATTAAATAATTTAAAATTTATATTTATTAATATTTTTTAGTTTCTCTTATAAAATAAAATTACACTACATTAAATTATTCGATTTTGAATTTTAAGTTTCTAGCTCCACTCCAGCTGGCACCGCCTCCTTTCATTAATAGTGCTAAAGTGAAAGATGATCAACATCCATATTTCATTAATACAAACTTAATTGCACTTGTAGATAGGGGTGTCAATGGGTACGGTAAGGTTCGGGTGGAAGTATTTTCATACCCGTACTCGTTATAAATTATTCTTACTCATATTTTATCCTTACTCGCTACAAATTATCTTATCTGTACCCTACTCTTATTCGTTATGGTTGTCGGATAACGAAACAGTAGCAGGTAAATAATGGATAATACTAATATCATAATTATTTTTATTATTTATTAAATAAAATATTAAAACATATACATTCATTTCATATATGTATAGTACTTTGTTGAAAAAAAAAATCTAATGATACTAAGCGCAAGTAAACCAATTAAAGTGGTATGCTGGTACCTTATTTCATTCATAAAGGATTAGGATTTTTTTGGATACAAATAAATTAGTTTCAGTGCTTACACAACATGCACGTGTATTGTTCAAATATTAAGTACTATTTTCAATGCTCATTAATATATAATATATATTTTTTTATAATTATCCGATCAGATAACGGGTACAAAATAGGCTTTATACATACCCTCACCTGTTTAGTTTAGATAACGAAAATCTTTACCCATACCTGATAAGTTTACGGAAAAAAATCTTGCCTATACTTGTCTTATCAGATATGTACAGGTCAGGTAAACGGATAAAAGGGTGCCATTGACACCCCCAGAGGCAGATCTAGTAGGAAGCTATATATGGGGGTTAATTTACTCCCATTTATTTTCAATTTTTTTTAATTATACATAAATTTATGTATATTTTAGAATAAAATGCTATAGAACTATAAAATTGACCACAATTCGAAGTACAAAAATTTTATATGGTTGACCCCATTCAAATTTGACCCCATATTTTAAAAGTCTGGCTCCGCCTCTGAACACTCTACTTGTATGATCCATTGAATACGAAAATATTTTGAATTACAAGAAACGACAGAATGTGGTGAATGTTATGGTGCACACAGCACTTAACTTTCAAATATTAATTTGGTTTTGATGAAGATCTTTGACCGCCGCAAATCTAATCAACTTGGTTATATATATAGATAGAGGTGAATATTCCACATATAATTAAGTTTTCTGACATCTATATATGCTTAGCAATTTTTGTGAATTAGCAAAAGTTTTTCTCTGTAGTTGTTCCTCGGTTTAGGGTTCAAAATGAAGCGGCCTCCAAATGGGCCCACCAAAAACTTCATGATTAAAAACAACGATATCTCTTTTATAATATAATAATTGCATTCATAGTACGGATCCGTGCTTTACAATTGGCTTTGTTGGTCGACAAGTGTATTTTAAGAAGAAAAATGGAGTGAGAGCATCCAATTAATGGAGAACCGACCACAAAAGCTCCAGCTACAAAAAAAAAACCAGCTCCAAAGATAATTAAAGATGGCCACCACCTAGGGGTGAAAACGGTATGGATAATATCCGATTCGTATTCGATCCGTATTCGAAAAATTAGATGTGGATATCCAATATCCGAATATCCGTGTGGATATGAATACTAATATGGTTTTACGTTTCAATTATCCGTATCTAAATAGTAAATATATATCATATATTTTAATATATATTATGAAAAAATATTGTTATTCATCATTAAAATTAGATAAATATTATGAACTTTAGTATATTTTAATATTACTTTAATAAATATCCGATCCGATCCATATCCGTATCTGTATCCGGCTAATATCCGATCTATATCTGTATCCGGAAAATAAAAAAAAGATATGAATATAGTTTTACCACTATCCGCTCCATATTCGCTCCGTTTTCATCTCTACCACCACCATAAGCTGTCTTTTTTGTGTGTGTGTGTGTGTAAAATAACACTCAAACGGTGCTTCTTTTATTTGAATTTTTTTGTTTAATTTTAATTTACAAAAACCCAATATGTCATTTGGTAATTTTAACATAAACCACATCATTACATTTGTGAATAAACTTTAACGTTAGCAACTATGGAAAATTTAATAGTGAAGCACATATTTAAAATTTAAATATTCTTATAAGTTTATATTTTTTTATTTTGAAGATATTGGATAATGTATCATAAAGTTTAAATATAGTCGAGAATTATTCCTAGAAAAATATTCTCTCTCACTTTTCTTGCTTGGTTGAGCTAGTGTATTGAAAATGACCGGTCGGTCCAGGACTGGACCGGACAATCCACGGACCTAACCCGGACCGGACCGAGGTTCAAACCCGTTGTGGACCGGACCGTTGCTAGGGACGGGCCTAGCATGGCTTTTGGCTGGTGTTTTCCACTAGATTCGGACTAGACCAGACGGGTCTTGACCCGTGGACCATGGCAACCCAGACCGTGGAAAAATCGAATCGGACTGGACAAAACCGTGGCGACCCGAACCTAAACCGTGGTAGACCGGACCAACACTATTGATCTATTTTTTTCATTTTTTTTTTCTTTCTTTGATCTATTTTTCACACAACACTATTTGTTAGATTTTAATTTGTTATATTTATTTTTAATATGTTAGAAACTTTAGATATGTTAGATTTATTTTTAAATTCAGATTTATACTAATTTAAATTTTAAATTCGGATTTATTTTGATTTTAATATCTTAGATCCAAGTTTTTGACTATATTCTGACCTTTCTTAATTAATCGTTAAAACTATATAAATTTGTAATATTTTTGTATAGAGAAATTATGTTGTTTAAAAACTAGACTTTCATACCTTTAATTTGATATAAACAACACAAAATTCATGTAGCTATTTTCTCTAAATCGAACTTTGAATCTGGTTAAAAACTGGGACTGCTCACTGGAATTTCAACAACGTGACATCTGTCAATTAATCGTTAAAACTGTACAAATCCGTAATATTTTTGTATAGAAAAATTATGTTCTCTGGAAACTAGACTTCCATACCTTTAATTTGATATAAAAAACACAAAAATCCATATAACCATTTTATCTAAATCGAACTTTGAATCTGGTAAGAAATTCAGGCATATGTGTTGTTTTGATGTTTTCGTTTTTTAAACAATTGATAAAAAAAAAAAATGGGACCGGACCATAGACTGGCTCAACCCGTGTGGGTCTGAACCATGGTCCTTAGCACGTGTTTGGACCATCCCCTACAAATTTGGACCGCCCAACCCGAACTGTGCGGTCCCGTGAACCGGAGAGACCCGTGAACCGGGAGGTTTGGGACTGGACCGGACTGGACCGGGCTGTTTTCATAACACTAGGTTGAGCTATATAAATGGGGATGGCAAATTGGCAATCATTCATCCAACCCGACCCGATAGATTAATCGGTTCAGCTATAATTTTGTTTTTATGATCCGTTTAAATTCGGCTCGCTATTAATATAAGCCCGGCCCATAAATGAAGTTATAGGGGAATTATCTGAAAACCGTATGCGCATATCGCATAGGCGCAATTGTAATTCAAAGTAATGCAAAGGCCTCTATTTTTTGTAATTCTATTTTCTAAAAATTAATAAATTAAAATTAAAATTTCAAAATAAAACCGTTTGATTTGATCTATATCATTTTCTCTATGCAAATATAGATTACGATATTTCAAATTTGTTTTGACCGGTATCAAGAGCTTGCAAAAATATATTCATATGGATGAATTATGAACGTTGATTTTTCAACTTATTGATTCATATAAAAGCAAAACTGAAAATTCATAAATTTGTTATGTACATGTAGAGAAAATAATATAGATTACATCTAACGATTTTATTGTGACATATAAGTTTTAAAATTTATGCTATTAGAAAATTAAAAAATGAAAGCATGATAGAGACCACAAAAAATGAAGACATTTGAACCCTCCTCATTAACAAAATCTACATTGTTCATTTGTTCTTTTATTTCTTAAAAAAACAAAATCTACTTTTTTTTTTTATTCAGCAAAGAGAAGACCAGCAAAGAAAGCTGTGCAAGGCATAGAAGAATTTTAAACAGAATTTGGCGTATGTAATGATATGGTCAAGTGAGGAATATATCCCTGCCAATCTGATACCTTTGTTAATATTTTTTTTTATCTTTGCCCTTTTTGCACATGAACAAAAAAGTGAGATGTTGTTTTGTAATTAAATAAACATCATTGCATGGTACTTCATTAACACACTATATTTTATTTTTTCCTTAAAAGAAAAGCAGTATACAATCGTTTATTTTATTCTAACACCAATGTGTTTGGAGCGTAGCTAAAAACTTAGATTGAAGGGTTTTTGAAATCTAAAATACATAATATGTTGTGGTTGAAATTAATTTAAACTCAAATTTCCACAATCATAAACTGCAATTTTAATCACTAAGTTACAAGTACACATTTAATATTTTATTAAAAGACTAAATAATATATATATATATATATAGAGAGAGAGAGTGGCTAAGGTCAAAGTGGTATGACCAAGGCCTTGGTGCTACCAATTAGTTTTTGCAATTTTAAAGTTCAAATAGTCGATTCAAACCGTTAGATGTTCAATCTATATTAAAATCTGCTTGGAGACCAAATTTTACATTTTTTGGAATTTTTTTACTATTTTTTAAGCCACTTTGAAAATGGCAGATCCGGATGAACAGTAAAAACAGTGCAACCAAATTCTGGACCATGTGATCAGCAATTTTCAAAGTGGCTTAAAAAATAGTAAAAAAATTCCAAAAAATGTAAAATTTGGTCTCCAAACAGATTTTAATATAGAGATCACATCTAACGGTTTAGATCGACCGTTTGGACTTTGAAAATTCAAAAACGACTTGGTAGCACCAAAGGCCTTGGTCATACCACTTTGATCTTAGCCACTCTCTCTCTCTCTCTATATATATATGGATTTTTCTAATATGCTACGCGTAGCATAGAGCCCCTCCGTGCTACGGCTCACTTTTTTAGTTTTCAAAATCCTAACGGTCGATCCGAACCGTTCAACATGATCTCCATATGAATATGTACTTGCAAACCAAATTTTACATTTTTTAGAATTTTTTTACTATTTATTAAGCCACTTTGAAAATCGCTGATCCAATGGTCCAGAAAAGTTTACTGTTGTGTACAAATTAGTGTTTTTTCAAAGTGGCTTAATAAATAGTAAAAAAATTCTAAAAAATGTAAAATTTGGTTTGCAAGTACATATTCATATGGAGATCATGTTGAACGGTTCGGATCGACCGTTAGGATTTTGAAAACTCAAAAAGTGAGCCGTAGCACGGAGGGGCTCTATGCTACGCGTAGCACCGTAGCACTGTCCTATATATATATATAGAGAGAGAGAGAGATGGGCTATTGTGCTTTGCAAAGTAAAACCCCCTCTTTACTTTGGGCCATTTTTTGCAATTTGAAAATCCGAACAACCGATCCGAACGTTCAACATGTTCTAAATATTGAAATGTGCTTGCAGACTAAATTTTACATTTTTTGAAATTTTTTTACTATTTATTAAGCCACTTTGAAAATCGCTGATCCCGTGGTCCAGAAAATTTTACTGTTTTTTTACTTTTCACATTGGATCAGCGATTTTCAAAGTGGCTTAATAAATAGTAAAAATTTCCAAAAAATATAAAATTTAATCTGCAAGCACATTTCAATATTTAGAACCTGTTGAACGGTTCGGATCGGCTGTTTGAATTTTCAAAAATAAAAATATGGCCAGAAATAAAGAGGGGATTTTACTTTGCAAAGCACAATAGCCCATCTCATATATACACAATAGCCCATCTCTCTCTCTATATATATATGAGATGGGCTATTGTGCTTTGCAAAGTAAATGGGGGGTTTACTTCGGGTCATAATTTTATTTTTGAAAATTCAAACAACCGATCCGAACCGTTCAACATATTCTAAATATTGAAATGTGCTTGCAGACTAAATTTTACATTTTTTGGAATTATTTTACTATTTATTAAGCCACTTTGAAAATCGCTGATCTGGTGGTCCAGAAATTTTTACTGTTTTTACTGTTCACAGTGGATCAGCGATTTTCAAAGTGGCTTAATACATAGTAAAAAAATTCCAAAAAATGTAAAATTTAGTCTGCAAGCACATTTCAATATTTAGAACATGTTGAACGGTTCGGATCTGTTGTTTGAATTATCAAAAATGAAAATATGACCCGAAGTAAACCCCCCATTTACTTTGCAAAGCACAATAGCCCATCTCTCTCTCTCTATATATATATATATATAAACTTAAAAAAATTAAATTAAAATAAATTTCATTATAAATAATTAATAACATCGTGACTTGGCTATAAGTATCTCAGGAAATACCTACTGGCTAAGCACCCCTTGATTTGGTTGTAGATCCGGTTTGTAAGGTGCCAACCTAATTAACAAGGACGTAACTCTCCGAAATTTTTATTAATACCATTTCCAAAAAAAAAAAAAAAAACCACTATTTTGACATAATTCGAAAAATACCAAAACCGCAATGATAATTGGTGGTCCTATTCTTGGAGGCCGCTATGTGTCGTTGTGGCTCCAATAATAGTGCCGCCATTCGTCATTGCGGACCCTCT
Source organism: Carex littledalei (assembly GCA_011114355.1). Taxonomy (NCBI): domain Eukaryota; kingdom Viridiplantae; phylum Streptophyta; class Magnoliopsida; order Poales; family Cyperaceae; genus Carex; species Carex littledalei. The sequence continues at coordinate 15,656,078 of CM022082.1, forward strand.
TTTTTTTATTTTTTTTAAAACATAAATTGTATTATTTTTTTTTTATTTTGTTTGTTTATTTTTTTAATATAGTTTACTTATTATGTTTAATTGTTATTTTGTTTTAAATGTTTTTTATTGGATATGCCATTTATTTTTAAAACATTGTTTGTTTGTCGGATCAAAATTCTGAATTTGTCGTTTATTTTTAAAATATAGTTCGTTTGTAATATCGTTTGTATACGAAGAAATAATGATATAATCAACAAAATAAATAAATAACAACAAAATAAATAAATAACAAAACAACAAAATAAATAAGTTACAATATCTGACAAAAATAAATAAGTCACAATGTCTCACAAAACACCTAACAAACTATAAATCAAAACCTACGGGTCTAGACTAAATATTGTCCTCGGCTTCTTCTTCTTGAACCCCCTATTGGTCCCTAAGGCACCTAGAGGGGGTGAATACGGGGTCTTTAAAATTTAAAGCTAAGTACTTTTAACTAACGTGCGTATGTGTTATTCTTAGCGGAAACAAGAATAACTCTAAACTAAACAAGTGTACGTAATATAAATAGAAGAGTTGAGTGACACTTGACACAAGAGTTGTTTACGGAGTTCAGCACTAACGCCTATGTCTCTGGGGCTTGCGACCTTCGAGATGGCGCGCCTTTCTTTACCCAATGAGAAATGAGTACAAGGTGGAACCGGTGAACCCTTACAAAGCTTGGGAAGTCACACGACCCGAGCACGGAAATGGCTCACGAGTACTAAATGCTAAAATGTATGAAACAAATAAGATGATCACTAAAGGATCACTCTACTTCTTACACAAGATTGATTGTGGTTGAGTATGCTTGAGATTGTAGTATGAATATTGAAATTGTGTGCATAAGCAACAATGACTTTTTCTAGATCTGAAAAGAATTCAGAATATTGTAATTGGGGGCGGCTAGAGTGATAATCCAAATCTAGATTTTGCTTCTATTTATAGTAAGCTGAGCAAAATAAGGTATCTGGCCTTAACCGTTGTAACGGTAGATTAGCCGTTACAACGGTTAACCCCAGATAGCAGGTTTGGCTACGCTGGAAAACCCTAACGCTCATTAGTAGTTACAATGGTTAGCATAACGGTTAAGGCTCTTGAAATTTTGGACAACCGTTGCACCGGCTGTCACAACGGAATAAATCAATTTGTCTGTGTATGATTTATTCCGTTGTAACGACTAATTAACCGTTGCAATGGTTAAGGTAAATTATTTCAATCTCAAGCATGCTTTACCAATTTTACAGATTTCTAAACCTAATCTTGAGATGATGCTTCTAGCTCCAATGCTTGGTTCTTCATGACTCATCCTTGATTAGTATTGCAATTCATATCGTCATGAACCTGCACAATATCTCAAGACACAAAACTGTAAAATTCTACAAATATATGTTTTGCAAATCTAGTCAAACATGCAAGTAGATTATGACACAATCCAACACCCCCTATCCCGCTTGGAGAGTGGCATGTCGTCTGTATTGTCTAAGTCATCCTCCTCATCGATATCCTACGCATGAACCTGCTCGTCATGAACCTCCTCAATCTCAAATGTCTGCTAAACTCCAAAACTGAAAACCGTAGTCTGTCCAGACTCACCCTGAGTGAATAAATACGCATGCCTCGCAATCTGTTCATTGACTGAAGGGTACACGTCGGGAGGATATGATGTATGATGTATGGAGACTCCAGGAAACTCTGGGATAGGCTATGTCTAAACATAGCCCGGCTAATAGGTAGGAGGTACCGTCTGAGTTGGACTGTAACCCTAAGAATACAGTCCATCTCCCTCGGTGCCAAAATCTGCTGAGATGTTGTAATATGGCAGCTCCTCCTCATCCTGCAGTAACTTACAAATTAGTTAATCAATAATTTTGGAAAAAATCATAATTAGGCATTTAAATAATACTATACTTCGGCATCCTGAGTAGGCAGGTCTGGGTCTGCGGCTCAGCGTAATGCCTCTGCACCTCGGTCGAACGTCTGACCGACGATCTCAGCGTTCTAAACACTCTGAAACAACGCCTCGTTGCCAGCGTACCATACGTAGATATCATGCTCGTCAGATATGTCATCAATCTGATCACACGAGCCCACTCCAGCGCATCTGATAGAGAGTCGAGGCGCGACCTGTACCCACAGACGCACACCGCAGGTACATTGTATTTCAAGATGGCTTTCCCGAGCCTCTTCCAGCCCGTCATCGTTGCCATCGTTGCTGCTATGACACAACTCTTCACCAAATATAAGGCCTGAAAAAAACATTATATAAATGTTGTACAAATTTAAATATTGTAAGTTTTTAATTAGAAATTTAAACATAAACATACAACGGATGCGAGCGGTGCGTCTGCGGGGATAATACCATGAATCCGTCCTCTCCGATCTCTCGGCCTCCGTACCACTCATGAGAAATTATAACACATTTGACTATGTGTCAACTTCAAACCAAATACGTACTAACCTTCAAAAAAGCTTTGAACCAATGCAAATACTGTCAATTTAGTGTCGTTAAGTGTTAATTGTCATGCTGGAGATACTGTCAATATAGTATCATTAAGTTTTCAAGGCTTTATTCTTAATTTCTTGTTTTATGACACCCTTGGGAGATCATATCTGCTATAAATTAAATTATTTGTCAAAACTTTTCCTGGATGCTGATCACACAAAATTGACAGAAAAATTAAAAAAAGAAAAATATTCTCGTGTAAAAGGAATTCAACAAAAGCATAAATTAGAGCTTTTTATATATGTCAGGAGTGAATAACTTGCAAAATAAAGTTCGTGTTACAATTTGCCAGATAGGAACATTCTGACTTATAACAATTAGCCTTGAAACATTTTCCATCCCTCTCTTAGAATTTATTTTCCATTTATGGAATATTTCTCATGTATGTTGGTATATTCTCTTAAATGTTATTTAAAATGATCAGCCCAACTTGCAAAGTATGCTTCTCTTGACCCCTGAAAAGTTATATATTAAGAACATAAGCATCGCGAAATATAAGTCGTAAGTAATATAATTAACCCATATAATTTGGTATCATATTTTCCAATCCTCGCCTGAAATTTTATTTTCCATTTATGGAATAGATCACATGTATGCTTGTATATTCTTTTAAATGTTATTTAAAATTATCACTCCAACTTGCAGAACATTCTTCACTTGACCAGATCAAGAACCAAACTTTGGTTTAGTAGCAAAGACAATGCTCTTTGTGTGGGAGGTCACATATTCGATACCCGAAAGAAACAATCATTTATGGATATTAAATAGTTAGGTGGCTTGACCTACAACCTTTACTCAAAAACATTCTTCTCTTAACCCTAGAAAAGTTATTAAGAGCAAAAGCATTGCGAAATATATGTTGTAATATAATTAACTTGTAAAAAATGGTATCATATTTCTACCATGTCTTCATTTCATCATTGTGAAACTAATAATGCTTAATAGAAATGAACACCCTTGCATAATATCACTTTGTGGATCGTTTCATATGAATCATACCGGTACACACTCTGTTAGAAAAACATACTCCAATATCAACAATGATTATTTCAACATGGATTCAGTATCTCAAAATTAATTCAAAATGCATGAAATTAAGCAGTCACACTATCTTAAATTAGGAGCAATTAAACTTTTGTAATCATTCATGTAAACAAGTAAATGGAACTACAAAAATCAATAACACCAAGAAGCTTAAGCTTCCATACTTTTTTTTTTTTGAAGGTTGGTGGCAAAAAGCCCCAACAATTTGATTAAGAAAAAAGTTTAGAAATTATTACAAATCCTAAAGCTATTTACAAAAAAAAACAAAGCAAGAAATCTGTACAGTACTCCACCACCCATACACAGGCCTTCCTAGCTATCTATATGTCGCTAGGCCCTATGTGAATGGCATTCAGCTAAAGTGTAGCCAATTGTGCACATCTATCGCCGCTTCAGTTATTAGCATGTGAAGCGGTCTCCTCTTATCAGCGAAGGTTCGTCTGTTACGTTCCTTCCAAAGAGCCCAAAGCCCTGCCGCCCACGATGAGTCCCATGCTTTTAATTGTTCTTTCCCTAGTGCCCCTCTGCCTTGCCACCAAACCGATTCCATACTTAAAAAACACCTAAAAAATCTGTTATTTCCCTATAAATTTAAAACCGATTCCTATTGTTTCTTCTCTAAATTTTTGCGTCCAAAAAGGTGACCTACTCCTGGGCTATTTCCTGGGTTACTCGGCCGGTTATCAGTAATCGCTACCATCGAATTAACATCGTGATTGAGAGACCTTTCAGTAATGCTACTAGTATGATCCCCTCGAATAATACGTCTCTCTTGAAGTAGCTTTCCTGGGTCCCCAGAGATTACCATTTTTAAACAAAAGAGTAGGATATATGCACTTATGACGATGGATTTGGCCATGAGTGATAGTATTGGGTGAAGAGAAGGGGTTGGTTGGTTGGGGGGGGGGGGGGGGGGGGGGGGGGTGGTGGTTTGATAAGATGACAGTTAGTTAGTTAGTTCTTTTTGGGGCTCTTGTGATTTCACAAATGACTATCCCACTAACTACATAAAAAAGGAAAAAGAAAAATTAAAAGAAAAGGTAACGTGAGACCAACTTTGAAAGCTGATCTATTAATAAAAGAACCTGGTATTAGAGAAAACCTAAGGCGCGCACTGAAGCTCTCTGAAAGCATCATCATCTAAGCATCTCGGATCAAGATAACTATTATCAGTTCATCTATACATATATTTCAGTTGGCTGTAAGATTGACTAGTGTCAAATTAAAGTAATGGCTATTGTATCCAACAACAGTGTGTAGTTAATTTCTACATTCTGGCATGACATATATATACACTATGTGCAATGACTTTCTTTTGTTTTCACTTTTCACCTTATAAATATCCATGTGCAATGAAGTTAATTAAGTCAAACTTGTGTTCACTAAGAACTAGACTTTGGTCTAGTAGCAAAAGCAATATCCTTCACGTGGGAGGTCGTATGTTCAAAATCCGGATGTGAGTTCTCTTGTGAATATTAAAACTATTGGGTGACTTGACATGCATCCAACTATAAAAAAGAACCAGCATTTAATCTAGTGGTTAAAGACAATACTACTAGTGTGGGAGGTCACATATTCGAAACCTGAATGAGATCTTTCAAGAAAATATTTAAAAGTGAGGAGTTTATTATCCATCTTCATCTTAAAAATAGCTGGGTGGCTATGCACAAATCTCTATCTCAGAGAGGAAGGTCCAACCTTCAACTTTCCTCAATAAACTTGTGTTGAGCTTGGGCTTCAAAGTGCAACCTTATCCTATTATATGTATATTTGTCTCAGCAACCCAAACTATCAAATACCAACTAATTGATATTTCATCCAATGATATTGTTCATAAATGACAAATAAATAGAAGGTATCTATCACTTAAGCTAAAGCCTGACGATCGCTGTAATACTGTTATACGTGTGTAAAACTTTTTTCAATCTGGTCAATCGCATGTTGAGAAAGCTCGCAAAACTCGGAGTATAGTGGCTCCAGAAAGAAAGTGTAACTAATTCCATTAGATTGTTTTTAACAGAGGCGAATCTAAGGCATAAGCAAAGGTGGCTAAGCCATCCCTATAATGTCAAAATTTTAATTATGCATATAGAAATTTAATTAAATTTTATCTTTTTTAAACTTTTGCTACCCTCAATAAATAACAAATGTTAGTTGTGTCCTATTGGTTAAGGCTCCATTTTGTAGGTGAGAGATCTTGAGTTCAAATCTCACTCACTACAATTGTGTATTTTAATTTTCAGCCACCCATTAAAATTTTCTAGTTCTGCCCCTGGTTTTTAATGATATTTTTTCCACATTTTAAAGGACAATCACTTGGACAGTGCATATGTAATGTCAGCATGCTTATTACATTACTATTATTTCATATGCTCCTTTCAGATATATGAATTTATTTATTAACTGTTAAACCGTTTAAGGGGACCATTTTTGAGCCTCCATGTAAAGTGAGAGATCAATGGTTTAGATTGCTCTTCAATCCAAGCCATTATCAGCCCACTATACACATTTTTTAATTTAGAGTGTAGTACGTGTACCACTATGCATGCATTTAGTAGTTATTTATGTATAGGAAAATGTATTGGCACCTGACCTCCTCTATGCCCCTCTCTTTTTCTTACTTTGCAGGAGATTTGGTGTGCACAGCTAGCACAACTGGAGCTCTGAATGTAACCAAATTACAGTTAATCAATAACGTATTGTCATTTATAATGGTGAGGTTGAAATATATAACATGAAATATTTCATTAATTGGTATGCAACACTTGGGGTTGTAATCGTGATATCTTGCCTATCACTTCTTTGATTCACTGTTGCCATTTTATTCACTTGAAAGAAGAAATACTGATAGTATCAAGACATCGTCTCTTTTTTTTTTTTTGGAGTAAAAGATAGTACCGAGACACCGTGTGAAGTCAAATTATAGAACATGCAAACCGCTGGGTTGTTTATAATAAATATTTTATTCTACTAAAGTAACATCCAATTTCTATACATAAATGTTGCAAGAGTTAAATAGATACTCCTCAATTCAGAAAAATGGCAAATTGCCATGATTTCAAAACTAGCTTAGAAATAATTAGAATAACACATTTGACTGCCCTGGGCTATTCAGGACCACTTTCTAGTACTAAAAGGTGAATATTCCAAATGTAAACCTTTTTAGTTAATTTATATAATAGACATATCTTTCCGCTGTAAATAAAAGATGCCAGTTTAACAGACACTAACAAAGATTTATATATTAGTCTAACATTCATGCGGGAGCTACGAAATAGTAGTAGCCAGGTCCAAACAAAATAATGTAATATAATGGACAGTTAGTAAAGTTCTCTGAAAAATGCACTAAAAACCCATTTACACGCATGACAATATGTCGAGGCATCTTTTACCAAAAGATTTTTCAACACCCAGGAGGAACACTTTTCGAAGGGTTTAAATTATCTGCAGGTAAATCAGTTGTAAGAGAATTACATATAGCTTGATGCCGATGCTATAATGATCTGGTCGAGCGGAGGATTAGAGCCACTCTGGTACTGTTTTTACTTTCTTTTATGTTTATCTTTTTTGCACATGCAGAGAATTCATTTTTTTACAATGGTTAAATTTCTTGCAAACTAGTAAACTTAATTTGTGTACACACAAGCAAAACATTTTTATATAATGTCTAATTTTTTTTTTTCTGATTTTAAGCCACTAATTTAAGTTAGGTGCATCATGAATGGTGCAAGTTAATTTTGCATTCTGAATCTCTGATTAATTCATAAGTTAAATATCATTCTGTGACTTGTAAAAATTCAAAGGTTATATAGCTTACAGCTGTGTACACTTGGAAAATACTTGGTCGACATGAGAATAAATGGAAGAGAAATATTAGAAAGTGCATCTCAGAATTTTAGAGATAGTGGAGCATTTCCAAGCATTCATTTCCAATTCTAATTTTCAAGTAACAATCACTAGATAATATATTGCTACAATTAAACATAATCATTCATGCAAGACTGGTACATTAACTGTATGACAAAAAGGGAAATAAAAAGAAAAAAATGTTTCAGTCTTCTATAGATTCTTCTCTGCAACCTTGTTTCCAGAATTATGACCTACACCAGGGCTGTGGCCTGAATTTGATGGCCGATTATCATCAACCGTCATATTCGGTTTGGTGATGCCATTTAGAGACCTTTTGTTTATGTGATCACCTTCGGTTGCACTTCTCTGTGGAAGTAGTTTCCTCGCGCCACATGAAATTGCAAGTATTAAACAAATGAGAATGATTAATGCACTTGTGTGTTTGAATGTAGCCATGAGTACGTGTACTCGTCTGGGCGCAGGAGAGTGAATGTAAGTGTGTGTGTGTGTGAGAGAGAGAAAGAGATTATGAGGTAGAGGAAATTGGATGTCTGGTATTTCAATATGTGATTGTTGGTTGCAATGGTACCTTTATATACAGTTCAAAACCGTTACAAAAGCTGCAACTAGGCATAATAAAAGAACACAGAAAATAAGAAATAAATTCTCTAGTATGGGACCTTTAACAACTTTGATATGGACACATAATTAAAGATTTATCCAAAAGGGGCTTGAAGAAAACAAAAATTAACTATTCTAAGAATGTCGTCACAATTAAGCATCTTGGATCAAGAATAGTGCTATAATCAGAAAACCCCGAGGTTACGTATAGATTGCCCTTTAACTGGCAAAATTCATTGCAATTATCACACACACACACACACACACATTCAACAACAATAGTTAAAATATGAAGCAATTTAGCTCACATAATCTGACAATTTCAGATGTACTAATTTATCTGATGCTAGTATAAGTAGCAGATACTAATTATCGATTTCTGAGGGAATATTTCAGAATTTGTTCCTCTTTCCAACCATGTACGGCTACGAGAAAACTTGTCGCCGAATCCTTTTTCATTAGTTGGTCCTGATTGGACTCTCCAATTAAGGTACTAATATTAAAAGTCATCTTTTGACATAGTGTGTGTAATGTCAGCATTAGTTTGATTGGTTGTATCATTATTGTTGAATATGCTCCATTTTAAATAGATATAATCCTTAATGTTTGTATTAAGTATGAGCTGAATCCAACTGATCAGTGAGCACATAATAGGATAACAATTATTTAGCAAAGGTGCTCAATCTGAGCCAGTAACACAGTCCTAGCTGGTGCTTTTGTGGCAGTGTGCCATATCTTTTTATTAAATCTGCATGAGAAAAAAGTGTTGCCATATATTTGACCTTCTCTGTGCCTCCCTTTCTTCTCATTTTCTATGTTTCCTTTAGGTATTAGGTGTTTCACTGCAGAATTAAAGCTGTGAAAAACAAAACATTTAATCAAGAAACCAACTGGTATTGTACCAATGTTTAGACCATGCATACTGTTGGTATGGTACCATTTTCTTGCCATATCTCTTGGTGCTGTTGTAGCATTAATAATAGTGAAGTGCCTTTATTACATCATAAGTGTTCATGCACTTAAAGGCAATTCAAATATATGGACAGTACAATGTTATCTGCTGAAATTTTTTCATATGATTTTGAGTGAGGCTATTGTACTACGCATAGTGCATCATTGGTCTGTACTATGGCTCCATTTCTTTATTTTCAAAGTTCAATGGTTGATCAGGACCACACAAAATGAGCTTCATATGAAAATGTACTTGGTGACAAATTACATCTTTTAGAATTTCTTTACTACTTTTCAAATAGGTAGAAAATCACTACTTTTGAATGGTTTAGATAGTGATTTTCTACCTATCTAAAAAAATAGTAAAAAATTCTAAAAATGCAAAATTTGGTCTCGAGTTACATATTCGTATGTAGATCATGTTGAGCGATTCCGATCGACAGTTTAGACCTTAAAAATAAATATCTGATCCATAGTACGACCGATGTGCGCTATGCATAGTACCTTAGCCTCCCTCTATGATTTTTATATAATGCATGATAAAAAGTTTATAGAATGCAAGTGGATGTTTTCAATGTAAACATGACATATGCAGTGATGTAGAGATTACTATTATAAGAAACTTTTTTATCCCTCTGTCAAGATCAATTTGCTACTAAAAGATAATTATTTCAGACATTGATTTTCTGAGTTTAATAAACACACTCAAGTAGTGAAGTCATAAAGAAAAAAATTGCCCTCTAGTAAATGAATGCAAGATGCCTCCATAATCAACTCTTGAAGAACCTTTACTGTCCCACATCTTAGTAGGAGAGAGGACACAGTTACACAGGTTTGACAAAATATTGTTAAAATCATGGCCAATGAATAAAATTTTGAAAATGTTCTCAAGCACTCATGAACCACTTGGACCCAAAATTTTATTCTTTTTACAGACAAGAGACCACCAAACAATTTTTTGTATTTAAAATTTTTGATAGATGCTAGAACAAGTGACTAAGGAATCAAGATAAAACCATATTAATAGATAAGTATATTACGATTTTTTCGAAGGACATACAGTTGAAGTACAAACAAGAGTATCCAAATAAGCTACAAATCGGCTTAAGCTTTTATTCATTCAATGAAGAATCATTATACAAATAAAACAATAAAGAATTTCATGTTAGCAATTAAAATAATCAGACATTTGAAAAAGATCGAGCAATTCTAATTTGAGGTGATCGGCTCTCGCGCAGTCATCTTTCAGCCAACAGTAACTTCGCAAATATGCGAATTAATGATTTACGGATTGTCAACCTACTAGAAAAAAAGATACAGATGGAATCAGGATATTCTCTCTAATATAACGAACTAACCTCACTAAAGCTTGTTTGTTGCTTCCTTCTTTGGTGGGCTCCACACGGCCAGTCTCGATTCACCCTTGAGACCAGTTTCTTCAACACTGATTCTCCAACCTTCACCAAATTACCCAAATTCTCCTTTGTACCCAAATCAACTGAAGCTACTGTACCAGTCAGTATATCATCCTATTTACCCACATTTTTATAATAAGAGTGATTACACATTTTTAAGAAACAAAAAGCACACAAAAACACCATATTTAAATATGAGTGAGGCTATGGTACTTTGCAAAGCGCTGATTGCTCCATGCTATGGATCCATATCTTCATTTTTAAATTCCAAATAGTCGATCTGCACCGCTCAACATGATCACCAAATGAATATGTACTAGGAGACCAAATTTTTTAGTTTTTAGAATTTTTGTACTATCTTTTTAGATAGGTAGAAAGTTACTACTTTCAGAGGATCCAAAATCTTTAGATGAGGTGGTGATTTTCTACTTATCTAAAGAATATCAAAAAAATTCTAAATAATATAAAATTTGGTCTCCATGTACATTTTCATATGGAGATCATGTTGAGCGGTTCGGATCGACTGCCTGGACTTCAAAATCGAAGATATGAATTCATAGCATGGACCGACATGCACTTTGCAAAGTACCATAACCTCACTCTTCTAATATAATCAGATAGTTCATGTACCTGGATCCTGAGATAATTCTGCTCAGAGTGCAGAGCCTGAAAAGCAACCGAGATGTGGATATTGACCATGTCAGCACTAGATTCAGAAAAAACATGCACTATTGGAGTTGATCCCTATCTGAGCAGCCAAATAATAATGCCCCATTCCTTAGCAAGTTTTGCACTGCACTTGTCTTCCCATTCGTGGAACTGGTACTGATAGAGATTACCAAGAACTGATGGTGATCCATGGCTTTTCTTGCGAAAATCTGGATTCTCATTTATCACCTGCTTAGAAAACTCTCCCATTGCAACAAGAGCCTGACAAAGAGAATCAAACTTTTGTTTGATTAATATCAAAGGTCGGTATGGAAACATTGGTAAGAGTCTGATGGAGCCTTGTGCTTCCTAAGTTCTTCCTAATAATATCATAAAGGTACTTGCCATCATAGCATGGACCCCACAAGGCACGAAAAAACTTCGTCACTTTTCCTAATATTCCACTGACAAACAAAGAAACAATTAGCAAATAGGACCAGAATCACTAGACCATCATGATACTTGTATCAGCACAAGGCACAACACTGATACTGGTAATTGGTACTGGGTATCTCAAGCACTGGTACCGAAAAGTCAACATTAAAAACTTTTATTGATTACAAACTAATACAGAGAGAGAGAGAAATGAAAGAAAGCAATCTTTATTATATTCTTGATTGTATTCTTACAAATGAGTAATCCATCTATATATAGGCAACAGCCAACAGACTAATTCTCGAATTACAAGTATTGCCACTAACTAACTGCTGTTGCTCCTAATTACAAAAATAGCCCTAACTAACTAACTGCTCCAATACAAACCATGATTGAGGAAATATCTTGTCAGTTCTCCAAGTAGAAGTTCTTTACATCCTTAGCTGCAAAAAGAGGTCGGTTTTCCGAGTTTGGAGCTGTCAGCATCGCTGTCAGGAGGCCACCTGTGCTGGTAGTCCCCGCTATCACATCAAAGTAATCTGCCAGCCTGGCATCTCCCCCATCCAATTTCTTCAAAACAAATAAAATCGATGTTTAGAAACGTATTCGCTATTCAAGACTTTGTTCTTGTTTTCTGCTACACTGTTTAAATACGAGTACATTGCTCACTAGTAATAACAGTAAGCATGCAAATTAAGAAAATTTTCTTAATTCCGTGTTCTGAAATTATGGCAGAAAAAAGAAACATAGTCTTCCATTGCACAAACTCTTCTTAGTAACTCTATAATAGTTCACAAAAAAATAAGTTATATAACCAAAACTTGTTAAACCAACTAGAGTAACACTTTTAAAAGATGAGTTGTGTAAGTACCTGCAACTCTGATTCAAGGAAAGATAAGATTACAGCTGGTATAATGCCTCTAATTCCTCCACCATCAATACTCAGAATAGTGATTAGGTTGACATACGTTGACGCCTGGATCTGAAATTTGGGCCCCACTCACTGCGCCATTACAAGATCAATTTGTTTTTGTTCTTTCTCGTCTAATGAAACTTTTTGAGCAATTATGAAAGAGGAGAAGGAGGATTATAAAACTACTGTCTGGTGTGATGAAACTGGACAACTAGGGCTTGCTAGTTATAGCTTTTGAAACCTTAGAAAGTTTTTGTGCACCATCTCGAGTCATACTTTTGTTTAGTAAACATATGCGTAGAACACACTTGCATTAGACTTGTTATCTAGGTCAACATTTGCAGTCATTATTCGGTTTGCATGAGCCGCCTAGACTATAGTGCCTCGCTATGGAGGGGCGTAACTAGAAATTTGATATTGGGAAGGCTGGGTGAATAAATATAATGTAATTTAATTTTATGAGGGGGGCTACTAGTAATAATTTTTACAAAAATTACAAATTTTAAATGATAAAAATGCAAAAAATCAATTTATATGAGGTACTTAGCACCCTTTCCCCTATGTCATCTTGCCCCTGTCACTATGTTTATTTAAAGGAGATTACATCAAGAGTAACGTGTTTAACTAGTGTAAAGAATGACATAATGTTAACTTAACTGATTTATGTGTGTTAAAGGTCAAACAAGGCATAGTATAAATAAAAATTTAGATCAACTTGCTTATTACCTCCAACTTTTTATCAGCACAATGTATACATAACATATGTAAGGTGAAATGTAGGAAGCAATCATTATACTTGTTCCCGAAGAATTTCTCAATAAATAACAATTTGACCCAACAATTGTAGGCTTTGGAAAAAAAAAATAAGAAACTCAACATAAGAAGACCAAATAAACAACGACATAAATAAAACTCCTTGGAGGATCTAATTGAAAAAGATAGGTTCATGCAGTCATGCCAATATTATTTTTCAAATAATGGAAGAGCTCTGACTCGAAGGTAAGATAGGGACATGGTTTTGATTGTTAGGTGGCATCTTAATCTTACATTTTACCGATGTAATACTAGAGTTCGAAGAATCTGACGTAACACAACTTAAGTACGCATCCAATACAAAACTTCGTTCAAACCAACTCAATCAAATTCCAAACTCTGCAAACTACATTTCCATTAGTTGTTCTAAATAGTTAATAATTGACAAAGTCAAGGATTTAAACTTTTGACATTAATTGACTATACGAAGATGCCTTATATTTATGCATTGCATTACTTAGAGAACACTTTTAAGTAGTATAAAAAATGAATAAGCTAACAGCTAAAACAATATTGTTAAGCACTTAAACTCAAATAAAAAAGGATAATAAATGACCCATGTTATTTATGCATGCATTGCCATAAACAGTATACTCAGGCTAGTACAAAAACCAACAAATAATAGCTTTTGAACATCACCATCATCAACAACAACAACAACATTCTTAAATCGTTATAATTCCAGGTCTTTCAATTTCGTACATCCTTTCTACAACGCGTTATCATATAATACTATAGAGTCAAAATAAGACGCACTTGTTGGTCAATGTTAGGCTGCTAATGACCAGCTTAATAACAGATATCAGAAACCGTGAACTCTTCAGTGGGGTGCCTTCTTTTTACATTAATTTTTTATTCTATGTGTGTTCTACGAACCTGTTTTTAGTTGAGTTTGCATACTAATAAACTTTTTTTTTTTTGGTTTAGGAGCTCTAAATTTAGTGACAACTAGATGTGCTAGTTATGGCTCGTGTAACAGTACGTGCTACTCAATCGCCAAACTAACAATATGATTTTGTAAAATCATGCTATTATCAGACAAAGCCATATTTAATATATTACAGTACAATAGCCCAAACTGACCAAGTCCACATCGGCAAATCCAACCCATACTGAGCCCAAATTGAACCAAGATGATATTTTACCAGAAACAGTACTACCAGATAACTTTGTTGACTAACAACCCAAAGCAATCTTAGATCATACAGAATGAATGGAAGCATTATGATCAATATAGGAATCACCCAGACTAAACCCATGGTGAACCAACCAGACAATTTGCCACCTCCAGTGATAAAATCAGCATTAATAGCCAAAATCTAGCATTAATGAAGACTACTTTTTTTTGGTGATTAATGCCCGTACACAATTAATAAAGACCATTTTTGGCACAAAGCACTGCACTACCAGTTCTACCCAATCAGAGGAACATAATTAGTCAATTAATATGGAGAATTTTGTATTTTCACAAAAGAATTTGAAGAATTGCATAAAAGTATATTTCCTTTTTCCCTAATTAAGAACAGTGCATGAACCCAGAAATAGACATTATTTGTATATGAAAAAGAACAGCAACGATTCGATCAGCAAAAGTTCACCTTACACAATCACGCAATCAGATCCTATGAAGGCTCCAGAACATGAACCAGCGCTTCATGCATTCACCCACAGCCACCTCCCTTATCAACTAACTCCGCTGATTCTCTTAGGTAAGAACAATTCTCAGGCCTTAAAAAAATCCTAATCAAAGAATTAGAGGCCAGGGTTTGGGACTTTAGATTTTAAAGTACAGTGCACGAGGGACGGGGTGAGCTGATGGAGGAAGAAGTCGCGAAATTAGTATCCTCGGTAACTCAAATTTTGAGTTTGAATGGGAGCCAATCGGGGCCGAGGAATAATGCACAGGATCTCTTTAATATTCGTGTCAAAGCAGATCAGCGGATCATATGCAAACTCAAAATTTGTGTTACCATAGGTAATGAATTCAAGCGAGCGTGGATTTTCAATATTCGGGAGCGCAGGAACAGGCGCACAGCCCCATTGCATCATGTTGAGATTTGTGCAGACTCAATTTTAACTTTTTAACAAACCCCTAGAATTTCTGTTTGGATCTGGACCATCCAATCAGAATCTGAACGATTATTAAAGCGGCCCGTGTGTTTCATCTCGGTTCGACTGATTTTTTTATTAATAGGAAAAACAAAAAAAAATATTGATAATGAGTAAGATTTTATGAAATTTTGAAATATAGGAAGAACGTTATGGTTTACAGCGTCGTCCAGAGTACTGTAGTTGGATATTATAAATCATAACGTCCAGTTAATTTAATTACTAATTATCGTAAAAAAAAGCACTGTAACTGAACGTTATGGTTTATAACGTACAGCTACAGTATTTTTTTCGTAAAAAACAATCTCACAACAGCTGCAGTTAGAACTGAAGTTAAAAATAAAGAAAAAACACTGTAGCTGCACGTTATGAACCATAACATCCAGCTACAGTGTTTTTTTTTTTTTTACGATCAGCGATTAGATTAACTGGATGTTATAGTTTATAACGTCAAATTACAGTACCTGAACGTTATAAACCATAATGTTCTTCTTATTTTCTGAAATTTCATGAAAACGTAACCCATTATCGATATTTTCTTTTATATTTCCTATTAATAAAAAAATCAGTCGATTCGAATTGGTCCGGATTTCAATCGTACGGCCGTGATCAAACAGAAATATTATGTTACCTCAGAGGATATTGATTCTAGAATTTCAAGTTCACATCAGGACAGCTGGACAGGTAACTCATCCTCTCAAGTTAAATCCGAATCAGACCGTTATGAATTGACACGAAATTTAAAACTCTATATTTATTTTAGGGTAAATTTCGCTGGAGGTCACTAAACTTTGTCCTTTATCACGAATTGGTCACTTAACTTTGATTTGTTCCTCCATAGCCACTGAACTTTTATTTTGTCCCAATCAAGTCACCCTATAACTTTTCCATCCAAAATATTAACGGAATATAACTTTTCCGTTAGTATTTTGGACGGAATGAGCATATTCCGTTAAATTTTGGACAAAATGAGCATATTTCGTTATAATTTGGATGGAAAAGTTATAGGGTGACTTGATTGGGACAAAATAAAAGTTCAATGGCTATGAAGGGACAAATCAAAGTTGAGTGACCAATTCGTGACAAAGGACAAAGTTTAGTGACCTCCAGCGAAATTTACCCTATTTATTAAGGGCTCAAATGCCTTCTTGATTTAGTGTTCCAATTATGTCCACGTTTTAATTTTTGTTTTCAAAATCTAAATAGTTAATAATTGAAGACTAAATTTTATATATTTTTTTTAATATTTTATTATTTATTTAGATAGGTACAAAATTATTATTTTTCAAAAGATTCGAGACCATCTAATAACAATGATTATATCTTGTATCTATTTTAAGAAATAGTAAAAGATTTTCAAAATAATATAAAATTTGGATTCCAAGCACATTTTAATATGGAGATCATGTTAAGCAATTCGAATTGCCTATATTTGAAATTTAAAAATAAAAATAAAGATGTAGAACGTGATTAGAACACAAAAACAATGTGTATTTATGATTAGAACACAAAACAATGGGTATTTGAGCCCTTCTCTTTTTTTATTAATCTGTGTCATAAATTTCGATCGGATCTGAATATCTGATATATGTATTATGTATTATCTTGACCCAATTTTTGAGCAACCTCATCGTTTCACATACTCGAGTTAATACCCACTCTAAAGAAACCATCCTTCCGTACCTGTGCAACACACGTGCAGTCGCATTACGAAATTCCAGACTGAATAATTTCAATGCTTTTCATGGTATTAAAAATAATTTCATTGCAAAACTGTTAAGAGCCCATCCATGAAGTTTTGTGAAAAATGCGCTCTTAACAGCTAGCAAAACCAAAAGAGATAACCCCAAAAACAGTTTTGCAACTGAAAATTTCTTAGATTACTAGACAATGAAGAAAAAGTAATTTCTTTTTACAATATTTTTAAGAAAGAAAGTACACAATAGAACAAGCACTAACAGAAGCAAGCCCACATAAGCTATGATTGGCTTACATTTTATTCATTTTCCATAATACAATCATTGTAGAAATAAAACAACAAAGAATTTTATGGTAGCAACTAATCAAATCAGACAGTCGAAAACGATCGTACAACCCTCGTCTGAGGTGATCGGCTCCCACGCAGTCTTCTTTCAGCTGATAATAACTTTGCAAATCTGCAAAATAAATAATTAATTCTCAACATTCTGGGAAAATATTCAAATAAAATCAGGACATTCTTATAATATGAACTAACCTCACTAAAGCTTGTTCGTTGGTTCCTTCATCAGTGGGCTCCACACGGCCGGTCTCGAGATTCTCCCTTGAGACCGGTTTCTTCAACAATGACTCACCGACTTTCACCAAATTCTCCAAGTTCTCTTTTGTTGATATATCGACTGAGGCTACCATCCCAGTAAGTGTATCATCCTATATACCCGCAAATTTGAAGTCAATATGACAATAGATATCAAAACAATCAAGAGAATATAAAACCAAATTATAATATAATATAATATAATATGAGTGAGGCTATAGTACTATGCATAGCGCATATTGATCTGTGCATCACCTATCTCAATTTTCAAAGTCTAAACA
The DNA here is from genome assembly GCA_011114355.1 of Carex littledalei. Classification (NCBI taxonomy): domain Eukaryota; kingdom Viridiplantae; phylum Streptophyta; class Magnoliopsida; order Poales; family Cyperaceae; genus Carex; species Carex littledalei. Next base: position 15,673,992 of record CM022082.1, read on the forward strand.
ATCCATCCGAACCATTCAAAATGATCTCTATATAAAAATGTACATGTATATCAAATACATTTTTTTTACTATTTTTTTAGATAGGTAGAAAATCACTTGATCTAAAGATTCTAGACCATTCAGAAGTAGTGATTTTCTACCTATCTAAAAAATAGTAAATAAATTCTAAAAAATGTAAAATTCAGTCTTCAAGTACATTTTCATATGGAAATCACTTTGAATGGTTCAGATTGACTATTTGAACTTTGAAAATGAAAATATTGATTTGTAGTACGAACCAATCCAAGCTATGCATAGTACCATAGCCTCACTCATATAATATTAATAGAATAATTCACTTACTTGGATCCTGAGGTAATTCTGCTTAGAGTGCAGAGCCTGGAAAGCAACCGAGATATGGATGTCAACCATGTCAGCACTAGCTTGAGTGAAAACATCAACCAAAGGAGTTGATCCACGGCTGAGTAGCCAACCAAAGACTCCCCACCCCTTGGCAAGCTTTGCACTGTACCTGTCTTCTCCTTTTGAGGAGCCAGTACCGAGAGAGATGACCAGGAACCGGCGATAATCCATGGGCTTCATTGGGAAGAAATCTGGATTCTCTTTTATCACCTGCTTCGTGACCTCTCCCATTGCAACCAAAGCCTGAGAAAGAGAATTAAATTTCTCTTTAATAAGTTAATAATTAAAAAAGATACAAAAACCAGCTCAATTTTTTGGGATGATATTTTTAACTTTTTAGAATTCACTTCTTTCATTTTTTTTTCTTTTCCTCTTTTCCATTTTTAATACTCTGTAAAGCATATCCATCATATATTGGCACACACACACACACACACACACACACACTATTTGTTATATTACTTCAGATTTTTGCATTTTCTTACTGGGTTATTAGCAGCTACACCTCCATCAATTAGGTTGAATTCTCTCATGCTGCCATGGCTGTTTTCAGTAGTGAAGTAATGTGCCGGCAGATAAGTTGGAGCTGCCGACGTGCCAATGATGATGTCAGATAGAAGCGCATTTTTCAGTTTTTTGTCATTGCGCACCTATTGAAACATATCAACAGTTTCATTAAGATAGATATACTATATTTAGAGAGAGAGAGAGAGATGTAGGGAGTGAACATACCTCATAGGTAGAGAAGATGGTAGGCTGAAGGCGCTTGATATCAAAGGTTGGTATAACAATATTAGTAACAGTCTGATGCAACCTTGTATTTCCTAAGTTCTTCCTGATAATATTATGAAGGTACTTTCCATCATATCGTGGGCCCCACGTCACACGGAGCAACTTCATTGCTTTTCCTACCATTCCACTGCCAAATAAAAAAAATTAATATAAAGAACAGAATCACATTATCATCAAATTAATCACAATAACATTATAGGGTAGTATCGGCCATCATAAAAGCCCAAGTCAAAATATTTGTTAATTAAACGAACCAGGTTTGAGGAAATATCTTGTTTGAGTTCTCCAAGTAGAAGGTTTTGATATCCTTGGCCGCAAAAAGAGGCTGATTTTTGGAATTTGGAGCCGCCAACATTGCTGTAACCAGGCCACCTGTGCTAGTGCCCGCTATCACATCAAAGTAATCCGCTATCCTGGCATCTTCTCCATCCAGTTTCTTCAAAACAAGTTAATAAAAAACTATGTTAGAAAAATCTGCACGGGTGGCAAAATCAATACTACAATTCAAGATTTCACTCTTGATTGTGCCTGACTGTTAGGTACTTGCACATTGCTCACTACTACTATCAGTAAGCATAGCACCAAATATAGAAACATTTTCATTATTCCTGGTCCCATTTATGATAATACAGAAAAAAAAAAAAAACTTAAGTCAACAAATCCACATACTCCTTTTATCAAATATTGGCACTAAAATACTTCACATATGTACCACTTGGGCATCATGGTTAGTGTCAATACCTGTAACTCTGATTCAAGAAAAGATAAGATGACAGCAGGTATAATGCCTCTAATTCCTCCACCGTCAATACTCAGAATGGTAATCAGGTTGCCATAAGTTGGTGCCTGGAACTGCAATTTGGTGCCCGCTCCCTCCACCATTTTTTATCTATTTTCTTTTTTCTTTTTTCTTTCGTCTAGCAAAAGTTTTCAGGCTCTCAAGTAAGAGGACAGGTATATGGCTACAAATATGAAGTGAACTTAAAACTATTGTGGGGTGTGACAGGATTGCTAGGGATCGATACATATATATAGATTTTGAAATCCCTAGAAGGTCCATTGAACTTTCTCTAGTCATACTTTGTGTTTTACACGCACGCCCTACAAAACGTGCGCAGTCTTTTTTACCTAGAATTGTCTTCTTAACAGCTGGCTTTTCGGATTTTGAATAATCCGCCTTTCTCTATAATGTCTCACGTTTTTTATTTGTACATCATTACTTCAGGATGAACCATGTGTAACTATCGTTGAATGCAACATACTTCTGACCATTAGTTGTTTATGTGGTGTATAATGTCATCATGACATAATTCTCATGTGCGTATAATATCAGGATACTTTATACTGTATGGCATAAAAGGTGATAGAATAGAATATCAGAAGTAGCAATCTATATCTACTTCCCGTAAAATATCAGACGTAGTAATATATTTCTACTTCCAAAGAATTTAATTGATTTATCAATGCAATTTACCCAATCAATGTTGTAGGTTTTTATACAAAGTTATGTCTTATAAAATGTAGGATGTATCCATACGCTGATTTTTCAAATAGACATACAATATAGAGTAGAACTAGGGTGAGCTGTGCTCACCAACGGATTTGGTGAGCACACCTCCAAAAAACGCATTTCCAAAGTTCAAATAGTCGATTCGAACCTTCCAACGTGTTCTTCATATTAATATGTGCTTGGAGACCAAATTTTACATTTTTTGGAAATTTTTTACTATTTTTTTAGAATTTTTCAAAATCAGTGTTTTTTGAATTTTTTTTTTATTTAATGAAAAAACACTGATTTTGAAAAATTCTAAAAAAATAGTAAAAAATTTCCAAAAAATGTAAAATTTGGTCTCCAAGCACATATTAATATGAAGAACACGTTGGAAGGTTCGAATCGACTATTTTAACTTTGGAAATGCGTTTTTTGGAGGTGTGCTCACCAAATCCGTTGGTGAGCACAGCTCACCCTAGTTCTACTCTACAATATATACCAGCAATAAAACTCTTTGGAAGTTCCAATTGAAAAAAATAGACTCATGCAGTCGTGCCTTTATTTCTTTCTTATTATTTAAATTCAATGTATGGAGGCAAATGATGGAAAAGCCCTGAACTGAAGGTAAGATAGGGACTGATAGTTTCGATTGTTAGGTGGCGTCTTAATCTTACTTTTACAATTTAATACCAAAGTTAGAATAGAGTAGCACAGCAAAACTAAGCATCTCATAGGAGAGCTGGTTCAAATCAACTAGATCAAATTGCAAAATTGCCAAACCAATGTTTCATTACTTGCTCTAGTTAGTTTTATAATTGACAAATGAAACTATCAGCTAAAAAAATATTGTTAATATGAAAGAAGAGCTTACTAATATATATCCCTCATTGTTTAGGTATTCATTGGAAAAACAGTGGGCTTATGTTAGTACGAAAACAATGAACACTATAATATTCATAAATTCTTACAAATATTTTAATTTTTTCTAATATTATTCCTTCCTTGCTACCATGTGTTAGAATATACTAATGAACTCACAATAACAAGCAATAGTTGTTAAATGGTAGGTTATAGAGTGATGACCAGCTCCATGACTGATAACAGAAACAGTTAATGTATTCTTCAGACAAGCCATTTTCATATTATTTCGATGAGCACCTTTTGAGTTCAATTTATATACTTGTCAATTTTTCATTTATCATTTGGTTCAAAAATTCTACATAGACCTGCTAAAGTTTCATGAGAACTAAACATCATAAAAACTGCTCATGTAAAAGTGTGTGCTATTATTAAAATGACAGTTCCAGTGTCTCCACCTTTGTGCATTCCACGTGGTTCCACTTAACACATGACAAATCTAAATTAATTAGATCTACCAATAACTTTTTCTTCTATGAGCATGTCAATGGTTTGTTACAAAAAAGTTAAAAGGATAATCACTCTATTTTCACCCAAAGCCATAAGTAATTTATTGTTGTACATTAGGCCAAACAGTCCAAATCTAAAATCCAACCAAATTGAAACCAGAACGAACCGAGTCCAGAAACAACCTGAAACACGACCAACAGACAACCTACTCAACTATAAACTTAAATCAACCTGAATCCGCACATAACTAGAACTCAAAGCAACCAGTACAAATGAAAGCATTATCATCTGGAATTTACATTACCCTTACTTAACCCAGGTCAACTCACCTGACCATTTGCCACCTCTAATAACAAAAAAGATAGTAATACCAAAGGAAAACTAGTATTAATGAAGACTATTTGGCACCATGACATTGTTCCCTCCGTACCTGGGCACAAGCACTGTTCTTTCAGTTTTACCCAATTATTAAGGAGTCCATATCCTCTGAGGTAACAGAATATTTCTGTTTAGTTCCAGACCATCCAATCAGAATCCGGGCCAATCCGGCCTGAGGTGGAATGCATGGGGCCCCTTTAATATTCGTGCGGATTCTGATCGGTCGGTCTGGATCAAAACAGAAATATTTTGTTACCTTAGGTGATATGAATTCATTATTAAAAAGAACAGGAATAGAGTCAACTAAGTCTAGACTACTTTTTCTTTTCAATAGCTAAATATAGTCAACTTAGTGTGAACTACTTTTTCTTCTCAACTGGTAATGAAAAACTGTTGAATAAATAGAGGCTGAGTACTAACTATTGTATGAGGTTTATACTTCTTTGCTATGATAGTTTAGTTTATTAGACTTTCTACATGACATATAAGTATCGGCACTTCTGACCAAATAGCCTACCTAGGATCTATTACAATATTTATTCTCAAATACCATATAAAGAACCTAGCCCCAGCGGTTCTCTCTTGACCTACTCAATTTTAAGAGATTTTGTTTCCCTAAATTGGAAGCAGTACATAAGCACAGTATAGACCATCATTGCCAATTAAACATAAAGAAGACAGCAATTCAGCAAACAGTTGATGAATGAATAGGGAAACGTACCTCATAAAATCACGCAATCAGATGCCACAGAAGATCTAGAACAGGAATCAACGCCTCCTGCCTCCAATAACTGCCACGTCCCTTCCCAACTGAATCCACTGATTCTCTAAGGCATGAATCATTATCAGGCTCCACAACTCTCTCAATCAACACCATTGCTCTCAGTGATCTAAATTTGAGGCTAGGGTTTCGGATTTGTTTGAGCACCAAGTGAGCCGAGGAGGGAGGAAGAAGCAAGAGAGCGGCGGAGAGAGAGAGGAGAGTGGCGAAATGAAAGGCCTGTGTTTTTGTTTTCTTTTTGGGCCTTCATTATAATGGGCCTTATTTTTAATTTGATTTACTCTGGATCTTCTGATTGAAATCGAACTTTTCAGATTGATACTATAAATAAAATTTTAGAAAATGCATCATTGGTTTTGTGCTTCAATCATGCTCCACATTCTTATTTCTGTTTTTAAAGTACAAAACTCGATCGAAACCGCTCAACATGATTTTCATATTAAAATGTGCTTCGAGACCAAATTTTACATTTTTTGGAACTTTTTTTACTATTTTTTTAGATAGGTACAAATGTGGAGTGTTGACAAGCAAATTTTAATATGAAGATCATGTGAGCAGTTCGGATCAACTTTTCTGACTTTGAAAATAAAAAATAAAAAATGTGGAGTGTTTCAATACAAAACTAATGGTGCATTTTAATTTTTCTCATTTAAGAATGCAGATTGTTTATTCATTTGATTTCATTAAAACCATACTAGCAGCCATTACTTTATTTAAATTGATATATTTTTGTGGTTTCAGTCTTGCTTCCCAATTACTTGATGTTAAATCTTGCTAAATGCCATTAATGAGATTCGCAATGCCTCAGTCATAGAGCTATTTTGTATCCCACAAGGTTTCTCATCATCCCTATATTCAAAGTTAATGCTTGTTAGCATTAACCTACAGATTAATAAATAAAGGGCAAGTGCAAATACTCCAAATGAAGGCCTGTTGGATCTTTAAAAGATTTGTGTGTTTTTAATTTCAATTAGCTGTAATTTTTGTGCTTTTGTTTAAACTTGTGTTTCATGAGTGAGACTGGAATTGTGCGGGGTCTTTTAGGGTTTTTAATGATTTTTGTTTTGATGACAATTGTACTATAGCACTACTATACTAATACTACTAGTTTTATCATTTTTGAAAAATAATTAAAGCTGGTATACGGTATACCCTATCTCAGAGTTATTTTTGCTATAAAAAAAAATTCTCTTGCACCAATCTTGAGCCTTGATTTATCTATTTTTTTCAAAAGAAGTACTATATATATATAGAGAGAGAGATGGGCTATTGTGCTTTGCAAAGTAAAACCCCCTCTTTACTTCGGTCCATATTTTCATTTTTGAAAATCCAAACAACCGATCCGAACCGTTCAACATGTTCTAAATATTGAAATGTGCTTGCAGACTAAATTTTACATTTTTTGGAATTTTTTTACTATTTATTAAGCCACTTTGAAGATCGCTGATCCGGTGGTCCAGAAAATTTTACTGTTTTTTACTGTTCACAGTGGATCAGTGATTTTCAAAGTGGCTTAATAAATAGTAAAAAAATTCCAAAAAATGTAAAATTTAGTCTGCAAGCACATTTCAATATTTAGAACATGTTGAACAGTTCAGATCGGTTGTTTGGATTTTCAAAATGCAAAATATGACCCGAAGTAAACGGGGGTTTTACTTTGCAAAGCACAATAGCCCATCTCTCTCTATATATATATATATAGAGCAAAACTAGGGTGTCCAAAAGACTATCGGATTGACTTCGAACTACGAATTCAAACCGTTGAAATTCATCTACTTCATGAGTGATGCATGTACATACAAAAAATTTAAATTTTTGAATTCATTTAGTACATGGTCAAGCGGTCAAAAAAATGATGAAAAATGAATACATAAAATAATTTAAAAAATAACTTATAAAATGTTCATTTTTTTTACCGCTTGACCATGTGCTAAATGAATTTGAAACTTTAAATTTTTTGCATGTAGATACATCACTCACAAAGTAGATGGATTTCAACAGTTTGAATTCGTCGTTAGAAGCCAATCCGATAGTCTTTTGGAGGTGTGCTCACCAACCCCTCTTGGTGAGCACATCACACCCTAGTTTTGCTCTCTCTCTCTCTATATATATATAGAGAGAGATGGGCTATGGTGAGTTATGAAGTAAGGATCTTGTTTTACTTCACGCTCATATCTCCGATTTAAAAATTAAACAATCGATCCGAACTGCTCAACACGATATTCATATTGAAATGTGCTTGGAGACCAAATTTTACATTTTTTGAAAAAAATTTATTATTTTTTTAGATAGGTAGAAAATTAACCGCTGTTTTTGAATGGATTCTAGATCATAAAAACAGTGATTTTGATATATTCTAAACAATTAGTAAAAAATTTAAAAAAATGAAAAATTTGGTCTCCTAGTACATTTCAATATGGAGATCATGTTGAGCTGGTCGGATCGTCTTTTTGAAGTTTCAATATATAAAACATGAGCGTGAAGTAAAATAAGGCCCTTACTTTACAACTCACCATAACTCAACTCATATATATCATATATATATATATATAGAGTGGCTAATATCAAAACGTTTGCACCAAGCCTCTTGTGCAACCAAGTCGTTTTCGAATTTTCAAAGTCCAAACGGTCAATCTGAGCCGTTAGATGTGATCTCTATATTAAAATCTGCTTGGAGACCAGATTTTATATTTTTTGGAATTTTTTTACTATTTATTAAGCCACTTTGAAAATTACTGATCACATGGTCCAGAAATTAGTTGCACTGTTTTTACTGTTCATCCGGATCAGCAATTTTCAAAGTAGCTTAATAAATAGTAAAAAAATTCCAAAAAATGTAAAATTTGGTCTCCAAGCAGATTTTAATATAGATTGAACATCTAATGGTTCGGATCGACCGTTTGGACTTTGAAAACCCGAAAACAACTTGGTTGCACGAAAGGCTTGGTGCAAACGTTTTGATATTAGCCCCTCTCTCTCTATATATATATATATAAAAGTGAGATAATTAAATGAGATAAGACAAATAGCCATATCCCTAATTATTTAAATTGAAGGTACTGGTACAGTTAAATATTAGAAGAACCCCAGAATTGTAACTAAGTAAGATTAGGACTTTCAGTTTTGATTGTTAGGTGTAATCTTATTTTCATCCAATAAAACCTAAGATTAGAAACTTTCATAACAGAACAATCTAAGCATCCAATATGCAACAAGTAAAATTTCAACTCGACGAACTTGTAAAATTGCCAAACTACTGCCACGTTATTTGTCGTTTAACAGTATTCAACTCACAAAATCAATGTTGTCACCTTTCACCGACTCGATGAATGGATCAAGTGGCAAATCTGAAGATAGAAGTAAAAGAAAAGAAGAAATCAGCAGCTAAAATATCACTGTAAAGATGAAAATGACTTACATTACATCAGTTAGGCAAGCATTGCCATTACTGGTAAATAAAGACACCAGAAAAGAAACACTACTTATAAACAATATTCATACAAGTACTACTTATGGCCTCTATTTTTACTGTTAATCATTACTGACCATGGGCCAACAGTTCAATTGCTTTAAACAAAAGCATTGACTGGTAAAAATAATGCACACTAGATGGTATGTTGGTAGATGTATGGTACATACAATATCGTCAATAGCTTACTCATTTGCATCCAAGATTCTTGTTTTTATTCTTTTGCAAATTAATTCACTTATGATATGTTTCTTCATTTGAGTTTGTGAGCATATCACTTTGTTGTTCTAGTTTTGCTTTAATATCTCTTAGAATGTTTGTTAAAGTTTGGTAGCAACAAGAGATAAAGATGTGATAGATATACATGTTTGTAAAATTATTCTTTCATTTCTGTAAGTATACCATATACAAAATCGTTTCGGGTCCATTTCATAGTTTGGGTCATCTAGGTTAGGTTACTGAGATTTAGAATGTACGGATTCCAGCTTAGTCGGGTCAGGGTCCGAATCGATTGCAGGTGGCTTACATTTTTACATTTTTGGGTGCAGGAAGTTCAGGTACCTGCTCTTTTTTTTTGAGTTAATCAAGTCAGATTTTGCTAGCTCCAGTAAAATTCTATTATGTCAGAACTCAAAGACAACCCGAATAAAGTATTTGACCATATATATTCATAAATAAAATTGAATTAGTTTATACTTTGTAAAAAAAATTATGTGCTAATATAGAAAGCAGAACTAATTAGTATTAATACAAAAATTTACCTTAAATTAAACAGAAGCCAGTGCCTTATGCCTCCATCCACTATATATCACATCTCTTCTCAAATGAATCCTCTGATTCCATTAATTAGAACTTAAAAAACCATTCCAGACAATACTCCCAATCCAGAGCATTATAGGAAACATATTTAAAAAAAAAAAAAAAGGTTCATCCGTTCATGTGAGGCTATGCTGGTGATTGGGGTAGTTGATTGAGCTAATTCATTTTCTCTATTTGGGGGAAGTGGCCAGCAATTGGGCCTTCATTCAACAGGCCTCATTTTTTAAAATTATCTGAGAAATTGTCAATGATGAAACCCGGTGCATTTAAATGTCACTTTTTTGTAACAAGTTTGTCTGCTGAATGCAAATAGCACCGACATTTTTATTAATATCCAAAGTTTAATACAAATTATTATTTATACCCAGAATCGGACCCAATATCGAAAAATACCCAAACCGGCCAGAAAATGGCCGGTTTACTCCTCCCCTAAGCCGGCCATTTTCTGGCCGGCTTAGTCGTTTTTTTTTTTTTTAAGAGACATTATGAAGAGAAAAAATAATGAAATCTAACACTGAAAATTTGAATTTTGTGTTTAAATTATTTGTTAGATTACTTCTTTTGATTTATAATTAGCATATTTATACTAAAATACACTAGATTACTTGAAATTATGTTGAATTACACTATATTACAATAAATTATGTTGAATTACGCTAAAATACGGTAAATTACGCTAAATTACATATGAATATGGACGATATCTTCACTGAAAAGGCGAAAAACGACGACGAAACTTCAAACGGTCATAAAACGGCGCTCGAGTGTCCGATTTCAGCAAATGACCACTTTTCGGAAAGCTTGCGAAAATACGCATGCGTCCGTGCCTATGATGCTAGATTCCAAAATTCAGAATCGTCAAAAAACAAAGGGAAGAGCCTCAAAACTTGAGTTGAAGTTTCCGATTAAGATTTTCATTTCTATTATTCAATCCAAGTAGCTCAGTAAATTAGTTACATAATGAACTTGTAGAATACCAATTTTTACTATTTTCAGAATTTTTTTACTATTTTTTATGATTCATGAAAGATGACACAAAATCGGTCTACTTTAGCGTAATTTTGCGTAGTTCAGCATAATTAGCGAAGTTATTGTAATTTAGCGTAATTTAACGTAATTTAGTGTAATTCAACATAATTTATTGTAATATAGTGTAATTCAACATAATTTCAAGTAATCTAGTGTATTTTAGTATAAATATGCTAATTATAAATCAAAAGAAGTAATCTAACAAATAATTTAAACACAAAATTCAAATTTTCAGTGTTAGATTTCATTATTTTTCTCTTCATAATGTCTCTTAAAAAAAAACGACTAAGCCGGCCAGAAAATGGCCGGCTTAGGGAAGGAGTAAACCGGCCATTTTCTGGCCGGTTTGGGCATTTTTCGATATTGGGTCCGATTCTGGGTATAAATAATAATTTGTATTAAACTTTGGATATTAATAAAAATGTCGGCAAATAGCAACACTGCCAATACATACATTAAATAATTTATCTTGACAATATAGTTGGGTTACTTGTGAGTTAACTCTGATTTTATGGCAGTGAAATGGACATCAGTATGCCTTTTATCAAAAAAAATAAACAATATAGTTGGGTTGGTGATTTGGTGAGAAAATTCACATCTTCAACAGTTTTCATAAGCATTTTTTTTATATATATTGATACGTCTTATCTCGAGGAGAATATGATGTATATGAGATTTGAGTTGACGACACATTCTGTCTTAGGAAATCAGGCCATGCGTGAGAGATCTGAGTTATCGGTTGTCGAGGTGGGAAATGATTTAGGTATTCGGACTCTTTCATATAATGATACCTTGCTTAGGAAAAAGTTCATTCCCTTGCTCAGTTGAGTTTGGGGTCTTATATAGGTCATCCGGTGACCGTAATATGAGGTAAAATTGGACCGTGTCTAGGAGGTATTATCCGTACCATGTCTAGGAGGTACTATGCATAGCACGGTTGGATCCGTGCTACGGCTTAATATTTGAGTTTTAAATTCTAACGGTCGATCCGAACCGTTCAACATGATTATAAAATGAATATGTACTTGCAAACCAAATTTTACATTTTTTCAAATTTTTTTAGATAGGTAGAAAATCACTTGATCTGAAAATTCTGGACCATCCAAAAAACAGTGATTTTCTACCTATCTAAAGAAATAGTAAAAAAAATCGAAAAAATGTAAAATTTGGTTTGCAAGTACATATTCATTTTATAATCATGTTGAACTATTTGGATCGACCGTTAGAATTTTGAAAACTCAAATATTGAGCCGTAGCACGGACCCAATTCGTGCTATGCATAGTACCGTAGCCTCACTCATGCATAGCACCGTTGGGTCCGTGCTACGGCTCAATATTCGAGTTTTTTTTTATAACACTCTGTATTATATTCATTGTTTTTTTTTCAAGACCTTCAACAAATTACAAATTTTAATTTGTTTTGTAAAAATATCAGTATTTTTATATATTATTTGTAATAGACAATAATAAACTATTTTCAAATTACATGTGTGATATCTAAATTATGAATTTGTCGAATTATTTTTAAATTACGAAATTTGAAACCCATGGGTACCTTTCACAATGAAGTAATTAACCAAGAAGGAAGCTGGAGAAGGCTATATCACTGTCCATTAATTAGATGAATTAATTAGTACATTAGCTTCTCATTTTGTTTATGATTCTGATAATTGTCCCCGCACTCCCATTCCCCATGATCCCTCCACTTAACTTTCATAACTACCACGGGGACCACAAAAATTACAGCACTGATTTTTTTCTCTAAAATATTAATATCTATGCACGGAAGTATTTATCCCTATAAACTAAAGTATTATACTTATAAGGTGAATAATTTTTACATAAATAATTGTCTCTCCAACTATATGGGGGGCCACTCAGACACATTTTTAGAGGTGGATTTTTTTTTCTTTTTTCAATCTTGTCCACATTTTTTATGATCTATGAGGAATTTTGCGAATCTAAAACCACGAACGTCTTCTACATAATTTTATCTTTCAAATGAGATCTATGATGACATACTTTCGGGCTCATCGTCACACAAGTATATATACCTCGTCATGCAAGTATTTATACCTATATTTGCAAGTATTTTTCACATATGACACTAGCTGACATCTAAAAGTATTAATATCAAGTATTACAAGTATTTATACCTATGCACTGAAATATTTATGCCTATATGGTCAACTATTTTTGTTAGAGAAAGGTTGACACAGGGACGATTGGTGAAGGTTGATGCGGGGATGTGGGATCCACGATTGGGGAAAACTACTTGCAAGTATAGGTATAAATACTTGCACAACGAGGTATAAATATTTGTGTGACGACGAGCCCGAAAGTACGTCATTATGGATCTCATTTGAAAGATAAAATTGCGTAGAAGACGTTCGTGGTTTTAGATTCGCAAAATTCTTCATAGATCGTCAGAAATGTGGACGAGATTGAAAAAAAAAAAAAAAAAACCACATCTAAAAACGTGTATGATTATCCCCATGTAGTTTGAGTGGTTCCCCATATAGTCATATCAAGTTACGCATGCAAGCATTAATATCTTAGTTCGCAAGTATTAATTTATTATCTTCAAAGTATTTATACTTATGAAGGTTGACGCGGGACAAGTGTGGGGACTGAAAAAGGGGACCATATAATTAGTGGGGATCATGATATACCATTCTTTTAGTGTAGCTGCGAGGATAGATGGGGGACAGTAGTGTGGGGATTCATATAATTATTCTTTTGTTTATCAGAGTAATAACTGATAATGTAATTAAAGGGAAACCAAGTACACCAACTGTTTACGTCTTTAGATTTTTCAAAAAAAAATTTGAAATTCTTGAAAGTGGCTGTCAAGGTAGAATTTTCAAATTTTATTAGTCAAACTAAAATTTGCAAGAGAGAAAATGATGTCAAGGTAGAATTTTCAAATCTTATTAGTTAAACTAAAATTTGCAAGAGAGAAAATGATGGGTAAAGATATTAACAAAGTGGCTTTTATTTCATGCAGCGCACGAGTAATCTGTTATACTATTCAGACTATTATCTGTGCGCAACATGAAACAAAAACTGCTTTGTCAATATCTTTACCTGATGGAAACCAAGCTCCTCTCCAGCCACTGCCCAAAATTTCACCTCCCCTTTCCATCCACTTTCCTTCAACTTCTCGTAATAATACCGGTCCCGATCTCTTAATATATTCATTTTTGCATCTATAACAAAAACCCGCTCGCACCCGAGCTCTACAAGCGAGAGTCTGTGTCCCCCCCCCCAGGTACCTGAGGTACAATTTAAAAAAAAAAACAAACGGCCCAGATTAATTCCAACCGGGCCAAAATTAATCCAGTGCCTATGGAGACTGTAAGGGGTCTGTTTTGAGATTCGTGCCAAGTAAAACGAATGGTCCGAATTTAGAACTTATACCTCAGGATTCTATAAGCGACGCCCCACACACAAACCAATGGATTGACCAACGAATTATTCAAACCGCTTGTTTTTGGACACACTACTACAAGAATATATTTTATTCGCGAGAGTAAAAAATGACTATTGTCGAGAGTAAGCTGACAGAAATTACTATTTCCGAGAATGTTATTGTTATTACCGACGAGTATATCCTCAAGAATACCAACATTGTTAAGCATTTTACCTTCGCGGATAAAACAGATTCTTAGTAGCCATACTCCCATAAGTATAAGTGCTTAACGAGGCCAATTTGGGTCCGATGCCCATCGGACTCAAAGTGAGTTCAATGGGTTCGATGACCGTCCGATCTGCTTTAATATTCGCGCCCGCAACTTTTGTGTTTGCTTTAAAATTTGTGCGCACGAATCTTAAAGCATATCGGACGATCCCGAAACCCATCGGACCCAAGCTGCTCTCGTGCTTAACAACCCTCACGAATAAGCCCTTTTACCGACGTAGTAGCCCAGTATAATAGCGTTTCCGGTTGCACGGATCTTAAGTGAGAATTTATAGCAATTATTGCTTTTTAGTTCGATTAAGTGAGAATTTATACATATATAGCTTTTATTTATCAAAGTTCCGAACTCCCAATTCATTAATTGAAAAAGTTCATTTTAATTAGTAATAATCAGACACTATTTTGCAGAATTGAGGAACTAAAGTGAAAATTCAAATCTTAGATTTTGCTTATCTTTCGAAAAGAGATCTGAACAGATACATGCAATATCTCCTGTGATTATACTGATCTAAAAAAATCACTCAATTTAGGTAATTCTTAGATCTTAATAACTGTAGAAATTAAGTTTGCTCAAATTAAAAATTTAATTATATGTATTAATAATTGATCTGACAAAAATAAAAGGTTCGGTGACTACATCCAAATAATACAGAAGCATATTGCATATCTACTTTTAACAGTCGATACCATTCATCTCTTAACCAATTAAATAGCTGATTAATAACCACAAAAACAATAGTTAATCATATGAAAAATATAAAAAAAAAAAAAAACTTAACTGATATATCAAAGCTTAGTCAAGAATTTACATATAACTTCATCTTGAGCCCCGGCATGATCAGATTCTGGCTTCCTTAAATGGAAACAATGCCCTTCTCCAATGGCCTCCCAAAGTTTCACCTCACCTTTCCATCCACACACCTTCAACTTCTCGTAGTAATCTCTTCCCCGATCCCTTAACGTGTCGGTGCCTCCAACCAAGACCAAAACCCGCTCACACCCTAGCCCGGAGAGCGACGGTGCATTCTCTGCTAACGGGTTGATCCACGGATCATCAGAACCCGTTGTCGAAGGACACACTATTTTCCATAAGCTTGTTAGCTTCTTGGTAGTCACTGGATCGGTCTTCTCTGATTCGACCTCTTTTGAAGAAAGGAAGTATGGATGGATCAACACTGCACCTCGGATCTTGGCCCCACCATACATCGCCACGTGATGCGCAATGTTGCCCCCAGCACTCTCACCGCTGACATATAATCGGGTGAAATCTCCATGTTTGACAAGCCATGAATCGGGTCCGTTATTACCCTGAGAGAGAACCCAATCTAATGCGGCATAGGAATCCTTGTGGGCCACTGGGATGGGGTGCTCTGGTGCAAGTCGATAGTGCACCGACACGGCAACAACATTGCTTCGAGCAACTAATGAGATCATGTAGTTGTGCGAGGGCAATTCAAATGCGGAGCCAAGACAAAACGCGCCACCGTGGAAGTGGATCAATATTGGGAGTTTCTTGTCGGATTCTATTTTGGGGATGTAAAGCCGTGCACTGACGCCAGGCACGATCGTGGTGTCCTTGGAAGAGACGCCGGTATTTGGATCGGTTGACGGTGATACGAAATCGATACCTATAAAGCGTTCGACACGGCCGCTCTTGTAAATTTGAATGTAACCCTCGGCATCATAGATAAGTTCATCATGGGGAATTTCCATTCTGACTTTGGAAGGAAATGAATTGAAAGGTAGAGGGAGAGGAGATATATGCAAGGATTAAGATAATATAATTTCATCATGTGGTTGCTAGCTAGTTGCTACCGTGTCTGAGAGGTTAAGCTACCTTACAAACTTTTTTTATCTATTTAAGAATTAATGCATGAAGGGTTGACTTAATTATTGGATGTTAAAGTGGATTGGACGGTTTTGGAGCCCATCAGACCAAAAGTAGGTCCGATGTCCATCGGACTTACTCCATTCTCGCCACGAGGAGGATTAATTAAATAAAAATGCAGGATTAATGACTTTAAACAAGGTAAATTTCGGTTTAAAGCGTTAGTTAAGAATTTGGGAATCAGAATATCAGAATATCTATGTATTCTATATTAAGAAAAAAATTAGTATTATACTTGACATATGTAAACCGTGATATCAAGATTAGTTCCAAGTTAATGAATTTGTGCTATGAGCAAAAAAAAATGAATTTGTGCTAGTAAACTAATTTTGTGTTAAATGGAATTAAACATAGAAAAGTTTCATATTATATAGGGAATAAATAAGAAAACATGCAAAATTAGACTTAGGCATGAAGGTATGATTTATGCTGTCACATCTCACCTCATTGCTCGGACGAAGAAATTCATAAAATACACCATTAGACAAATAAATAAATACTCACAATTTACATCGATCTAAGAGGAAAGAAAATGATAAGATAATCCCTGACGGCCTGACCTACTAATTAATAAGTTGACTTCTTCTTTTATGAACATCACGACTTCACAAGTAGGGTTTGTTCAAACCAATTTTGTAGAAAATAATAATGTAGGAACTTCAAATTAAGAATTGATTTCTGGTTCCACACAAAGAGAGCGAAAGACAGCTCTTCTGAAAGAGCTCTTTAAAAAACAAATACTGCCAAGATAGGTGTCAAAATTAATTATATATGTTTGGTGGAGGTGAAGTTTATGAATTTTAATTAGTTGGGCCGGTGTAAATTAATTATTTTTGGTTGATGAAAGTTTAAAATTAAGAAAGCTCAAGTTAAGAAAGAAAGAAAAATTATCAAAAAACTTTTTCATTGACAACGGAATCTACAGATGAAATAATTTAAACTACTTAAATTGCGGTTTAACTTGGGCCTGCCTAAAATTTGCTTTATGGCTTATATAAGTTTTTTAAACATATATGTTTTTTAAGTTGGTCTAACTATTTTGTGTATTACAAAAATTTGTATCTTATGAATAAAAAATAACTACTAAGGATAAGTCGATAAAAATTATTATTTCTGACAATATCACTATTACTGTCGAAAATATCTGCAAGAATAAGCACTAATTATATAATAAAACAAATTCTCCTAGACAGTTCAAGTGAAATTAAATCTCAGTTTAATTCTCAATCAAAATATGAACTAAATTTTTATAGTGTCTTCTTTGATTTTTAATTATATATATATAGAGAGAGAGAGGTTGGCTACTCTACTTACATAAGCATATGAGGGTATATGCTTATAACTCATTTTTCCGTTTTCAAAATCCAAAAAGTCGATTTGAACCGTTAGATGTGATCTCTATATTGAAATGTGCTTGGAGACCAAATTTTACATTTTTCTGAATTTTTTACTATTTATTAAGACACTTTGAAAATCGCTGATCCAACGGTGGCTTCTGATTTTACTGTTTTGTTAAGCCACCGTTGGATCAGCGATTTTCAAAGTGGCTTAATAAATAGTAAACAAATTCAGAAAAATGTGAAATTTGGTCTCCAAGCACATTTCAATGTAGAGATCATATCTAATGGTTCAAATCGACTTTTTGGATTTTGAAAACGAAAAAATGAGTTATAAGCATATACCCTCATATGCTTATGTAAGTATAGTAGCCAAACACTATATATATATATATATATATAAAGTTCTAGGAGCATCAAATGTATGTTAGTGTTTGCTAGACCGACCTTGAGTCTCTCTGTTAACCTAACCAAAGAACATTATGTTTAGTTGTAATTTCCTCTACAAAGAACATTATGTTTGGTTAGTTGACATTAGGTCCCAAATTAGATGTGTCTCATTGCAAATATTTTACAACCCCAAATTACATTGCTGCAGTAATAATTATAGACAAATATATTTTTCAATAATAATTATTCTAAACAAATCCCAATAATTGTGAATTGTTGAAATCCATCTATCTTATGGTGATGTGTTTACATTTCAAAATTTTAAACTTTCGAATTAATTTAGTATAAAGTCATGCGGTCAAAATTAGAAGATTTATATATTAAACTTAATGCATTCATTTTTTAAAATATTTTATGACCACTTGACTCTATACAAAATTAATTCAAAAATTTTAAAATTTTCGCATGTAGATGCATCACTCGTAAGGTAAATGAGTTTTAAAGGTTTTGATTCGTTTCAAGTAACGAATTCAAACTGTTGAAATCCATCTACTTTACGAGTACATTCCAAAATTTTAAACTTTCGAATTAATTTATTATGAAGTCATCCGGTAAAGGAGGGTTGACTTATTGGATGTATTCTCGGGCGTTAAAGATCTGTTTAATATGATACAATTATGAATTTCTGTATGAATATGGAGATTACAAAATTCAGTGATATTTCTGTATATAATCTATTGTGCATATATGTATAGTTTAATTAAACTAGACATGATATTAATTACTTTTGATGTTGAATCAAAATCAATCAATGGTTAAGGTTTGGTGGCTACATCCAAATAATACAGATGCATAATTTAAAAGTCAACACCATTCATCTCTTAATTAATTTATGTAACTTATTTGTATAACACAAGTAACTAAGATCAATTAAATTGCCACAAAAAACAATAGTTATTTATATGGAAAAATATATTAAAACTTAACTGAATTATATCAAAGATTATTCAATAATATACTTATAACTTCATCTTGAGCCCGGGTCTGATCTGATTCTGGCTTCCTTAAATGGAAACAGTGCCCTTCTCCAATGGCCTCCCAAAATTTCACCTCACCTTTCCATCCACACACCTTCAACTTCTCATAGTAATCTCTTCCCCGATCCCTTAACGTGTCGGTGCCTCCAACCAAGACCAAAACCTGCTCGCACCCTAGCCCGGAAAGGGGTGGTGCATTCTCTGATAACGGGTTGATCCATGGATCATCGAGACCCGTTGTCGAAGGACACACTATTTTCCATATGCTTGCTAGCTTCTCGGTTATCACTGAATCGATCTTCTCTGATTCGACCTCTTTTGACGAAAGGAAGTATGGATGGATCAGCACTGCACCTCGGATCTTGACCCCACCATACATCGCCACGTGATGCGCAATGTTTCCTCCAGCACTTTCGCCGCTGACGTATAATCGGGTGAAATCTCCATGTTTGCAAAGCCATGAATCAGGCCCATTATTACCTTGAGAGAAAACCCAATCTAATGCGGCGTATGAATCCTCGTAAGCTACCGGGATGGGGTGCTCTGGTGCAAGTCGATAGTGCACCGACACGGCAATGACATTGCTTCGAGCAACTAATGAGATCATGTATTTGTGCAAGAGCGGTTCAAATGCGGAGCCAAGACAAAACGCGCCACCATGGAAATGTATCAGTATTGGGAGTTTCTTGTCGGATTCTATTTTGGGGATGTAAAGCCGTGCACTGACGCCGGGCACGATCGTGGTGTCTTTGGAAGAGACGCCGGTGGTTGGATCGGTTGACGGTGATACGAAATCGATACACGTAAAACGCTCGACACGACCGCTCTTGTAAATTCGGATTAAACCCTCCGCATCATAGATGAGTTCATCATGGGTAATTTCCATTCTGACTTTGGAATGAATTATGAATTCTAATATGGAGCAAGAGTTGGAAGTAGGGGTGTCAATGGGTACGGTACGGGTCGGGTGGATGCATTTTCATACCCATACCCATTAAAATTGTTCTTACTCATACCCTACCCTTACCCATTAAAAATTAACCTTACCCTACCCTACCCTTACCCGTTAATATTATCAGGTAACGAAATGGTAGCGGGTGAATAACGGATAATACTAATATAATAATTAATTTTATTATATTTTACGAATAAAAGATCAAAACTCATTATGTTTTACAAATTATATTTTACTCATCACATAAGATAACAATTTAAATTGTTTTGTCACTAATTATAATTTTTTATTGCAAAATTTGAAATTAATTTGAAAACAAAATTGAGTCATAGCCACCGTAAAAATTAAAGTGGAAATGTGACTATGTGAGCCAGATTCTTACACAATTTATATTTCATTCTTACGATTGAGTAAAAATGCAAGAAAACGAAGTGGGAAGGAAAAATATATCAAAGATACAAATCTAGTGCGCTGGAATAGAAAGACGCAATTTAGGACATTGAAATAGAAGAGTAAATCTAGGTGCACTGAAAATTGAATTGAATATAAATAATTTTAGATTTTATAATTACCCTATAGGGTAATGGGTACGAAATAGTCATTACTCATACCCTTACCCATTTAGTTAACGAAAAAAAAATTGTACCCATACCCATACCCAATAAGTTAACGAAAAAAAAACCTTACCCATACCCACCTTATCGAATACGATACGGGTCGGGTAAACGGCTAAAAAGGTACCATTGACACCCCTAGTTGGAAGGTAGAGGAGAGGAGATAAATGCAAGGATTAAATATATAATTTTATAGGACATAATTAATCATTCAATGCGCGCAGGTGGTTGCTTAACGGGTGGAGAGGTTAAGCTATCTTGGAAACTATTTTTATCTATTTAAGAATGCACAAAAGAGTTTACTTATTGGATGTATTCTGGTGCGTTAAAGATCTGTTTAATCTAGCTAGTTCAATTATGCATTTCTTGTTTAATGTATATATTATATATCTATATAGATAGATACATACATAGAGTTGGGCTAGGGTACTTCGCGAAGTAAAGCGAGTGTTTTACTTCACGTTTATATTTTCAATTTCGAAGTTCAAAACGTCAATCTGAACAAATCAAATTGATCTCCATATTAAATTGTGCTTGGAGATCAAATTTTACAATTTTTAGAAAAATTTTACTATTTTTTTGGAGTTTTTTAAAATCACTGTTTTTCAGAAAATCGTGGGCCATAAAAAATCAGTGATTTTAAAAAATTCCTAAAAAATAGTAAAAAGTTTCTAAAAATTGTAAAATTTGGTCTCCAAGCACAATTTAATATGGAGATCAACTTGAACAGTTCGGATCGACGTTTTGAACTTTAAAATTGAAGATATAGACGTGAAGTAAAATATACTTCAGTAATTTACAACAAAATATACTTCTGCATTCTATTATGCACATGTATTGATGTTGAATCAAGATCAATTAATGATTTAGGCTTGGCATGCGAAGGATTAAATAAAAATGTAGGATGACTTTAAACAAGATAAATTTTAGTTATTAGCGTAAAATTAAGTTAAGAATTTGGGAAATCAGAATATCTCTATGTATTCCATATTAGGAAAAATAATAATATTATACTTGACATATGTAATTAAACCGTAATATCTAGTTCAAAGTTAAATAAATTTGTGCCAATAACTCATATTTGATGGTGGATGGTGGCATAAGTCATAAAACTGTCAAATATAAATAAAGTATGATGGAATAGTATGGAATAAAAAGTCATAAGTTAATTCAATAGAGAGGTGAATTAATTTATTCCACGTTATTATTATTGTTAGCTTCATCATCATTATTATTATTTTTCTCGTCGTCATCATCACCATCATATATTATTATTATTAATATTATTATTATTATTATTATTATTATTATTATTTGGAGTTGCCTAGTGTTACTGATATTTTAGAATGAATTTAGTTTTTGTCCATCCAACCAGTCTCAATAATGCTTAAGACTAGACTATAACATCTATAATTTTTTAAATTTTAAATTAGTTTGTATTTAAAAAAGTTTGCTAATTAATTTTTATCAAATGTGTAAGACAAAAAAAAGAAAGAAATTGCTAACTATAAATATACACCGTATTAATCAAATTGTCATCTTCAATACAACCATAAATTTTTTAAACAACACAAACATAAAATACAACAATATGCAATTCAACAAATATTTAAAGCAATTACTTAAATAATTAGCTCTAACTAAAGAAGAATAGTTTAAGCCATAACTTATTATGTTTTATGTCATTTAATTTAAAATAAACAACTTATTTCATTGTAACTGTATTCCGCAACCAAACATGAACATAAGGCATGATTCCTGAAGAGCCGTTCCTAAAACTATCAAGAACGGTTCTTTTAATGAACCGATACTAATAATACACAATAAAAAACGGTCAAATGTAAAGAGTCGTTCCTGATTCGGCTAGCACTATCAGGAACGGTCTATAAGATATGACTGTTCTTGATAACCACAATCAAGGTCAGCTGTTTGATATGTCCGTTCCTGATATGTATCAGTATCGGTTTAATGATAAATCCGACACTGATAGGCTGGTACTAATTGTACTTTTTCCACTAGTGATGTCACTTCAATGCTCGGGAGAAATCATATAATTAATACACCATTAGGAGAAAATAAATACCAACAATTTACATCTAAGTTTTTACAGTATTATTTCATTTATTACAAATGTCGGTGAACTTTGCTCACTGACCTTAAAAAAACAATTTACATGTAATTAAGAGGAAAGAAAATGATAAGTTTTATCGACATCATTACTTCATAAGCATCCGCTAATTGTTTTTCACTCCTTACAAAACGGAGTTTCTATAATTTTCTTAGCTTGGACCTTCTCTCTATCAAAGTGACAATCTATTTCTAAATGTTTGGTTTATTCGTGAAACACTGGATTCAATGCAATATTCAATGTAATGTGTCGTGCGGAGTTGTTGGTTAAATTCAATGCCCCTATTCTTAAGTAATTATTTGAGTCATATCAATTCGCTCGCAGTAGATGTCATGGTCCGATATTTCAACTTGACGCTAGATCGTATCATGACATTTTGTTTATTGTTTTTTCATGTGACTAAATTTTTGTTTACAAATATGTAAAAAATCGGTAGTGAATTTTCTATCAAAATTTCCGACCCAATCTATATCAGAATAGTCACATAATATTATAATTGTTATTTTTTATCCATTATTTCTTAGTGGAGAGCATCTAAATGTGATGTACTTAAAAAAAGTCAGCACAATGCTCGTCTAAAGTACTATATATATACTAGTATCGTACCCGTGCGTTGCAACGGAACATATATTATAAGATTTAACATTAGATTGAATAGAGATGCAAATAATAAATAATAATAAAAAAAACAACAACAAATGACTGTTTTAATACAACAACATTCTTTGCATGTCAGTGCATACACAATTTTTGTGTTGTAATTCAATTAAATTAAATGTGGAAAGCTGCTAGGGAATAAACAATAATATGCCTTTTTTGTTCTCTTCCAAAAATGAATAAGAGGTAGGCAATTCGGAAATGAGATATGCTATCAAAATCGGAAATTAATCTTTGTATGCGCCAATCAAATCTGGAGAGAGATATGGTAACAAAAATTTAATGCTAATTCTATTTTCTCAATTCTTGGCATTACTTGTGACAATATGTGTGGCGAGTACATCTCTAACTAATTTGAGACTTCTACACATAAAAGAGATGCATTTAATCAAAAGATGACAGATTATGTGATTGGAGGGTTGATATTAAATCCGAAATTTCATCTTTCAATCGTAGCCGTTGGCGGATCAGGACATCAACGTGCTTAATAATGGAATGGAGATATATAGAGGAGGGATCCACTTACAACAAAGTTACAACATTCATTTTTTTCATTTTCAAAGTCCAAATCGTCGATCCAAACCGTTCAACATGATTATCTAAATAAAATGTACTTGCAGATCAAATTTTATATTTTTTTGAATTTTTTTACTATTTATTAAGTATTTTACAAAAAAATAGCCATACTTAGACCATTGAATTTTGTACCCATCTTAATAAATAGTAAAAAAATTCAAAAAAATATAAAATTTGATCTGCAAGTACATTTTATTTAGATAATCATGTTGAACGGTTTGGATCGACGATTTGGACTTTGAAAATGAAAAAAATGAATGTTGTAACTTTGTTGTAACTCAAATTTGTTGTAAGTGGATCCCTCCTCATATATATATATATATATATAACCCAATGATTGTCATGAGGCAGCAAATGACGCAATTTAGTTTTTAGTATTCATCGATCTTTTTCCAATTACATTTATTGCTGGCTCAGAATTTAAATTCATGTCCGACAAAGGAGGATTGTAATTAATACAACAATGGAAAGGGAGAATTGAAAGGCTGGAGACCTGAATTTTGCCGTGATTTTTATTTTTACCCAAAAAAAAATATATTTTAATATAAATAACCAGGTTTTTAAAAGATTTTTATTTCTACCCAAACCGCTAGGAATATTTGCGGTTCGAATTAAAAATTTGAACCGCTAGGAATATCAGTGGCCTGAATTCTTAATTCGAACCGCTGATATTCCTAGCGGCTTGAATCTCTTTTTTTTTTTTGAAAACTTATAACTATGGGGGGAGAGCTGCGTAGAAGAGAGAGAAAAAAAAAGAGGGAGCTGAAGAGCGCTGAAGAGGAGGGAGGAAGGGAGGGGAGCTCTGAAGGAAGAGGAGGAGACGGAGAAGTCTGTCAAGTCAGGTAATTTTTTTTACATACGTATTTACTGTTAATTACATACGTATTTACTGTTAATACATACGTATTTACTGTTAATTACATACGTATTTACTGTTAATTACTGTTTATATACGTATTTACTGTACACTACTGTTCACTACTGTACACTACTGTTCACATACGTATTTACTGTTAATTATTGTTTCCCTCTATATACACCGAAGCCATGCCGACCCGCAGGTACCAAGCCTGATATCTCAATAGGGGATCTCCCTGGAACTGCATCGCATCAATCTCCGGCATCTGCCATAAGTTGGCACTCATATTGCCCGCCTTGATATAGTACTCCGAGTGATAATGGCTCCAATCTCTATCCCAGTGATTACCGTGTCTTATCCTGTAATTCATATGTTAGTTGCAATTTAAAGCCAAGAACTAATGTTAAGTACAAAAATGCTAAAAAGAACATAACTTACCCGTGTAGCCTCATGATCACAGATCTCGGGACGTCTGGATCTGCGGGGATGAGTGGAGGAAAATGAAACTGACGGAGCACCCAGTCTGGATAGTGGTGCTCCACTATCCAGAAGCACACCAGCGATCCCCTGTAGAGCCACATCCCGTGATCATCCGCTACAATCTGCGGCAGCCTCCCCTCAGTGTATAGCTCATGGTACGGAGTCCAGCTCACCTGCGTCTCACCCAGACTCTGAATCTGAGATCGGACCAACCTGATACCTATTGTCTTTCCGTGAGGGTTTTCCTTGTACAAGTGATGTCCGTACCATTTCATGCCGAATGCCGGTCGATTTCCATTCTCGGGCTCTCCCCATGGATCCTCGTTCGGCTGAGGTACCCCCACCGGTAGCCGTGACCACGACCAATGCTGCAGAAGCAGTGTTGGCCCGTAGATTTGCTTAGTTTTCCGCTATATTTTGAAGAATACTAGCCGTCAGGGACAAGTTAAATAATTAAAATAAGACAACAAGTGCATGATAAGGTAGGAAATTAAAATAAGACATAAATAGCATACTGACCTTGCAACCGTGACACAAGTTGGAGTAGAGATGTGCTAGGACAGCCCCACCCAAGTTGTACCTGCCGCTCGACGGCTGAAGGTCTCATAGCAGCTCTAGATACATCATCGGGATGGTATCACCATTTGAATCAGCAAATATGACATAACCAAATAGGTCCATCACGAATCCCCGTGTGTATCTGTAATATCAAAATTATAGAGCAACTCATTTTTCCGCATGAAACAGAGTACAAAATAAATGTAATACAAATAGTTTGTATGAGTACCTCTGAATCTCGAGCTGAGTGGAATCACTACCTAGACCTCCCACAAACATAGCTCGCATCTTCGTCTTTTCCAGACTGTACTTGGACTTCCCCCCATTGCTGCGTATATCTGGCTCCGCTCCCAACAACTCTGCGAGCATGTAATTAATCGTGATGTCATCTGAATCTGTGGGGTCAGATATGCCACCAACGGGCACGCCCTGGATAGGCAGACCCCATAGAGCACTAACGTCCTGGAGAGTCACTGTCATCTCTCCAAAAGGTAAGTGGAACGTGTGCGTCTCGGGGCGCCATTGCTCCACTAGTCCTGAAATGAGGGACGCGTTAATGGACTTAGTCTCCGACTGTAGAATATCGACCAAATGTTGCACCCCCAAATTTTGCAGATACGACTCCATGACCGAGTAGTACTGCATGTCAGGATACCGACCCCTGGCATTTATAATTACCTCACTCTGCGTTTAAAAAAGTAAACAACATGAAAACCTAAAAGTACAAAAATTCAACAAAATACAAACTTAAAAAAAAAAAAAAGAGTAATCAAGTACCTCTTTAGATGCCTCGGAGACTCGGTGCTCATCGTGAGGCATCCATAATAAAGGACTGAAATGATCCTTGCTGTCAGTGGGAATGGGCTCATTAACCGGGTCGGCTACGGGTGGTCTCCTAGGCCGTCCCCTAGCCATCCTACGTTAAAAAAAATTCATGCCCTAATTAGTTCAACCAAAATAAAGAATATATAAAGCTATATATCAAGCAATTTCCATCAAATTATTTTGCAATATGGTCCCTGCCAGTTCAACATTCTGGTTATCATACTTAATTAATTAATTAACTAGAGTTCGAATCTAATTATTAATTTACTTACTTAAATCATTTGTTATATTTTAATTTGAAGATAAATTGCTTATCTACTTAAAATATACTCTACGTAATTTAAATTGTTATTATTTGATCCCTAACTATTTACGTGTAATATAAAGGTGTTTCTTAATTAATTTAGCTACACGTAATTTAAATCCCAAGTACTTAACTTAATAAATGTTAGGCCTTTAATTATACTATTTCTAAAGTCGTACGAATTTATCTTAATAATTTGCACAAGTTGATTAATTTAAAACTACAAAATAATACGTGATTATCTAATTATCCTATTAACTAAACTTTTGCAATCGTAATGATTCGAAAATATTAATATGTTGTTAATTAATTGTCCTTTATTAATTAACAACATATTTTAATTGGAAGTCATTTTCTCTAATTAAAATTTCTACTTACTTTATAATTTCTAATTACTAAATTTAAAACATCTAATTACTTAACTAATTATTTTAAAAACCTAACTACTTAAGTTAATATTTAATTAAAATTCTAATTAATTTACCAAGTCATGGCCAATATACAATTCGGCCGAAGCCCAATTATTCAAAAATCACCAATTTGCATTTTAGTCCCTTATTCTTTTTAATTTACACAAGGGCCTAATTTTTATACAAAAGCCCTCAAACAATTTACAAATATCACGATAAGGTCCCTGTCATTTCAAAGTCAGTACCGGGTCCCAGTACCGGTCGGTACCGGGGGTAAGGAAACAAGGAATGGTCCAGTACCTGTCCTTAACGGGTCGGGTCGGGTGAAGAGGCGGAGGGGCGGAGGGACGGCCTAGGAGGGGCGGCGAGGCGGAGGCGCGCAGCCTTCTTTCTTTTTTCCTTTTTTCTGGCGGAGAGGCGATTTTCTTTTTTCCTTTTTTCTGGCGGAGAGGCGATTTTCTTTTTTCCTTTTTTCTGGCGGAGAGGCGACACAGAGAAGAAGAGAAGGATCACGGGTCGGGTTAGGTTTGAATTAACAATTCAAACCGCTAGAAATATCAGCGGTTCGAATTAACAATTCAGGCCGCTAGGAATCCTAGCGGTTCGAATTAAGAATTCAGGCCGCTAGGATTCCTAGCGGTTCGAATTTTTAATTCGAACTGCAAATATTCCTAGCGGTTTGGGTAGAAATAAAAATCTTTTAAAAACCTGGTTATTTATATTAAAATATATATTTTTTTAGGTAAAAATAAAAATCACGGTGAATTTTATATTACAATAAACTTCTGTTGAACTCTCTTTGATTTTTTCATATTCGAAATTGTTTCTGAAATTTTTTATAATGTAAAACTTTACATAACCGTACATTACATGTGTGTCGAACTACATAATTAGTTTTAAAAAAAATTCGCAACAAGAATAATTGAATAACAATTTTCAGAATCGGATCAAATATATTTTTATTCTTTCTTTTTAAAATAAGTCCACGAAGGGGGGCTTCTTTAAATTCCTTCCGATCTTTTACAATGAATAGAGGAGATATATAAACCGTCTTGAAAACCCCTCGTATTCTTCATCTTTTCAAAAGATTACCAATATTTATTGCTTGGGGGAATTTCAAGTATACCCCTCAAAAACTTCAAAATTACATATTTCCCCTCCAAAGTTTAATATTACGTATTTACCCCTCTAAACAAATTTACCCATTTTATTGTCTTTTATATTAAAACTCATTTTAAATTTATGAAAAATCCATTTTACCCTTTATTAAAAACATAATGCCCATCATACTCAAATTTGAATCTAAAGGGTTCCTCTACTATCTGAACTCCTTTAAGATTTGTGTACGCTAGATCAGCATGAATCTTGAAGCGAATACACACAGATATTGAAGAGACATGCACAAATCTTAATGCGGTGCGCGCGGATCAAGATTGCTTTAAAATTCATGCGCACTAGATTAGCACGAATCTTAAAGCCAACACACATATCTTAATGCGATGCGCGTGGATCAGACGGTAGAGGAACTCTTCATTCAAATTTGAGTCTGATGGACTTTTTATGCTTTTAATAAAGGGTAAAATGGGTATTCTATGAATTTAGAGTGAGTTTTAATATAAAAAAAACAATAAAATTGGTAAATTTGTGAGTTTTTGAAGTTTAGAGGGAAAAATACGTAATTTTGAAGTTTTCGAGGGGTATACGTGAAATTCCCCCTTATTGCTTGGTCCATCTTTTCCATCTTATAAAAGAGAGATAGTTAAACACTGTTGTGTATGCCTCTCATCTTATTATATATTTTCATCATGTTTGATTTGGTAGGATGTCAGGAATAGTAAACTATATTTGACAAATTATATTAAGGAGAAAGAATTTAGTATAGAATATTTTATAACATGTCATTTATAGGATTCTCTTTTTAGATATTTAAGTTACTATAATTTATATCATTTATACTCTATGTAATAATGAAATCAAAGAATGTAATTAAGTTTCCTCGTAAGATTTTGTATCTTGTTTCTCTCTTATTTTGGGTCTCTCTTCTTTTGAAAACCCTAACAAGCACAATATGTCAATATCCATGTCACTTTCCAATCTATATCCCGCTGAAATCCAAGAAACCACAGGTTGTGTAAGACGAATCATGAAGGTAACGAGATCGCACATGTTTAGCATTGTGGGGTACTCTTTAGATAAGAATATTGGCAAAGGCAATTTTCTTGAATCAACCATTTTTGATGTGGGTGGGTATGATTGGAGTATCCTGTACTACCCAAATGGTACCAATGAGTCAGAAGATGACGATATATCGATATATCTTTGCCATAAAAGCAAATCAGAAGGTATAAAAGCACAAGTTTGTTTTACTATTCTAGATCAAAGTGGATGTGCTTTACCCTTCACCAATACAACACATATTAGAAATTCCGTAACCTTCAATTATGCATGGGGCTATAAATCATTTTGTAAAAGATCAGAGTTGGAGTCAAAAATCACAGATGATTGTTTCGTAATTAAAAGTGTCATTACTATTTTTAAAGTTTTTCCGGTGGAGCCAACTCCACATATTGTTGTTCCACCCGGTAACATCCAGCACCAACTCGGCCCTCTTTTGGTGAATGGGAATGGAATGGATGTTACATTTGAAGTGGATGGGCAAACTTTTAGCGCTCACAAGTGCATTCTCGCGGCGAGATCTCCAGTCTTTTCGGCACAATTTTTTGGTCCGATGAAGGAAAAATTAGATACGATTAAAATTGAAGAAATGGAAGCTCCAGTGTTCAAAGCTCTGCTTCATTTCATATATAATGATACATTTCCTAAATTTGAAGAGATGAAAGAGAGCAATGAGAAACATGATACCAAATTAATGGCTCAGCATCTATTGGTTGCAGCTGATAGATATGGTTTGGAAAGATTGAAGATAATATGTGAGAAGATGTTGTGCAGTAGCATTGACACAAGCAATGCGGTTTCCTTGTTGGCAATAGCCGAGAGGCACAGTTGCAATCATCTCAAAGCAACATGCTTGAAATTTTTAGCCTCTCCTGAAATTCTTCAAGGGGTAATAGCAACTGAGCAATTTCTAATTGGATCGTTGCCCTCTAATTTGAAGGAACCATCAGTGAAATGACAATATAGTTTCTCCTTCCAGTTGCATGCAGCTGTTATTTTCCTTTCCTTTTTTACTTAAAATGTTTTTGTTGCTTGTATCTGGTTGGATTCGTGAATTCATATATGTACTGTGCTTTTGATTATAGTAGGTGTGTTCTTCTTGCAATGTGTGAGAATATATGTCACAATTGTTTTGCAATATGCTAATGGATTACACTTTGAGTATTCATAATATAATGAAATTCCATTATAAAAGTCTATTGATTATTTTTTCCACACCATACCCAAATCAGAGACTGTTGCAAAGATGAACTTCAATATGAATTGAACTATCATTTCTCTGAACCTGATTAAGAGGTTTCCAGAAACGCTTTTACATGATACTCAAAATAGTTCAAACAATATGTTGTCAATTGTGATTACATAATATTAACAAAAAAATAAACGAAATTCCCCATAACTCAAGTATCGAGTGCCAGTACATATCATTCTAAAGTCCCAAATAAGATACATCTCTTTGCAAATGTTTTACAGCAACACTAAATCATGTTGCTGCAATCATATATAATTACAGACAAATCTAATTCTCAATAGCAAGAATTAGAGAATGAAATAGCACAAGTAGTAACACACTTCATATCAACACAACCAGATGATGGAATTTGGACAATGAACAAAGTCGGGTGAATTTTCGGTCAACAGAATTTTGACGGTTGATAATCTGATAAAGAATGTATATTGTGTATGATTGTATGGTCCGGGGCGGAACTAGAAAATTTAATTAGATTAGAGGGGCTAAAACATAAAGTGCATAATTAATGTGTGGTAATTGAATTTGAATCCATGTATCTACAGCTACAAAATGGAATTCTAACCACTAAGCTACATACAGACACATACATTGAGCATTTTATGAGGGGCTGAACCATAGAAATTTTTAAAACAATAAATGTTAATATACATGATTAATTTTTTTTAAAACAATATGGTGGCTAAGCACCCATTGACTTGCATTAAGATCCGCTATGCATATGGTTAACATGTGTCTACTATGCAGGGTAAATTCTCAATCAATATACCATTTATTTAATGAATGCCTGAGCACATTGCTGATGTATAGAAGAGGCTGTCAATTTGAAATGGTAACAGCACAGCTCATGCAATCTTATGAACGATTTGCTAAAACAAAATTTAATCACTGTGGAGATATAGCTTTGTGGCAACTCTGAGTTAATTTCAATCTTATTTCTTCTTTTTATATTCTTTATGTCGTTAGTTCCATTATTTCTTTTCAACAGAGTCAAAATGTTTTGAGCAAATTTTCATTTCTGATTTAGTTACAACAACATTTGTAACTCACTATCAATAACACTCAAATAAGGATATAACCCATATTTTTCTCAAAAAAAAAAAATCTAGTTTTCAATAATAATCACGATAAACAAATCTATCATTTTTGTTACTTAACCTGAGAAAATTGCTAGTTTTTATTTTCCGAAAACAATAGCTAACACAAATATAAAACACCCTAAATTTGTAGATATAACATTTTTGTTTCTCATATCTTGTTCACAAAATCAGCAATGATCAAATCTTGTGCAACTGACAGCTCAGACTTCGGCTTGAACACATAAAAACCGTGTGCTTCTCCAGGAGCCTCCCAATATTTCACCTCCCCTTTCCATTCACTCTCCTTCAACTTCTCGTAATAATCCCGGCCCCTGTCCCTTAACGTGTCGGCACCACCAACCAAGACCAAAACCCGCTCGCACCCAAGCGTGGAAAGTGGCGGTGCATCCTCTGCTAACGGGTTGATCCATGGATCGTCCACACCCGTTGTTGATGGACACACTATTTTCCATATCTTTACCAGATTCTTAGTCATTTCTGGATTAAACTTATCTGATTCGACCTCTTTTGAAGAAAGGAAGTACGGTTGGATCAGGACTGCACCTCGGATCTTGGCCCCACCATACATCGCCACGTGATGTGCCATGTTGGCGCCGGAACTCTCGCCGCTGACGTATAATCGGGTGAAATCTCCGTGTTTGACAAGCCATTGCTCATTCCCATTATTACTCTGAGAGAGGACCCAGTCTAAAGCGGCGTAGGAATCCTCATAGGCAGCTGGGATGGGGTGCTCTGGTGCGAGTCGATATTGAACCGACACGGCAACGACATTGCTTCGAGCAACTAATGAGACCAAGAAGTTGTGCAATATTGGTTCAAATGCGGATCCGAGACAGAACGCACCACCGTGGAAGTGGACCAGTATTGGAAGTTTCTTGTCGGAGTCTATTTTGGGGATGTAAAGCCGTGCACTGACACCAGGCACGATGGTGATGTCTTTGCAAGAGACGCCAGTGGTTGGATCGGTTGACGGTGGTACAAACTTGATACCGCTAAAGCGCTCAACACGGCCGCTTTTGTAAATTCGGATATAACCCTCGGAATCATAGATGATTTCATCATGGGTTTCCATTTGACTTGGAGGGAAATGAATGAAAGATGGAGCAGAGGAGATTTATGAAAGGATTAATTAGATACTTATATTAATGGCATATAATTGATTAATATATGCGGTTGCTTACCGTATGGAGAGGTTAAGCTATCTTGGGAACTATTTTATTTATATAAGAATGAACAAAGGGTTGACTTACTGGATGTATTTTGGGGAGTTAAAGTTCTGTTCAATATGGTTCAATTATGCATTTCTCTTATGAATATGGAGATTTTAAGTTTCAGTGATTTATATATATACTTCTGAAAATTATGTGCATATATAGATGTATAGTGTAATTAAACTAGACTTAATAATATTACTTTTGATGGTGAGTCAAGATTAATCAATGTTTTAGGCTTGGCATGCGGAGGATTAAATGGATCTCAACGGGTTAGTAATTTTTTGTTAAATGGATTTGGACCAAGAAGAGATTCATATTATACAGGGAGTATATAAGAAAATAAATGCAAAGTTGGACTTTTAGGTATGAAAGGAATGATTCTTGTCGTCACATGTCACCTCATTGTCAGAAGAAATCATACAAAAATTAATATATATCCCTGACTAAATAATATCATGACTTCATAACTCATAAGTAGGGTTTGTTCAAACCAATTATGCAGAAAATAACAATGTAGGAACTTGAAATTAAGATTGATTTCTGGTGCCACAAAGAGAGCGAAAGAGCAGCTAACTCTTCTGAAAGAGTTATCTGAAAATAATAATTTAATTAAAAACGATGCCAAAATGATTAGTACCTTTACGTGATGAGATGTTATATATATATATAGTTCTTCCTGTTCTTAGCGTCAGATCTATAAGTTCCTTGAATTTAACTATGAAAAAGTAGTTCTATAGAAGATGCATTGCTAAGGTACCATAATTAGGGTGTCACTTGCATGTGTCTACTGTTTCTCGTTAGCTGTATGTAATATGATGTATCTCCCAAATTGCTCATTCCTTTCTTTCTTTTCTTCTCTTTTATTCCTTTTCTTTCCGAGGTAACACTTCTTCATTTTTACTTTAAAGAAATTTAAATATATAATAGGCCTTTAGCATCCTCCGCAAACGGGTTGATCCATGGATCATTCAAACCCGTCGTTGATGGACACATTATTTTCCGTATCTTTACCAATTTCTCAGCAATTGCTGGATTGAACTTATAATCTGATTCAACCTTTTTTAAAGAAAGAAAGTACGGATAGATCAGAATTGCACCCCGGAGTTTGGCCCCACCACCCATGGCCATGTGGTGTGCATTGTTGGCACCCAAACTCTTACGGTTAGCACATACTCGGGTGAAATTCCGAGGTCGGTTAGCCATAGCTTGGGCCCGCCATTGATACGAGAGAGAACCCTTTCTAGTGAGGCATATCAATCGTAAAAAGCCATGCAATGTGACTTCCCTCTAACTCTATGTGACTCCGGCACTGATGGCAGTACGAAGTCCAAGCCATGGAATTGCTCGGTACAACCGCTCTTGTCGATTATGATGTAACCGCCATTATCAAAGATGATTTTATCATTCGAATCCGTTTCTGAATGAGAGGAAAAGGAAATAGCAAGGAGATGTAGAAAGGTTTGGAAGGCAGAGGAGATCAAAAGAGCAAGGTTTGTGAACCGAATTTGAATTATCTTGTTTATTTAAATGTACATAAAGAGTTGACCTAATTGTTATTGTCATGTGAAGGTCTGTGAATATATATATACGTCATTGAAAATGGGGCTTGTAATTTTAGTGGTTAAGAAGATGAAATATTAACTTGTCAAATAATTTCTCTATTGCTATGTTGTCGCTTATGATGTTACCAATATTGGCATTTTCTAAATACTTCTTGTTTTTGAAATATTACCAACACTAGCATTAAGCGCGGCAAAAACCCATCACGGGAAACTAAAAGATTAAAAGACCAGAAGAGAATGGTAAAGCAACGGTTTAGATTGGTTCCATAATTTCTCTAGAGGCTAGATGCCTAGACCTCTAATTTTTCTCAACAAAAATAAAAAAAAATCCCTAGTATTGTGCTAGGGAAAACCCACAAAAAGATAAGACTGTTTTCAATTGCAACTATTATTTTGAAGATTAAAGTCGTATGTAACCGTCAAACTGCTATTATGCCCAATCAGTTCATCATTTTTAGGGCTCGCAAAAAAAACTCGTGGCTCTTGATTGTGACTCGCAGCTGACTCGCTCGGTAACAGTTCGCTCGTTACTAGACCGAGCTGGGACCTAGCTCGCTTGCCACTAGCTCGGTCCAGAATTAACAAGTTCAAATTGGGGCTTGACTTGCTCGCCAGTTCGCGAGCTAGCTCGGCTAGGCATCAATTTATAAATTTGTATGAATTTGTGTACATTTTATACTGTATATTGAAACTCAATAATTCTTTTTAAAACTTATTTGTAAAATTTGAAAATTTTGTAAAAACAGCTCGGTCTAGCTTGGTCCAAAAAGTTTGTAAAATTTATTTTCTTCTTAAAACAAGATCCAGCCAAACCCAGCGAGCTAGCTCGTCAACTCGCAAGCTAGTTCGGTCCAGCTCGTGACGATTTCAAGTTTTGATTCCAACTCGGTCTCCTAAAGTCAGCTCGCTCGTGACTCAAATGAGCCAACTCGTGACGAGTTGGCGAGCTAGTTCGGTCCAGCTCGTGACGATTTCAAGTTTTGATTCCAACTCGGTCTCCTAAAGTCAGCTCGCTCGTGACTCAGACGAGCCTGACGAGTTCAAGCTAGACCCAGTTCGTTGCCACCCCTAATCATTTTGTTTAAAGGGAGTAAAAAGTACAACTTCAAGATTTGAAATTAAAAGTACATCTAGTATGTAGCGCATGTGATAGTAACACAACTTGCATTTGAAGCATGATGCCATGAGTTTGTCCATCATGTCTCCCCACCATTCCTTTTAAAGGTATTAATGCAAGTACCACTACCTTGATTAGAGAATGGTGCACATTTAGGAGGAAGTAAAATAAGATAGAATGTAAGTCGTTTCTTCCTTCAATAGATTAGTAGAGTAAATATGGCTGGAATTGTAAGTCGCTTATTTCTTTAATAGAATTGTAATTACGGAGCAAGACCATAATGTACTCAATTTACACAAAACAACTCTTTTGTACATATTTATGTCAACAAAACCAATTAATGCATATGGCATCCTCAGTTAGGTAAGATTGTCAAGAAAACAAATGAAGGTTTAGAGGCAATGTTACAGTAGATCCATCCATGTAATGAACAAGAGATACTTTTGAACGGTATGAAACAAATTCGACAACCCACAATACATAAAATCGTAGGTCTTACCAAATTCTCAGTTTATGGGTTTCTAGTAACAGAATAAATTTAATGACTTGGTAATTATGGGTACATCTGGCTCATCACACATCAAGATCCAATAAAATTGATTTGATTATTGAATCTCAACATTTCTGTTATTGTCTTTGACCAGAGATGTAGCCCCCAATTTCTCTCGGCAAATTGCATTAGAATTGAAAACTTATTCATATCAAGACACCAGACTTTGCATTGGGAACTCATTTTTTAAAAACAAACTAAACAGAACTTACCATATAGCAGATCCCATAAAAAGATTGTGAGTGACTTCATGATAAATTGTCATCTTAACTATTATTTTGAATGCAAATTATACATCATATCAAGCTATGTAGCATTAATTTTCAATTAAAATAACCCCAAACAATTAAACAAAATGAATAAAACAAGAGCAAACAAATACAACAAAATTAAAATCGATCTACCTCTAAAAGATGCACCAAAACCCCACAATTATCTCGATTAATGATTGAGAAATGCACTGATGGCGCGATCTTGCGCAACTGCCACATCGCTCGTTGGAAACAACAAGTGGAAAGTGTGGCCCACACCCGGCGCTTCGTTGAGCACCAACTCTCCACTCCATCCGCTCTCCTTCAACTTATTATAATACAACTTGCCCCGATCTCTGAGTGTGTCCTTTCCAGCCACACAAACCAGAACTCGATCACACGCCAATGCATCCAACTTTGGTGCACCGGCAACAAACGGATTGATCCACGGATCGTCAATTCCAGTTGTATCCGGAGAAACAACCTTCCAAAGGCTGGCCAAACTCTCACTCGCTGCCGGATCTATACTATCGGACTCCACTTTATTACTCCCCAAAAAGTACGGATGAATCAATGCCAATCCGTTGATCTTGACTGGTTTCCCAATACCACTTGACCCGACTTTCATCGCCATGTGATGTGCAATATTAGCACCAGCACTCTCCCCGCCCAAATAAAGTCGGTCAAAATCAGCATGCTTAGAGATCCACGGCTCCTGACCGGCACCATCAGCATGAGAAACAACCCAATCAAGAGCCAACCAAGAATCCTCGTACTGTGCCGGCACAGGATGCTCTGGCGCCAACCTATACTCCACAGAAACAACCAACACATTCGACAAGGCAACGAATCCATTGAAGTAATTATGGAAAGTGGGGTTATACGCAGAGCCGAGACAGAACCCTCCACCGTGATAGTAAACCAAAATTGGTATCTTCTTGGACGGATCAGTGATTTTTGGAAGGTAAAGCCGGGCACCGACGCCGATCCTGGGATCAATGACGACGTCCTTGGAGGTGACCCCGGTGGCCGGGTCGGTCGAAGCGGGGGTGAACTCGGAGCCGAAATAGCGCTCGACGAGGCCGCTTTTGTAGATGCGGATGCAGGGAAGGGACTCGTAGACGAGCTCCTCGTCGACCTTGGGAGGAGGGATGACGGGGAGAGGGGGAATAGAGGAGGTGGAGTTGGAGTTGGAGTCGGAGGAGGCCATGGGGGAAGAAGGGGAGGGGGAGAAGAGAGAGGCAGCCCAGAACCAGAGGACAAAGAGGAGGAGAGGGAGGAGAACGACGAGGCGGGGGCGAAGGCGACCGAGGTGGAGAAGGAGAGATTGGGGCATTGAGGGTTTGAATTATGATTTGTGAGATATTTCTTAGAGGGGCAGTTGAGTTGGATTGAAGTAGACTAGACTAAGTCGTCGTGGTGCTTTACTGGGGTTTCGTTCAATTTCTTTTTTTTTGTTTTGTTTTTTAACTGGTTGTGTTGGTGTGTGGAGATTGAGAAATCTTAGATCTTACTAGTGCGTTGGTGCGTGCGTGATGAAGTTGGAGTCCGGATCCCCTAAAGTAACCCAATTTTTGAGTTTAGACGTGGACGGTGCCTATTCGGTGGTAGCGCAGGGGGCCAGTATTATTTGTGGGGTCCAGGCTCTTTAAGATTCGTGTTAGAGCATCTTGGACGGTTTGGATCAAAACTCAAAAATTGGGTTACTGCACTGGATCTGAATTCATGAAGTTGGTGGTGGGTTGCTTAGTGTTAAAATGATGCTTGGGTTTGGGTAGAGATGTAGAAGTAGAACTGAGATGGGAGGATGGTGGAAGGTGAGAGGACAGCATCATTGCACATTGAAGTGAATTCAGATTCTCTCCGGTACCGTAATAGGGAATCTTTTAGAATTAGTGGATCTGAACCGTTCCTTTTAATTGTAATATTTTACAGTTTGAATGACGTGTAAAATCTGATTTTAAGCTATTTATAATCGTTTACGAGTTTATATATACTAATTGTTCTTACTATTACAAAATTTATAGACTTGATCTCTATCTTTCTTTCCTTTTTAAATCACCTATTATTAATAACTATTACCACAATATTTTTTTAAATAATATTTATCCTAAAAAAATAGGCTCCTGGAGTGTTTTTTGCTCAACCAGTTTTTAGTCCATACTCCATTGCCATCAAAATGTCACGGTACCGGTATTATAATGATACCGCTCATAAGTTGGGATTTTGGGGATGCTTAGAGCATTTGCATCCTAAAACTATTAGAATTTTTAATCTGATGTGGCAGTTGCTGAACTAGTTTCAGGGATGTAAATAGATTTTTTATTTAGCAACTTTGCTCAATAATTTCTTATTAAAAAATCGTTTATAAACTCTGACGTGGCAAAACGATTGGTCTATATTCGCTAAAATTAGTTTAATTTACTGCTGATATGGCTTATCAATTTTAATTTACTGATGATGTGGCTTATTAGAAACTCTAAAATTTAATTTCAAGGATGTGAATATTATAGAAACTCTATAGTCTATAATTTTTTAAAAGCAGTTAACAGTTATTTAGAAACTCTAAGAGTTTCAGGGATGTAGATGCTCTTATGAATAGTAATGAACATATACTATTTTGATGATGAGATTTCTATCTTCAAGTGTGATTTTTATAATGGCTTTCAGTTTTGAAATTTTGGAGGGTGAGATGGTAAGTTTACAATTACAAAAGCTGATCTTTCTTTGTATTTATATTTTTTTGTTTTAATTTCAACCATATTCTTGTTTTGCTAAAATCTCTTGATCAAAGGGCTTAATTTGATTTTTATATTGAGGCAAATAATGCTACACAAAAAATGTATAAACTTTTCAATAAATTATCACATAATAAAATAATTTATTTTATACATTGAATTAGGTATATCCCACACATTGTTTATTATCAATTAGTAAAAAAATCAAATAATTTCAGTCTTAAAAAATTAAATTTGACAATAGTTAATAATTAATTTAATAATTGAAAATGCTTGATGACTTAGCTTGTCTTATAAATTTCGAAATTCAATCATTTTTATGGAGTATTAATTTATTAATTTGCCAAACAAGTCCTATGAAACAATTGAAGTATGCATTAAAAAGTGTTGGAACACATGTATTCAAACAAACCTTAAAAAAGCACAAAAATTGAAACAATTCCAAAATCCAAATGTGGAATAAAAAAAAAGCACAAATTTTTGAACAATTTCATGTAAACTTATGAATTGGTAAGTTCATATAACAGTTCATGCCATGTGGTCTTCTACACTATAATAATTTTATTATTCTTGTAGGAGTAGAAATATTACTAATTATTATTAAAAAGAAAGAGGGTAGGTAACAAAAGGAATCATTTTAACATTACTTCCTTTAGATCTCTAGGCTCTAGCACCAACATTTTTGTATTAATTTATTTAATAGGCAAGACAGATTAACAACATTGATTGCTTAAGTGCCGTTTGATCCTACGGTCCAAATTAAGTCAAAAAATTTGAAAATTCATTTTCATTTTTTATGAAAATTTGACTAAATTAATTGTTACCTAGAGAAGTTATCTTTATAGCTTCGTGGGATCATGTTCTTTCCTAGGCGTTGTGTTAATTAATTCTAGTGTCAGTTTTAAAATATTTATTTGTATGATCTTGTTGTTTTATTTGAATTTTTTCTAAAGAGCCCTTATTATAATCATATAATATGATTAAGACTTGTTACAAATTGATCCATTTAAATATAAAAATTATATTTTCTGTAATATTTCTCTTTATAATTAATATATTTTGGTTCATAGTTTAATTATATCAGATAGGTATTTATTAATTAAATACGTAGTGGGTAATTTCAAGTTAAGATTTATATTATTTAATAGTTCATTTATTCTTTATATTTTTTTTTTGGCAAAAGTGGATATATATTCTTTATATTATTTAAAGTTGAATAATTTTAGCAAACTCAGAATTGACACGTAATTGGGTTAAGTGATGATACTTAATAAGATAATAATAATAATAATTGAGCCTCAACCCTTGACTATTTAAGTATCAATAAAATTAAAGGTTCATGAAGATACAAAATCTAAGTTTTTAATAGGAAAAATATGAAAAATATACAAAGGAGATTAAATATCATAGCAATGTTTTACATAGATTTTTTATTTAGAGATTTTGGTTCGTTTAGAAATTTAGGCGATTTTTTATTCGGGTTGATGTCTAATTTATTTTCGTCAAATTTCGTATTTATGTTTAGATCCACAAAAAAAAAAATTCGGATATTAAATAGTTGAGTAGTTTGACCTCTAATTTTTACTTAAAAAAAAAAAGATTCACAAGACAATTTATAATTTTAATTTTGTGTACACATTTTGATTGGGATCGAACGGCCAAGATTTAATACATGACGGAATTTGTTCTGATGCCTATCGAATACTTGCTCCCATGCTCAATCGAGTTCATATTCTGTGAGGTAAGAAAATATTTCTGTTTAGATATCGACCGTCCGATCAAAATTCGAATTAATTTTGTCTAAGATGAAATGCACATGGCCGCTTTAATATTTGTGCTGAGATTGGACGGTCCGGATCTAAACATATATATTTTGCTACCTTAGAGATATGTATTTATGCTCAATCTGTCATGTATCACCTCTTCATTGGTTCATATATATAAAAAAATATCAAACATTACAAGCTAAATATGAACCAAATTCCATCACCGCAATTTTTGCAAATTACAATAAATAAATAAAAATTATCAAAAAAATCATAAACGCCCACCTTCTTTTATACAATTTAGAAAGTGAATTGTTAAATTTATGCAGAAACGGAAAAAAAAAATGTAGCATAAATAATTGCTAAATCAAATACTGCAAACCAAGCAAGATGCCAAATTCTCTATCATGCTATTCCCATTTAATGGGCCCAACCTGATTTCTACACAACAGGTTATAGTAGTTGCACTAGTCACTAGGCCCGGTCTGCTTCAATTTTGTTAGATGTCATATTTCCCTTGCTAGTTGCTAGCATCTGTAATTTGTTTCTGTTCGGAATTATTTACACAAGCATTGTTCACATACTAATTTTTTCAAACAGCTAAGGCACATCCTCCCATAGTAACAAATTAATAATTCGGGAAAGGTTCGGGGGTCAAAAGTTCGTGATTCAAGAATAATTCGGATATAATTCAAAAATAATTTAAAATTACACATTGAGTTCGGATCGAAAATCTTAATCTCAAGATAACAAAAAAAATTAATAATAAATATCCAATATAGTTTTAATTACTACGTGAAATTTACACAAATCTCAGATACAAAGAATCTTAAGCCCCACTAGCTTGTTTTTTTTTACTCGACACTTGCTGGCTTGTTGCAATGAACATAGTGATAAATAAATTATTCGGATTCAGTGAGGTGAGGTCAAAATTTTGTGATTCAGAAATAATTTGGGTATGAATCGGAATTATTCGGACCAGATATCTCAGTCCTACTAGGAGCAAAAAAAAAGAAAAAACAAAAAAAAATTGTTTTGGGACAGGAAAAAATCGTAAAATTCGCGAATTATTTGTAAAATTCGGAAAAAATTCGTAAAATTCGGTCAAAATCGGTCAACCAAAATAATTCGGCGTTCGGTTCGGCATCACAAAAAATACGAATTATTCGCAAATCTTGTGACTATGGCAACGAGAGTTTTGAATAAAAACAAAAATCAGAAGTGTTAAGAGTACACGTGGCTCATTCTCATTTGAAGACGCATGAACTTGGAAAGCGTGAAGTTGGTAAGAATCAATTTCCTTCTCTTCACACGTGATGCGAGATTTTAGCATTGAGGGACGAATTTAACCGAACAATACGCGTTTTATTCGAAAAATTCATAAAATTTGCGAATTAATCGTTTAATTCGCAAATCACCGTATTAAACGCTGATTAATTCGTTGGTGGCTAAAAAACGTTTAATTCACGAATTAAACGCGAATGTTGTTACTATGCATCCTCCCATACATGCTTATTATATCAAGTTCAATTTTAGTCCAACAGTACAACAAATTTTTCTTTGCATTTTGACTAATAGAGCAGCTCTTTTTTTATTTTTTAGAACCGTATGATTTGGGAATAGTTAAGTGTATCAGTATCTATTGATCAATATCCCAAATCATTATGTAATATAGTAATCCAAGATGACCCATATGACTTATAATAAACATTTTCCATTATTGTTTGCATCTCCCAAATCGTTGCAAATATTTTATTTTCCGAAATTTAATTTTCATGTTTCCCCCTTCCCCAGATGTATAAAAACTAAAGCAGTACAATTTTGAAAGAAAATATATATATATAATAATAGGTGTCCTAGTTCTAGTTCAAAGCAGGAGAAAACAAAATTATTGAGATGGTGAAACAAATGAGAGATGCAAATCTCAAAGCGGAAGGAGACATTAGACCGAATTTGATGGGATGGGCCTCCTGTATCCATTGATTCTAGGCTCTAGCTGCGGTTGATGAACGCAACCAAACGACTCATCATCTCCAGTGCCTTGTCAGAATCAGGTTTTGCCAAGAAAAAACCATGCTCCTCCCCTTCAGAGTCAACCAATTCTACATTTTCTCCCCATCCAATTTTCACAAGCTGCTCATAGTAAACCCTCCCCCTAACTCTCAATTCCCCACCTTCCACACAAACCATCACTCTCTCACAATTCAACCCTTTCAAATCCGGCGCTCCATCGGCCAGTAGGTTGATCGCTGGATCATCCGGGCCGATCGTGCCGGGACATAGGTACGTCCATATTTGTTCCAAACCGTCACGCAATGCTGGGTTGGTTGGTTCAGACGGGAGCCTTCGGCTTGCTAAGAAGTATGGGTGCATCACCACTAGCCCTTTGAAATGCACATTTCTTAGTGCAATGTTGTGCACGATGTTAGCTCCGGCGCTAAAACCCACTACGAAAACTTTGCTGAAATCGCCGTGATTAACTAGCCACGGATCGGGACCGCCCATATCATGTGAAATAACCCAATTGAGTACCTCAAATGAGTCGTCATACGGTATTGGGATCGGGTTCTCTGGAGCGAGTCGGTACTCGACCGAGATGCCTATGGCATTAGCTTGTGCACTGAGACGGTTCATGAAGCAATGGTCAAGGGAGTCAAAGGCAGAGCCCTCGAGGAAGCATCCTCCGTGGCAATACACAATGATAGGAAGTTTAGTACCTAGGGAAATATCCGGGCGATAGATTCGCGCCGAGATGCCGGTTGAAGGATTGATTACGGCATCCTTCGATGTGACCCTGGTTTCAGGGTCAAGGCCGGCCGGCACATGTGCAAATATATTTTGTGACAACCGTTCGACACGGCCGCTTTTGTAGATGCGGATAAGGGAAGGAAACTCGAACTCGATTTCGGTATCAGGATTCATTTTGTGGAAGAAGTGGATTCAGATTTGAAGATTGGCAATGGCTTTCTGTGCTTTGCTTGAGAAATGGATTTGAGAAAGGGATCTAACAAAAGGCACAGAAGCATATATTATAGATGCGAAGCACCAAAAGAGATCATAAATTTGTGATAGGGATCATAGGGGTCTACTTATGTGGCTCTGTTTTAGTCACTTGATTCCACCTCTGTTATTGTGGGAATGCTTTGAGGTTTCTTTGAGTCAACTTGACTTAATTAATGTGGATCTAGTTTGGTTTAATATTATAATAACAATTTTAACTTGTTTAGGTTTTTACTCAGATT
Organism: Carex littledalei; assembly: GCA_011114355.1. Lineage (NCBI taxonomy): Eukaryota > Viridiplantae > Streptophyta > Magnoliopsida > Poales > Cyperaceae > Carex > Carex littledalei. The sequence goes on from CM022082.1 coordinate 15,718,204, forward strand.
GGTTCATCCTAGTGGATCAGGTGCTATGCTGCACAAATCAATTTGTATTTTGACAATATGACGTCATTTTCTTAATGAAAAGGTATTAAAGGCAAAAGGTATAAATAAATAAATAAATTTGAAGAGGATAACATTGGAAATGAACATGAATAAAACAAAAAGATGTGAGTCACGGTCAAGCACATTAAATGCACACTTATCCCCAACTGTTATATTTGACCAAATTACGAAAAAAAGAAAAGGGAAGTGGAGTCCGGGCTCAATTTATCTTAACAGAGATTAGCCCCCACAGTATGTTGAGTGAATATCCTCTGATGTATCTTAACGCGTGCATGACTGATGTGTACGGTGTCTATTCGGCTATATCACACGGAGCCACTATTACTTGTGCTTTGAGGTTCAAGCATAACCTATTTGACGGTTGAGATTTTCCTGAAAGTCACCTACGCGCTGAGATATCTTATAAGATAATGCGAATTCCAATAGGTTGGGAGTGTCTTGATTCAGTTCCCGATTCGGTTTGATTCAGTGTCTTGTTAGCTAATTGATGACGGTCCTGATTTGGTCGATTCAGTTTCTGATCCGGTTTTAATTCAATGCCTAGTCGGTTGCGATAAGCTTCTATCATTCTAATAAAGTAAGGATGATCAAATATGTGTCCACATAATGCATATACTCCTTGTGTATTTTTCGTTTGTTATAGCTGTATGCTTTTACAAACACTCATTGTCTAATATTATGTAATAGTTCACTTGTAACTCTTTTAATCAATGCAATTGCCTACGGACTTTCAATAAAAAAAAAAAAGGAAGGTTGGGAGTGTGTATTCTTTAAGATATCTCAACTTTTGCGTGACTGGTACGGTGCCTATTCGGGTAGCATAGGGCGACATATTATTTGTGCTTTGAGATTCGTGCAATACGTATTTGAACGGTTGAGATTTTCCAGAAAAAACACTCAAAATTTGAGACAGGATGCGAATTCATAGGTTGGAGGGGCATTGTTGTCTATAAAAAAATACTACGGTTTTGGATCGAGTGAATATATTTCGTTAACATAAAAAATTAATTATGTTTTCCAAAGGAAGAACTGTATTGTAATGAAGGCAGGGTTTAAATTCGGTCAAAAAGATATAGATCGGATCAAATATTTTCTTTAAAATATATAAATATTATTATAAAATACTAAAATTTATACTATTTATCTACTTTTAATGATAAATAACATAATTTTTTTCATAATATATATTAAATTATATAGTATATATCTACTATTCAATAGAAATAATTACAACATAATATAGAGTCCGGCTACTATAACACTAGTGTCATTTCAAACTAAGTAACACCACATCTTAAACCATTGGATCTACTTTAATATTCGTGCACAAGATAGGGCTGGAATGACACTAGTGTCTTGCACGAATATTAAAGTAGATCCAATGGCTTAAGATGTGGTGTTATTTAGTTTGAAATGACACTAGTATTATAGTAGCCGGACTCCATAATATATATTAAACTATATAGTATATATCTACTATTTGATACGAATAATTAAAATTTAAAATTATATTTGTATCCGTAGAAATATTCAAATATCAAATATCCGTATTTAATTTTCGAATACATATTAAAAATTATTTGCTCCGTTTTTACTCTTAGATCAATCAAGTGCAATACCTGACTGTGTGGAATGAGATCTGAGTTGTCAGTTCCAGTCTGGCACAAATTTTAAAACATATTTCTATATTATAAGTAGGGTCCTAACTCTGAAGTTATTTTGACTCGCCTTGATATTCACTCCAAATTGTACCAGCCCAAATATTTCTAATGGGTCATGAGCCCAAACCCAAATATTTCTAATGTAGTATATCTATAATATTTATGGGCTGATTTTTTTACTGGGCTTTTTCTCAATTTTCCAAATCAGAAAGTCAAACAAAGACTACTTTTTACTGGATTAGATAAAGTTCACAGCTTTCCTAGTATTAGGTAGAAGGTTGTTATTCAAACAGTTTGAAAGATATGGATTCATGGAGCTTTTTAATAAACTTTTCTGGCATGTCTATCACAACTTTATAGAAAAAAATAATTAATTGAGTGTATAAAAGTTTTATATTAGGTAGAACGTTGCTATAATTCTTACAAAAGCTATTTAAATGAACTGAATATGGATTTTTTTTTTTTTTAAATGTGCATATATTCATGCAAATTTGCTTTTTAACATCTTTATTCCTCCCATCATGCAACTATTTTCTCCTTCTTTTTAAAAGAAAAATATAATAGGAAAATTCCCTACTTGCTAAAAAAGAAACACCTTTATTCCATCCAACAAACTGCCCAAATGGAAAAGGCAATTCACAACTAGTCAAGAAATCATTGTGGATCCAGAAATACAGGCACAAATAATATTAATGCTGATAAATATAGTAGCATAATACTCAAAATATTGTTCCTATTATTGTATAATTCTAACTAAACAGAATAAATCATCCTACTAAATAAATAATTGTGAACATAAATAAAACTAAAACTAAGAACTATTCAGAAAAGAAGCCACAACTGCCATTTCCTTCACAGCCTTGTCACTCTTAAGCTGGTACAAGAAATAGACATGATCTTCTCCTTTGGTCTCATACATCTCCACCTCTCCTTTCCATCCACTCTCATTCAACCCTGTCACATATGCCTTTCCCCTCTCCTTAAACGTATCGAGCTCCGACAATGTCACCAACACGCGCTCACACGGCAAGTTCTTCCACACAGATGGGGACCCCATCGGGTTAACTAGCGGGTTGTCGATACTATATTTGCCGTTGCATATAAACTCCCATGTCACCTCCATCTTGCGCCTTAATTCCGGGTCTTTGGTTTCATTACCGACCGGTTTCGAGCCCCAGAAGTACGGGTTTAGTAATGCTAACCCTGTTGCATTCGCCCCATCCATTACAGCGATATTATGTGCTATGTTTCCACCGGCGCTGTCGCCGGCTAGAAACAAACGGTTCAAATCGCCGTATGTGGATAACCATTTTTCTGGTCCGGAAATGGAATTTGAAATAGTCCATTTATATGCCTCGAAGGAGTCGTTATATGCAACTGGGAGCCAGTACTCCGGTACTCGTCGGTAATTCACCGACACCACCACAACACTTGCGTTGGCAACTAATGTGTTTAGATAATCATGATAGGTAGGAGAGAAAGGCGATTCGATAGCAAATGCGCCGCCATGGAAAAAAACAAGGATTGGGAACTTTTCATCCTTTGTGGTGTTGAGTTTCGGTAAGTAAAGCCGCGCACCAAGGCCGGTGGTAGAATTGATAACTACATCTTTGGATTTTACCCCAGTGGTGGTGTCTAATCCTGCACTGACAATTTTCGTGCCACTTAGCCGTTCGACTCGGCCGTTCTTGTAAAGACGGAGGTAAGGGGAGAAATCAAATTGAACTGTGGTGTTTGGATCAATTGGTGTAGGTACTATAGCATGAGGCGGTGGTGGCGGGAGTGGCGATTGTGGAGCGGCTGGACCCGGTTGATGGTGAGAGTGGCGATTGCGCAATTGCGTTACTAATATCAAAATAAGAGCAGCAGGCAGGAGAGCAGAGATTAGGAGCTTGACAAGGAAAGGGATAGAGGAGAGCAGCTCTGAGAGCTTATTTCTTCCCAATTTAATTTCATGGGGTAGCTGTTGAGTGTTGACCATGGTGGAATGATTAGAAATAAAAATTGGGAAGAACCAAAATTGGGAAGGATGTGATGAATATTAGATTTGAGTCTGATTTGGAGGAAGAGAGTAGAGAAACATGATAGAGACTTCTGACTTTAACCACCAATAATCAAACCAATACTAGACTGCATGCTTTTGTGGGGTTTTTTTTTATGGTCCAATAAATTTGAATTAGGTGAGGAAAATTGATGGTAACCTAGCCTACAGAGCATGTTACAATTCAATTGACATCCAACAAACCACATTACACGTGTATTAGAGAACAAGAGAACTTTTGGACTCCACTAGCATATGATTGTACCTTCCATGTTCAAATTTAGACCATAATTTTATCAAAAATATTTTTTGGTTACAACATATCACTAAAATATATCCGAGTTACATTGTACTGATACAGGAATGGCTGAAATGTTGCATGTGATTAGCAATATCTCTTTTACTCATATTTTAATGATAAAAATTTATGGAGATGGAATCCTAATGAAAACTTTACTATTAAATTCCTGTATAAGTTTTTTTTTATTTTAGAGGTGTCAAAACTGATAAGAACTTGATCTGGTGAAAATTGCCTATTCCTTCTAAAATTAAAATATTTATGTGGTCACTGTCAAAAAAAAAAAAAATTCTTATCAAACAAAACTTATCCAAAAGAGGGTGGTCAGGCCTTACTGGTTGTCATTTTTGTGGGCTCATTGACGAAGTTAATATTAAATTTTGAAATGTCCATATGTTAGCAAAGTTTGATTTTGGATGGAGAACTATCTGAACAATTTTACTAATTGGTCCTCCTTTTAAGACATAATTAATTTTGCAATGACTTTGAATGATGCTCATAGAACAATCTTTTTTTTTAGTTGTTAGTGTGAGAGTGGCTAAGGTCAAAGTGGTATGACCAAGGCCTTGGTGCTACCAATTAGTTTTTGCAATTTTAAAGTTCAAATACTCGATTCAAACCGTTAGATGTTCAATCTATATTAAAATCTGCTTGGAGACCAAATTTTACATTTTTTGGAATTTTTTTTACTATTTTTTAAGCCACCTTGAAAATGGCAGATCCGGGTGAACAGTAAAAACAGTGCAACCAAATTCTGGACCATGTGATCAGCAATTTTCAAAGTGGCTTAAAAAATAGTAAAAAAATTCCAAAAAATGTAAAATTTGGTCTCCAAGCAGATTTTAATATAGAGATCACATCTAACGGCTCGGATCGACCGTTTGGACTTTGAAAATCCAAAAACTAATTGGTAGCACCAAAGGCCTTGGTCATACCACTTTGATCTTAGCCACTCTCTTGTTAGTGTTGTATGTTGGACTATATATATGGAAACAGAGAAATAAAATTTGCTTTTCTGAAAAACAACTAAGTCGAATGTAATTCTACTAATTATTTCTCTTGTGCAATACTGAATATTGCATGTAAAAGAGAAGGTGAGGCATGCAACAGATGCATGGGGAGTCTGAATCTGCTGTAATTCGAGACCAATGAACAGTGATTCTGAAATTCCTGCAATCTGAATCCAGCCATCGAACTGTTTCGAGATGCGTTCTCGAAAAAAATTCGATGGCTAGATTTGAGATTGTAGGGATTTCAAGATACTATTCACTGGATTCGGGATTGCAGCCATGGTTCTAAAACTCGGAATCGGAATCAGAATCGGATTTTTGACCGTGGAATCAGAATCGGATGAATCGGCCGGAATCGGAAGAATCGGATCGGTAACTCGGGTTTTTTTGGCAGAAGCCTTGTTTTGTAGCCAAAAAGTAGAAAAAAATTGATAAAAATAATTTGCAAAAAAACTATGTTAATTAAGACAATATTACACTCAATAATCCACTAATTATATAATGTATTACAAACATTACAAATAGAACACACTTTTATTGCCAGAAGCTATGCCGAGCTGGCTGGATCATCTCATCGTCCTCTGTATTAAAATACGGATGGGGATATTGTTGTACAGAGCCAAAAAATGAAGACATTAATGTAGTGTCAAATGAAGAATTATTAGCATCCTCATATCCAACATATGGATTGTATGTACTAGAAAATTCTGGATTACTACTTGAATTGTAGTCTGGTTGTACTCCATACGTAGATGAGCTTGAATTATATCCCCCACTAAACTCCGAGGTCCCATACATGCCATCATAAGAATTAATATTTCGATGCCTTGCTGTTAGTTCATTGACATCTCTATATCGTCTTCCTGTATGTTCACTATCTGAGGTTGGGCCCTGTGGTTGTTCCCTTTGCTAGTGGATTGGTTCAGAATTTGGGTTTTGAGTTTCCGGATACGTACTAGTGACACCATCTCCTGGATCACTACCACCGCTACCACTCCTTGAATTGTTATTATTGCCCTCATCATCAGGGACATCATCTAGCCACTCGTTGTCTCTATCATCAAGAACAGCGTCTTCTTCTTCTCTGATATTAAAATACAAGTGATAGAATTAATTAACTATTTGTTTCACAAGTTTTAATGTATAAAAAGAAATTCCATCACCTGATCCAAGTTTGAAGCGGATCATCTTCATGGAATATTTGATCAAGATCAATTATCTGATTCGAATCATGATCATGTGTTCGTCTCAATTGTCTTTCTCTTAGGCGCATGTTGTAGTGGCAAAATACAAGATGCATAAGTCGGTTCATTTTCAAACGATTTCTTATTTTTGTATGGATCAAAGCAAATGTGGACCAATTTCTCTCACAATGTGAGGAAGATATCGTTTGGCTTAAAATTCGAATGGCAATAGGTGCTAAATTTGGACATTCTTCTCGTCCATAGATATTCCACCATTCAGCCGGAGGGCACAGTTTTGCTGCTGTTAACATTTTCTCAGTAGAAAATGTTCCTAATCTTTTATGATACCGTTCAGCCTGCAAATAAATTTATTCTCATAATATATAAATATTAGAGAATAATAATAGTGAAAATTCCATATCAATAAAGTTTGGACACAATAATAATTTACCTCTCTTTCTGAGCTAATTTGTTTGGACATATCAGGTTGTAATCTTTCAATGACATTTCTAAGGCCTCTCAATACTTCACTGTCATTTTGAACTGCTTGTGAGAATTGGAATCGCGGATTGAGAAAATATCCTGAAAAGTTAATGATAATACATAAGTATTAATAAAAACAATAAAATAGCTTGCTATTTTAAATAAATATTTTACCTGCTGCATGTATATCTCGATGAAGTATTTTTTTCCATCTTTTATCAATTATTTTCCACCAAGATTTGCTGCGTCTTGCACCGAGACTCTTTTTTATTTGCTCTTTCGCACGATCTATTGCTTCATATAAAAAACCCATTTCGACTTTATCGTCGAAATCAACCATTCGTAACACTTTAACTAGTGGCTCAAATAGTTGAATTGTCTCGCCAACAGAAATCCAATATCCTTCATTAAGCAAGAGATTTCTCACATTTTCAGCACATTCTTTATCCTTCTTTGTTTTCAACTTTCGAACTTGTTCAATCCAATTTGACTTGAGACACATTTGAATAAGTGCGTCTTTAAATGTATATATGCTTTGCAACGTAATGAAATTTGTTGCAAATCGTGTGATACCAGGCCTGAGCAACTCTCGATTGTTGGTAGCCTCATGCATCAAGTTAAGCGCCCACTGATGATTATATATAAAATTCGTAAAATTTTGTGCTTTATTTACTACATCTTTTATTACACTGTCCTTACCGATATCTTCTAGCATGAGATCAATACAATGGGCGGCACATGGTGTCCAAAATATGTGGTTGTATTTCTCCATTACCAATCTTCCTGCCGCCTTAAAATTGGCACCATTGTCAGACACCACTTGGACAACACGTGTAGGACCAACTTCTTCAATGACTTCTTCAATCAAACCGCAAATGTAATTTGTACTTTTGTAATTATTCGTCTCATCAACGGATTTCAAAAATACCATTCCTTCGGTACAATAAATCAAAAAATTAATAATATTTCTTTTATTATTATGGTCCACCCTTCACACATGATGATACAACCAAAATCATCCCAGTGGCTATGAAAGTTTTTTATGTGGTTTTCAATTTCCCCAACCTCCATTGGTAGATATTTATTATAAATCTCATATGATTTTGGTGCACGGACACCAGTTCCACATTCCTGTGTTGTTTCAATGGCCTTTTTAAAGTAGGCACTATCTGCAACATGTGCAGGGATACCATCATGAACAAAGAATATTGTTTTGCATCTTTTATACCCCTTAGCACAACATTATAAATTTTGGGTTGTCGACTTGTTTGTTTTGAGTATAAATAATTATCGACTCTAGGTTGTCTATCAGACGGCCCGATCCCTACGTTCAACAGTCTCTTATTACGACCAAACCCTTCAGGCGCACGCATAGAAGCAGAGCGCCCTAACTCCGCTCTAGAAGAGCCTTCGCCCCCCCTACGTTGAAATTGTTCAACCCTGTGGGACTCTCTACTTTCTCTTAGAGCCCTATGAAGTTCGGGATCCGAGACATCCTCGTCCGATAAATTTTTTGGGACTCTTGTCAACTCATCTGCTATTAATTCTTCTCGTGCCCTTGTTTTTTGTTTTTCTAGTTTTTTTCCTCGAACATGTTGATTAAATTGAGCTTGAATTTCTTTTGGAACTTGAGTACATATCATAACATCACCCTTTATCCCACCCAAATGTTGTTTTCCTCTATGAATTCCACCTGAAATGATTCTATGACACCACTTACATTTTACCTTTTTTTTATTAGCATCAACTGCTTCAAAGTGTTCCCAACCAACATCTTCTACTCTACATGTCGATTTGCCTCTATCAGCCATATCTAAATTAAGTAACAAGATATTATAAATTAATTATTATATCTATGATTTTAGTGTCGAAAAAAATTATGGAGAACAAAATTAGTAATTAACTTAGGTTTGTATACTAAAATTTAACTAACAAAAAATTATGTACTATTCTAACATTAAATTTATACTAAGAAAATAACATAGAACGAAAAAAAATTAACTAAAATCTAACATTAACTATCTATAATAAGAAAAATGTACTATATTTAATGTGTAATTAAATTATAGAGAAAAAAATATGAGAGCACCTGAATTAGTAGCGAAAGATATTGGCAGTTGAATTAGTAGCGAAAGACTACGGGTGGAATTGATATTGCCAGTTTATAAAGAGATTTTTTTTTTGAAGTATTGGGCTATTGGCAGTGGCTGCTAATAGAACCATTTATAAAGAGAAAAGTTGTTTTAACTGTTATTAGTGCGTAGTCTATAAAGTCTATAATCACATGCATTTTCTATAGAGTCACATGCAAGAAAAAACAAAAGAATCACTAGCAGCGCAGTAGCGCACTAATAATTGTCTGAGGGCCTTTCACTAAAATTTGGATTTTTTTGTGATAAATTAATACATGATGAGGGCCTTTCACTAAATATATATATATATATGTAAAGTTGAAAATAATAAAATTAAGAAGGGCTGGATTGTTATTTTGCCACAAATCCAGACCCTTCTCCTCCTTCCTTCCTGCACGATTTCCCCTTTCTGGCTTTCTCCTCCGCCTTCCACTCAAATGGCACAGCTTCTACGCCTTTCACTCAAATCAAATGGCAATCCATTGGCACAGCTAACAGCTTCTCCTCCGCCTTTCTTCTTCTGCGATTGAGACTCCTCTTACGAAATTCGAATGGCACAGCACAGTCCAGGTTAGTGAGAATTGAAATTTTTTGCTTTAAATCGGCTCAACTCGGTGTAACTCGGCCGGAAAATCAGAAAATCGGGCGATTCCGTCACTGTTCATCCGATTTTTTCTGAGAAACTCGCATAGACCCGAGAATCGGGTAAAACTCGGCCTGGTCCCGTTCGATTCCAAGTTGACTCGGAATCGGCCGATTTTTTGAACCATGATTGCAGCAGATTTATTTTCATACATGGGTGCCAGAAGACCTGAACTGCACTGCAAGTGTGAGTCAAGGACGGAACTAGAAAATTTAGGAGGGGCTGAAACATAAAAAGTAAAAATATAATGTGGTATGTGGAATTTGAACCCAAGTCCACAATCACAATGAGCAACTTTAACAACTAATAGACTACAAGTAAACATTTGATATTTCATAAGAAATTAAAATATATATAAACTAAAGAAGAAGAACGTTCAATTAAATTTTAATATACATAATTAAAAATTAAAAATCATGAGAGTTGCTTAGGTACCTTTGAAGTACACTAAGATCGATCCGCCCCTGAGTGTGGCACCCTGATGATGCTCAGCTGGTTGTAGTTGGAGACTTGGAGATGAAGCGGTGGGACTAAAGACTAAACTCATTGTGTGTAGCTTTCTTTGGTTACTATGCATCTTAATTTTGTGGTTATGTTTGGCTGTTGTTTCTAGATGCTGATGGATTAACTGTAGGGTTAAGTAGGATAACGACTACCTGTTGGGACCAAGTAGGACTAAGTAATCAAAAGCTAATGTAAGTTTCTGTTACTTAATGAAACGGACAATGGAAAATTGCCTTTTTTTTCAAAAAAATAAAAATATGTCTAGTTATCAAATAACAAGAATTGATTGCTAAAGTGAAGGTTGAATAAATTGATCACTAAAAATTTAATCAGTATATAAATTTACCAATCATTTCCATAGATATCATTATCATAGAAAACAATTTTTTTTTTCTCAAAATATATTTGTGGATCTTGTTTGAAGAGAAAAATCATTCAAACGGTAAAAGCAATCTTTAAAATAGGAACTATAGATAATCAATCACTAAAACTTGATCTCCATCTCCTGCAATGCCTTATTCAATTTCACCTTTACAAGGAAAAAACCAATGCTCTTCCCCTTCTGACACGTGCAACTCGGTGTAACCATGCCATGCTCTCTTCTTCAACCCTTCGACATATGCCTTCCCCGGTTCCCCCTCTCTCTGAAGTGATCCTTCTCGGCCATTCGCAACCCAACATCTCCCATGCCCTCCTCAGCCCCATCGGGTTCATGCTCGGGTGGTCGATATCACAAGCCCCCACGCAAACATAACTCTCCAGCTCCTCTTTACCCCCATCCTAATTTTCGGCTCGGTCATCTTTGAACCCACAGGATCGTTACCCCAAGAGTTCGGATCCTTTGAGTTTAAATCCACACTATCCAATCAAAATCCGGATCAATCCGACTGAAGTGTAATAATGTATGGGGCCCCTATAAGATTTGTGCCAATATATAACCAACGGACCGGATTCAAAGGTACCTTAGGTGATATGAATTCAGAGTTCAGATGCAACAACACCAATCCTTTGATCTTGATCCCTTCCCTCCCGGCTCGTACCACCCCCATTATGTGCAATGTGCATGTAAATTCCAGACAGATCAGTTCAAATCTTCCATTGGCCTGAAAGATATTGTGCATGTCAAAATCCCAAACATGTCATCTCATTTTTACCAAAAATGATTTTTAGATTTTCATTTTCATATAGATAATGGGTATTTTTTCTGAAAAAGTAACAAGTTTGTTACATTTGAATTTCAAAGTAAAAGAAAAAATATATAAGTAAGATCACATTGAAAGAACCCAAATTTATAGCCCAAATCAATAGTACTCAATTATATTTGTCGGTCCAGTTCAGCCTTTATTAAGGCCCTGATCTGCCATATTAAACTTTTGAATTGAAATCCAAAAACATGGTACAGAAATGTGAGACTAATACTTTGTTAATTCTAGATAAATATCAGTCAACATTGAGGGAAAGCACTAAGGGATGTGGTTCAAACTTCAAACCCAATGGAGAATTGAAAAGGCAAAAAAAAAAACAGCTAACACTAGCTAGCATGTTCTTTTTTTTTTAGTTTAAAACTAGCTAGCATTTTTTTTTGTTTTGATGGTTCACTAGCTAGCATGTTATATCAATTGTAAATCTGTAAAAGCATAACATGTGAGCCACTCGCTACAATTGAGTTGGGACAGAATCAGATTCCTACATACATAAGCTGTTATAAGTAATGTCAAAAATAAAAAAATAAAAAGAAGGAAAAGGACTAGCATTGCAAGGAGCTCCTTAAAATATATAAAAATATATATATATATACAAGTTGTGATGTTCACACTATTGATTTATCCTTCGCCTAGCAATTTCAACCAGGCCAAATTGATCTCTGCTCTGTCATCTCTATGAATCCTGACATGGAGCTGGAATATGAATTCCCTGATGTCTTGCGTTATTACAAAAATGGTCAGACCGAGCGCTTCGACGGCACCATAGTTGCTCCAGCCACCATTGACCCCGCCACTGGTGTAACATCAAAAGATCTAGTCATTGATGAATCCACCGGCTTATCTGTTCGTCTCTACCTTCCTGTTGGGACATACTCAGAAAACAAATTGCCAATTCTTTTTTTCATCCATGGTGGAGCTTTTATGATTCATACAGCCGGTTCTCCAGTTTACCACAACTTGGTCAACTGCTTAGTTGGCAATGCTAAAGCCGTTGCTGTTTCCCTAACTTACCGCCTTGCACCAGAGCACCCGGTACCAGTAGCATATGAAGATACATGGGATGCACTAAAATGGGTCATGTCGAGTTGCAAATCAGGTGCGGAGCCATGGCTTAGCAAACACGGCGACCTGGATCACATAATCTTGGCAGGAGATAGTGCCGGTGCCAACATAGCACATAATATAGCTGTGATGTTTGACAAGGATATATTCAAAGATTTTCCAAAAATAAAAGGGTTATTGCTCATGAATCCTTATTTCTGGGGCAAGGATCCAATTGAATGCGAGGTATTGGAACCCGAGTTCAGGCTTTGGTTGGATCAGACATGGCATTTTATTTGTGCAGGAAAATTTGGGCTTGACCATCCATTTTTGAACCCAATGGCAGCACCCGCGGAGGAATGGATGAAACCGAGATGCGATCAAGTGATGGTGACAGTGGCAGAGAACGACATGTTTCGAGAAAGGGGGAGAGCATATGTGGAGAGGTTAGAAAGCAATGGATGGAAAGGAGAGGTAGAGATGTATGAGACTTATGGGGAGAAGCATGTGTACTTCTTAGCTAAGCCTGAATGCGAGAAGGCCGTCAGAGAGATCGAGGCAATGGCTGCCTTCATTAACCGGAAGTGAGAAAACTTGAATTCATGATATATAATTGATTTTGTTAAATTCAGATTTTTTTGGGGGTGAAAATTAAGAATTTGGTTTGTTGAATTTATGAGAATCTGAGGAGAAAAACTTGTTTCATTCACAGTGTTTTATATTTCTTACAGAGGGGATCGCTATATATTTATTACAGAGGCTAATTAGCCGTTTATTGTACCGTTACCTATTTTCCTATTTTCGGTACCTATGAACAGTGTACCGTTGGTACTTTTGCCTAAATAGAAATTGCATTTTTACTCTAATCCTAGCTGATTGATCGATGATGAACGGCTGAGATCAAATCCCTTTACTCTTCATTATTTTCAACATGGTTACAGGGGCAGTATTATATACTTGCCAAAAGTGGCCAATGCTCAAATGATTATCAGCTCTGTAAATCTGGATAAGTCTATGTTCTTTTGCAATTGTAGAAATTGGTGACCAGATTCTCTTTTTCTTAAGAAACAAATATACAACTTGATCTGGGGGTATTGGGGACACTTTTTTTTTTTCTGATTTGTAGTGATAGTGCTGTGTGGGCATCTCTGATTTGCAGTTGATCTAGGAATATTTTGGTTGATTTACGAGTTTGGATAAGATAATAGTAATTAGAAACACAGTTTTTGCTAATACCAATGACAACCATTATATATATTTATATCAAATAAATGGAAGTCAGAATATGCTTAGCAAAAAAAAAACACAAAAAAATCAAGTGTTTCAAGATTAACAATGCTCAAATAAAGAATGTGTATGGTAAAACTATATTCATTTTATTCCCGTTACAAACTTTTTATCTTGGAACAACAGAAATTTCATTAACAATGAATATATCCATAACTCAGAGAATTGTACATTTCCTAGATCTGATACCAGCAGAATCAATCTCCAATAATCTATTATCAGATAACGAACGCAACCATTGCTTGAATCTCTTTCGCAACCTTCTCATCATCCCACACACCAATTCAACCACACTTGGTGCGACCCAATCGGGTGCACAAACTGGGGATCTATGTTATATATACTTACCTCCCTCCACATCCAATTTTTCATGCTTCCTCTTTCAACGCATAGAACATCACCAAATATTTTTTTAGTTGAATAGTTGTAGAGCTTAAGCTGATTTTGAGCTCAACCTTTGAAACCGTCAAAAAAGAATTTCCCTGCCAGTGGTTAATTACCAAGCAAAGTAAAAGATCAATATCAACGTTTCAGATTTTTCATTTCAAGTCCAAATCTAGTAGGAGAATAGGTTTATTTGATAGAATGTATTCTTTATTTTGTTGTCAGAGTATTAATTAGGATATATATAAATTATTGATAGCCAAATTTACATGATTTTGATGTTCTGTATTGGAATGCTTTAATGTATTTTAATTGTGTAGTGATAAACCTTTCTTATTAGAAGATGTGGCTAAAGTTAATGTACATAATAGCCATGCTTTGGTGCTAACTAATTTATTTTTAACCCTATGCACGGAACATTGCAAAAATATTTTGTTTGCTCCTTTGTGGTGGGTGTAGCTGTACTTCTGATTTCTGTCTGCTATATATGATTTTAATTTTTTAATTATGTATATTGAGATTTAGTTGAACATTTTATTTTATTTTATATGATTAAGTAATCCCTCTCATAATATATTAAATATGTATTTGTAGTTTAGTGGGTAGAAATTTAATTTGTAGTTAATGGAGACTTGAATTCAAATTCCTTCCCTAAACCCTAAACCCTTGTTACTAGTGACGAATTTCTTTGTACTGGAGACTGATAACAATATCTGTTAAAACATATAATGTTCCTATAATTTCGAGACCTGAACAATTTGGATCTTTGTATTCACGCTTTTCAGCAAGTACTGTTTTAATTTGCCAGTATAATGTACACAAATCTAATTATTTGTCATCAACATCTTTTCATCATATATAGCTTCTACTGGCTACTTGTATTGACCTTGATGTGGTTATAATTTTAAAGTAAGATAATCCAAAAATTTGGGCTTTTAAGTTATAATTTTTACAATCACTGGCATTTTGCATGGAATAATCGAGTTCTTTAATTAATTTGCTAGACCCGGTATATGAGACGCTGAGAGAGTTCTGTGGGACACCCAATTGTTGGTCCAGGAGAGGCCAGGCATATTTTTGTTATGGAGCAAATGAACTGCCACCGACATTTTTATTAATATCCAAAGTTAATTAGAAATTAATATTTATGCTCAGATAAAAAAATAGTAAAAAATTTCAGAAAATAGTAAAAATTGGTATTCTACAAGTTCGTTATGTAACTAATTTACTGAGCTACTTAGATTGAATAATAGAAATAAAAATCTTAATCGGAAACTTCAACTCAAGTTTTGAGGCTTTTCCCTTAGTTTTTTGGTAATTCTGAATTTTGAAATCTGGCACGGACGCATGCGTGTTTTCGCAAGCTTTCCGAAAAGTGGTCATTTGCTGAAATCGGACACTCGAGCGCCGTTTTATGACCGTTTGAAGTTTCGTCGTCGTTTTTCGCCTTTTCAGTGAAGATATCGTTCATATTCATATGTAATTTAGCATAATTTACCGTATTTTAGCGTAATGTAATGTAATTTAGTGTAATTTAACTTAATATAGTGTAATTCAACATAATTTCAAGTAACTTAGCGTATTTTAGTATAAATATGCTAATTATATATCAAAAGAAGTAATCTAACAAATAATTTAAACAAAAAATTCAAATTTTTAGTGTTAGATTTCATTATCTTGCTCTTCATAGTGTTTCTAAAAAAAAAAAAAGTAAGCCGGCCACAAAATGACCGGCTTATGGGGTAGAGTAAACCGGCCATAAAATGACCGGTTTGAACATTTTTGGCGAAACCCCAGAATTATGAGCATAAATATTAATTTCTAATTAACTTTGGTTATTAATAAAAATGTTGGGAACTGCCACCATACCAATTATCACAATTCACAACATAAACATGCATGTGCGCAGCTCCAACACAATTCTCTTGGGGTGTGTTTGAATGCAAGGAGAACTTATATACATTGCATGGGGTCAATTGATCCCATTTTTTTTTTTAAATTGTATTTATGTATGAATTTCTATATAATTTAGAATAAAATGTCATAGATACCGTAAATTGATCCCATTTCAGTATGAAAATTTTATATGATTGACCTCCATTGTATGTGTGATCTCCATAGTTCGAAAGTCTGACTCCGCTCTTGTTTGAATGAATCAATAAAATAATGAGGTTAGCCCCTAACTCAAAATTCAGAACAACTATTAACCCAACAATGTCTGTAATATTTAGATGTGAACCGTTTGTTATATGTTTACATAAATCTTAAAACTGTTCCGTAAATCTAAATAGACCTGAATTAAGTGATCATTTGCTAAAATCGGACACTCGAGCGCCGTTTGAAGTTTCGTCGTCGTTTTTCGCCTTTTCAGTGAAGATATCGTTCATATTCATATGTAATTTAGCATAATTTACCGTATTTTAGCGTAATATAATGTAATTTAGTGTAATTTAACTTAATATAGTGTAATTCAACATAATTTCAAGTAACTTAGCGTATTTTAGTATAAATATGCTAATTATGTATTAAAAGAAGTAATCTAACAAATAATTTAAACAAAAAATTCAAATTTTTAGTGTTAGATTTCATTATCTTGCTCTTCATAGTGTTTCTAAAAAAAAAAAAAAAAAAAGTAAGCCGGCCACAAAATGACCGGCTTATGAGGTAGAGTAAACCGGCCATAAAATGACCGGTTTGAACATTTTTGGCGAAACCCCAAAATTATGAGCATAAATATTAATTTCTAATTAACTTTGGTTATTAATAAAAATGTTGGGAACTGCCACCATACCAATTATCACAATTCACAACATAAACATGCATGTGCGCAGCTCCAACACAATTCTCTTGGGGTGTGTTTGAATGCAAGGAGAACTTATATACATTGCATGGGGTCAATTGATCCCATTTTTTTTTTTAAATTGTATTTATGTATGAATTTCTATATAATTTAGAATAAAATGTCATAGATACTGTAAATTGATCCCATTTCAGTATGAAAATTTTATATGATTGACCTCCATTGTATGTGTGATCTCCATAGTTCGAAAGTCTGACTCCGCTCTTGTTTGAATGAATCAATAAAATAATGAGGTTAGCCCCTAACTCAAAATTCAGAACAACTATTAACCCAACAATATCTGTAATATTTAGATGTGAACCGTTTGTTATATGTTTACATAAATCTTAAAACTGTTCCGTAAATCTAAATAGACCTGAATTAAGAATTAATGACCTCGACTTGAACTTAACATGACCGGATCAAGTACGAGTAATTAAGATCTGAACCGTCCCATTTAAATCCGCACTAATATTAAAGATCCTCGTCCCGTCCGTTATAGGTGTTGACCGGATCGGCTCGAATTCGGATTCCTATTTCACTCCACGACTTCCATATATGAATATGATATATCAACCATTCAACCTCAACGGCTCAACCTCAATCTCAATCTCTCTTCAATTGCTTGAATTTATAATGAAAGATACCCTTTTCAAATTTCTCAAAATTTATCTCTCCTCAATCATCCTCTTAATCGCACTCTTCAATTATTCTCCTTTTACCATCTCCAACCCAATCCCGATCAAATTTGAGCGTCATGGATCCCGACGCCCAGCTCCACTACGAGTTCCCGGGTTCCTTTCGCTACTACAAGAGCGGCCGTGTCGAACGCCTAGATGGCACCGAAGTGGTCCCCACCGGCACCGACCCCACCACCGGCGTCATCTCTAAAGAAGTAACCATCAACCAATCCACTGGTCTCTCTGCGCGCCTTTACCTCCCAAATGGTATCAAATCCGACAAAAAGCTACCCATTCTTCTCTTCATCCATGGTGGAGCCTTCATAATCCACACAGCTGGATCCCCGGCTTACCACCGCTATTGCAACTTGTTGTCTGCCAATGCAAAATCGGTGGTGGTGTCCGTGTCATACCGGCTTGCTCCTGAGCACCGGGTCCCAGTGGCGTATGACGACACGTGGGAAGCCCTGAATTGGATCGTGTTGAATTGTAAATCGGGTCCCGAGCCGTGGCTTGCCGAGCATGGGGATCTGGCCCGCATTTTTTTGGCCGGAGACAGTGCCGGTGGTAACATAGCGCATCATATCGCGGTACGATTTGGGGAGGAGGGTTTGGATGGTTGCTCCAAATTAAAAGGTGTAATGCTCTTGAACCCGTATTTCTGGGGAAAAGATCCAATTGGGAATGAAAAGACAAATCCAGGTTTGCAGCCTTGGATGGAGGAAACATGGAGCTTCATCTGTGGAGGGAAATACGATATGAATCACCAGTTCGTGCACCCAATGGGGTCGCCCGAATTGTTCACGAAGTTGGGTTGTGAGAGAGTGCTGGTGACGGTGGCCGAGTTGGATTTGTTTGCGGAGAGAGGTAGAGTGTACGCCGACACGTTGAAGAAGAGCGGGTGGGGAGGTGAAGTGGCGTTGCATGAAACGCCTGGAGAGGATCATGTGTATTTCTTGACTAAGTTTGATGGTGAGAAAGCCCTGAAGGAGATGGAAGCAATGGTTGCATTCATTAACAGGGACTAGATTGCGGTTCGAGATTAGAGATTTAGGTAAACTTAGACATGTATTAATTTTGCTTATTGTCTCAATTGGAGGTTATATTTTGTTGTAGCTCAATATATTGTTTTTCATTTTAATTGTTTATTTGCAATGCATTGAGGATTCGTAGAGAATAAAGAAACAAAGGATACTTCTCTATGATAATTGGCATGTATGTGCTTGAGTGTTGTTTGTATGTTCTGCTTTGTAATTCTTGGCAAAAATTTGCATCTCTATGCAAGAAATTTTACCAAATGGTATAGAAGTTTGAGGCTTCTAATTGTTTGCTTCCTAAAACTGGTTATTTTTACTGCCATTATTGCTAAAATTAGTTAGCTTCTTTTGTAGCGCTGTGATGGTAAAAAATCCGAGATCACTGGTAGAAGACTAGAGAGAGCGAGAAAAGATAATTTTAACATAGGTGGAAAATTACTCTTTTCTTCTCATCTGGTTCAATACATGGACTACAAAACCGTTGATATATATTATAAAAATAACTCTAATAAAAAAAAAGTGAGAATGAAAAAAAGGAAGGGAACAAGAAGATGCAAAGAGTGACAGGTACGGGTCAAGAGGTATGACTCATACCAGTGGCTGAGATAAGGAACTCCTGGGGCCAGATCCAACATGTCACCAAAAAGTCTCAATCAGATGTTCAAGAGAGGAGAAGCAATTGCTCAGTCAGGACAGCAAAGACCATAATGGGCAATCAGCTGGTTCAGACTGGTACCAAGGTACCAGCATTTAAATAGCATACTGTTTCAACTAACTTTACTGCACTTTAGTAGTTCACTGTGTCTCACATGCATAACGTTTTTTTTTCTGAAATGGATTTAGAAGAGTAATTTGGTGTTTATATTGCAAAAATAGCCCATGTATTTCAAAAAAGCCCTTCTCATATTAATAAATTCCAATAAGATCTGTTCATTCTTCTAGAAGTTCAGTAAACTTGAGGAATGAACGGCCAATGATAATATTATCGAACATGCAGAAAAGGACAAGTACATGATCATAATAAATTAATAACATTAAATTTTATTGCATATATCCTGACACCAACTACTAACTTCATCTCACTGTACCTCCATTTATTTGCTTACCCATACAGTGCCAACCTGACCATATGAGAAATACAAGTAACTGAGAAGAATACACAACAACAACTGAAAATAGCAAAATAGAAAAATAGTTAATTGCAAATTACTCATGACTCATCTCTACTTCTTTGCGAAAAAAGAAGCGACAAGATCCATGAGCTGCTTAGCCTTCTCCTTCTCTGGTGTCATTATATGAAAGCAATGCTCCTCACCTTCGCTTTCACACATCTCAATCTCTCCCTGCCACCCGCTTTTCTTCACCTCCTCATAATACGCCTTCTGCCATTCCTTTAACCCGTCCTTTCCTGCCCAACAAACCAGCATCCGCTTACAATTCAGACCCGTCAGACTCGGTGCATCCTTTGCCATCGGATTAAGCCTCGGATCATCCACGCCATCCGATGTAGGACAGGCATATTTCCATAGAGCATTGGTTATAAACCTTGACTTCATATGTGACGCATCTGTAGCTAGTTGTTCGGACCCACCAAACCAAGGGTGAAAGAGTATTATTCCTTCAATTTTAGTTCCAATTTCACTCAACGCCATGTTATGAGCGATGTTTCCACCGGCACTATCTCCTGCCATGAAAACCCGATCAAAATCGCCAAATTCAGTAAGCCAATCATCTTTGCATGACAAAACCCATTTTAATGCAGCAAAAGCGTCATCATAGGCAGCAGGAAGGTGGTGCTCCGGTGCAAGACGATAATTAACCGAAACAGCGAGAACATTACAGTTAGAGACAAGTGATAAGATGTATGCATGGTACGCTGGACTGAAGGCTGATTCTAGAACAAAAGCGCCTCCGTGGAAGTATATCAGGACGGGAAGCTTTTTCGATTTTGACGGGTTTGGAGGGAGGAAAAGACGTGCGGATAGGTTGGTATTTGGATCAATGGTGATGTCTTTGGATGTGACTCCAGTGTCAGTATAGTCACCCGCCGGAACAAAATCAGTGCCGACAAGGCGCTGTATGCTGCCGTTTTTCAGGATCTTGAAGAAAGGAGAGAAGTCATGGAGGATTTCGCTATTAGAATCCATGATAAGAAAAAAATAAGTGGTGAGAGAGAGAGAGAGTATGTGTGTGTGGTAGAACAAGGGATAGGCGAGCTATATATAACCTCTTTAGAAAATAAAAATAAGTTTTCTCAAATGTATACGGTGTTTAAAAAACAAGATGTGTATTTGCAGGGATTAGAGTTTAAAAACTACAGCGTTTATATATAGTGCAAGATCATAGAATAAACATAACTGTAATATTGAAAATAGGTAATCTAAAAAAATAAGATCTTAAAAAAAATATACATAAAAATATATATAAATATGAGATGGGCTATTGTACTTCGCGAAGTAAAACCCTCGTTTACTTCGGGTCATATTTTGTCATTTTGAAAATCCAAACAATCGATCCGAACCGTTCAACATGTTCTAAATATTGAAATGTGCTTGGAGACCAAATTTTACATTTTTTGGAATTTTTTTACTATTTATTAAGCCACTTTGAAAATTCCAGATCCGGTGGTCCAGAAATTTTTACTGTTTTTACTGTTCACAGTGGATCAGCGATTTTCAAAGTGGCTTAATAAATAGTAAAAAAAATTCCAAAAAATGTAAAATTTAGTCTCCAAGCACATTTCAATATTTAGAACATGTTGAACGGTTCGGATCGGTTGTTTGGATTTTCAAAATGAAAATATGAGCATGAAGTAAACGGGGGTTTTACTTCGCGAAGTACAATAGCCCATCTCTATAAATATATAATCCATATGACCTGAGCTATATATAGTGCAAAGCAGGATTTAGTCCACATTTCATGCTTCAAAGAGTATTTTTATGAATAGATACATTTAGGTCGTGAATACATCCAATATAACATTTGAGAAAAATTAAGTACTAAAATTTTCATATTTAAGTATTTCAATTCTCTTTCTAGTATAATAAAGTGTTCATGTTAATAATTTTAAAACATAATATTTAGCGAGTTTTTAAATAGCAATGATATAATGTTTAATGGTATTTTGGGTGTCTAGCACCAATATAACAGTTGAATTTAGCGTATTTTACTGTCTACTAAATTAAAAATTAGATACTATATTTGAACCATGCTAATTATAAGATGTTGTAGCATAAAGATTAGTACTTGTTTGATATTAAGATGTAGTATTTTAATCATAAGAGTATTAATATTCTTCATACTATATGAAGTATGAACTACGTAGTATGTTTCCGGACTTCAATAATGATAACATTTTAATATTGTGCTACTATTATGTGTTTAGAAATGTGTTATAATTAATTTTGGTGTTTAAAATTTTGAAATATAGCGGTGTCATAATTTAATGACCACTTATCAAACTAAAACACTAGGCTAAATTACTCCCAACTGATAAGTAAACCTTGATAGTTAATTATATGATCATTAAAACTTGCATTAGCAGCAGATAAAGCAGGGCTCAGTGCATTTCTGAACTCCATCACTGGAGAGAATAATTTCTTGCTTGTAATCAATTTAAGATCAGCCAATTGGTGCATTTATTCTAGCTGCTAGAAGTAGGTTAGATTTTTTGACAGACTACAATGCAAATGAGAACCAACCCACCATGGCATTGACTATACTCAACCAACTCTGTTTGCAACTCACGAGATATTTCCCAACTTCCCATCGTATCTATCTTACCAAAAATAGAGGAAGCATCCTTTTCATATGATATTACTTTTGGCAAAAACTGGTATGAACCTATCAAATGAGCAAGAATCAACCACTCAGCACCACAAACATAATAGATTATTGTGAAAACTTTCCACTCAGAATTTTAAGGTAAAAAAACAGTTCAATTCAGCAGCGTTATGATACTACTGGTTATTCCAGATTTGCCACAGATAGGCGGAGTTTTGTATTTTCTAGATTATGGAGACATCAACAACAGGTTGTAAGGCAACACCAATAAAATGGATTGGTTGGTATGTTTCAAATTCAGAAAGGGTTGCTCAAAAAGAGTTTAGAGGAAACACAGGAATTGAAAGTATTTGAATGCAAGCGATTACTCGGTATCTGCCGCATCAATAAAGCATGTTTTTTTTTTTTACGAAGTTTCTATTCCACAACTAAATACCAATTTACAAAGGAGCTAAAGCATTTTGAAGCTTCTTTTTCACCACCTAAGCCTTGACAGCAGGTGATATCAAGATGCTCAATGTAGAAGGCAAGAAAATAATGCTAAAACTGATTACACTACAAGAAAACAAATCAGTTAAATAGGAGAATTGGGGGTGTAGCTGCCTGGCTATACATACTAACAATGACAGTAACAAAGCTTCATAACTGGTAATTTTTAGAGCTGACATAAGATTTACTGCACTGCTAAGCGCCTCAGATGGTCCATGAAGACCTCGAAGCTGACATCATCAGTGAAAATGACGTCTCCGCCAGGTGGTGGTGGATTAACGGAATTGTACGTCACTGATGGATTTAGCTTTGCCAACAGAAAACGAGCCTGCAATAATTTAATACAATAATCAAAATAAGAGAAAATGATCACATAACACGACTGCCAAATAGTAATTAGATATATAGAGTGAGGGTAAGGTACTATGCATAGCACATATTGGTCCGTAGTATGGATCAATATATTCATTTTCAAAGTCCAAATAGTCAATCTGAACTGTTCAACATGATCTCCATGTAAATAATGTACATGTAGATCAAATTTTACAAATTTTAGAATTTTTTTACTATTTTTTTAGATAAGTAGAAAATCACTTGATCTAAATATTCTAGACCATTCAGAAGTAGTGATTTTTTACCTATCTAAAAAAATAGTAAAAAAGTTCTTAAAAATATAAATTTAGTCTGCAAGTACCTTTTCATATGGAAATTACATTGATTGGTTCATATCGACTATTTGGATTTTGAAAAAGAAAATATTTGATCTGTAGTACGGACCAATCTGCGCTATGCATAGTACCATAGCCTCACTCAGAAATATATACGTTATCTTTTTCCAAAGCATGAGGCAAAGTAACAAATACCAAAATATGCAAAAATGAAAGAAAAAAATAATTACCTGGGAGCCGTATTGATCACAGATAACTAAACGGGGCACCGGGAACCGCTCCTTGGTTATTGCATCAGCATCATCACGTGGGGCTTTAAGTAATTGCGCAAAAGCCTGAGAAAATGCATTTGACCTGGTCAAAAGGCTTACTAAAATATACTGGCATGTTTCAAATTATGCCACAGTAAAATCAAGCTAAATTACAAATATTCAAGTTTACCCATAACGAATGCGAGTATGGCCATGCTACTCACAAAAGGACCTTAACAAAAAATTCTTTGCAAGATTGGTACATGAGAGATATTTATATGCTTGGCAAGTAATTTCAGAAACTCACCGCATGCTCTGGTTGGTTGTGGTAACCAGCATTGCGCCACTGTGCAATACTGGTACCATGAAAAACAACAACAGTGAAGTAAGAATCAAGGAGAAGAATTCTATCAGCTGCAATTGCAGTTACATCTAGAAGCACCGGCTCGCCAGCAGACTGGAAAGAGTAAGATATAAGCGAAGGTTGTATCATCACAACTGCATTAGCCACACTCTCTCTGTCAAGGACCATTCTGAAATAAGCGGTTTCATCGGGGCTATTATTGAAAACCTGATAAAGTTGAGTTTTAGGGTTAGTGCATTAGTATTGAAAATAAACTACAAAGGCAATATTACTTCGAGAGATATAAAAACAATGCTCGATGGCAATACTTTGTTGCACCCAACACATTTGGCTTTTGTAAAACTATATCCTTAAAAATCAAATATTTTAAGGAGATGATGTGGCATAGATAGAAGCTGACATATGCAGTGGTGAGATTTGCCATATTTTTCCTTTAATATTTTTCTACTACAGTTCCCACAAATTCACCGATTATCCAAAAGGGCAAATCTGGACCAAAAAAAAAACTCAGCTGGATAGAAAACAGATTCTGGGAAACATTGACCGATGAAAAAGTTCAAGAGGCATTTCTGGATTTTTGGTTCAGATATCCAAAATTAGAAAGAGAAGACAAATATTTTACCTGAACAAATTGAGAGCGTCTAAGATTGAATATGAACTGGGGAAATATCGATAATCTAGGAGACAAGGTGAAAGACGAAGGGTTCTCCTTCTGATAATCGCCAAATTTGGAGCACAATCGAATTAATGAACGATCAAGCCATCTAATTGGATCAAAATCAGCCTACACACAAAAAAAAAACATAAAATAAGATGAGACTTTTTTTTTAAGATATATAGTAGAAGTTACAAATAAAATAAAATTGTTTCTTAAGATCAAATAAATAAAATAAATGCCAAGTGGTTGGATCACAATTGTACAGCGCAACTTTAGTACACATCAAAACCTCCAAAAATAACAATTTTGAAATATATTTAGGCAGAATATAGACACTACCTCATTTTCCATTTTAAAGGAGACAAGCCGTGACATCACTGCTGCAGCTGTTTCTTGGTCAAAACCAGCTGTCAATTCCTACATAAGATAGAAGGAACATTGAAGAATACCATCTTTGGATTTTTAGTTTCACAATTTGTTCTTCAACATGAGATCGAATACCAATCAGATCGATATATATATCCTTGGAATAACCCAAAGTAGCATTAATGGAAAGCTAGAAACCATAAAATTACTCCATCAAATAGACAAGAGTGAGGCTACAATACTATGCATAGCGCACGCCGGTCCATACTATTGCTCCGTATCTTTGTTTTCAAAGTTCAAACAGTCGATCCGAACCGCTCAACATGATATCTATATGAAAATGTACTTGGACCCCAAATTTTATATTTTTTAGACTTTTTTTTACTATTTTTTTAGATAGGTAGAAAATCACTTGATCTAAAGATTTTAGACCATTCGAAATTAATGATTTTCTACCTATCTAAAAAGATAGTAAAAAATTCTAAAAAATGTAAAATTTAGTCACCAAGTACATTTTCATATTAAAATCATGTTGAACGGTTCTGATTAACCGTTTGGACTTCAAAAAAGAAGATATGGAGCTATAGTACGGACCAATCTGCGCTATGCATAGTACCGTAGCCTCACTCAAATAGACAAAGTTAAGCTCCAATTTTATTATATCAAAGGACATCATACCTCCGAAATTCCAGGGCCCGCTACCCATCTTCTAGAAAGTGTTGTAACTCTTAACCTCATTTTACCATCATAATGCTGATAACTGCAACACAATACCATCCTAAGTCCATACTTTTCCCTAAATATAAAAAAATAATACTAACATAAAACAAGAAGGGAGATCATACTAGGTCAAGAATTGGAAGTAAAACTGATTGCTGGCAGGTGGGCCAAGCGCCTCAGGTCCACCTTGCCTTGCTACATCAAAAATTAGGCACAGTGAGGTTTTTCGATCCAGACCACACATCTTCCATGCAGTTGTGCTTCCCTGGCCGACAACTGTGTCAGAGGAGAGAGGGCCTTTCTGTAAAAGTAAACAGTTCATGTATAAAGATGGAATTTTTTGGAATAATTTCTAGATGAATCAGATGATGAAGTTACTGTACCTTTTCAAGAGATGCACATGGTCCAATTATACCTTGAATCTTCAAATCCTTTGAGCAGTTAACCTCAAATATACCACTGTAAAGGAGAACATAAATAACAAAAGAAGACTTTAATCCAATATGCTTTTCTTGGAGTATGAATATTGACAAGTTTTTTATGAGAACAACTTTTCTACTAAGCATAAAGGTCTCTCTGAATATGCACTGGGTATTTCTATTTGACAAGTGCATTCAAAATTAATATTGAAAGGCAAAAGGAACAAAAATTTGCATTACATTAATTCAATTTTCCAGGTGCACAAAGCCTCAAGATCGACAGAGAATACAGTCTACCTAAGATGTATACCACCATCAAACATGGACATCTCCCATTACCTAACATTAAGTTGAGGATATCAACAATCATACTCCCCAACTTTTTCTAAACGGCTTCAAAGCTGCCCAACTACCCCTCTATATCAGCAGCTCTGAGTACAATCGCAGGGTAGTTTGTGTGCCCTTCAACAAAATTTGTAAAAGTGAAAAGGCATCTCATCTTTGTAGGTGTATATGTGATAACTCAAGGCTTTTCATGGTCAGACAAAAGGTCAGCTTAGAAGTACAACAAGTTTACACTCTTACTTGAAACACAAACCAAGGTCTTCTTCGCTCGATTGGAAAATTCTCAGGAGAGAATCTTTAAAAACAGCATGGCCAAAGCTCTCTGCAAGAACCACAATTCCTCCAGTTCTCTCAATTGCAACTTTCATTTCAGCCACCCCAACCTGTTTCATAACACAAGTTCAGTTTAACTACTAAAATGTTGCATATATTTTACAGCATTTTCAATTATTAACCAACAAGGTTCCTAACAATTTGTAAGACAGGAATCAAACAGAATAAATGACCAAAACACCCAAAAAAAATATACAACAATTTATTCATGACTGGGTTATCAACATCTGTAATTCACCCTATATCCACTATTGACTGATCTTGACTCACTTCAAGAGGAAATAAAGTGCGCTTATTAAGCAGATGGGAAAATTGTTAACATTTCACAGTATGGACCTTTGCACTACACCATTTTTTTGGTTAACAAGTCCATTAATCACAAAATTTAAGAAAACTCTACCATCCTTTTGCAAATGGCATAGATAGTGTCATATCTGTAAAGGACCCCATAAAGAAATGACAAAAAGAGAATGTTGAAGACAAAAGAACAAACCTGATCAAGTGCACATGCAAACAAATCTAACACATGCCCTTGATGCACGAGCTGCTTTGATAGACCCTCATAGAATTTGACAGCCTTATCAAAAAAGGGGACAGATCCTTTATCCAGGTCCTTGTGCGAACGGATCGGTTCTGTCAAGGTTTTTGATACAATCTGCAAGTAATGCACCAAAACATTAGCAATTCGGATAAAGATTTCCAATTGGAAAGATCCTATCCATGAAATAGACTACCAAACAAAAAACATCACAGTTACTATTTTTGTAGAAAGAAACAATTTGACATATTTAGTAAAGCTGATCATGTCAATGACATTTTTTTCTCTTCATTCTTCTATAAATGTTCGTTTGAGATTCATTGAACCTTGGGTATAAAATTTTGTTTGACAGCTCTAATCCCGATTTCTTTACCTGTACCAAAAAAAATAATAAAATTAAAGATATACCATCGATTCGAACATTTTTTTTTTTTTTAATATCACAACCGACGAATAATTCAGCAGTCGAAATCTGTGTTATGAGAGAACCGATTTCAACACGCAGATTTCAACTGCTGACTTGTGCAGCGGTCGAAATGGTTTCGACAGCTGAATAATTCAGCAGTTGTGGTATAAATCAAAATTGTCCGAAATAGATGGTATTAGTGGAATTTTGTTATTCGTTTATGCTACCGATAAAAAAAAATCGGGCTCTAATCAATCTAAAGAAACTCACAGCTGCCCCTACGGAGGATACAAAACTGATAATGAAATCCATACAAAGATGAATCAAAACTTACAGCTCCTGGTCCCTCAGTGGATGGCCCACCTACAAAGGCCATAATCCTAGCTCCTGACCCAGGTACACAAACCCCTAAAATGGCAGCGGCAACACTTAATGCTACACCAGTGCATCGAGATGCACGCAGGTCCACTGCGACAGGCCACGGATCCTTCTGTAGCTCCTCTATAACCTAGCAATTAATTTGAACTAAAACCTTGTTAGCACCAACAATAGCAAATTTAGCTCAAACCACGAGTAATCTTAGAGGTAAATACAAATTTCAGATAATTCAAGAAATGTGAACAATATGCCCCAGAGAATAAGTGCAAGATTTTAATGAGTAGCAGAGTGACTGTACAGAACAGTACAACCCTGAATTTTTCTCTATTTTCAGAATTGATTGATGATATCTTAAAGATGTAAGCATCAAGATATGATATGAAAAGGTTACCGAATTGAGCACAAATTCGCACTCCGATGCTGGCAACAGAAACCGGGAGATGCTCTCAGATGAAAGCCCATCTCTCGAGCCAGCGATAACTCCAACAGTGGGCTTTTTCTTTCCAGAAAAGAAGCCCATCTGGTCCAGGATTTGTTCCTTAGTCACCTCCTTCATCCCCTTGAAAACATATGACTTCGGCAAGATCCCAAAACCTAACTCATGAACCTACAAAAAGTTAAAATAAACAAACAATCTTTTTATGGATAAAAATAGGGACCATATATATTATAAAATTTGCAATTAGTGCCAGCCATTAGATGCTCAACCAAACCAGGTTGAAAATTGAACGAAATATCCTAAGCATTAATGAAACCCAGAATGTTTGAAAATTGGATTGAAGAAATTTGGTTTAGTTAATATGAAAACTAAGGAACCATCTAATTCTAATACAACAATACA
This sequence comes from Carex littledalei, assembly GCA_011114355.1. Taxonomy (NCBI): domain Eukaryota; kingdom Viridiplantae; phylum Streptophyta; class Magnoliopsida; order Poales; family Cyperaceae; genus Carex; species Carex littledalei. The sequence goes on from CM022082.1 coordinate 15,747,252, forward strand.
CTACTGCATGGGAAAACAAAATGCCAGTAGTATCAGAAAACACAGTAAAAACTATTTTGTTATTTGCCAAATACCTAATGTAACACTAAATTGATATATCCAAACAGTACCTGCACAAAGGTCCCAAATGTAATCAACCCAACAAGCGCATTCTCAGGCAATAGCTCAACCGCCTGCGCTAGTGCCGACTTGAGATACCCAATCTCCTCCTCAATCATGCACGTATCGACCACAAACAAGAAAACCGGTGGCATGGGGGGGCCCGTCTCCTGTACCGCTGCATACTCAATGGTGCTGTATTGCGGGAAGAGCTCGGCCGGGAGGTTCTCTTCAGAAATACTGAAGTAGTGTTGTGGGAAGTGGTTTCGCTGGAAGCAGAAGGGGCATCCCCAGATCTTAGCTGTGTAGTCAACAACAGAAAACGGGCTGAGCACCGCACGGCACATCCGACACCGCAAGGGCGCGTAGGGGAGTAGGGGCATATCAGGGATAGGATTTAGAGGGGTGTAGATTGCGGCTGTCGGTATCACACAGGCAGCAGCATCAGGTTTTGTGCCTGGGAACACATTCCATGTCATACGCACCCCATCTTGCGCCTCGAGATCAAGAAACTCTGACATTTTTTATGTCTGGTTCCAGTCAGAAGACGAAATTCTGAACAGAGAATCAAGTGTAGTTAGAAATTACATTATTGTGCTACTATGATAATAGTATTAGTAGAATTCAGGTAAATTAAAATTTGATCGAATCTTCACATGCTTTGCAGAAATGCATGTTTTTCACACAAAGGTTAAGGGGTAAATTGTTTTACTACTGCTCCTACAATAGTGTCCAATAAATTATTAAATAGCAACATTCAGATTCATGAACTATGCTGCATGACTGAAAATCTAGAAAATATTCAGAAACTTGTATAATGAAAAACACACAGGATGTTGAATAGATGTTTTAAATTGAAAAATTGAAGTATAGCCATGATTTGAATCATTCAAATTTTAGTGTGACTTTCAAAATGTGTTGATTGGTTGGTTGACCAAAATTATATAATGTGGGCCCTTTGTTACATGACATTCAGAAGGGAAACATAATTCTGGTTTTTCATTTTCTTTCTTCCAATCAAATCTATTTTTTGCTCCTAGTACAAAGTACACTTCTTAAACCCTCTATTCAGAGAAATGAGCAATAGTAATTGAATTCGAAATTCAAAGTGTCATTGCTCTGTGACAAAATTCTAGCCGATCCAAATAAAAAAAAAAAAAAAGTATAAAGGAAGTCCGAAAATCACACAATTATCTAATTGGAAAAGATGTTTTATTTTTCAGATCCAACATATATAATTGTAACCCTATTAATCTCACTATCCAAGTCCTTTAACAACTAATTCTAACCCAATTTAAAGGAACACTCTTGATCTAACAAAATTTGACAAAAGAAGAAAAATTACCAGTTTTGAAAATTGTAGCTCTGAAAGCGCAAGATGAAATTGAAAATCGCGCTCCGATATCAAAAATTCCTTCTTTCTCCCCCTCGGTGCAGCGATTCCCAGACCGACCGCACAAGGGTTTGATCTTGTTGGATTGTGTTTCTTAAATAAAATTCTCCAATCCGTTTTTGCGGAGACGCTTTTAGAGTTTATGTCTAGCTCTACTGTGTTAACGGGTTTCGGGTATGATCAAAGATCAAACCCTATATGGCACTTATAACAGCTGCTTGTTGGATAGCACAAGCAGAGGAAGAGAAGTTTCTGTACAAGACAAGCTTTTAGAAGCCATGATGTACAGCTGTCCTAATTCTATTTCTCTGCAATTCTTTAGTTAGAATTCCATACAATGTGTATAAAGAACCAATTAGGAAGATTTAAATAAAGAATTCAATTTATTTGGTTTAGTATTTAAAAAAATCTTAATTAGCAAATCAAACAACTCTTGTACGTGGAAGTTCTGTTTTCATTTATTTCTGAAGAAAAGTTCTTTTTTTTTTTAAAGAATGCATTTTAAATTTTACCCAATGTGGTTACTTCATAGCTATCTTTTTTTTTTTATGGTGAGGTGGCAAGTTGCCATCTCACAATTTTGCATTGATAAAAAAGTTATGTACACATACTTCGTAGCTATCTAGTTGTAGTGTGTTGTTTAAACAAAGTGTGACATCTAAGCATCTGTTTTATAAAAATCAGGAAGAGCTTCGCTACTGTCAAAAACAAGGGCCATGTATCCCCGACCTGTGAAATAAAAATCAAAATATAATTAGAGTTTGCCTAAACAAAACCCACAAATATGGTGCGAGATAAAGGACTAACTTTGAACAAAATATATAATTCTTTGCGTAAGATCTTCCTCTTCAACGCTAAGTTCCTTAGGTAATTTCGGCGCCCACCCTTTCTCACTGCCTTTTAGGCAACGCCATTCCTTCCGAACTCCCCGCAAGGAGTCCACGTGATCGTTGTTCCCGATGTACACCCACCCTTCATTCCACGCTTCGACTTTTGACACTTTCGGGGTCCGGGAAGTATCAAATATCATTGAGCGGTTTGATCTTTTTCTAATAGCAATATAACACTCGCTCACCACAAGCACAGAGAAGAAATAGGCAAAAACAGGGACTGTTGCTTTCCTTCCCCCAAATTTACCAGGGAATTGATTAAACAACGCCTCAAAACTAGCGATATAACACCACGACGGCCCCGTCAATTGAGCCGGTGCGACATCCAGAGCTCGGAGGAGCCTCCTTTCGAAGGAGGTCATGTCTAATTTAAAACTGCATAGCGGCATCTTCCAATAAACACACATCCCCTTAGCATAATCATGAGCCATATCCTTGTAACTAGGCGGTGTCAACCGTAATACTTCTCGAGGTAGCTCAGCCCGACATTCCGTCGTGACCAAAACTAGGCGTCAACCCACTCGGGGTCCCTAGTTTCAAGTTTGGCTGTGATTTCGGCCGTGGTAACAAAAGTTAAATCCTCATCATGGCCTACTCGAACAACACCACCCAATTTCACCCTTTGTCGGGGAGCAGGCCGAGATACCCTATTCGAAGTACCAGCCTTGGACTGCACGAGCTCACCTCGCTGAGTGGCAGTCTCATCTCCTCCCGCTCCACTCAGTTCTTCCCTTCTCCTTCTTCCCCTTCTTTTTCTTCTTGTCTGTCCTCACTTCCAGAATAGTCGAGATCCTCACATTGATCCGACATGGTCTCCACGTCGTCGCTACCCTCTTCCCGCGACGTTCACACTCTTTTAGGAAAAATATATTCACCTATCAGAGGACCCCGAGTTTGTTCCTCGGATGATTCTGTGGAATCGCGAATAAGACCAAATAAGCTCTTTCCGACTCCAGGTTGTCTTGGATATTTTGGATTTAGGTTTACCGGAGGTGAAGATCTGCCTAAGTTGGACCAGTTCTCTGCCAAACTAGTGGAATTATCAGACATGGACCCACCATCGTTATCACCCCGTGGTTTGGCCATGTCTCTAGTTTCATAAAATAACGAACTAGTCGGCTTACGAAATAATTTCTAATGTTGTATAAATTCTCAGTGGTTTCCTATCAGATTGACCTAGGATAAGCTTGTTACATAATTTACCCTCGGCTTACTCAACTATGTACGTTCTTTTTGGTCTACTTATATCCGAGATAACTCCAGAAATTCTTAAGCACAGATGGGTAGCACTACTTAGCCAAACACGTAGGTACAAAGAGAAAACTGTATTTACCTCTTCCGAGATGAACACAATGCAAACACCTACACCTCGAGCTCCAAAGATATCAGCTTCCGAGATGAAGCGCCTCAAAATTCTTAGATCAAGCTTCTAGACTTCCAAGATCACACCAAACGATCAAAGGACATGCGCGAAAATGATTCTGTGGGGTGGTATTTATAGGCCTCCACTATAAAGTCGTGCAATAATGGTGCGACTACCAAGGTTGTGCCACGTGGAGTTATTTCCCGCGTAGTACAGCAATCGCGTCACTTCGTTTTCTGCGCCCTGATTTGACAAACTGATGTCATATCGTTACCAGGTGACGTCATCATGATTCTGTCACCCGTACACCTCGAAATAACCGCATTAACCACATGATATATACCAAGAACCATCTGTTCTGCGAGATGTGTTTCCGAGTTTCTAAAGAGCTTGATGAAAGTTCCCCGAGCTGTTAGCGATTCTCGGAAATAATGTGATCACTTCGCATTACAATATCGATAACCAACATATATTGCTGACAACATATGAAGTTATAGCTATCGTGCTACGAGACTGACGCTCGACTCACCCTCTTAAGTGTGATATAAATTTTGTTTGGAGTCGCCACCCGTAAGAAAACGGAAAATACAATTTATTTTGGTCTACAGAGATAACAAGTTCGTGTCTTGGTTATGAATGTGGAAGGTGTTAGACACCACACTCACCCGAAAGAAAACCGATCTCTACTAATTCTAGCTTTCAAAAATATATTTTAGCAATAGTGCAAATTACAAAGTGAAGCGTACAAAACATAACACTAAAAAACAGAAAAAAAATCGAAATAACTAAAGGAGAATAAAAATAGAAATCTCAAGTCGCGTAGATCGTCATCTTCATTGTTAAAACGACTGGATGTTGAGAGTTGAGGACTTAGTTAATGAGAAAACATATTTAGTATGTCTCTCATTTCATTTTAAACTCACTACCCTAAGCTCTGTGTTAAAATGCTTATCAAAAGCTGATTTTTTTCACTCTATTTTTGGGGCTGATCTCCTTCAATGTTTTTTCTCTCTTTGCTATGCTTTGATTGCTCTTATCAGCCGTGGACTGGAAATGAGGATGTAGGGTCCTATTTATAGGTGAAGTTTGAAGCCTCTTGAAGCTCAAAAATGTGCTCAAACTGCTGCTAAATGGCATGCCCCACATCTGAATCTGTTTTGAACAAAGTTAAACATATTTGTTAGGCAAAAGCTGTGAAAAAAGGACTGGATTATGATGATTCTAATGCAGAAACAAAATTCGAACCATGCATATAGGTGCTTAGCAGGTTTTACTTAATTTATATAACTATTTTAACATATCATAATCATGTTTATTATCAAGAAGAAGTGGAAACATGGTAGCAGGATTCATGCTGTGTTTCTTTGCTTCAGAAACTTGCACCGTTCTTAGGTCAACTTCAAGAGGATAAAAGCTGAAACTTTGCAGCAAGGATATGACCAAATTAAGTGTATTTTGAGTATGATAATTAAATTACTCTTAATCTCATTTCTTGCTGCTGAAATTGCTGCTGGAAAAAAAAAATTCTGCTAAATTTTTCCTAGCTGCTGAAATTTTTTGTTATATATGAAAAAAATCAAAAATATGTTCTTAATATGTGTATATAGAGGTAAATAATTTAAGATTTTAAATTTGGAGTCCCAAGTAATGAGTTTTTATAAATTTTAGGTGCTTTGATTCGAAATACGAAGCTTATCTCTTCATTTATAATTTGATAGGAGACTTTAGCTAGCAGTTTTTTCTTTTTTGAAATAATGATTTAGACTTGAGAATGATATATTTCATGCTAATGTTTTTGTGACAAATTAGTCTATTCAGTTTCTAAAAACATGCACGTGTGAAGGATTAAAAAGGATGCTAAAAATTGCAATCCAAGTGGTGCAAAAGCAAGAATCCTGCTGAAATGTTTTCAAGAGCAGCTTTTTGTGGCCCTACAATGTCATATTTGACTATTTGGTTGTCTTCATGACTATTCCAATTCATGTATGATTTTTTCCTGCTCATTAAGGCCTCTAATTTGATGTGTTATAATTTACTCAAGTCTGTATATAGAGAAATGATATGTCTCACATAGGTTTCTATCTAAAGGAGAATTGCATGGATCTTAAACATCCGCGGTGTGTATCTCAGCTATTCGCTATGAAAAATTTCCAACCGCTATGAGTCCGCTATCGGTAATTAAAAATATGTTAATTTACTTGTTTTAATCCATATTTTAGATTTACAATTGAAATTAGATTAGATATTCTTATTATGATGATGTAAACGGATCGGATATCCGGATAGGAACAAAGCAGTTTCGAAACGGGTAATATTCAATACCCAAAACCCACTACTCTTTATTGCCTCCTTTCAAGCAAAGGCCACGTGGGGTGTGTGTTACCTTTTTTTACTTGAAATAGTATGGTCATGGGTTCTATATTCACATGTAGAATTGTATACTATGAGGCACTACAATATTCTTTGATGAATTTTTTTTTTTGGAATAAAGCCCTAAGGCACCATTGATTGAATTTAAACATAGTTTGGATTATAGTACATGAGAATTCTAAAATTACTGCATAACAAATTAACCATCTAAAAACAAGGAAGAAAAACTAGGAAAAACTTAAAGTTAAGTCAGTACTCTAAATAGCTTGTCAGTAAAGGTACTGGTATTCAAACATATCCAGAGCTTTACTTATGCATCTTGCTGTAAACATAAAAAGGTTGCCTAAATTACTGCTCGCACATTTAATGTTCCCATGGAGAAGAAGTTGCGATCCAACTTAGTCTCTAAGATAATTCCGCAATCCTGTCTCACATTTTCTATTCTCATCGTCCTTCTCTGGTTTGTTCGTGCCCAATTTGCCAATCTGTGTGGAGTTACTAAAGTTGTTCTACCAGCATGGCTTATTGAGACCCATCTGCATTTTTGTGCCAGTAACCTTACGCATCCTCCTACCTCCTCTGTCGCTTGCCATGTTGGTAGCTCCATGGTTGGGTATTCACTTACCAAATTAACCAATGTTTTGCAATCTGAATAAATTAGCACATGTTTTTCTTCACTAATCCACTCATTAAGACGTTGCCATTGTAACAACTTGTGCATTGTTGCTGCCTCCGAGTGGAATGGGTCTGATACAGTTAAAGGCTGAACTATGGCACCATCAAGATTTCCATTATTGTCAAAGAGCAAGGCTCCCCGCCCTCCTCTCTTAGACGTGTCCCATGATGCATCGATTAGGACCACTACTGTATTCTCAGGAATGGTGTAGCATTGTTCGTTCCTTTGGATGTTTTGCTCTTGCGTTTCCTTCTGTATTACCAGTAGGTGGTTGTAGCATATCTGCCCCTTTGAGAATAATCATTGGTGTTGTTTTGACTGCTTGGAACAATTCTTCGTTCCTTGCCTTCCACAAACACCATAAGATATTGCAAAAACGTATAACCTGTTGGTTATCCATGGCAGTTGTAATCATAGTAAGAGCTTTCGTGAAATCCAACGGAAGGAAGTCTGCTCTGATATCAAAATCATAAGCAAACCAGGTGGCTCTAGATAAATGATAGAAGAAGAGGATATGTGCCAGGAATTCATTTTTAGTTGCACATCTTTGGCACTTTGGATCTATTGCTCGAATTCTTCGATGTAGGTCAAATGTTGTTGCTAGACCGCCATGAACGCCCCTCCACAAGAACATTTTTATTTTTGGGATAACCTCCTTCCATCCCCATATCATATTTCATGCAACCCTTTGCTTGTCATTGTAGACCGGGGCTGATCTTGTGCTTTGTTGTAGAAATTCATACCCCTACTTGGTGTTGTATTTTCCTGATTTACAACCTTCCCATATGAGTCGGTCTTGCATATCTGAGTATGGTTTTGGCGGGGTTGCATTTGACAGAATTTCGCGTAGAGCATGGGGTCCCAATAGCTAACTAATTTGTTGTTGGCACCACTCATTCCTGCCATGATCATAGAGTTGTGTTACTGTAGTATCCCTTTGTAGGTGCGAGTTAATCTGTATCAACTCCCAACCTGAATACCAAAGTTGATTGGCAGCCCTCACTCTTTGATCCATCTCCAAGAACCCACCTGCACTGGTCTTTAAGAATTGGCTTAAGATCCAAGATAGTGCGCCACAAAGGGCTCACTCCTCTTCTGTTTTTTGTTGTCCAAAAGCTCTCTCTCAGGAAATATTTTGCCCGTACTATCTGAACCCATAACCTATCATCATTTGATGCCACTTGCCATACCGGTTTGAGGAGGAGGACTTGGTTGAAAACCTTCACATCCCTGATACCTAAACCCCATTTGTCAATATCAAAACAAATTTTGTGCCAGGATATAAATGATATATACATGTCGTTCTCTAGCTTTCCCCATAGAAATCTCCTCATGAGGGATGTTATTGCATGGATGGTGCAAGATGGCAAGGCCGCAACCGACATATAGTAAACTAGTAGCGTTATTAAAACTAATTTTAGTAAAGTTACTCGTCCCACAAAAGAGAGTAACCCCACCTTCCACCCCGCCAGTTTTGAGTGCATCATGTCCACCAAAAGGTTGTGTGTCACATCCTGGTAGCCCTGCCTTGCGAGACCACAACCCCTAGGTATTTTTCCTCTACCTCCGTCAGTCTTGCGTTGAGCACCGAAAGAACTGTTGCTTTTGCTTCACCATCGCATGCATTGCTAAACCAAATTGTAGATTTTTCAGGGTTCACCTTGAGACCCGATGCATAGCCAAAGGTATCAAGTATTTTTTCTAACTCCGCCACTTCCCCTCTGGAGGCCTTACCCGAGATCACCAAATCATGTTTCTATGTCTACCCTTGTATGTTTCTTATGTGTAGTTGAAAATATATAGTATGACAAAATTCTTGTTGAAATAGTACTATATGGTGCGACATGTAAAATTGATGGACCATAATATATTCATGATGCATAAGGGTGTAAACGGAAGGTCACAAATAAACTAGTATATACAATAGAAGGCTTTTAAATAAGCTACTATATATATTTATGATAATTCTAGCTCATGTTGATCTTTAGGATATATTTATGTGACATATTAATGAGTTCCTGAAATTGATCAACGTTTAAAATTGTCTATGTATATAAATATTCTCATGATTCTTATAGGGAGCATATAATATTTAAGTCGATGTAAAACTTGACTGACCAATAACTAGAAATTTGTCTAATATGAATTAGTAAAAATGTGAGATTATGAAGATAAATAACTTTTCTCATTAGTTCAAATTAACTTGATATATGTGCTATGTAAAGTGTTAAATTTGGATCTGGCATGCTTAAATTTGACTAGAGATATGATTCAATCGGGCATGCGAAACTATACAAATATTTATTATGGATTAGTAGGTAAATAGTTCCACATACTTTAACCATATGGATATATTACACAGGTACCAATGTGTAGTAAAAGGTGACAACAGGTGCCGTGTGAATTTTGCCTAAACCATTACAGTTCACATATTTTGACTACTGACTCCCTGTTAATGCTGAGACATGAGACTATGTACCAATTATATGAGCATTATTTTATAGACTTGAAGACATACTTGAAAAATGTCTCTTTAAGTTTGCAACATGAGATAGTTTTGTAAGTTGAGCGTATGTACCGCTATTTTGAAAATTTTGATTATACATGTTTGCAAATCAACATATCCATTTAAATATGTTGATGGTTACCATGGTAGAATAATTTTTTTTTATTGGGTAGTCACATATCAAGTTTCCAACTTTGCATCATAGTTGAAAATTGATAATCAATTTTGACATACTTTGTTTGCTTTGAATTATTCGTAGTGTAATGCAGTGCATGGAAGAATTAAGGTGACTATAGTATATCAATAATATCATTATACTAGTGATTTTTTTTTTGTAGCAATAATATAGTACGATATTACTATAGTTAAATAAAGTATGCATTGTAGCATCAGAAAGTAAATTATCTCAAAAACTAAATATATTTTTCCCATTAGATTTTATCTTAATTTTATGATATGATATACTTTAAAAATATATTTTTCTCATTATATTCTTAGATTTCATTTTAATTTAATGAGATTATACTAATCTAATTTATTTCAAAATCCTAGATAAATAAATGATTGAAGCCGACAAAAATAAGTAATCCCGTGGATAGAATTATCATTACCGTGGATAGGATTATATTTGAAAAATATGTTTTATAATATTCTCATGCTGAATAATATTCAACTTGTAGTGAACATATTCAACTTGAAACTGGGCAATAAATAATATTGATCGAAAAATTGCAAAGCATACCTTTTTTGCAGACGCCTGGAAATTACATTCTTGATTCATCATTGACTTCATAACTCGCGTTTGGTGTAAGCATGTATTTTGTTTTCAAGATTACACAATTTAGGGTGACAGGAACATAAGCTCGCATCAGTAAACAAGGTAAATCTTGACAAATCCAAGGTAACGTAATCATATTTGCCAAACGAATAATCATGCGAGATGACAACATCAACATACACACGTTCTGTGTGATCGCACTAATAGACATTTCAGAAATATTTTTCCCACGTGGCCTCACATCATGGCACATTCTTACCATATGTACAATTACGTAAAAATTAAAGGCGCCCGAAGTTTACGAGGGAGAATTCAAATTGTTGCGACTTTTCGAATTACACAGATATAAATAACTCCACTCCACAACTATAGCGACACCACAAATATCAACATTTTTTCTGAAAGATTAATGGATCCAACACCAACGAGTCCCAACATGGCACAACCCGAGATGAATCATCCAAACCAAGGCGTGGGACTCTCTTCTCAGTTCTTAGTTTTCTTCCTTGACCATATCACCTCGAATAACCCCGATAAGGTAGCCACTGGGAAAGCTTTCATCGTTCAATTTTTTACACACATCTTTGAAAATCGTAAGAAGTCGAAACAGGCAGCCCACCTCACTGCAAACATCCTTTTTGTCAAAGACAATGCATTATTTGCCTAGGATTTATGCCCTCGTTGTCGAACTCGCGGGATGAGCACCCAGATGTTTACCTGTGACAGCTGTGAAGAATCTTTCCACCCTCAATGTGTTTCAAGGCGTGAACCTCGCACCGCCAATTATCCTCGTTTCACATCTTTCATATGTCTGTGTTGCTTCCCTAACCAGCATAGCACAAGACGGTAACAACAACCTTGATAACAACCCGCGAGGCAGTAATGACAACCAGCATTTATCAACTACAATTCCCATACAAGTCGCCAATAAGAAATTATGTAAAGACCTTTGTATCAAGCAAAAATTTCTGTTTTTCATATAATTTGAATTCAACATATTTGTTTTTCTATATATATCTCGTATAAGTTCATTACACATTGTATAATACTGAGTTAAAAACTCAGCTCCCAGACCGTACCTTCTCTGTTACTATCTCGATTTTCAAATATTACATTGCTTTCCTCGAGATGGTCCCTCCTCGATTCCTCGAAGAACGTGCAATTTATTTTCGGGACCCACTTATTAAATGCGGCAGTTGGGAATACAACATTTATGAAGTAGGAGGACTCATGGACATTAATTACAATGTCAGAATTCGCATTATATATAGCGACCCCATCATAGTATGAGGGCAACCAAAGTAAACACTCTTCTCGCTATTCTCCCATGGCACCAAAGCATCTCGCAAAAAAGAACAAGCGAACCAACTTTGAAAAACACCAATCTAGCAATGTTAACCCCGAGCCTACCAACCCCGAACTTGGAAAACTCCACAACCCTCAACGAGTACTCTCCTTGTCCGATAAAAAGAAGTTGTTACAACACTTCTCCCATTCTGATTTGGAATGGATGTTAGCTAACGAGTCTGCTACAATACGCGACATCACTGATGTCTCGTTAACATCCAACACCGACATCGACATTGACCCGTTTATCCTCGACTCTGACTCTTCCATCCAAGATTCCGACAATTCCAACCCCAATTCCAACCACCCCCCCTAAAAATCCGGTGGTGCATCCAATGTCGCACCCAAGGACTAAAAGACGAGATGGCCAAGTGTCGCGAATGCCATAATTGGTTTCACACCTTATGCGAGGATGACACAGAACAAGAAGACAGCAGCGACTGCCGATATAGGTTTTGGAAATGTTTGGTGTAGACCCGACACTCCTGAATAAAACATATTATATACCAAATCTTGGGCCGAAATCAAGACTGATGACCACTTCGAAGACACTGATAACGAGGTCATGGATTAACCAGCTTTGTGTTATCTTCACTCATATAGAATTATGCATTTCTTGCAATGATTTTTACTTTATCATTCCATGTGTATCTTAAATTGCTAGTTTATCGCTTTTATCAACATTGATTGTGTTACGACTTCACTTTCTATCATAACAACGATTGTTGTTTCTTGTATACGTATACTACCCCGAGACAAGCGTTACTCGGGGGCTATATATATCAAGTGGAACTTTCGAGATTACCACAAAAAAAAGACAAGATAACAATTGTCTTTGTAAAGACGTCGATCTCAAATTACGCACTACTGATTCTAACTTTGAAAATAACCTCGAAAAGAATGCGTATGTCAGCAATAAGCAATTATTAGTAAACGTGAAACAAACATTTGTACGTCCAAATAACAACCTAAAAATTTCTAAATAACAGCGTCACTGAGAGCTTGGCCAATACGCCTAACCACAAGATGAACATTACTCGGGGGCTAACCGATTAGTTCGATCTCGAGAAATAACCTTTTATTCAATAAAGCAACAAACCTGAAAGCATCAAACTGATGCATTCCGGCTTCGGGGGCTAATGATAGGGCCATGTACCAAGGGCTCTCACGGATCACTCATGGGCCAAAAATAGACCAGGATTCGGATCCCCTCATGGGCCAACCCGAGATCAAATACGAAAAGCCCGAGGTTCGTTAGCAACTAGGCCCAATAAGGCCCAACATTAGTCCAGCCCGAACTCGAATTATGGTCACCACCTTCGTGTCCGTACGAGACGGGTGCGATTTAATGACCGGCAAATTATGCGAGCGTAACCGCTCCTATGCGAACTCCCATAACCGCTCGGACAACGCGGAATGATGGTTAGGGGATGAGCTATTTAAGGCAGGACGCCCCATGAAAGAGGGGTCGAATTTTTACTACACATGCGAGGTATCATAGAGGATAGAGTCCGAATACCTCCTAACCTTCCCACTTCGGGAACCGACATCCATTTTATCAACCTCGGCATGTCTTCCCGAGACAGGGCGAGCCCAACCCAGTTACTTTCCACATACGACCTACTCTCCCGACGTATCAAATACGAATCAGATATTATCCATACCGTTTTCACCCCTATGGAAGATGCAAGAGATAAGTGTTATTATTTGCTTGAGAAATATTCAAATGAAAAGATCTTGTTCTGGAAAATAAAAACGATGGTCCATTTTATCCTCATTTATGACGCGTAGATAGACTCGAGGATTTTTGCATCAGGTCAAGTTAGTAGCCATTTTATACTCATTAACCAAGGCTACGTTTTCTAACTCGTAATCACACATACATATTAGAGTTCTAAATAGTTAACTATAGTTAGCTATAGCTACGCAATAGCTGCGTTATAGCTTTTTCGAACCTCACAAGCTATAACGCTATTATCCGCTTTTTTTTTTAATAATTCTAAATAATTAACTATAGTTGCGCTATAGCTTTTTCGGACTTTAAAAGCTATAGCGCTATAATCGCTATTTAGAACTTTGATACATACATGTGTATATATATAGTGGTCTTTTATCCATCACAACGAGGTTCTAAAAAATAGTACAATTGTGAAGCAATTACGGATGCCATTCTATTCCAAAATAGAATTGGATTTTATCCAAAAATCTTTGGACAAATCTTATCCAAAGTCTAACTATGTTTGTTCTAGAGAAGGGTTCAAATGCCTTCATTTTTTGTGCCTCCACCATGCCTCAATTTTTAAAAACTTTAATAACTCAAAATTTAAAACTTAAAAGTCAAAATAAAACCGTTAGATATGATCTACATCATTTTATCTATTCACGTGTAAAAAATTATGACATTTCAATTGTGATTTGGTTGTCATCAAAAGCTTGTAAAAAAAGTACTAATGTGGATAATTTTTAAACGTTGATTTTTCAACTTATTGATTCACATAAAAATAAAATTGAAATGTCATAATTTTTTACACGTGCATAGATAAAATGATGTAGATCATATCCAACGGTTTTATTTTGACTTTTAAGTTTTAAATTTTGAGTTATTAAAGTTTTTAAAAATAGAGGCATGATGGAGGCACAAAAAATGAGGGCATTTGAACCCTCCTCTTTGTTCTATCTGTATCATATCAAGATTCGTGCAGACTGATTTAGTACAGTAGATATCTAAATTCTACTTCTTGAATCTAAATTATCCGCACAAATATTAACACAAATCGGACAGTTTGTGACCGATTTTGAATAAGACTATATCCAAACAAGAAATCTACCCTTGAAAATTTTGCCCAACCATTTGGATTTGATGAAGTCGTACACATGAACCATTAGTGGTTCCAACATGGAATTCAGATCCAGTGCAATACCTGACCGTGTAGAATGAGATCTGAATCATTTGTTTTAATCTGACACGAATTTGTAAGCAGATTTTTCCTATATTCTAAATAGACGTAGCGATGGAAATTCTACCGAATCAAATCTTAATGCCTTGACAATATTGTGATCATACAATTGACAAGGATAATAGATATTTAATTGATGTCCAAAGAAATATTTTCAAATGTTAATTTATGTTGAAATTTGTTATAACATGCATTAGATTCTACGATTTCAAATTTATACATACCTTATCCTAAAATAAATGCAAGTGATATGTTCTTTTGAGTATGCAATTTTATTTATATCTGAATTTGTACATATTCACATATCTAATCATTTCACGTAGCAAAATTAAATAAACAAATTTGTCAAGCATGCATACTTTACAAACTTAAGTTTCTGCAACAGTGTCAAATTTAAGTTTTGTGATACTATTGGACGCAGGGGTGAAATTAGAAAATCTTGGTGGGAAACTGAAATTTAAAATACACAATATATAGTAGGTGAAATTTGAACTCAAATGTCCACACTAATAAAATAGAGCTTTAATTACTAGAGTAAATATTTTATATTTTATGAAGAATATGAACTATATAAAAAGTTTAAAAATAAATTCAATTAAATTCAATATACATAACTAAAATTTAAAATTATAGAGTAGCTAAGCACCTTTGGCTAAAGTCTGCCTCTTATTGAACGTTCTCATGAGATGCTTACAAAATAATACACAATAAAAATTCTTACTCTTTTGAACAGTTTGTGAATTCGTGCTATTAACATATAAAATCTTTTGTAAAGTTACCCTGCCAAGTGCAAACCATGTATGTACATTTGTACAAGTTGGCACTTCTGAACATTTTATAGAGTAAAAAAAAAATGTAGTAAATAAAAAATTATATGTTCACACATTTTAACAAGGACATAAATTCCTCAGGCTTTAGGTTCATGGAAAATTAAACTTAAAAAACTGTAACAAAACAGAGGTCAGTTAATTGTTGTCATAATGAAAAATAAATAAATAGCACAATTATACATTATGAAAGTATGTTTCTGGCTAAAAGCATTTGTAACGAAAAAAATATGAAAATATCCGTTTCTCAAATCAAACAAATAGTTCTCCTGGAAAACAAATTAAATGATTTATGTTTCTAACCAACTTTTAGCAAACCGCACAAAGAGGTTATGCTCCTCCCAAATTATACGCACAATTAAGTTATTAGTTAGTAAAGAATTCAAATTTTCTATTTTAATATTTAGCCAAAATTATCTAGTTAATTTCGTACGTGCATTTTCTGTATGAAAATTATTGCCTTAACCTACTTAAATAACTAGCTGTAATTCTGCCAATCGTACAAAATGAGACGGACAAGTCAATGCAAATTCAAGTTGTTATAAAACTAAGGGTATCTATATCAAAAATATGTATCTATATCAAAACTTATTAAAACTAAAGGTGTTATAAAAGCACTTAAAACTAATTCAATTAAGCATTTCAAATGAAAACCAAAAAGGAAAAAATGGGTTTTCCTGACTCTCCCTTACTCATCGGCACCAGAACCGTCGCTCTCGGATTGGGCCCCACCCTTCTTACTTACCGACCCGTTGACAGCTTTACCTTTACCCTTAATGTTTTTATCCTCCTCTTCATCCTCACTATACTCGCTCTCGTAATCATCCAAATCCTCTTCCTCCTCCTCTTCCTCTTCCTCAATCCCTTCCTCTGCCGTTGCTGCCGCTGCGCTCTCCTCCAATGCATATGCCGCCCGGGTCCCGGCACGGCTTCGCTTCATCACCTTCAACTTCACATTACTCTTGGTGTCACACCCGATCCAGGCGTCACACAAGCAGTACGAGGTGAGTGCGTAAGTTCCTTCCCCAGGTGCCTGGAACTTGCCCATGATCAAGCGGGACCCACCCTTCACCTTTTCAATTGCTTCCCTAACTGCAAGGTTGATCTCCTTCACAGATGCTCCAAGTGCCTCCTTCGTCTCCTGGATTGCCTTCGAGGCAGCAGTGATAGCAGTTGCTTCATCCATAAAGCTCACCTTCTGGGAGAGCCACACGGAATTTGAGGCAGAGTCAGCCAATAGGATCCAATAGTTCTCCTCCTTTTGGAAGGGGAAGTAAGGGGCATGGGGGTGGGCCCCGGTAAGACCATTGGCCCGGCGAACAGAGACCCAGGCGTACATAGTCACAACGTCACCTTCTTGGATGCCTTCTTCGCCTTCGGTCTCACAAGTGACTTCGATTGTGACAGTAGGGATCATTTCAAGGACGAGTTCAACATCTTGTGCTTCAGCAGAGGAGAGGCCTGCTATCTGGGTTAGTAGCTCGGTGCGGTCTGATGCACTCATTTCGCAGAATTCTTGGAATGTGCGGATTTTCTGCAATTGATGCCAACCAAAAAGACTCGTATTTTAGAATTTAATTACGAATAAAACTGCATAATGAAGAGAAATTTGAGAATAGAAGGAACCTTCCGGGAGATTTTCTTGATGGTTGATTCGGTGAAATGAGGGAGTTGCAAAAACGCAGCACTGCCTTCAGAGTTTGCTCCAACTGCTTTTCTCGCACTCAATGGAACTGCCTGTATCAGATAAAATAGATGAAATTTTTCGTTCAATACTGAAATTCAAAATGTCATTAACCACACTACAACCTACTGTCCTAAGTTTTACATTTGGCAAAAAAACACCATTTGTGGCAATGTTTGGATTCGATAATTATGTGATAGCATGCCTTAAATGTTTTACTTAAAAGACATGACAGAACATGATGTGTTGAGAAAAAGGTATAGGTAAGGTTTGGTACAGGATTAATTTAGGCTATACAGTAAGCTTAATAGCCATTCGGTTAAAGGCTGGCTCTCATTTATAAAAGAGAGGAGAATAGTGAGCTCATCTGTCAGGTTCCTTTACTGTACATAAGTTTAGACCTCAACCAAACATAACTAGCTTAGGCCAGCCAAAGTTGGAATAACTAACTTCCGCTTCCAATACTTTATGCCTCAATCAAACACCACCATGATAGGATTAACCTTAGAACCAACCATTCTAGGGCCCACAGTATGTTCTACATAGATCGTGACGATGACTAACATATACCCAGTATTAATGACTAGGTAGTGCCCTGTTAGCAGGTAGTGCCGAAATATGGGACTGAACTGGTTTTAGGACAGTCATCAATATTTCCTTAGATTTTAAATGAGATGTTTAGATGACCTGAATGATGTTCTGAGAGAGTTCAATGACCCCAATTGCTGGCCTCAGCCACCCATGCCCATGAGCGTTGCGAGGTAAAACTGTCATCTACACAATTTATGAAAGTATTTTATATAAATTTATTTTAAAAGGAACAGAAAAAATGACTAAGACAACAATCTTTCAGACAACATTCAAATCAACGCAGACTAACAGGCCATTCCATGTGATTAGTGTTATGTGGTATCACATTTTATAGCATGAGAATGCAACCTATTTGAAATTACAATACAAGGAAAATTATATTATATTCTGGATCTGGTAACCTATCCAATAAATGGCCAACATATGTACAGTAATACACATGGACTAGCATGGTATTTACTACTTGCCTTCATGAGTTCTTCGAGGAGACGAGGTGCAAGCTCTAGCATATGTCTGTAGTCCTTGAGCAAAGCAGGTGGCAAAACTAATGATTCACGAGTTAGATGTGCCTGAATCAACAACTCCATCTGTACAATATCATTATTTTTTATATATCAGTACGGTATTTTAAATCAAATATGGGTAACAATGATTATGTGCCCTTTATTTTCTTTTCACTCTAACACGAAACTGACTATGGATTATTTTCTTTCTTGCACAAAAAGAAGCAGACTTTGGAAAAAGAATACAGCTCATAAGCAAAGCTGTAACTAAGATTTCTAATTTAAAGCCTTAACCAATCAAAAGCTTGTATTCTTTAAGTGCAGACAGTTATGATGATTAGAATAAATAATCTAAAATCTAAAATAAACCAATTCCTCTTTAAGTCCAGATAATAATATCATACCACTAAACAATTAAAAACTTAAACTCTCTTTTTTAAGAGGTGTAATTCCCATAATATGCACATATGTATGTGGCAAATAACAAACGAGGAGGGTTCCAAATTCCAATGCCTCCATTTACAAAACTTTAACAACTTAAAATGTAAAACTTTAATGTTTAAATAGAACTGTTTGATATGATCTACATCATTTTCTCTATGCACGTGTAAAAGATTAAGACATTTTAACTTTGTTTTAATAGGTATCAAGAGCTTGCAAAAATACAATGACATGGATAATTTCTATACGTTGATTTTTTAACTTATAAAATGAATCCGAAAGATGATAATTTTTTATGTACATGTAGAGAAAATAATGTAGATCAAATCTAATGGTTTTATTTTGGAATATAAATTTTAAGAGTTTTTGTTATTAGAAAATTAAAAAGTGGAGGCATAATGGAGGCATTTGAACCCTCCTCGTAAATATATTCACCTCATAACAACACCAGTAATTTTTTTTAAATCTACAATAAGAAAATGAAATATGAAGATTATAAGAAAAGAAAAAAAAAAAATATATATATATATATATATATTCACCTTGACTAGAGGAGGGTGTTGTTTCCAAAACTTGGCTTGTTCTGTGCGGATGTTTTTCATGTCAAGATTCAACTCACTTCTAACAGCCACAAACAACTTTTGTAGGGGTTCTTCATCAGTTCGTCGTACCGGCATTTCCATGTACTCCTGAGCCTTAATAAACACTTCCATCACCTTGCTGTAGCATTGACAGACGGTAAAAGGAAAATAAGTTACCATTCCATTTATTTGTATCTCTTACAAATCATCATGTTTTCTTTTCTCCATCTTAAAGCCTCAAATACATCTTAATTCGTAATGGATTATAAATAATTACTAAAAGAACCAACATCCTGGGCTCAAATTAGGAACTAATTGTCAAGATATGTCAACTTCTGATAATTTTCATAAATTTGGTAAGCAGTAGCTCAAGTATTACCAACTTCCTTACAGGAATGAATTTTATTACTGTTTCATCCTTTTGAGCAAATTACATACATTGTCCTTCCATGTTTCAAGTCATTCATTTGCTCCTTTGGTTAATTAATTAGATCCTGTTTAAAATCATATCGAAGAGTGCTGCATAGAAGTTTTCCATCTGGAATGACCATATTGGTAATAATTTAATTAATTGAAGGCATGATATACATGGACGCTCAACAATTAAGACACGACAAAATAAAAAATAAAAAGTAGAAATCACAGATACGTACTTTGTCATACTTTAGTGTCCATATATCCTACATAAGGCCATATTTTGTTCACAGGAAGAACTATAATGTTCATTAGAACATCCAGACATTTTCTTTTTTTTCCATGAGATCTAATGAACCAAACAAAATAGAACAAAAATGTAAAAACTGAATTCTGACATTTTACCATGTGGGGCCAAATGAGATTCACTTGAAGATTGAAGGACCATGTTTGAGATTGCAATCAAATGGTAAAGAAGTTTATAATCAGTGTACTTACTTTGGTGCCAAGGAAGGCTTGATGCAGTTGAAGTATGTATACAAGGTATGGTGCATGACATAGTTCCCAGTATACTTTGATGACCTTGAGAGGTATATAACAGCTATCATGAGCGGCAGGAGAATGCATATACCGACAATTGCTAGGAGTAGAATACTGCCAGATGCACCATCTATGTTCAACAAAAATTGCGGTAGAGCAATACCCATTTGAAATCCCTGCTCAAACATATATCCAACAACTAAAAATGTCACCATATTCCTACAATGCAGGGTTACAACTAGTATTAACAGAAACAAGAACCAATATGATCAAACTGGTAAGCATTAAGTAATAATGCAACCGATAGAGTGCATGACTGTATAGTACCAACTATAACAATTATCACACTAAAGCTAGAGATGGTTAGCTGTTAGGCGAGGTAGCAGTTCATCTATAGATCCCAGCATCTTAAACTAATCATGTCTTGTAAAATAATGACAAAAATATAAAATAATTACCTGGCGGCCATCTGGATGACCATACTTCTCATAGTTTTCACGAGAAATGGGATCAGTTAAAGCTTGATAAGCCTTAGCAATGAACTCCACAAAGTACTTGTTTGCCTCTGCAACAACCCCATAAGAATTCAATGCATTATGTGTAAAAATAAATACTGATAAGGACAGAAAAAGAAATTAGTTTTTTTAACCTGGATCTGGGTTCTTATCAGGATGGTACAATACGGAGAGCCTGCGGTATGATTTCTTTATTTCCGAGTCTGACGCTCCCGGCTCAAGTCCAAGAATGCTAAAAGGCTCAAATGGTTGCGACTGATGTATAATTTTTAAAGTTGAAGGAGTTAGAAGAAATATATTAATCTCAACCTTTCTTATCTGTTTTATGGAATATACTGATTAATTTTAATTAAACAAGTATATCCATTTTAAAGTGGCAAGTAAAATGGATGTATAAAGTTACAGTTCAATGCAGATAACTAATATTTTACTTTGTTTGCTTCTTATAAGGATGGCATCTAACAATCAAATTATTTAACAATCTTGACAATACCTTTCGAAAATAATTGCACAATGCTTAAAAAGTAAAAAAAAAAAAAATAAGTTTATGGGTGCATTGTTGGAATTTTTTATTTCAATTTTATGTGTCCTACATATCATGCATACAATGTTGGGTTTTTTATTTCAATTTTATAATTGACAACTGCCAGGATTGTCAAGTTAGGGATCCTAATTCTTTTACAGATCCTGAGACACATACCTCACTGCTTAAGAGCTTGATGTAGTAAATCAGAACAATCATGACAGCCCACAGTAGCACAATTGTCAGATTGGTGCAAGTTGAGAAGTTTGATATCTACAATAAAACCAAAAAAATTCATACACATCCAAAAAAGTATTTCAAATAAATTAAAAAATAAACCAAGAAAATGTTACCCTCTTATAAATTGATTTTCGGTATTTCCCAGAACGGGCACATTCAGAACATCTACAATGAATTGTCTTTTTCTTCTCGGTCAGGGACTGAAAGAGCCGATGAATGGTGTATGGCACCAAGGGAAGAGCTAGCATAGTTAAAATGAAAATAAGGAAGAGGGAGCTATTCTCGTCTGAATCAGCCATGATTACTCTTCAAAGAACACCTAAAAAATTAAGAAAAATCAACTTATAATTATTATAATGCTAACCAAAACAATGTAACAATGTTTATGATCATGTGTGGTTTACTGGTAGGTTTTTAGCAGGCACAATTAGTGCTTAAACACCAATTCAATTTACACACAATTGTATTGTTTTGCGAAGTATTGTACTTAAAATTAGGACCTTCTACTATAGCATTAGCAAGCAATAGTCCTTCCATTGTTGCATAGCTACCCTGGTTTGGAAAATCTACCTGTCCGCAGCTCAGGATCCAATTGTTGGGCAATTTCCCAAACTTCCAAACCGACTAGCTGCGTTTTGCTTTTGGGCGAAAGAACACTTGAATCGGAAGAGACTCACCTTCTACTGTTTGTGACTGACTGATGATCCGGATTTGATTTTTCTCTACCGAATCTTCAATGGTGGATCTGATTGATGATTGGGAAGAGAGATCCGAGCATCCGGCGTGAAGTATGTTTCGTTAGAAGAAAGAATGGGTTTGGGTTTGTCGAGGTGGGATCCGATGGTCATAGGCTACTCAGGATAAGTTAATAAAAAAAAAAGTATGAGAGCGAACCGCGGTGGCGACTCCTCCAAGGGTTTCTCAGGTCTAGCGGAGAGAGAGAGAGAGAGAGGAGGGCCTTCTTTTGGTGAGCGGCGGAGCTGACGAGTGCCGAGAGGGTGAGGGGAGGAATGGGGAGAACTTCGCGTAGAGGAGTGAATTCATATCACCTAAAGTAACTCGAATTTTGAGTTTAGATCCGGACTGTCAGATCTGTTTCAGCACGAATATTAAAGGAACCGTGATCCATTTGGACCGGATTGGCCCGGATATAAACTCGAAATTTAAGTTACTACAGAGGATCCGGGCTCGGAGTGGGGTAACAGAAACGTGAAATCGGATCCAGCCAGGTATCGCAACGAGTGAGATCTGGACCGTCCGTTTTATTCTGACGCGAATATTAAGGGATTTCCGTGAATCCAAAGCAGGTCCGTATAAACTTTGGTCCGCCTAGGAGATCAATTTACCGCAGGAATACGCACTCCGGAGAAATAGAGACGATCTGGGCTATCCGTTGGACGGTACTGACAAAACCGTAACCGTCTGATAATCAGCGTTTTTATTTCTTTTTTTCTCTTTTCTGCCAAGTTCCTGCGACGGATTCTATGTAGCTGATCGTGTGCATCACCTTTCAGAATAGAAAGTTAGGACTTAGGATTTAGGAATAAAGTTTACAAGTAAAATAGCTTCTTGCATATTTTTCTTTTGAAGAAGTTGCAGTGAATTGGGAAGAGCAGGTTAGCACCGTACTAGGGGAGCCCCGCCAATAAGGAGTCGGTAGAGATGTAAAATTTGTGCCGCGTCATGTCGCATCCTAATTGGTCACGATGTGACTTGAGTCATGTATCTTGTCATGTCAAGTTTTAACATATTGTGTTGTATCGTAATTAAAATCATAAAAATAGTTATGATTAAATCAAGTTTTTTAAAATTATAAAAATAGTCACGATACACGAATGATCACGTTGTGATCAAATGTGACGTAGTTGGTTCTCATATTTTATCACGTTTAACTTTTTTTAAATTTTAAAATTAGTTTAAGTAAAAAAATGAAAAAATAGTAAATAATTGTATACCAAAGAAACAATATTGTAAAAAAAAATTATATATAAAAAATAAATATATTGTTCGGATTTTGAATTATTATTTTCCATAAAGAATGACATAAATTTATGTTATTTTAATCACGTGTATTTATGTTTGTTCTTGTTCTGCGTTGTGATTGACTATTTCGGTTGTCATGCCATGCCATTTATCCCGGATGATGGTCATGGCACGCAACATGCGAGTCACATTACGTGACCAGCACGCGTGCCGTGCCGAAACCATGACGTGTTGGGTCACGGCGTGTCATTTTACATCTCTAGGAGTGGGGATGATTTGATGGCCATCTGACCAAATTTATTCCGATGTCCGATCAGAGTTGCTTTATTTCGCATCAAGATATGTGCATATTTGATCTGCACAAATTTTAAAAGTTGTTTGTACGAATCTTAATACAATATGTACGGTTTCGGTGTCCGGTCAGCATTTTTATTTCCGTGTTGATTTGTGTATGATTCCCTTCGTGTTTCTCCTTTAATTAGTATGAGCAGCACATTTGATACAACGGGACCCTAAACCCAAGTTATCTTACTATTCGAACTTCTTGAGTATGCTACCTTAATTATACATTACCAACCGAAATTTTTATTTATACCATAACAAAAAAAAAAATCAAAATATTCCGGTTTTGAAAAAATTCGAAATTTACTCAGGCTGCTCACGCATTCTGTGGTCTCAAAAACTGAGGTCCGCACAATGTCGCTACGGCCCCAGCAGCTCAATGCTCCTGCAGCCCTCATTTTTAAAATTGTTTTGTTTTAGCACCACAAAATCCAAAAAGATGCTGGTAATGCTTATTTAATGTTTCTTCGGAATTTATGTTTATTTAATGTTTTTGCGGCCCGGTACTGTAATGTTTTAGCACCACAAAATCCAAAACACAAATTCCAACTAATTTATGCAACGATTCTCAAATTCCAAAGCACAAATTCCAAAGTACTTGGAGGAAAAAAAAAAACAATAGGGTTGGAGAGGTCTTGTGCGGCCTCTTAATTGGAGCTGTATAGGTATTGTGCAGACTCTAGTACTAGAGGCCGTAAAACACCGATGCTGTCTGGATAGAATTCGAAAATCTATAAACAGATGTGTTTTGATTTTTTTTTTTGAATAAATGTTATATATAAAAATTTCGGCATAACCATCAAATTTTACTTTTTTTATGCAACGGGTCGTGTTTTTATATTCTTCTTTTCTCATTAAAAAAAAAATGTGTGAGCAACTTTTGCACTATTTATTATGTTATTTATTATACATAATCTCAATCTGCTCAAATCCTTCTTAAGATTTTTAGAAACTTAATCCGTTCGAGCATCTGCTTTGGCAAAAATTAAATTTCGCTCATTTTTCTCAAATTCTGAAGTTTAAGCCTCTCTTACTCGAACTCTGAAGACACCATTTATCTTAATTTAACAACTTTCTTGCCTCCTTAAACCCTAAAAGGAACTTCTTTTTTTATCTATTATACTGAACACGAGTTCCTTAGTACGGATCAAAATTAATCTTATATTAGTTACCAAAAAAGGCCAACGTTTTTAATAAAACTTAACTACCTTCAAAATTTGTTGAATGTAAATTTATTTTTTATAAGTTGTCATATTTCCAGAAATAAAATTCATCAAATACATATTTTTTGAAAGTAAAGTCCGGAAAATAATTCTAATTATAATAACAAACGAAATATGAATAATACCGGCCACAAAAATGGATAAATTGACTAATTAATGCTTGACCGGGTGTAAACTTTTTAATTTTGCAACCATTTAGATTATCTAACATAAAGATAATTTTTTTAAAGATTTGGAAATCTAGCAAAATAAAAAAATTTCTAACAATATTTTGAACTCAGGCATCTTTTTAATTGCAAATTATTTGTAAGGTTTTGGATCTGTCTGATTATTTAATTTCAATAATTTAAAACATCAAAACATCTCACTTTTCTACTCTACCTACTGTTTTGGGTCAACAGTAGGTAGAAATTCTTTATTTCTCTCCTCGATGAGCAATGTTTTACGCACTGGCGGATCCACATAGGTCCAGGGATAGACACTTTCTGGATTTGAAAAAAATTTAAGCTCAGTGTATTTTTTAGACTGTGCTTACTCCTGGCTCAAAATCGTGCCCAACTTTGGTCCAGAAAATTTGCATTTTGTACTCTAGCTCATAAGATTATATAGTAAAAAAAATTTTACACTTTTATTAGTATTTTGTGCATACCCCTGACCAAAATTCTGAATCCGCCCCTGATTATACAGTTTCTCCAGTCATTGAGTAAACTTCTCAAATCAGAATATTTTTCTTACCATTGCCTCAATATTTGTGTTTCCTTCTCCAAGAAGAGAATCAATTTTCACAATAAAGAATTAATCTGGGTCCCGGAGAGATTTGAACTTTTCCGAAAATCTAATCAGATTTGTTTATTATTATTATTTTTTTTTTTGAAGATGGTAACAAAAAAAAATTTAGGCTTGAATTCCTTTTGAGCTGTCAGATATGGATCAACGGCCCAGGAACATTAGAAACAAAACCATGATCCGTGGACTTCGATCTGGGCCAATCATGACACGGCCCTCATCATTATTGTTTTTGTTTCTTAGTACAAGCCCGTAGGCCATCATTTATTATTTTGAAAATAGAGAAAAGGCAGAATCTGTGCCCAGCGAATTCAAATCACCTGCGGTAACAGAATATTCATGTATAGATCTGGACTGTCCGATCAGAATCCGCAAGAATATTAAAGACCAGTGAATTGCCCCTTACGGTCCCGATCTATAGAGAAATATTTTGTTACCTCAGAGGATATGGCCTCGTGCCCTGCAAGAAAACCAAAAGCTGAGCCTACAGCCGTAGTCTTTGCTTTTGCTTTGCCCTGCAACACAATTTTGAATTCTTGGAACCCAGCACCGCATTAATTAGCTAGCTGTGTTCCATTTAGAGCTTTCACCTGTAAATTGATTTGAGCTTCAGAAAATTCATTCGAAGTGGTTCAAAGCCATGGATTATTGCGGAAGGATTTAGCCTTGGTGGGAAGAATATTAAACAAAGGTAAATAGGATACAAGTTCTATTTCAACAAGGTAAATTGATTTACTTAATCATGCATGTATCTTTTAGCATAATTATTATGCATTTTAGTTGTTGTCCGTTCCTTTTTCCAAGCTACAAATTGTGTTGATTTTGGTGGATGGTTTCAATATCTATCATCTCTGCTCAATATATATCATCCTTACTTGAGATGTATGTGGTTGTCCTATTTTTTGTTACAAATAAATTTCTAATTCATGACTGCATGCAATATGTATTGTAATGCAGGCTAGGAGTCATTGAAAGTTGAAATATGGAGAAGACAAAAAGTGATGATAGCAGAGGGAATGTAGAACATGACTGGATCAGTAGCATGCCTGATGAGGTTTTGACCCATATCCTCTCCTTTCTGAGCACAAAAGAGGCAGTAAGCACGTGTGTTTTATCAAAAAGATGGATAAATACATGGGCTACCGTGCCAGTTCTCGACTTCAATCTCTATGAATTCATGAGTGATGATCTCAAACGCCAAGCTGGTAGAGAAATAGAAAAGAGAAAATCTGTGGCTAGGTTTGAGCAGTTTATGCATGGTGTTTTGAACAATCATGAATCAACAAACTTGGATATAGTTCGTTACATGCGTCCAATGGAGAGGACCGAATCTTTTATCCCCATGGATTGGCTTGACCATGTGGCGCTTCTAATGCCACGGGTGATCGATATCCTCATTAGTAAAGTTAGCTTGAGGAGGTGTAATTATATAGATTTGCCTGATTCAGTTTTCTCTAGTGCAAAATTGCAACATCTTAAGATGGGTCTCAACACCGATGAGAGTACCATTATTAGACCAGCGTCAATAAATTTACCTTTGTTGAAAGTTTTAGAGCTAAGTGGCGTAGAGCTCCCCAACGATTTTACACAAAAACTTTTCATGGGCTGCCCCTCCCTTGAAAGGCTGGATCTGTCTTTCTGTGACTTATATTTCTCTAGCATTTCCTCTAATGTATTGAAGAAATTGACTATTATTCAGTGTTGTCAATTTGAGCATATGCAAATTTCGTGCCCTTGGCTTGTCTCTTTGAACATCCATTCTCATTTTCAAAGGGGAGGCGTTGGCATTTCATTGAAGAAGGCAATAAATCTAGTAAATGCATCCATCAGATTAATTTGGTGGCGTCGGCTTAATAGTGGTCATGATGATGTGCCAGTTCTGGACCTTTTCAGCTGTCTCTCAAGTGTAACAGAATTGGCTCTTTATTTTGGCAGTGATTTGAAGGTATACTATTTTCTCAGTTCTATAAAATCAAAAACCACAAAATGTTTTCCTTATTTACAGTTGTTAGGTTCACCGAAATGTTCTTTATCATAATTTTTTTTTCCACCATAATTAGTATATTCCTTGTTGCCTGACTTCTTGGTATCAATAAACTTTGTGCCTTTCTGATTGCGTCTAATTTTTTGGCATACATGCTTAACCTTCTCAGTCTTTTTTGTACTAGATAAAGCTTTTTTTTTTTTATGAATTATCAACACCGAAATAAGCCCAGAAATGGCAGTAATTATCACTTTGTATATGTGAAAGTTCCAGGGGCGGAACATAGTGGTGGGGAAAGGGTGCTAAGCACCCCCTATAGTTTGAAAATTTGTAGTTTGATTCATTAAATTTTGTAATTTTTATATGCATTAATATCTTTTAGCTCCTTTTATAAAATGAAATTACACTATATTTGACTCTTTAGCCCCCCCAATCTCTATTTTCTAGTTCCTCCCCTGGAAAGTTCCTTCTGTTTGATGTTAGCCCGATTAATCTACCTTTTTGCGATGTTGCATGTTTCTGAATTACAATGTTGGTATTTGCCTCTAAAGTTGATATTTCATTTGTTTTTTAAATGAAGGAACCAGTGGAGAAGGATGTTTCTAACTGCAGAAATTTCAAAAACTTGAAGAAACTTCACATTGAAATGTGGGCTATGAGCTATGACTTTTACTTGATAGCTTGTTTGCTCAAATGTTCTCCTAATTTAAATGAGCTCAATTTGTTAGTCAATGTGGTAAAATCTCTCTCTCTCTCTATGTACTTGTTAAGTCTCTTATGTTTACCATTTGTAAAATTTTGTGAGGTTAATTGCCTGCCTAAGCTGACTCTGCAGCATACCAGACAAGTCCAGTAATAGTTCAAGTTGTTGATGCTACCAAAACATGATAAATTTTTAAGGTAACGTGTGATATTTTTTTTTTTTTTACCATCATAACAGCACCAAGGTTATATACAACAAGAGCCCAGACGAGAGATTTTGGGAGATGCTTTTTTTCAGCATGAGTATCTGGAGAATGTAAACATCCGCATTAGGGGGGGCATGTTGCCTAGTGAATGCTACGAGGGTTTGATCAAGACTTTGGATAAATATGTGAAGAAAATAGGGAATATCATCATAACTTATGATGAAGTTAGTATGTTTTAAATTAGTTCTATGAACGTCTTTCTTAAAATTAGACAGGTTTGGCCTTATGCATGGGTTTTGTTTAGAGACTTATGATTCAGTTGTCTATTTTTTTTGTTTTTTATGTTTAGTTTAGACTGGTTAACTTAAAAGAGATATTTTGGATGTGTTTGATGTAATGTATCGAAGGGTAAGCTATCCAAATGTCAGATCAAGTTTCTCAATGCAATCTTGTTTGTGTTCTGAAAATATGGCAACCCGGTTATGCAAAATTTCATTCACAAAGCAACCTTCAAATTTTGGCCAAGAGCCTTCAACCCCCATATGTCTTCTCTAGCTGCTTTTGGTGAGAACACCTAAACATTGTTTCGCAACTCCTCTCCTGTAATGTGGAACAGTAATTGTTAATGGGTTTAAGGTTGACAACTTGGTATGATGCTCTTCAGCACAAGTTTTTCTATTACACTTGTGAAAGTAGTCATAATGTCACATCAAATTGAGACAAAACAAGCCCATTATTTGAATTACCGAATTGAGAACAATTACAAGCAATTTTTTCTTCTGCGTCACTTGTCTGGTACAAGTTGGTTTCATACTTGGTTACTCTAAAAGTGTTAATTTAAAACAAATTTAATTGATTTTACTTAAATTGTGAAATTAGTTAATCTATGTATTCTACATTATATTTCGTGATGATGATTGGTTAATTACAAGTTTAGATATACAAAGAGTACCATTATGCTTGGGAAATAATTTAATAAATTTTAAGATTATAGGCAGTACAAGACCACATGTATATTTAGTAATAAACTCTAAAATTATATGCGAATGCAAACCGAAACTTGAACCAGTCATCAATTAAACGCTAATTTGAGATGGAATTGATGAGAAAAATTACAAAATTATCATTCTAACTGCAGACCAAGTGAAATTTTTTTTTTTTTGCTCTCCAATCAAAACAATATTGTCTTCTCCATATATTTATTTCCATATCTCAGCCGTTTAGTCCCCCATAGTGTGCAACGGTCACTAGCATGTCTCTCTTTCATAGTAACCAAATTCACGTTTAATTCGCGAATTAAACGGTTTTGAGTCTTCAGCGTATCAATAAGCGATTTATACGGTAATTTACGAATTAAAAGTACCAAAATATTATGAGATACTTGTTATTTGTTGTTTGTAGGTTGCTCCTTACAAATTAAAAAGGTTCGCAAGGTATTATTTGTCAACAAAATACCAAAATCATACATTGGGGAGCTCACTTTCCAGATTGTAATGTACAAAATAAAATTATGTATAATGGTTTTTGTTGAACTAATGTTCAAAGATTTGAGACAAATAATATCACTTTTAATTTGTAAAGAAAATGTTTATTTTTTAAAATGTTATTTCTAAATTTGTTTTTATCTTCTGACTAAACAGGTTTACGGTAAAAAAAAAATAGTTGGATGTTGTGAAAGGCAGAGTCCGGTTTAAAAAAAAAAAATGAAAGTTTCAAGCGTTTGCTTAATTTACTTTTTTTTTTCCATTTTTAAATTGTAAAATGAATGTATGACGGGCGCAAACCCTATGAATTTTTGTGTTACGTGCAAGTAATTAACTAATATTGAGCTTTAACACGGAAGACAACACGATCAAAACCACACCCGATCAGTAGCAGATGCGGACAAAGAAATGCTTGTTATTGAATTTCTACTGGGGGGGCACGCGTAGCAAACTGGCAATGGAATATTCGGGGTACGTTCTTTGTGTTTAATGATGAAACAAGTCAGTCCAATCCGTTACGTAACCCATTACACGTTTGAATGCGGAGATTTCGTTACGAACCGTGAATCCCAGCCGTAACAAGTAATAATACACAAAAACAAAATGCTCATGAGTAGAGCACTAGAGCAATATGTAAATTGAATTAACTGAAACAATTTTAACTAATTTCTAGCAGCTGAACCAATTTGGAATTACATTTAATTAAGTACAATGAACCAAATAAAACAGCTGAAAGTGTGAAAGTGATGCCTTCCAATGCATTTTTTTTGAACTTTCTGGAGCTTGCTGAAATTGATTTCTGATATTGCTCAAATGTTCGCATCAATTGCTTCTATGAATTAATTTCATAAATTAATTTTGAGTTCTTACGTCAGTAAAATATTATTTCAATATAATTTCATTACAATCAAACACATCTGTATAGGATAAAATCCGTCCAAATTAGTTTATTTTAGGCCTCAGGTTCTTCCTACGCCACATCAATGAATCAGCGGGCATGCCGGGCAGCGGGGGCAGCACTAGAGGCAATAATGGGTCTATGCATGGATCTAGTTTATTTATTTTCCTTCAACAATTTTATTTGCCATTCATTTGCAAGTAAAATGATGTCAAAATAACAGAGAAGGCGAAGAAGGCACTCATGCTATTTCATTTGGGGTATAAAATTGATTTTAGATATATAATAAATATTGTTATTTTCAAAATCAGGCGTCTGCGTCCACTTTATTTCCTTTTTAGGAATATATCCCAATATTCTCCTTCAACAGAAAAAACATGGTAAAGCACAAAACAAATGGTAACAAAGTGTGCACAACTTGAATAATACAATTCTATAGAATATTAATGCCAATAAATTGTAACCTGAACACAGACAACATTTTACGATACACATGCATTAATTTTCGCTTCAGTTAGCAACTCCAGAAGATTTGGTCTCAGACTTCCTCCTACGCCACATCCACGAGTCGGCTGGCATGCTGGGTAGAGGCGGCAACACTAGAGGCCGCCGGCACAACCCGAACGGCCACCCCTCCAAATGGTTGAATTCCTCAAGCACTGATTGATAAGCCGTTGTGCCTTTTTTCTCATCCCATGAGGCTGTTGCTCCCTGGCTGGAGCAGCGCGAGAAGTTGCTCTTCATGGAAAAGAAGGCCTCGCTTTCATCTTCATTGTCAGTGACATCTTGAAAATCCTTTTGTCTGTCAGTATTTTCAAGTGAAGGTGGGATGAATAAAGTGAGGTCTGCCGAGTAGAAGTGTTCGTTTCGCTTCGAGCTGGCTCTCATGGCTCGATTTCTTAGCTCCTTTAATATCAACTGAGGATAAAATAATAAAATAAAAAAAAGTGTTAGTTAATAACCAATTCTAACAAAATCTTGTGTGAATGAATATAATACAAGTAATAAGAGAAAAAAAAGAAAGGAAAAAGGAGGGGAGGCATGAAAGGTGTACATGTTTGGTATCAAGATCATAGTAGGTATCCTCATCTTCAGAGCTCAAATAAGAGGGAGTACTGATACAGTTCTTTAGCAGGCTCGGCAATGATTTACAGCGGATAGAGGGGAGCTTAAAATGAGCTTGATTCGTTAAGCAAGGCATTACACTCTTTCCTTTTTCCTACTATCTCTTACTGAATAAGCATAAGATATATGTCAGAACTTATATAAAGATATGTTAATTTGGCATGTTGTGGATGGATAATGACACGCACAACAGAGGCTTCTCAACTAAAAGGGTTTTGAATTAGAGTACCAACCTTCGGGGTGAAGAATAAGATAATCATTTATCATTTTAAAATTGGTAGTAGGAGAAAAAGGTCTCTTCAGGTGACGTTACACTCAGTACTTACAGAGGTTTACCATATGACAGCATAAACCAGCCCAATTAGTTGACTGATTGCCTCTTTTACCCTTCTTAAAAGAATGAGGTGGGTACTATAGCAACTTGAAAGATTGTTTATGTGGATAAAAATAATCAAATAACTGTTTGCATTAGATATCTGGTAAATAAATGAGAAAGTACCAAACTAGACTTAAAACAAATTCGGACTATGTTTAACACCACCTGATTGTGAGTTTGAGAAATATTGACTTGCCGAACCCACTGGTGGATCAGGTCGAGCTCTGTTGGGTTCATGTCAGGATTGCATTAAATCTAATATCATAATATCATTGGTGGATCAGGTCGAGCTCTGGTATATATTGATTTGATCTTTTCATTTTACATGTTTTTATTGAGATAATCTGGAGTTAACCTCTTTATTTTAACAGAGCAACATCCTAGCAGGTTCAACTGACCCGAGCTGACCCATCAAACCAACAGTCTAACCAGTCAGGTCGTATCAATTGCTACTTCCAACTAGAACAACCTTTTACTGTACATCAATGCTGATAGAGAATTTTCTAGAAGAAATAAAAGGGGAAAGAGAAGTACTGATAGAGAGATATAGCGTTGTTAGCATATGATGTACCAAACAAGCCTGAGAAGTTGCATCAAACTAGGATGCCTAAAAGTTATGTGTGCATATTTGTTAGTATTAGGAAAGCCTAATAGTTTTCATTAGTTGGATAGAAAATAAATTGCCAAGGAACACGGGTGATCTTTCTAAACTTCTTTGGACTAAGAAATTTTGGGCACAGTTGTTCTCATTTTTATCTTGAAGCTAAAGCTAAAACAACATCTCACCTTAAGAGTTGACAGAAGAGAATCTGAGTCACATCCTTCCAAAATTTTAATTTTGATTGCAACCTTTCCTGTCCTCCAATATCTTCTATGACAAATCACAAATTAGTGGAGCTAAATGCCCCACTAAATAAAGGAGAATAAAGCAGGTTCTACTTTAGGCATAAGCCATTTATTTAGCAAATTGATATGGTTAATCATCCATAAATTCTCATAAAATTTGGGGAAGCTGTCATCAGAAAAAAAATAATAAATGCAACAAATTACTTAGAACAAAGATACTTTAAAACCTTTTTTTTATTAAAAATTTAAAATCGAACAACAACAAAATTGTATTCCTTTCACAGAGATTTTCCCTCAACAGAGAAAATCAGTAAAAATAATTACTATTCAAAATACTCATAAATTAGCCTCAATTAAAAGTCGTACTTTAAGCGAACACGACCCACATTGCAATACAACCGAAACTGGTACAAAATTACAATAATTTATTTGTACCTCTCCATTCTCCCCCAACAAAATTCCCATCTCTTTCAACGTAACTGAACTAATTCCAAAATAATCACCACACCTACAAGGATACACCAATTCATACACACCATCACTATTAGTTTCTATATTCATGTCTTCTAATTCAATTTCATTGGATATGATATCTAGTTTTCGTCTTGATGCAGCTAATTCCTTGTCATACTGAGATTTAGACTGGGAATTGCTAAGTATTTCCCATGCCTTTTGAACAACGAGAAATTCTCGTTCGTTGCTGTGGGACCTGGACAAGTCGGGTTGTTTTGGTAATTTGTCCGGGTGTGTGTTCAGCAATGCAGTTTTGTACCCGGTTCGGATCTCATCAATTTCGGCATCTTCACCCACTGATAAGATTTCATAATATGTCTTTTGGGATGTAATGCTGCTAAGCATAGATAGAGATTTAAGCTACCACCTACAGATATGAAAAATGAAAAAATTTAAAGATTAACAAAAATCATCATGATTTTAAGGTTATAAATTCCCAGAAAGAGTTTCATTAAGCCGTGATTTAGTTGGCTTAAACAATGCAATCAGGCTTCAATTTGCCCGTCAATTGAGCAATTGATTCCCCACAAAACCCAATTTCGCGTCGATTAAGTCTCAATTGCATACATATATTTTCAACTTGCCGGATTCTACCTATGCAAATTGTTTCTATGATCTGGGCAATTGGGGATGACTTCTATGGCGGTATCAATGGAGAAAGTTTCAAAGAATTGAGTAGGAAAGGTAAGGATGAGCATCAAAAGGAGGGAGGGAGAGAGAGAGAGAGAAACTCACCTATACAGAGTCGTCCTATCTGGCGAAAAAACCCTAGCTTGGGATAGAGAGCTCGGTTCGTTACACGCCTAGCGAAGGGAAGGGAAGGCGAGAGCCAGTCCGGATTCTCTGAGGTAATGCACTGTTTGAGTTTCAATCCTGACGAATCTGACCACGGGTCCCTTTAAGATTGATGCCAATGTATAACGAACGGACCGGATACAAAAAATTGAGGTACCTTGGGATCTGAATTCGGCGAAAGCAGCTTCGAAGCGTGAACCATAGTCGGAACTTAGTTGGAGGGTCATGAGAGATCTTGACCGTTCATTTGAGATCAAATAGCCTCGATAAAATCTGAACAAAGTATCTGTTATCGGTATCCGTCATATAATCTGTACCGTCCGATCAAATATCACTGCGGCGTTGAAAGCTGTTTGGTGTTTACCCTTTTCATGCTTCTTTTTCTTTGATAAAGCAAAAAGAATATTAAATATATCACTTTAAAAGAACCTTCCCTTTTCACCCGTTATTATGTCATATTATCTTTAAGCTAGTTAATTATTATATATTCATGACACTGCTGATATCATGGAATAGACTCTGCTGCTTTTCAGAATTCACATCACTGCCGGTACCGTAATAGGGAATCTTTTACAATTACTTGATCTGAACTGTTCTTTTTCACTTGGCACGAATCTCAAAGCCCAATAATGCTGCCCCCTCCGTCTACCCGAATCCCAAACCGGCTGGGAGTTAATCTCAAACCGTAAAGTGAAGGGAATCTTTTACGGTACCGGGAGGATATTTGTCCCTGTTTTTCATAGAGAAAAGCAGAATTCTGCTTTTCCGATTCCAACTATTCAAAATCGTTAAAATTTGTACATGAATTTTTTTTTTTATCCAGATACGTGAATAGAAAATTTTAAATGGTTGAAATCAGAAAAACAAAACCTGCT
This sequence comes from Carex littledalei, assembly GCA_011114355.1. Lineage (NCBI taxonomy): Eukaryota > Viridiplantae > Streptophyta > Magnoliopsida > Poales > Cyperaceae > Carex > Carex littledalei. The sequence continues at coordinate 15,782,628 of CM022082.1, forward strand.
TTTCTCTGGAAAAAAAATAGCAGAGTCGGATCCTGTCATTGCACATGTAACCCAGGCTATACCGCTACAGGCTATAGCAACAAAATTTGTCTGACATTAACTTTTGAAAATCATTCTTTTATTGCATTATTTTCTCGTGGCACTTACAACTCGATAATAATTTGATGAGGAAATTTGAGATTCATTAGTTACGAGTTATATTGAAAATTTTAATAATTTTTAAATCAAACTTAAAAAAAAATAAAAAAATATATATTACAAATATATGGATACTAATATGGTTTTACGTTTCAATTATCCGTATCCGAATAGTAGATATATATCACATTTTAATATATATTATGAAAAAATATTGTTACTCACCATTCAAAATTAGATAAATATTATGAACTTTGGTATTTTTTTATATTATTTTAATAAATATCCGATCCGTATCCAGCTGATATCTGACCGTATCTGTATCCGAAAAATTAAAAAGGATATGGATATGATTTTACCACTATCCGCTCCGTATTCGCTCCGTTTTCACCCCTAATCACATCTCAAGGTTGGGTGGAATTCGGATTACCTCCGGGATTGTATGTATAATTATTAAATTCAGATTGTTCTTTAATTGTGACACGAATTTTAAAAACGAACATCCTATGTCTAAATAGGCACCAAATTTCCGTTGTTTAGTTAGGAGTTCGTCACCTCATATTGTACGAATTCGGATCCAGTGAAGTAACTCCATTTTTGGGTTTTCGATCGAGACCGTCCGATTAGAATCCGTGAAAATTCATTCTCAAAGTGAGCGCACACATGCTGCTGACGAATTCGAATCCCGATACGATCTAGAGTGACGAATTTGAATCAGACAGTCTCAATTTAAAACCCAAAGATTGGGTTACTTTAGGGAATCTGGACCCATATTGTACTCAGTCCGGTATAGAATATATATTCGGTTGGGTGAGGGGTACCTGGCTAATTCAGACGGACCAATTTGAGTGAGAAAGTTGGAAATATTGTACTAAAAGAGAAATATTACCTTGAACATAAGTAGACTTCAATCATGTTCTTAGGAAAAGAGAAATCTTTTTTTTTTAAGTAGGCCGCGAAATTACTTCAAATTTAATACCAAATTACTTACAAAAAAAGGAGATTCGTATTTATAGTTTTAATATTTTTAAATATCACATCTGTCAAATAAATTTTGTCATATCCTATTTTGATGCAAATATCATATATATATATTTAACAATAAAATGCACACATGTCTGATTTATTTGAACTACATTGCCTCCACAAGAACTTGGGTATATTTCATATGATATTTTGGTACTTTCAATATAATCAAGAAACAAGCAAAATACAAGTTGGTATTCAGTAACTTTTTTTTGTTAGAAAAATAAAACTCTACTATTATAAATTGGACCATATGTTTGAAAACGAATAGATCAAATTAATACAAAAGAGTTCTTTGAATTTCAAATCGAAATAACTTAAGTCTGTTCGTTTAAATCGGATGGTCGAAATTAAAATTAAAACCAACAAACAGACACTTTGTGCCAAGCTATCAATGAAGTGACTACTTGCGCCACAAATGCAAAACATGTTTTGTTCTCTGTATTATCAACTTTACCAAAAAGGATTACTTTTAAAGACTATAAACGTTGCATCGAATTAAACCACATGTTATTGCCAAAAAAATAATCCACATGCTTCAAGCCTACGCCACTAAATTAATACATTTGTTAGGTTTCCTAACACGCAATGTTATTCCACTAAAGAAAATCTTATTGGTGAAACTGTGGAGCGAGAAAGCGAGTATCTTCATCGTAGCCAATATCTTTAATTTTTAGATTACATGTGTAAAAAAATTGTAATTTTTTTTTCGTTCTTATGCTATGTTACACTTTATATTAGCTGTCCTTATTTGTGCTTATGAATAGAATAGAGAAGAGTACATTAAATTGTTAACATCCGTAACAACTTTGGTTATTAACCTAAAATATAGATATGTTGGGTATCATTTTTTTTTTTTTTTTTTTGAGATGGCTTGGCAGCGGCGGCCAAGGGTAATTGGGTATCAAATTTGGTGGATCATTTGTTCATTGATAAAGTTATCATCTGAATCATTATTTTTTCAAATTGCTCCATGAATGACCAACTTGTTTTCAATTTGCACCAAAATTTGAGTCGCAACTTAAATAGAGACAATTATCTATTACTATTTTGAATTTCCATTGTCACAGACATGAAATTATTAATCCATATATAGAGGCATATTCTAGAAGTATACTGCATACCACAAACCTACAGAATTTGGTATGTTTATGCTAGATTTGAAGGTGTATACCAAAAATAACAATGATTATAACACAAATCATCATATATGTTTACAAGATCAGTACTTCAACTTCGTATCGAAAAGGATCTTATCAACAAGAACAGTGTTATTTACTACACAACAATGTACATGATTCATTTCAGAAAAAATAGTTCATTTCTTGCCTAATAATGTACTTTCATGACTGTAAAGTAATTGTCACTGCATAACCCTTTTCAATTTCGCATTCTTACCAAGTCTGTGTACAAGACTATTACTTACAAGTGTAATAATTATCCCTGTATCTCATTTAGAAGTCATTAAACACAAGATGTAACAAGGTTGTACCTTATTCCACCAGCAAGGCCGTAACAGCTGATGATTTTATTTTGGACCGTACCATTGCTGAAGTTCGCCCCAATTTTATTGACAACTTTTTATTTTGAACCAGTTGCAGAGAATAAATATCCAACGGTACTTATCATAGCCTAGACAAGGTCTTGCTGAACTCTGGATCAACACATACTACAACCTGCACATGTAGATAATAATTGAATGCCAATCAACTTAGGTCAAGAAAAAGAGTAAGGCTATGGTACTATGGATCAATATCTTTGTTTTCAAAGTTCAAATAGTCGTTCAGAACCGTTCAACATGATCTCCGTATGAAAATGTACTCGTAGACTAAATTTTACATTTTTTAGAATTTTTTTTGATAGGTAGAAATGCACTACTTCTGAATGGTCGAGAATTTTTAGATCAAATGGTTTTCTACCTATCTAATAGTAAAAAAAATTGTGAAAAATGAAATTTTTTATCTACAAGCGCATTTTCATATGGAGATCATGTTGAACGGCAAATCGACAGTTTGGACTTTGAAAATAGAGATATTGATTCATAGTATGGAGCAATCCGCACTATGCATAGTACCAAAGCCTCACTCCAAAAAAAAAATAGGTTGGCAAGCTAGAAATAATTGTCTGAAATTTTAAGGTACTTCAGAAAAATGGGTGCAGTTTACCTTGCCGACACTTTTACCAGAATGAAGATGCTCCACTGCATCAGAAACTGAACTGAGGCCTGAAAATCTGGTGGGATCCACAGCCACCTGTATTTATGCATTGCAGTGTATTTAATTAGCAACAAAATTAACCTAGATAGAATTGAGTAAAAGCAATCAGAAGTAATCAAAAGCAAGCAATGATACTAAGCAAAGTCATTGATATGAAATAACATATGACATGACTCATTAAAAAAGTACTCTGGAATCAAAAAGGTACCCTATGGATTTTGAGAGATTTAGTCATGCAACATACCACAATATAGTAATTGAATTATGTATTTCTTTTGCAAATAAAAACCAAAACTTCAGTGTATTGACAAATCACATACAAATTTTTTTCATGTTAAAATACAGTACATACATTTTTTAAATTAACAACATATTAAGACCTCCAGCAATCAGTCAATGAGGTGGCAAAGGTTGTTTCGTTAAATTTTGACAATTTTGCCCCTCCTAAAACCCTATCCTTCTAAGTCATAGCGATGACCAAATTAAGTTCACGTGGAAAGTTAGAATTTAAGATTTTATAGTAAATTTGTATCCAGATTAAGGCATAATAAAACTGATATAAATATAGCTCTTTCATTACAAGGATATTTGATTGACTTGATATTAAAAAAGAAAAGTATAATTAATCTTTTTCAATTGTTCAACACTTCTATTACTGGTTGGTGTTATCTGCATACTGCATATAACCAAAATTGTCAAAGCAAATAATAAAATTTCTCAATATTATGTATTTTAAGATGAAATCTGGAAAAAAAGACTCAATCATACCATAATCTTAAGTAAGAATTTACAAAATTGTAATTTGTGCACCATGTCTTCCATAGTAAAAGAGAGTACCTTAAGTTTACCAGCAGCATAGAGATCAAATAGCCTATCGAGATGTTCTTGAAACAAATGAGCATATTGAACAAGAAAAAATCCAGCCTGAGGCAAATACATACAGAGCGAAATTACCATTAAAACCGAGAGCAAAATTGCCAATTGAATTATGCAACTGTTTGTTTGCTTCCTAGTTAGAAACACACTTCAAATAACAAGTTCCATTAATATTATAAAGTACACCAAAATAGACGGTCACAATTCACAAAACATTTACCAGAATAACTATTACATACAGTTATGCACCTGCTCTACAAGACTAATATGACTCAAATTGTCTATTATTTGGTATTTCTTGGCTTGAACTTTGTCCAATTACATAAATAAGGGCAAAATTAAGATACAGGATGAGACCTGATTCAAAAATTGACAGCAAGATTTAATTGGGCTTATTATTGATTTGGGTATACTGGTCAATATAATACAGCCAAGTTTACAGTATGTAGTCACCATAAATCAACATGAATTGATTAGTATTGATAAAAAAAGATATGATGAAGACGGATTCAACACTTTGAAAGCTCATTCGATAAATATAACTGACAAAAAGCATACCACTGTCTGGGATTTAGCAAGGATCTTTTCACACAGCCCAGGGTAGCTCAATGGCTTCCATCCATGCTCACCTTGATACTAAAACATAGATTGTTGTCATTCAGTAATATTAGAAGTACACTAATCATATCATCACCATCTTAAATAGGCCCCACCTCACTGAACTCACCTTAATAATATAAAAGAAATAAGCAATGTGATGATTTCTTGTTTCTTATTTAATATGAGTATTTTATTGTAAATAATAACTAGAAAAACAAAAAACAACCAAGGCACACAGAGTAAAGAGCTACAAAATAAAGCCAGGACCTACACTAGCGGGAACAGGTATAACTTTGCTCCCAGAAGACCATGCTCCTTTGTTTTTACTGGACAACCTTTCAAGTAACTAATTGTATGTTTAATGAGCAAGGTTCAAATGCCTCATGTCTTTCATGCCTCACTCGTGCGTCACATCCTTATCTCATTTTCAAAGCCCAAACACAGTCTATCCGAACTGCACATGATCTTCATATTAAAATGTACTTGGAGACCAAATGTCATATTTGTATTTTTTTTTTGAATTTTTTTTACTATATTTTTAGATAGGTACAAAATCACTGTTTTTCAGAAGATTCTGGACCATCCAAAAACAGTGATTTTTTACCTATCTAAAAAAATAGTAAACAATTTCCAATAAATATGAAATTTAGTCTCCAAGCACATTTTTATATGGAGATCATATTGAGCAGTTCAGACCAACTGTTTGGATTTTGAAAACGGATATAAGGATGTGATGCATTATTGGGGCACGAAACAATGGGGCATTTTAACCCTACTCATGTTCAATAGGTTTAAATTCAAAACTTCCAATAACTTCTCCCTTTAAAGTCCAACTGGTTTGCTCTAGTAATCAACATTGTTATTTATGTCGTCAACACATGTCAAAAGAAATGAACCTGAGACATCATCCCAATCACAATGAGCCGCCCATGAATTGCAAGAGCATTTAAGCACAGGTTGAACATGTCTCCTCCCACTGATTCATATATGATATCTACGCCCTTCTGATACTCGCTTTTCAGCACCTGAAACAACATTCACCAATGGGTGAGTGTGTATATATAAGGAACAAGGATAATGAAGCAATTATAGAAATTGGAAGACCTTAAAAGTAAATGAAATATGAAACCATTCTAACAGAATAATGTGCTTCCAGACTAGTAAATAGAAAAAAGCTACTTATCCGCTGATAGTACATGACATTAAAACAATATATACAAAAGACATTGATTTTGCAGCGGTATTATTTAGTAAATTTGGAGGGAGAAATATACAGATATGTATAATTTTATTTGCAAAACAAACACAAAAGTCACAGGGAGATGGCGATAAGAGAAACACTACATCCAAAAAGAGAAAAGAAACCTTAAGAACCACTAAATCATATATTTGCATAGCATGTCCCGGCAAAACTATTGCCTGTGCTTTTGTATTAATTACCTTTTATTTCTATGATCTAATTTTTCACAGTTCGATGGTGTACAGTATAGGCAAATGACTAGTTTTAGTTATATTATAAGAAACAAACTGTAAAGGGAAAGAAAGATCAAATCCTGAAACTAACATAACGTACATCTTTTATACTTTCAGTTTTGTAGTCAATGACTCTGTCAACGCCTAAAGATTTCAGCAGTGCTGCTTTCTGCTGTCCTCCACAAGTCGCCACCACCTTATTTCCTCCCAGTTTCGCCAACTGCCATAACAAAGCTACATTAATTTATCAGTAAATTGAGAAAAATATCCCAAATGGTTGCTGTGCTGATTGTTGCTTAAGTCATTAAATAAGTAGAGAATATTATAAGCTAGTTAATTTGGGCATTAACTGACCTGGACAACAAATTGGCCGGTTCCACCAGCTGCGGCCGTTACTAAGACAGTTTCTCCCGATGTCATCTTTCCTGCCTACAAAAAATTGAAAAGGAATGAAAAAAAAAAAGAAATTAATTCAATTATTTACATGAATTAGATGTTTTCAAGCATTACAGTGACGTACTGTTTCTTCACTTCCTCAAAAGAAGGATGTACGTCAAAGACCACTGCCAGTTGCATTATTGAAAATACTCTATAAAAGGATACATATGAGGTACCTTTTCAAGAGCAATGGAGGCAGTTAGGCCAGATGTGAGCATTGCCACGACCTCAGGGTCTGGCCTCGGGACAGGAAGCAGAAATTTAGCTGGAACCTACATTTTTTTAGATAAAAATGAATAACAGCTTCTCCCCTTAATCAGATGCAAAAAGAAAATACAAAATATCTCTAGATCCCTGTAGAATTAAAGTTATAAGTACCCACCAAACCATAGGGGATAGTACACAACTACATACAAAACAATAGAAGTATTCTCTATACATTTCTGATCTCAGTTTCTCCAAAACATGCCAAACTACCCTCTTTCCTCACAAATTCTCCCAAAATGAGGTAAAAGGAGTGGTTATTTTGACATTGGTGAAAAAATGTACTATTTTAGAGCTGGGGGATTTTAGGTTTGTCATGCTTACAAGAGAACAGATATTTTTACATTTTTGCCATAATATAATTGACACTCTTTATGTTTAAATAGGGTAAAAACGAAGCACCAATAAAATTTATAATGAAGGATATATATAATAGCATGAGGCATTACCAAAGCAAACTCAGCATAGCCACCAAAAGTCATAAAGGCAACAGGTGTCCCCACTTTCACATGATGAACAGCATCTCCAACCGAAGCTACGATACCAACAGCCTATAAGAAAAATATTTTACAAGCAACAATCTACTTATGAATGTGTGCCCTAAAGAACAATAATACTAACTCCACTGAAGAAAACAATGATAATAGAAGAGAGATATTAAAGAATCATGGAACCTCAAAACCAGCATCGAATGGAAGTCGTGCAGCTACATCATTGCCTTTACCACCGAAATAACGCCCAGAGCTAAAGTTTACCTATAAAATGCACAAAAGGATTCAAAAGTATGAAGAAGAAAGAACTACGGGGATAAAAAAAAGTAACAATATAGACTGACACAATGAATATTGCATATTAGTTTTTCTACTATGCATGTAATGCACATGTGCCAGATCTAGTGCTAATACTAATCAAGACTCAGTAAAACCGACAACAAGCAGTCAGTTGGCTTGGCATTTTTAGTTATAGTTTAAATGGGTTGACTCAAACCAACTAGCGGGTCAGGAAACATTAACCCAAAACCAACCTATTAAAACTATTCAGTCAGATCAGATTGGGCTATGCAAAAGAATTGGCATTGCCGTATATGTCCGAAATTATAACACATTAAAACCAGCTCTTCTACTAAGAAAAACATACTTGATTGAGTTTAAACCTCTTTTATTTTATTTTTTCTGGTACAGGCATTTAGACAAAATATAAGCTTGGTATTATTATGTACTTACATCACTTGCATTCACACCAGCATATAGGACTTTGACCATAGCAAAATCTGGCTTGATGGGTAGTCTCAGTTGAGTTCGTACGATTTTTGTTGCAGAACGAAAATTATGAGTAAGTGTGTGAACAACTCTGAGACAAAAAAAAGAAACGTTAGTGCGTCCTTCTTCCCTTTAATCTTGAGAGCTCAAAAAAGAAAAGTTTACATTTTCTCAAAAGATTGAGGGATGGTGATGCTTGGAAAATTAGGTCTTGTGAAGTTTCTTTTTGACTGTGTAACAAGATACTTCTTTTCTTCTGCTGGTGTTGGCCAATACTCCAGCCCTCTACGTTTTGTTACCCATAGGCAAGCACCAGACTTAGTCTCATCCTCTATAAGTTCAAAGGTACCTGACAAATGCTAAAAATCTTCAAAAAGAAAGTAAAGAAGGCACAAAAAAGGGTGCTTTTGGTAATATTATCTAATAGTCAAGTTCTTTTCTTCTCTACATAAAATTTTTCTTTCTTCTATTAGTAAAATTCAATTGAGCAATGATATTCAAACATACGAACGACTATCTTTGCCTTTCTAACTGTCCTTGTGAAACTGCACGACAACTCTTGCCCACTAGCTGTCTGATTTAAACTGGTAAAACTCTTTTGATTATAAGGTGGAACGGAAATGAATCCTTCATATTTTATTTATTTATAAGTAGTATATCCATGATGCGAATAAGAATCCAGCAGCTATTTTATTTCATTTAAAAAATAATTTCAAAATATTCATTGACACACCATACTGTATAACCAAAACTCAGAAAAAATAAATATCAATTCCAAATTTTGGACACCCTATTGTATAACCAAAACTCAGAAAAATTAGAAAGAAAGTCGTGTTCCAATTGATTTTGCCATAATATTATTCAAATGTTCCAAAATATGCAAAATCAGTAAAAATGCTTCACTTCTAATATGAGGGAACTATACTCGCAATAAAATCAGATCAAAAGTTCTCTAATTTTCAATTTCTGATGAGAATTTGATAAAAGCTTTGGGTATCTTACCTTTTATAATATCATCCATTGGCAAAAAGCCACCAGTTGCTTCTACAAACCTGGGGTTAACTTGCATGCCCATATCCGTTTGTACAAACTGCATTGATTTATTTACATGCATTAATTTATTTTAAATTTAATTGATTAATAATTAGCATATTGAGATAAATCAATAAAAATGAGGGTAAACTCAAAAGACAAGTCAATATACTCATGTGAGTACTAGCCAATACCTACTGGTAATGGCTCGATGCCATAATGCGCAATAGAAAATCTTCTTGAGTGAAACTTTTGACAAAAATTCACAACAAATGTTGCAACATGAAAACAGTAGTCCAATCAGATAAGCACAATTCAAGCAACAAAGAACTGATACACTACTAAAACATCCTTATTTACAAGAACAGCTGTAAAATTTACCTCAGGACACAACACATTGACACGAATCCCACGACGTTTTAAAAATGCAAGTGATCTGGTGAACATAACAACTCCACCTGCAAATACAAAAATGAGATGACCATATTCAATTTCTAATTTGTAAATGGTGCGATAATCTGAAGTCCTATCCATCAAGAGTCAACATAACAACTTTGGGAAAGTAATCTCAAATAGAGGTGCAAACGGATCGGATATGGATGGGAAAGTGATAAAACCATATCCGTATCCGCTTTTATTTTTCGGATAAGGACACGGATTGGAAATTAGACGGATATGGATACGGGTTGGATATTAAACGGATATCCGTATCTGCCCGGATATCCGCATCTAATTTTCAGATACGGATACGGACGGATAATATCCGATCCCTTTGCACCCCTAATCTCAAATCACTAAACTGTCTACAAAAACTTCTTTTGCAGAACTCAACTCAGTGACAAAAAAGAACAAAAATGGATCTATTAAAAGGAACAAACATAAGAAAAGTAACCTTTTGTGGAAGAGTAGATAGGGTCAAAGTACATGGGATAGAGACCAGAGGCGGATCCCATATTTACTATGACACCTGGCTTATTCTTGGACCGCATTATCTGAATCTGTTAAGAGTTCCAACAAAACAATCTGTTTACAAAATTCATACTGTTGCATTGCATTGCTTATGAATAAGATGACCAATTAATCAATAATACAAACACAATATGTGAAATTTATATTAATCATTAACAAATCCTAGGTTATAAATTGGATCATGGAAGAGAGTACAAGGCATGTCATCATCCACAACATACCAGAATCACTATTCATCTTTTTACACCCACCCCCCCCCCCCCCCATCCCCGAAGGTATGTCACTCTTTCCTTTTTATTTAAGCCCTAAAAAAAAAACTTGTATAATTATTAAGGAGTTCAAAATGGGCATGTTTGTAAATCTAACAATTATGAGGTAAGACAGTCATATCCCATACCGCTATGCGCGTACAGTCTATAACTGCAATGAGATTGACATCTACAGTTCGTCTCCAAGTCTTAGTTCCATCTGTTGTATCCTCATAAAATAATTTTGTAGTAACTATACCAGCACAGTTGACGCATATATCAAGCCCTCCATACGTCTCAACATGCTTCTCAAAAGCACCAGCTACATCACCTGCTCATGAGAGCACAAAAGAAGCCCCACATCTTATTGAAATATCAGTGCCATCTTTGTTGCAAAACTTTACTTCAATTAAGGTATAATCTCGGTTTCAGGGCCATTTATAAATCAGTCAAATCTACCAGTACAATAATGGTATCGGTTCAAATTTAATTTCATTCTTATTATCATCTTCTCATTATTTAATTTTTCTTATGTGCTAGCTACATTGAGGCTTAAACTACTGCATGGACTGGTGTCACGATCCTAAAAGGTAGATCGTGCAAATTGGGGGATTTTGAGAGTGATTTGTGTAATTTGTGGCGAAATAGATAATGTGTGGTACTTTTGGGTATTTTGGTGTATAAATTGGATAAAGAGAACAAGTCTCAATTCATTTTATTCATTACTATCTCTTTCTACATTTCTAAAGGACCCTGACTAATTATATCTTTAATATCTCCTACCTAACTATTAATTTTTATAAACACCTATTAGCTACCTCATACTTATCTTCCAATTATTCTAATTACCATTAAACTCCTAGGACATTACAACTGGCACCTTCTAAAACTACCCATTTCTGATACATGGAAACCAGAACAAGGAGTATATATTAAAAATCAGCTAAATCGTATGAATCTTACTTGGAATAGTAACGTCGCACTTAATAAAAAGAGCAGATGGCACAGTGAGACTTGAATAGAACTTTCTATTCTCCTTTTCCACTATTGAGGCGACTTCTTTTCCTCTCTCCTCTGAGAAATCAACAATCGACACAAACAGACCTTTCTGAGCTAGTGCCAGACTAATTGCTTTACCTATGATCAGTCCCACAAGAACAAATTTCGAAAGATTAATTCTACCAAATTAATGGATTCCATATTCCATCGATTATTAATTTGATTGAGTGAATAAAGGAGATTAGGAAATTACCTATGCCGGAGGCACCGCCGGTGACCAAAGCCGACATGCCTGGTTTCAGCTCCATCTCTTAGCGAGGTTGCGTTACCGATTTCAGTGAGTAGTCAACGAGGCGCGACGGAGGTCTGGATTTCGGATTTGGAACTCCGCTTCACTAACTAATTTGACTTTGAGAAAAACGGAGGGAGGGATGGATCCAATCAGTTGTTGGAGACGTAAGCAGTGAGGTGGAAATGTTGACCGGATCTGAGGAGTAACCCGACCCGCTTGTTAGGCCAGAACTGATTGATTAGATTTGGGTTTTGTTCGGACCTAGTTATAAGTCGGATCTGATCGGATCACAGCACTTTCTAAATGTTAAAAGTCAAGTCAAGTCAAGTCATCTAACTATTAATTAACTTTAGCCACATCTTCTAATAAGAAATGTTAATGCATCAACCACTACAATCTATTAGGTATTCTCTGTAAGAAGAAAAACCATCAAAATTTTAGAAAAAAAAAAATAAAGTAAATCAAACCTTTTTCATCACATTGAGAACTTCCAAATTGAGCTTCGGTTAAAAAGCCTAGTAGTTAGTGATCGGGCTTAAGAATTGAGAATGACTCGGGAGCAAGCAGGCTTCAAAAGGCCTTTTTGAAGGGGCCGAGAATAGCTAGCCTATAGAGAAGACTGGGAGGTAGGCCCCTTGGATAGGGAGCAGCTTGGGTCCGATGCCCATCGGACCCAAAGTGGGTTCGATGGGCTCTATGACCGTCCGATATGCTTTAAGATTCACGCCAGAACTTTCGCGGCTTCTTTAATTTACGTGCGCACGGATCCTAAAGCAGATCGGACGGTCATAGAGCCCATCGAACCCACTTTGGGTCCGATGGGCATCGGACCCAAGCTGCTCCCCCTTGGATAACGGCCTTCCGAGGATTTTTGCAATAAGCTGATTATTTAATTCAATGGATTCGGTATACAAGCCGCTAGAGACTGCTTTGTGGGACCGCCATTTATCGGTCGGGGGAGGCCGCCAGGCCGGGCATATTTTTCACGGAGGGATTGAAATGCCCGGCTCTCAAAGGCATCAATTAGCACAATATAAACATGTTCGCTACTCACGCATAATAATTTTCTTGTGGAGCATGTTCGTATTGTATGATAATTTTGGAGAATTAAAATTTGTTTGTCAGAAAAAAAAAAGTTACCGCGAGGATAGCATATTGACTTTTTAATTTTAGGTGGTTTTCTATTTTCCCATTCCGAAAGGCTATAAATTACAACAAATTAAAACAAGGAAACATGAAATTTGTGACAAGAACAAAAGTTCGGTGGGTATGTTTAATTGGTTGGGCTGAGAATAGGTTATTTTTGAAGTTAGACTATTCGGTGTTTGGTTGAATTGGAATAGCTAGAAAAGGAAATTCAAACTTTTTATTTTATTAGAATAGTTTATTCCTAAGATATTTTTGAGATTTGACTATTCTAACTATTTTTGTTTTGCAACCAAATATACCTTCTTATGTTTGTGTCAATCGTAAATGAGAAAAGATGAATAATAAAACGGAGTGATTGAAATTCAAAAACAAAATATTTGCATTTTTTTTTATCGAACTGAAAGTACAACAAAGTAATGTAATAAGTGTTATACAAAATGTATTTTGTATGAAAAAATTTCATTGCTTCTTAATATATATATCTTTCAATATACATCCAATCAAGTTGCAAAATTATACTTGCTTAATATTATAAATAAATCATAGTAAATTTACTCAATTTTCACCCATATTAGATATTGGAGAATGCCAAATAACATATATTGCACCTTTTTTTTTTAAATAATTATTGTTTTATATTTTGAAAATTGTTCAAACTTAATGGTTTCTAAATTAAAATGATAATATAGTTATCACGTTACAAATGAGACTGAAACATAAATTCCCTGACACATAAATTCTCTCACAGTCGAGTAGTCAAATATATTCGTACGGTGGACCCCTGTTCCCATCGTTGTGTCTCAGGGCCTGTTCGGCATGCCTATTCCCGTAGGAAATTTGATGGGTTTGAACAATATGGGATCATAATTCTACAAAGGTGTTCGGCAGCCATATTTTTTCCCAAAGTTTTTCCGTGGGTAGTTCCCAACGACTCCAAATTCAGTGCAATATTTTGGGATAAAAAACCGGACCTCAGACTCAATATTTTTTTTCCCACTCACTCTCTCTCCTCTGTCAGATTCTCTCTCTGCTGGGGTAAGAATTTTTTAATGCCTTTCTCATTCTCTCTCCTCCCTCAGCTTACCTTGTCACACACGCATGGGGTGCACATATATATAAAGAGCTGTTGCTTTTTTACATTACCAATTGTGGGACTAAGCTAATGATATGATCCGGATTGCATCTTTTTTTTTTTTGAAATAAGCTTGCTCTGTGTCTCACAACTCCAACTACCTGCCATTTATTAATTAGTTCTTTCAAGATGAGTAAATATATGAATGACTCATCGGTTTTCCAACCAAGTCAAACATTACAAAAATTTTTTTTTTTACAACACATTTTAAATATTTTGTTTATAAATGCTTATAAAAATTTATTTATTTTTTATAAATTTTTATAAATGTTTATGTTTTCTTAATTGTTTTTATTTGTTTATAAATATTTTTATTTTATTTTTTCCATTTCATTAAATAATTCTTATTTAATTATAAAATTATTTATATTTATAAAATAATAATTAATAAGCATGTATGTTATTGTTTAATCTATTTTATTTTATTTAATTGTTATTTTCTTATTTTTTATTTATACATATTTTCTTATTTTATTTGTACCCATTTTAGTAATATTTTTTATTAGAAATGTTTCATCGATTTAATATTATTATTTAATCAATTTTATTTAATTTCATTATTACAATTTTATTAATAAAGATAATTAATTTTAAATAATTTTTCGGTGATCGGATAACAAGCTATTTGTACAAGTATTGTTATGTTATTGTTTATTTGATTTAATTAATAATTATTGTATTGATATCATCAAATTTAGAAAGAAAATATGATTTTCCACAACTATTCCCACGGTATCACCGAACACTCATTCAGTACATTCCCATAATTATTTCCGTGCATACTTATGAGTATGGGTTTCCGCAAATAAAAAAGTGAGTTCCCGAACCCGTCAAATCCCATCCCGCACAATCCCGTGACAAACGAACATGCCCTGAGAGAGAAGCCAACTTGGTAAGAATTCTCTCTTTCTCTCGAGATTTTCAAGATTTCTCTCTTGCGCTGTTTCGTTCGAGATATTTCTCGTCTGACGTACATTTTCTTGAATTCAAAACTATTTCATTCATAGTTTTTTTTTCCTTTTGAACTCAGGACTGTTTTTCTTTCCGTTCGTAATTTCTTTCTTGTATTTCTGTCTTATGTACAGTTTCTTTTTCTTTTCATTAGTAAATTTTTTCTTGTATTTTGTCCGACGTACATTTTCTTGAATTCAAGACTATTTTTTCTTTCATTCGTAATTTCTTTTTCTTTTTTTTGAACTCAGGACTATTTTTCTTTCCGTTCGTAATTTCTTTCTTGTATTTTTGTCTTATGTACATTTTTTTAATTCAGGACTGTTTTTCGGTGGATTCATCACCAGAGCTTCAGCCGTCATCTATTACTTTAAGAAATTCGCTAGTACAACCCAAGAACAACGGCAGACTGCAGCGATCGTTATGCAACCGCAAGTCATTTACTGCTATTCATTACCTGCTATGCCGGCGGTGCCCACCCTGCCGGTGGTGCCTCTGCCTCCACTGCTAACCATGCCATTGCCAACCCTGCCTTTGCCGCTTCGGCCTCCACCACTAACCCTGCCTCCACTGCTAACCATGTCATCGCCAACCCTGCCATCGCCACCTCCGCCTCCACTGCTAACCATGTCGTCGCCAACCTGCCTTCGCGCTTCTGCCTCCACCACAAACCATGCCGTCGCCGCCTCCGCCTCCGCCTCCACCGCAAACACAGCCGGCGAAGCCTCTGCCTCCACCGTCGGCGCAGCTTACTGAGCCCGCAACCAACCGCTGGTGGTGGTGGTGGCCGTGGTAGGGACATAAATCTAAAAGAGACACGTTAGCATCCAACCACTAAAGCAAATAAAGTTCATTGGACAAATTTTTTTTGTTTTTTTTTTTTCATTTCAATATTTTCTCTAAGCAGCGGTTAGAAACTCATAAATCCTATAAGATGTGTTGTTCTTTTTTAGCCTAATTTTGATATTGAAAAATAAAAATGACATTTTGGAATCAGGGGCAAAATAGTCAACATTTGGCGGAATGTAAACTATTTTGCATCACAGGTCGGCATAATATGAGAAATGTTTTGGTGCTATGAGCAAATATCACAAATTGTTTGCTGTCATTTGCAAAAACCTTCAATTTCAGTAACTATTTGTTTTTCATGATGTATTGTCATTGTTTACTGATATCATTAGTATAATTTTTTTATAAGTACCTGTCTTATTGTTTTTTTTTTTCTTTAATGTAGTGGTATAGAAATGCTCTTATATGATGAGACAAAAAGAAAAAGAAAAAAAAAAAGCAATTTAGTACGAGTTCTAATGAAATTATGCAGATAAGTAATTCTTATGCTGGTTTTTAATCAATTTATTACGTGTTCCAAACTCATTTTTAATAGTTTGGAAAGCTCAGTTATGTATCCTTTAGACTAGGATAAAATACGAAATTTCAAATGAAGAGCAGTTAAGGGAGTTCTTTTCTCGAAATTCGAAAAGGAGAGCTTACTGATGCACTAGGTATATATATATACATGACAAATTCTTCTATGGGCATAAGGACCTATTTGTAAAATGAGCATATTTTAATTTTCAAAGTTCAAACAGTTTATCCGACCGTTCAACATTTTCTCCATATTACAATGTACTTGGAGGTCAAATTTTACATTTTTCTGAATTTTTTTACTATTTATTAAGATGGGTACAAAATTCAATGGTCTGAATTTGACTAGTTTTGTAAAATACTTAATAAATAGTAAAAAAATTCAGAAAAATGTAAAATTTGACCTCCAAGTACATTTTAATATGGAGATAATGTTGAACGGTCAGATCGACTATTTGAACTTTGAAAATAAAAATATGCTCATTTTACAAATAGGTCCTTATGTCCATAGAAGCATCCCTCTATATACATTATTGTTATAGTGGTAAAATGCATTAGTAGATTACTGATGCCAACAGTAGTGCTCGTATGATGTGGTAGGTAGCAACCAATCATACGGAAGTAGGGTGAAAAAATAAATATCAAGTACCACTAATACAAAATGCCATGCACCTCGTCCTAATATTTTACTTGCTAATTGTTACACTACTAAGTGCATAATTTTCAGTAGAACAATTGAATTCCAATTAAAGTAATAAATAAAAATTAAATGTGAAAATATAAGAAAATGATACAAATCTTGTATTTTCTAAATTTTCTAATCACACCAGTTTGTATATGTGTTACTCGTGCAATCAAAATAACCACATAGTTATCGTAGCCCACGACCACCACCAACAACGCTTCTTACGCTCAGATGTGATTGTGGTTGCGAATTCAGTCGGTGTAAACGGTGTCAAAATAGCAGACATTATTAGATGGGTAGGTGTCATTGATATTGTTTTTCTGCTCTTGTTGCTGAGTCTGCTTGAGTTTGACAAACATTTTTATATAATGTAAGACGAGTTCATTTGTAATATAGCAAAATTCCGAAATATGCAACAATAATTTTTTTAAAACCAAGTGCAATAGAAGTTATTTGGTATTCTCCAATATGTAATATATGTCAAAATTGAATAAATATACTATGAATTGTTTATTATTACGGAAGAAATTTCTACAATTTTACATCTTGATAAAATGTACATTGAAAGAAATGGATATATTAAAAAACAATGAAACTTTTTCATACAAAATACATTTTGTATCATACTCATTGCATTACTTTCTTGAGCTTTTGTGTGAGATAAAATAATGCGAATATTTTTTTTTTAAATTTTAATCACTTTGTTATACTATTCATCTTTTCTCAGCAATCATTGACACGGATGAAAAGATAAAAACATGACAGAATTTTTGTTTTATGTAAAGGTCACTTATTTAGTTTTTTCCTTAATTTTTTTAATTCATAGCTGATTGGAATGGAAAATAAATAAATAACCACCAAAATTACAAAATTAATATACGAGTTGATTTCTTTTTCAGACAAAAATAATTTTTTTTTTTCCAAAATTGGCACCCGTTGCTACATGCTCCATAAGAAAATTTTGCGTTGGTTGTGCACATGTTTATATTGTGATAATTGGTACCATTAATAAAATTATTAAAATCGACATATTCAGCGAATTAAACCACCAAACTTAGTATTTTAACACAAATATTAAAGGTATCCGTACATTTCACCTTGAACCAAACTCAAAATTAGAGTTACCTCAGAGAATCCGGACTCGTGCGATTGTACAACACATATCACTTGCCAAGTTATCTTGACACCACATGGGCATCTCTCGAAATATTTTTAGTTACCACTTCATAAAATTCAAATTAAATCAATACCATCGAATTTCATTTTTTTTTCATTTCTACCACCCACGCGTTCTCAGTCCGCGCATCAAATTGGACTGATGCGCACACTGGAAAGGCGCACTAATATGGTGCGCAGATTAGGTATGCGCACCAATGCAAAAATGGAAACTTAATCTTTTAGCTATGTACGGTTCAATTGAGGCATAGTCCATCTAAAAATTTGGTCCGCATTTGAGGCTTCAATTTAATCCTTCATTTGTCATATCAAATTTGGTGCGCATATTCAGTCGGCGCATCAAATAGTGTGCATCTCCAGGCTGCGCACCAGTCCAATTTAGTGCGCTGATTGACTATGCGTGGGTAGTGGGAATTTAAATATGACGGAATAGGTGGTATTTGTTTAATTCAAATTTAATGGGATGGTAATTAAAAAAATTTCGGGGGCATCTCCATGTGGAACCGAATTTGGCAGTGGCACCATCTAAATTCTAACCCAGGTGAGGATATGATTTTTCCTCTATTCAATAGAAGAATGATAGATGCCAACAGTAGTGCTCGTATGATGTGGTAGGTAGCACTTGATAAAATGAACTCAAAATCCGGCCCATTGGGCCTAATTGGGTGAGGACGTGAAATTCAAACAAAAATGTAAATTTTCGGTGCGGAGGTTTTCGTACATTTTAATGATGGCGAGCCGGCCCATTGGGCCTTCTTGTTAAAATTATCGTTACTTTTCTTATTTACAAACTTGTTATAAATATCAAACAAAATTTCTTTCTCCAAATTTCATACTCTTGTTAATTTTTTTTTTTAGTATTTGACAGTGACTGTCAACTTAAAATTTTATTGACAATAAGCAAAACAACCGGCCTCTGACAGAGGGGATCTCTTCTTTCTATACAAACTATCTCTCCCTTACTCTTGTTATTACAGCAAAAGATTTCTCTCATGCGGTTTCAAACTCATGACTTCTCACATCAGAGACCACGTGTCTTTGCCACTAGACTAAATATTACTTCTTAAAACTATTTTAATTCTTAAACCTGATTTATTTCCCAATCGATACGATATTATTATTAAAATCAGTTTATAATTCAAAAATATTTATAAAATAAATTACATCATGATTAGTATAATACATGTCTTATAACTAAGTAATGAAATACACAAAGAGTGATCATTTGACAATGATTATTTTGAAAACCAATAAGTAATTTGCATGTATGTTATTGAAAAATTATAAATAGCCTAACAATCAAGTTTCATGTAATTAATTACTATTAATTTATGATTGTCAAAATTTTAAGCCATTTGATTTACAACAAAACATACATCAAATCTCGTCCTTTTATAGACATAATATTTACATAATATAAAATCAAGTTTGTAATATTGCATTTTAAATTTAAATTTTATTTTTAAATATTTATCAATAATATCAAAACAAAACAATGCCATATGGTCCATCTCCTAGATATACTTACTACATATATAAATCTTCTTGGTCATACTTAATCGCTACATAATTTATGGTTTAAATTCCTTATTCAAACTAAGATAGCTTAAATTATTCTCGTTTAGTTGGAACTTCTTATTTAAGTTATAGTTAAAATTATCGACAGATGAAAAGAGAGAAATCACAAAATGAATGTTTGTGACGGTAATTTAACTTACTCTATCATAAGTCATAACTTAGGTCTTATTCCATCTTATTTTTTTTTTTTTTTTTACTTTTCATTTAACAACTCAAGTAGAAAGTTATTTTTTACTCTACTTCTTACTCCACAGTTAAATATGATCCTCATACGGAACAACATATGACTCCAGGGCTGCAAACGAATTAAACCGAATCGAATTTAATTCAGTTCGAGTTCACTTCGAACCAATTTCGAACTGAACTGGTTTGAAAATGAAGCAGGGTTTCGAACTGAAAAGAATAGTTCGAATTTGATTAGGTGTGATTCGAACCAGTTTTGAACCGAACTGGTTCGAAATTGAAACAGGGTTTAGAACTAAAAAGAAGAGTTTCGAACCGAATCAGACTCAGTTCGAGTTCGATTCGAACCAATTTCAAACCAAACTGGATTTGATTCGTTTTAGAACTGAGCTGATTTGATTCGTTTCGAACAGAATTTTTTTTTTAATCGAACTCGATCGAATTACGAGCTACGATTTTTTTGTGCACCCCTATATGACTCCCACCACACTAAAAGAGATTTATTATTCTCTCCCAAAATCAACATAATCAATGCAAGTGTGAGATTTTAAAGATGGATTTTGAAGTGATCGGGAGTCCTTAAAACGAACAGAGAAACCGATTGTGCATAGTAAATGGATAACAAAAAAGAAAATGAAAAATTAATTTTTGATTTACTGGCAAAAGCACATAATATCTATATGGTTAGTCATGAGTTCGAATCCGAATGAGAAAAATAATTTATTGTAATAATATGAATATTAAATAATAAAGTGCCTTGATCTCCGATCTTTACTTAAAAAAACACAAAAGAAAATGAACTAAAAAAAGACATAAAACAATTTTTAACTCAAAATGACATCATCCGATTTGTCTGAAAAATATGTTTTAAAAGTTTCTCCTAAAAAAACCACACAGTAGATCCTCCGCATTAACGATCTAAGAACATTATATTAAGGTTATGTTTGATTATGAAGTAAAAGACAGAGTAAGGAGTTATTTAAACTGTCAAGTGTGAAGTAAAATATGTAGAGTAAGATGTAAATATGGTGGAATAATTTGAAACAACATTTTAGATTAACTTACTTCATATTTTGTTTGTTAAACTCAGGGTTCTAAATCTCCATTCTTATATTAAGCACGTTGATGTCCTGATCCGCCAACGGCTACGATTGAAAGATAAAATTTCGTATTTAATATCAGCCCTCCAATGACATAATCTGTCATCTTTCGATTAAATGCATCTCTTTTATATGTAGAAGTTTAAATTTAGTTAAAAGAAAACTCGCCACACTATATGTTACAATTAATTTGAAGCGATTCAGTTTTTAATGATATTTATCTACGGAAAATATATTTCCTTATTTCCCCTACATCCAATTATGTAGACAATAGAAATATGATTCCTTATTCTCCTTCTTCAATTGAGCATAATGGAAATCGATATTTTTTTTTCCTTAAATGACCTTTTTTTGGTTCTCTTTTGATTCTCTAATATCATAATTTCACGATTAAGGAATATAATTGATCGGGTATCATGATTAAGGAATTTTTATTTATATTGATCCAATATCAAAAATATTACTTGTCTCATTTCACGATTAAGGAATTTTCATTGATATATCTGATATTATATCAGAGAATTTTTTTATATCAAAATTCCTAAATATAATTTCACAAATACGAAAATATTTGATCGGACCATTATTATATTGATCCGATATTGATATCATAATTTTCTCCGAAATATTGATATCAAAGAAATGAAAACATTGATATCACTCTGGTGTTATTGCCTCCGTAATCTCACTTAGGAAATTATCAATATCTACTTGTGGTTAATAAAAAAACCCTTGGCGTTCTCTTGGTGAAGATAGGGTTACCGAGAAACTTCGGTAATTAAATTCAACTTATTTTTTTTATTTGAATTCATCTCATTGAAACTCCTTTTAGATGGTATGCTAATCTCACATGTCTTTTTTTTTTTTATGGATTATGTTCACCGTTCAAGTAAGAATTTCAATATAGAGAATATTTTTGTTTTTTTCATAGTGTAAAACCCTTAAATTCAGTCTCTTCATCTCGTTGTTTCCAAAATCAATTTAAATTCTCATATTATATTTCCTGCTACACGTTTTTATCGCTTGTCAGTTGCTCTATGACAACAGAAGGTGTCTTGATTGTTATTTTTTAAAACTCATGTGAATGAAGATGTCGCTGATAGCAAACTACAAGTCAATATTGTTGAGCTATATGTCACAGTTACTATAGGAGAAGATGGACTCAGTGGAGAAAAAGAATTTACCCCAAAAAATAAGTTGGAGATGGAAAAAAATGAGACATGTGAACAGTATTTTTGCTTTATGAAAGTTTAACTTAGGAATCTAATTTTTATTATTATTTAGTGTCAGAAAAAATAGCCTTTGGGCCAGTTTTTATAAATGTAATTATCACATATTATGAATCATAGAGCTCTACTTTTCATATTTTGTTTGTTCATTTCCAAAAATGTTGGACTACATCGAAGAGGATCATACTGGCAATGATACTTCAAGAATTTTTTCCATGTTATATTTGATATGTTTGTTGTAGATCAAACGATTTTTGTCTTTGTTTTTTTCTGTGTAAATAGTAAGAAAAATCACCCTCCTATGACATTATTAATTGAATAAATAAGAACATTTTTTTTACTATCTGTATTGAATGAAGAAATAAAACAATTATTAGTTCCTATTCAACTTAAAATGTAGTATATATTTTTCATTTGTGTTGTAGATAATTTTGAAAAATTAAAAAAAAAATGTATATGCACTGACAAGCACAAAAGGTTGTTGAATTAAAACAATCATTTATTATTGTTTATTTTACTGTTATTTATTATTTGTCTCTCTATTCAATATTAATGTTCAATCTTATAATATCCCGTTGCAACGCACGGGTACGATACTAGTAGCTAGTTATAACTACGCAATAGCTGCGCTATAGCTTTTTCGGACTTGAAAAGCTATAATGCTATTAACTATTTTTCTTTTATAATGATTATAAATAGCTAGTTATGGTTGCGCTATAGCGCTATAATCGATAGTTAGAACCTTGGTTAAACTTATTCAAGAGCAGAATTTGAAAAAAATAAATTAGAGGAGGCTGAAATATAAAATAAATAATATGAATATGAGACCGCTAAAATTTGAACTCAAGTTTTCACAATCATAAAGTGAAATTCTAAGCTAAGTCTCCACAAACATATATTTGACATTTTAAGAGGACAACTGAAATATATAAAATCTTTTAAAAAGAGGAAATTTGAATGAAATTTCAAAATAGATAATTACAATTTTTAAAAACAGAAAGATAGCTAAGCACCCACTAACTAGGCTTTATATCCATCTCTGAACTCTATACATTTTTTTTTTATTTCTCTCTCCTCATTAATCAAATTTAATTAATGATTTAAGTAACAAGTTTTAACTAATAAAAATAACTGAAATCACCTTGAAATAAGAAATTTAATTCTACTTAATTTTAAGTAACAACTACGGCCTAAGATAATATAATTTTTAACTATAGCATGGACATGGATACGGATTGATGGTCCCGATCCTCAAAGGTAATTCAAATTTTGAGTTTCAATTCGGACCGTCTAATTAGAATTCGGACCAATTCAGTCTGAGGTAGAATGTATGAGGTCCTTTTAGTAATCGTATCAAAGCAGATTGGACGATCTGGATCTAAACTCAAAATTTAAGTTATTTTAGTTAGAGTCCGGCTATAATGATATCGGTAGTAATGGTATATACCACTAACTCCAAAGCTTATCAGATATTCTTTAAACGATAAATTCAAACTGGTTAAACCGGTTTACTTTATGAGTTATGCATTTACATGAAATAATTATATTTTTTTTGACCTATTTTAGTACAAAGTCAAACAGACAAAATATAATAAAAATAAATATATTATACTATTTTTTTAACAGCTTGATTTAATATTAGATAAATTCGAAAGATTATAAAATTTATACATAAACACATTATTTTTCAGATTTAATCAATTTGTCACTGGATGCCGAACTATTTATCTTAGGCAGGGTTCTAAATAATACGTTATAGTATTTTCGAACCATAAAAATTATGACGCTATTACCTATTAGCGCTATAACACGCTATAACAGTGCAATATGATAATAGCATTGTTTTTTTAGTCGTCTACTTGTGGAGAACGGAGTAGGTCCGATACCCATCGGACCTACTTTTACGTTCAACGAGCATGATGACCGTCTGATCTAATTTAAGATTTGTGCGCACGAAAATTGAAACAGACACGCACAAATTTTAAAGCACTCTGCACGAATCTTAAAGCAAATCAACGGTCGGACCTACTCTCAAATGTTCCTTATGACGGGATAAACGCTATTTAAATATTTGAGTGGCATCGAACCTACTCTCAAGTATTCTTATGACGCGATAAACGCTATTTAAACATTTGAGGTGAGGACGTGAGATGGGATTTTTTTTTTAAACAGTAATTAAAATAATCAAAGTTAAAGAAACGACATGATTGCTTCGTTTGTTATAAAAACAGCAAAAACCGAATCCGGGATTCGGTTAAGTTATTTTTTTGCTTCACCGAATACGCTATTCGGTTAAGCTGATGGTTTTAACAGGTGATACAGTGGTTTGCCACAGAAAATCGACCGAAGCAATTTTCACCTTTTTTGGCTAACCGAATAGGGGATTCGGTTGGGTGGATTTTTTTGTTTTTTTGGCTTAACCGAATCTGGGATTCGGTGAACCAATTTTTTTGCTTTTTTGCTTTTTTTGCTTTTTGGAGTACTAACAGTAATTAATCGAATTACGTTATTACTATTTAACAATCACATTATTTAATAAAAGTTTATTACATTATTTAATCAACTAGTTTTTTTAATTCTCAAAGTTCAATCAAAATAATTACATTAATTTGCTTGAAATTTTAACTTCATTATTATTATTAAATTAATTAATTGTTTAATAAAAGTCTATTTCAACACATTATTTAATAAAAGTTTATTATTATTTTTATTAATACCCTGAAATTTTTATTATTTTATATTATTTTATTTGATAGTTTGAATATAAACTAAAAGTTTGACAATTACATTATTTAATAAAACTTTTGTTATGAATCAGGGTGATTTGGTTTTTTTTTTTATGCTATAAATAAAAATTTCGGTGAAACCTACGATTAGGGTCAAGCGTCAAGCAAATTAATGTAATTATTTTAATTTAATATATTAATATTAATTTTATGAAACTTTTATTAATTAATGTGTTCATATATCTTTTAATTTAGATATATTAATTTTATTTGATAAAATTAATATATCTAAATTAAAAGATATATGAAGAAAAATTAAAATAAAAAAGGAACTTTTATTAATTAATGTGTTCGAAATAAAAGTTTGACAATTACATTAATTAATCAAACTTTGACAATTACATTATTAAATAATAATATTATTTTTTTATTAAATAATAATAAAAAAATAAATAAGAATGTACCTAAGTTGACCAAACTTTGACCATTCTTACATACGGTGTAGAATAAAAAATTCTTATCTAACTTTGGATATTAATAAAAATTCTTAATCAAACTTTGACCATTCTTATTAACCATTCTTATCTAACCGAATCCCCTATTCGGTGTAGCCATTTATATTAAAATATTTTTTTGGTAAAAATAAAAATCACGGGTTAACCGAATCCCCTATTCGGTTAATACCGTATTTTTTTTTATTTGAATGCATTAACCGAATAAGGTATTCGGTTAATACCGTATAATAAAAAATAAAAAAATTATTTAACCGAATCCCCTATTCGGTGTGGAATAAAAAATAAAAAAAATAATGTAAACCGAATTCGCTATTCGGTTTACAATAAAAAAATCAAAAAAAAATCTTAACCGAATTGGGAATTCGGTTAATGGTGGGTGTTACACGGAGTTTACATAGTTTTCGGGATCTGATTTGTGAAAATATGCTTTAACCGAATAGCGGATTCGGTGAAGCGAAAAAAAATAGCTTAACCGAATCCCGGATTCGGTTTTTGCTGTTTTTATAACAAACGAAGCAATCATGTCGTTTCTTTAACTTTGATTATTTTATTTACTGTTTTTAAAAAAAATCCGAGATGATATGAATTCTGAATTGATACCCCTAGTTCGTACGACTAGCATGTAATAAGTTGGTAGCAGTTGGCCGCAATTTGTGCGCAAGAAATTTAATCAAGTGACAAAATTGACGCGTTTGCTTGCGTCGCATCCCTCTTCTGACTCTGACGAGTGAGATCTCTGTTCTGTTTTTTTATTTGTTTAATCTCCTCCACCGCACTAACGCCGCTCCATAATTCATGCAATTCATTCAATTGGTGGCGTGTGAGGTCAACCAATCACCATCCGACAACTGTCTTTCTTCATTCTCACAACCTGTGGGTCCCACCCATCCAGCTGTGCGTACATAGATTTTCTGATTGTGATGCTTCAATGCTTCATGCCTTGGATAATGGATATGCTTATGGACTTTGAGATTGTTTTCTTCGGTAGAATTAGGATTAAATCAAGCTTTTATTGAGGTTAACTTTAAAATTCATTATATTAGTTTCAAACAATAAATTCAAATTGTTGAAACCGATCTACATTACATTACAAGTGCATTTGCATATAAAATTTCTACGTTTCTAAATTTATTTAGTATAAAGTTACGATTAAAATATTATAAAAAATGAATGTATTAAAATTAAGTAATTAACTGACAAATATTTTGTTTTTGACGGTTTGAATTTATACTAAATTAATTAAAAAATTCAAACATTTTGTATGTAAACATGTCATTCATGAAGTAGATCGTTTTTAACTATTTATATTCGTCGTTGGAGAAGTAAATCTAAAAGTTTTAGAGTTATAAAATTGAGCAAAGCTAGGGTATGATGTGCTCATCAAGAGGGGTTGGTGAACAAGGGTGAGAATCTGCTGCGATCCGGGTACTGTGAACAGTACCCTGCTTTTCCAAATCCAGCTGTCGAATTGTTTCGAGATGCGTGCACAGAAAAACCAGTTGTTTTGAGATGCGTGCACTAAAAAGTTGGACGGCTGGATTTGGAAAAACAGGGATTGCAGGGTTACTGTGCTCAATATTCGGATCGCAGCATATCTCAATCCTGGTGAGCACAACTCCAAAAATCTATCAGATTGGCTTCAAACGACGAATCTAAACAGTTGAAATCCATCTATTTCATGAGTGATGCATGTACATGCAAAATTTTGAAAGTTTCGAATTCATTTAGTAAAAAGTCAAGTGGTTAAAAAAAATAATGAAAAATAAATACATAAAACAACTTATAAAATATTTTTTTACCGCTCGAATCACTCATGAAGTAGATGGATTTTGCCATTATAATCTAACATGTACCAGTACTAAAAGGTGAAAATTTGCCTTGAGTTTTGCCATTATATTTTTGATCAGAAAAATAACTTGGATCATGTTGCCTGAGTTCGTAGATTGGTCGTACGTAGAATTTTAGTCGATCTAGCTCGTTGTTCACGTACGTACGTACGTACGTAACTACGTACGTAACTACGTATGTATAATATTAAATGCACAAAGTTACTTCAATTTAGATAAATAAATTTGATTAATGGTTTTTTTTTCCTAAAACTTAATTCTTCAAAACAAGATTATTGTTTTTTTTAAATCTTCACATAGACAGCGAAGTCGTGAGGAGAAATCGAACTCTCAACTTTTGAATAACCAACAGTCTTAGAACTTTTTTTCTAGCTAACTGTGCTACCTTCCCTTTCAAATAAGATTATTGTTAAGGTGATAATTTGTTTGTCTTACTGCGTTCTCAAGTGTATTAAAGACTTTTTAATGAAGCAATATAGCATGGGTGCACTTAAAATTTTACATCAAAAGAATTCTTACGTGTCTTCATTTGAAATTGATGTTATAAGAAATTTCTCATGTATATTTTGATAGAGAGGGGTGAGTTTTGTATGATCTATCATGTGAATGTTACCCAATTTTTCATTTAAGTATCTCTTCAATGCCGTGAACGATACTAGTCATGGTTTGTTATCTCTATGAAAAAAAGAAGGAATAATATTGAAGAGTGATATTTCGATACATTTAGAAATATTTAAATGAGACACCGGAGAAAATCAATAAATACATGTTGTAAAATGTAATTATATATAAATATATTTTTCTTAGCATGTCTTTGTAATTTAAGATAGTTTCTAACGAATTGCTTAGTTTAATTATATTTTTTAATTGTGTCTTATGTGTTTTATTTTATGGAGTTATCAGCGAATTTATTTTTTTATATTAGAAATTGATGTACTAATAAACATGTGTTTAATGGGGTTATGTTTTATAATGTTTGTTTGAATAATTGTAATAAAGCACAATTTTTTTCCCTATTTTTTTTTTATAGAAATGTAGATCTTTATTATTCTAAATGATATTTTTTGGTTTTGAAATCTAACGTATTAAATTCACATAAGTCCCTAAGATATATTATTAGACTGTTGGGTCCATATGTTTGGATGAGATGAACTAATCATAAATTTAATAATATATTTCTACTTTTATTTATGAAGAAAAGTAGTGGATATTTACAAGCTTATGTAGGTTTGCCTTGATGCATGTTTTTCACTTCAAAAATATATTGTAATTGTAGTTGGTTTCAACTATGAAATTGGTGACAGAAGTACCGCATTATGGAAAATAATATAATAATGTATAAATTATTAGAAAAGTAAACTTTTGAAATTCTTAATAAAATATGACATATAGAATAATAATAATGTCTATCTGTGGCTGCCACAGAGGATCAAAAACATAAAATAACCTTCAAATAATTGCAGTCGTTGCCGTGGCATGAGGGATAGAATATTAGAATTGGACTTTGAACTAGAAGAAAGTACAATTGTCCAAAAACTATTTTTATATTTTTATTATAATTTTGAGAAATATATTTTTAATCTAGTAGTTGAAACTATTAATGCTCGCTAAATGGAAGACATGTGCTTGAAATTATTTATAAATTTTTAAAGTTGAAAATTTTGACTCTTATTTCTATCTCTAAAAGAAATATTTTTATCATAATTTTAAGTATCTCCTCATAAATAAGATTTAAGAAGGGTTCGATGTCACAAATTTTGGAGGCACAAACTGACACAAATACACTTTTTCTATTTATTATTTAAAATTCAAAATCCACATCACACTAAATATTTAAGTGTCATGTCAGGTAAAAAAAAAAATTTAAATTGCGAATTAAAATATGTTTTGTTCATAATATCGATATTTAAGTGGCAATGTGTTAGGATGAAATGATATTTTCATTCAATTTAATTCAAAAGTACATAAAAGATGGAGAGCACACCATACGAATATATCAATTAATGGTAAAAGATCAATTTTAATGCTATATTTTTGTCCTCTTAATTTTATATAAATATTTTAAATATTTTAGATGTTTATAAATTTTTTGTCTTCTTAGTCTTAGTAATTACATATTTTAAATATAATAAATTTAACAACCAGTAGATCAAAACCGTATGTGTAAATTTTGACGCAAATTAAACAATTTAGGTCCGACTTCGGATGAGACTTTGTTCACAAAAATTTGAACAAAAACCCCACCTTTTGTAAAAGTATTGGAGAAGTCTTTTTAATGGATCCAATTCATTCATTATAATATGGAAACTAAAGCTAAAGAGGAGTTTTTAAATTCAAAGTGACTCAAAATTGTTTTAATTGAAATTTATAATTCATACTAGGAATTTTAACACAGATCAGACGGTTTAAATTTTATTTAAAATAAAATTTGTTTGAAATCCTATGGACAAAATTCAATTTCTGTACAAAATCTAAAATTTTGAAACATGAATCCTGTCCGTCTGATTTAGATGGAAAGTTTGAGAAGAAATTAATAATAACAGCAACGTTGCTTTAAGCAGCAAAGTTGGCATTTTCCTTCCGTCTTATATGCCAAAAACCAGCTGGTAAAGAGCCGCAAAAGCGTCAACGGCCCATATCTAAATAGTCTAAACATTTCACGGGCTATTGCCTGGGCCCCACTCCAGACTTGTCCACTCCTGTAATCCATATACTCTGCGGTAAAATAAAATTGGTTTTAAATCAGGACCGTCCGATCAAAATCCGGACCAATCGGGTCCGAGGTGGAATGCAAGGGAACCTTTAATATTGGTGCAAAATCAGATCGAACGGTGTGAATCTAAACTCAAAATTTCTGTTACCTCAGGTGATGTGAATTCGCTCCAGTCCGGTCATGTCCGTTCTGACCTCTTCTACCCACTTCAGCTTAAAATATACCCCTTCTTCCATAAAAAAAAAAAAATATACCCCTTCTGTGCACAATAATCAGTGGTCCCCACATCATGACCCCATCTTTCACTCCGAACCAGATTTGGTCCGATGTGTGTCGGATCAAATTGAGTCCGATGTCCGATCAAAACTGTCCAATTTGCATCAAAATTAGTATGCACTTGATGCGCACGAATTTTAAAGTTGATAGCACGATCTTAGCTCGGATCGGACGGTTTTGATCTGGCATTAGACCATCCTCGATTCGCTTTCACTGTCCCACCTATACATACACTCCTCCACCTAAACTGTTACTGCGAGACACTATACCGTATTTGTAACCCATAGTCCCGTACCAATAATCTAAACACTACAATTCATTACTGAAAGATCAAACCAATCGTTTTCTGCCGAATTTCTCAAGCATTTCCCGAATGCGCGTGGAAGCCACGATTGCGCGTTCTGTTAATGCGATCCATCTCGATTTATTGCGTACTTCGCGTGCTTAATTGAGATTTTGATCTAACGTGGTTGGAGGGGGAGAGAGAGAGGGAGGGAGGGAGAGATGGCAGTGCCACTGGCAGTTTTGTTAAAGAGAGAACATACAAGCGAGAGGATAGAGAAGCCCGATGTGTTGTACGGTCAGGCGAGTCAGAGCAAGAAAGGGGAAGATTTCACGTTTTTCAAGACCGAGTGTCAAAGAGTACCTGGCGATGGATCGACCACATTCTCAGTTTTTGCGGTACACTTTCTTCCTCTCTGCCGAAATTCTTGATTCATGGATCTTTTTTTGTGTTCAATTCCGTTTCTCTGTAGCTGTTTCTCTGAGATCGAATCTGTAATGATCAGCTGACATGATCGCTGTAGTCCTGTAGTGCCCCAGATTAGATCGCGAGGAATGAATCGGACGATCGATTATGCTTACTCTTTTGCAACTTGAACTAACGGTTAAAATTATACGTAACTGTTTAATTGCAAATAAGCCTGTGGACTGGTTATTATTTCTCTTTTAATTTTTTGAGTCACATTACTAAATTTAGTGATTTAGAGTTTCGACAATTTATAGAATATTCCAAATTTGCTTTAGCAAAGCATTACTCTATTGGTGCCAAATTTAGTTGATACAAATTTTGGAGTACTAGAACTTAATTTTTAAGGTCAGTAATCAGTGAAATATTTTTCTGTAGCTATTTGATGGGCACAACGGTTCAGAAGCCGCTATATATGCAAAGGAGAATCTTCTAAACAATGTTTTAGGCGCAATGCCGTCTGATTTGAGTCGGGATGATTGGCTGGGGGCTCTTCCAAGGGCTTTGGTTGCCGGCTTTGTCAAAACTGATAAAGATTTTCAAAATCTAGGTATCCATTTAGTAATGCTAGGGGTACTTGATGTAACTGCTATAATACCTAAGCAACTATTGGTGAAAAGATTACCATACTGGCTGCTTCTGTTTATTTTTTACCTCTTTGGGGCTGTTATGCAGTAATCTTTTGGGATGCTATGTTTACATGCTCTAGTGGATCACTAAGGCATTAATTATGTGTGATACTGGTATGTTCATACAAGTATGGAGTTTATAGTTTTGTACTATTTGACCACAAATTAGTTGCTTTTATTGGTTGTTTGAAGACTAATACTCAGTTAGATGCATTGGAGGCTAATTGCACAACTAACAGTTGATGCATATTTGTAGAGTTGTAATCTTTCCACTTTTAGTGGTGTGGTTTTCCTTGGTTTGTGCTGTTACTGGTAAGGTAAACCATTTTGGCAGAACCTTAACAATTTATCTTCTTCCAATAAGTGCAAATCAAAGAACAAAAGTTAAAAAATGTAGAGTTGTAAAATCTCATTTGATCTCTTAGCTACCAGCTCCAAGCATAGTCCGAATGATTGGCCAGATGTGAAACTGTATACCTGCATCAAGATTCCTTTTTTGTTATCATAAACATTGTTAAAGGACATTAACTTGAATACCTTTTTCTGTGGTAACTACCTTAGCACATTCATCGGGGACAACTGTAACAATGGTGATAATAGATGGATGGGTCGTTACGGCGGCATCTGTAGGTGATTCACGGTGCATTCTTGAGTCAGCTGAAGGTTCTATGTACCATCTATCAGCTGATCACCGGCTTGATGTTAACGAAAAGGAGTAAGTTCTCTCTTTGTGTGTGTGCGTGCATGGGCCGGGGGGGGGGGGGGGGGGGGGACATGCTCGTGTTGAGGTCACTCTCATTTGATGCTTGATATATAGTGCAAATTTGTGAAGCAATTTTTAGGATTTCGCTGTCCCAGATATTATGTAAATACAGATGATATATATCGTTGGACTTCCGCTGTCTCAGATATTATGTAAATACAGATGATAAATATCGTTGGTATTTACATGAAAGACCTAAAAGATGTGAAAGATATCTAAATATCTTCTATACTCAAGATACGAGAACTTATACTTTTACACTCCTCCCTTTTTCACTTTTCTTGAGAGGATGGAAACGACCTATGGAGCATCAATACGCACCAACACTTGTACTAGTGTCTGACATGACATATGTATGGGTACAGTGAGAAGGCACTTTTGAATGATTCTTCATTGGGACTTGATTCCCTTGTTGTGTCAGACATTGATAGAATTTTTCCAGAAGTATGCCTGTTACATAGGAAATATTAGTTAAAAATTATTACTGATAAGAGGGATGTTCAAAACTGTTTGAAAATATTTGCGTGAAAATTTATTTGCAAGCTAATTCCAAAATGCAAAAGTACTAGTGGTGATTGTCCTTTGTTCCCGTAATTTGATTGTGTTTTTTTTCTTTCTCTGTTCTGTCCAGTTACTTACTAGTTATTAAATATTGTAATACTTTAATCGTACAGGGTAGAACGTATTACTGCTAGTGGTGGTGAGGTTGGCAGATTAAATATCGTAGGTGGTGCAGAGGTTTGCTCTCTCTCTCTCTCTCTCTCTCTCTCTTGATCTGTTGCTCTCTCCCCATTTCTATCTCTCTCCTGCTCTCCCACTAAATACATATGGTGCAGGCATTTGGTGTCCTTATTTGAGGCCCAACTGGAATTATATTAATTATAAATCATTATTGTTCTCCTCGTTGGTTTTCCACTTCTGTACAATTGATCTTTTCACAAGGAATGTGTTTCATTTTTTTTAAGAGTGGAAAATTTTATGTCTGTTAATGAATATTGGGAATTGTTTCTCACCCAGTATTACTTTTTTCCTGAAAGTTAGTAATATGGTGTAATTTCATTCTCCCCTTCTTTACTTGCAGATAGGTCCGCTTAGGTGTTGGCCTGGTGGTTTGTGTCTTTCGAGATCTATAGGTGATTTGGATGTTGGTCAATTCATTGTTCCTGTTCCATATGTGAAGCAAGTCAAGGTTTGTGAAGTTACTGCCACACGTTATTTCTCGTTTGAAGTTTAAAATACCACTAACTTGAAATTTACTGACCTTTAAATTTGGAAATAGTGTGCAATAATGCACTGGTTTTGTTTCATTTCTGAGATTAGTTTGTCCATTTTGATGCAGTTATCCAATGCAGGAGGCCGCCTTATAATTGCTAGTGATGGTGTATGGGATGCTTTGACCTTTGACTCTGCTCTCAAGTGTTGCCATGGGTTGCCCGCTGATTCAGCAGCTAATCAGATTGTGAAGGTAGTTGCATTTGTTTCTTTGTTAATTTGCATTCCTTGCATGATGAACAGTATGATCCGACTGCAGATTTGTATAAGAAAATACTCAAAAGGAATTGCTGTCTCAACTCTCAAGTATGATTATGTTTAACTTCCCCAAAATGGAAGTAAGTATGCTAAGATAGTTTAGTTGGGATATTGTAATCAAATAAATGTAGAAGTATATATTCTAGATAATTTGGCTTGATATCATGACAATGCTGGGAAATTAGGTTCTGGTCATTGCTTTAACTGTAAAATGACAAAATGATAGATGCATAGTCCATTTATGTGGTTGGCTTGATTCTTGATCAATGATTCAGAATTACAATAAATTAATTGGTGTTATCCAGAATTTCCTGTTTCTATGAGATGCAGGTTGACTCTTCATTTGTGACACAACATGAAAATGTCAGATTCATGATCCAAATACTCAAATTGAAAGCAATGTGTTATGCTACATTTTTACAATAAATTTCTTGTTACTTTTCAGGAAGCTGTACAGGTGAGAGGCCTGAGAGATGACACAACTTGCATTGTGGTAGACATATTGCCTAAGGAGAAAGCGGTCCCCGCTCCAGCTCCGCATCCGAAAAAGCACGGAATGGGAGTCTTGAAAAACATTTTTCATAGGAAACCGTCTGCCAAGTCGATCAATGTGAAACGAGAGTACTCAGAGCCGGATGTTGTAGAGGAAATATTTGAGAATGGATCTGCTGCACTTGCTCATAGGTTCCTTTTTGTTCTTATTTTAGGATCAGTAGGAGCTGTTATAACAATTACCAGTAATGGTATATGCACAATGGTGCCTTTTGTTGGCGCTGTTTGTTAGCTCTGATACAATTTCATGAACCCAAAAATACATTATTCTTTCTTTTTCTTTTTCATTTTTTTTTTGAGGGGGGGGGGTGGGGGGTTGCAAATAGGTTAGAAATTGTAGGGAAACGTAGATGTGTCTAATCACCGGTTTGGAATTTTTTATAACATTGCCTATTATTTCCTTTTTTTCATATTCTTCTGGTGAATAATGTAGGCTAGATACGGGAAATGCAGTCCAAAATATGTTCAAGATATATGCATGTGCGGTTTGTCAAGTAGAGATAAAGCCACAGGAGGCCATTTCCTTGCACTCCTGTCCTTCCCAGCCTAGGAAAGTTGTTAGTCCGTGGGATGGCCCGTTTCTCTGTCATAGTTGTCAACAAAAGAAGGAAGCAATGGAGGGGACAAGTTGTTCACAAGGTACGAAAATTGTGTTACAATACACTTTTTTGTTGCGTTTTAATTTCCTAAACTCAAATTTTATTTATAAATATGCAAACCTATTTGTCAATTCTCCTCGAGTTTGCTAAGAGTTACAACAAGGGAGAGTATTTTGAGAATTTTTTAAGGAAGAGAACAGGATCTTTTTTTTTTTTTTTTCTTGTTCTCTTTGGAATTCATTTTAGGACCTTCACATTTCTGCATTTTTTCTGGCATGCACTTGGCGCAGAACTTCTATCTTGGTGTCTGAGGGTTTCAGTACCAAAATTAAAGAAATTCACTGTATCTATTTAAATCCTCTTTTGGATTTGTAAGCGTGTAACCATATTTTATTTGTGTTGCACCTTCATCCAAAAGGCCAACGGTGGCCATGGAATCTTTGTAACTTGCTAACAAACAGGGGCAGGATTCTATAACTCATTTGTTGGTCAGCTGAAGTGAAATTTATATTCTCCTTTTGTTCTCTTCAGACTTCTCATCTTCTTCGAAAAGTGCTTCAAGTGATTCTTGGGAGTAAATTAGATCAACAACTTGGCGACAATACAAATATCTCTGATTTGCAAATCCTGATTTGGGGCTAACTTGAATTCTTCAGCACCCTAATGGTGCATTTGCTTATTAAGGCATCCACAAATGAAGGGCTTCTTTTTTTGGCTAAGATAGTGGTGTACATACGCCATTTGTATAGAGAAAACATTTCGTACCTAGAATTAGGTTTAGGTGGTTTGCAATCTGATATTATTTTGGTTAATTTTTCTCTTATTTTTTGGTTGAACATCGATTAATTTTAAAAGAGTGCTTGTACTTGTCTATAGGGAATTATAGAGATCATTGATTATTGGATTTTTTTTTTTTTCCTAGTACCATAATTTATCGAGGTATCATTCATTGAAAGTAAGAGAAATGTGAAATGATACATGTATTATAGCTTGTTTCCAGGTAAAAGAAGTACAAATTAGGCATGTGAAATTTCTTTTGACATTGTGCTGTTATCTTTGTAGATATTTTTCTTTTACTTTACACTTTTCTAGTACGGTGGAAGCTCTTTATTTTGAGAAATTGGTGATTATTAGCGTCATGTTTGTTGGTGCTGTTTGTATCAGTAGGTGTGTGGTTTGTATCATGACCAATGTTCTAAATAGCGCACTATAGCGGCACTATAGCGCCGCTATAGCGTTTTCGGATAAATAAAGCTATGACGATATGGTCATATAGCGCCGTTCTTTCAACCGTTCCGTTATGACGCGATAAATGCTATTTAAACCTTTGATCATGACCGATGAACAAATAGGTTATACTTGCAATAATATTTCTAAACGGGGGCGTCCCAGAAATCAATGGTCCGTTTGGCAAATACATGGAATAGTAGAAAAGTAAATAAAAAATAAATAAATTTTGAATATACTTCAATTCCTCATTATTCTAATCATGTTCTGTTGAAGATGGAAGAATGGAAAAGTGAAAATCCAAAAGAATATGTAAATGAGTCAATTTTATCTCTTGAAAAATGTCAATTTTTCTATTTCATCATCTCCATAGAATAGAGAATTTGACTCGTAAAAAAATAGAGAGACCTAGTTGTAAAATGCAAGAGTTTTTGACTGATCAAACGGTTATAAATTTTTTAAAAAGTAATTATAGATATCTCTTTTATAGCTTAAATAGGTTGTGTATTGTATTGAAAATAATTTAAAAATTGATTGGTCATCTATCAACTGATTCAAAATTAAAATTTCAGTTTTATCGGCACTGATCGAACGATTTTTACATTACACTGTGTTTAATATATAACATACACATAATTTTATTTATTTTTCTATATTAATAGCAGGCTATCGAATCAGGTTTTTTTCGCCTACCTTCAACAGTTTACCACTTGAAGACAAAATTGGAACAACAATAAAAATTGAATCAACATCTCGTCTATGCAAGCAGAGCGAACACCTAGGGCTGACCGCTTTGTCTAAGCGGCGAAAAATCAAGCGAAATTCCAGGTAAAATCAAAGGAAAATAAGGGCTAAGGGTTTTGAAGGTCGTTTAAGCGACCGACTCTCTCCTCTCCGTTGCCTGGAGAGGCAGAGCGAGTAATAACAAAGCGGTGCTCTTCAGCGGTGGTGACAAGAGGCGCAACAATAAAGGAACCACTATCGCGATTTTCTGCTGCGCTCGTCTCATCGTCCTGGGTGTCGGACTCGCGGGTGCTTTCTCTTTTTCGGCGATGGAAGGGTGAGCGATCTCCCGTCTATGTATAGTAGTCCCGTGGTATACTTTCTGATTTTGGCTTGATGTTTGTGTGTTATGTTTTTCTTCTTCTGTTCTGTTAAGAGGTGACTGTTCTGAACTGGTTGATTTAGTTCTCAGTCTGATTTGATTAAGTGCCGTCTCAGTTGATGAGTTAATGAGTGACTGTTCTGATCCGGTTGATTTAGTTCTTAGTTTAATTTATTCAGTGTCTTCTCGGCTATGATATGCGTATAGAAGAATTCATTACTAGACTTCTATCACTCCAATCAAGAAAAGATGATTAATTTGTGTCCACATGATACACATATTTTTGTGCGTTTTTAGTTTTGTTTAACTGTATGTTTTTACATACACTCGTTTTTTAATTTTATGTAACAACTACTATGTAACTTTTTTTTATCAATGCAATTGCTTACGAATTTTTAACCAAAAAAAAATAAAAAAAATAAAAGAATGGCCCAGATACTTACAAAAATGATTAGTAAAAGTAATATTTGATGTTTGACAATGAAGTTCATTTTTTTTTAAATAGAGATGTAGGTAAAGTGTTTCAATTTTAATTATCCGGGCTTAATTTTCATCTCTATATTTAATGATATATAATCGTTTTGACAATATTTTGTAAATCAATTCAAAGAGGTTGAAAATCTTAAAAAATATTACAAATTTATTGTTTGTTGGATATATTAATAATCAATCTTTAAAATTAGCTACCAGAAGTAAGTTTGAAGGGCTTCATAAATTGACTAGTTGGAGAAATATTATTCATTTATCATAAAAAAGTAATAAAAAAAAATGTGGGGACCTGGAGGTGAAACTTCAAATTCCAGAGATGTAGCTAGGCATTTTTGATTGATTCCTTTTGTGTCTTTTTCTCAGGCATTGCATCAGGTAAAATTGGCATGGGCAACATGGAGCGTGTGTGTGGCATTATTAAAAAAATTGACATGTTTTTGTAATTAATTATTATATTTGCGATGGCGATCATCTCCAGTAGACAATTGTACTCTCCCAAAATGACAAAAAATGTTTATAATTTTTGAATGTTTTCGTAATAATAAATGGGTTGGTTGGGTTGTATTAATATTATTTTATTATAAGGAAATTGTGTTGAGTATTTTAGGTATGGTGTTTTTATACTCTTTTTAACTTTTAATATTTATAAACCTTCGTATCCAATGAATAGGTTAGTTGCAAGCGCACAACCTATCGATTGTAGTATTTAGGTATCGATCCACAGGGAGATAGGGAAATACCAATTTTTAATTAAAGAAAACTACTTCTAAAACTAAACAATAAAAGTAAAAGGGGGGTTTTGAGTAATTTCATTTTTGAAGGAAAATTAAAGTAAATTAATGGTCCGTAAAAAGCAATAAAAGTCGGATGAAAATCAAGTTTGGGAAGTCTAAAGGTATTCGGTCCACAATCCCTTGCTAATTCTATTTACTCGGTTTGTTTAAATTCATGTTTGATATGACGAGGTTTCTAACCTATATTTGATTAGCCTTTGGAACAAATATTAATACAAATACTTTGGGTGGATGGATTAATGTTCCTCGAATTCTAGGGCTGTCACTAACCCAGAGGGATATTTAAGTCACATGCTCCAAAGTATATATTGATATTTGTTCTAAGGTGTCCTAATTAGGTTTTGACTTCACGATTAAGTCCTTCACCAAATCCTAACCTTAATTTCTGTAGTTCCGGGTTGGATATCAAAGTACGGTCGCTTCTAATTCAAATCCTAAGGTATTTGCGATCACAATTTGTACTATCCTATATGATCCTAATCTACTTCGAATCTAAAAGACTTAACCGAGATAACTACAATTCAAGCACAACAATTTGTACTATCCTATATGATCCTAATCTACTTTGGGTCTAAAAGATCAAAGCGGGATAACTACAATTCAAGCACAAATCATGGAATATCACAAATAATAAATCACAGAAATTAACATCAAATCAAACAACCATAATAAAAACTAAACTCCGAGTAAAATAGAATTAAACAAGTTCATGCTACATGACCGAAACCCCTAGAGAGAAACTAGCCTCTCATGGAGATGCAACTATTCATCATGATTCAAGTACAAAATAAGTAAAGACAAAGAGAAACTAACTAGAGAAATAGAATACACCCTTCTCTAATCAAAAACCTTAGTCTTCCTTGCGTTTGCTGTGAGAATTCGCCTTCTTCCTTCCTGATTGCTCCTGTGGTTGATGCTCTATCTCGTGAATTTCTCTCTTAGAATGGTGATGATTATGGAGAAGAAATTCCCTTCTTTTTATAGTAGATCTGGAGCATATGGACGTGGGGAATCATTCTAAATCCGTCCCAACGTGTTCCCCACGTTTCCACTTTCCATTTCCCACCTTCGGGTCGTGGTCTGAAGTGCCGAAAATAGAAAATCCTCCGAAATAGCAGTTTTCAGGCTGAATGCGGCCCAATTGCGTCCGCACTGCGTCCGCACGGGTTTTAGTTTGTGCTCTGATTGCTCTCTGAGTGCTGAGTGCGTCCGCACGGCTTCCTAGTGCGCCCGCATTCCTCTCGGACTTTTCTGTTCTTCCTTGGCTCAGAAATCTGAATTTCTCTAAGTCCGGAGTGCGGGTCAAGTGCGGGTCAGGTGCGTCCGCACTTTGCTTCTCTGCTGCTGGATTTCTTCTGGAAAATCTGGCTAAGTAGAAAGTGCGTCCGCACCAACTTTTAGTGCGTCCGCACCAACTTTAGTGCGTCCGCATTCCTCTCGGACATTTTCTCTGGAGCTTGCTTTTTCTTCTAAGTGACGAGTGCGGCCGCACTCTGGGGCTGTGCGTCCGCACTTTGCTTCTGTTTCTTGTTTTCCTGCGAATTACACACAGACAAATGCAGTAACTTGATTCTAGGGGTATTTAATCCTATATTATACTAAAATACATGATATTTGGTGCTATTATGTGATAAAAACCAGACCGAACATATATATAAATTAAACCTATCAAATTTCCCCAAGCTTGAACTTTGCTTGTCCCCAAGCAAAACCTAACTTGACTAATATTCGGTCTCTTTGATACACCTTATATCAAGTATATTTCTCAAGTGAAAAATTTGTATGATCTTGCAAAAAATTAAAACCTTCATGCAAAACTCCCAAATTTCAAGTTTAATCCCTCGGATTATTATGACTCAACCCATAATTTAATTACTCTAACTTTTATTTCCTTAAAGGTCTATAATTTATGAACTTTGTTTACCCAAATTGATTAAAAGAAATGCTATCTTAAACGTGGAATTTTCAAATTCCCCCAAGCTTGAATCAAACTTAGGTTAGAAAGTCGCGGACTTCG
Organism: Carex littledalei; assembly: GCA_011114355.1. NCBI lineage: Eukaryota > Viridiplantae > Streptophyta > Magnoliopsida > Poales > Cyperaceae > Carex > Carex littledalei. The sequence continues at coordinate 15,823,536 of CM022082.1, forward strand.
TGTGTTGATACATGCATATTCACATTTTTGTTGTTGCTTTTGAAATTTTTTTTTTTTCATTTTGATTTTAGCACTATTTTTCCCCATCCTCATTTAAGCACCGGTTAGTTACAAGTAGTTAACTGTACCTAACCGTTCTAATTCAAGGGTGCTTTGCATGCTCATAATCTACCCTTCCATTAACACGAATGTCAATTTTATCGGGAGACTAGTGGAGCAGGAGTGCTAAGGACTCATAACCATAAGTACGTCATGAAGCCGTAACATAGGTCATTGGAGTCACCTTTTGTTTTCAATTTTTTTTTTAATTTTACCCAATTTCTCAACACATATGCATATATCATGAATACACACATCCCTAAGTATTCTTTCATACTTGTGGATACCTCAATCTTTTCAAATTTAAAATTTCTAAATCTAAATAGCTTCTCTAATAAATTTGAATTTCTAATGCCACAATTTCATACACCTTTATTTCCACTAAGTTTTTCGCCAAATTATGTGATAATTTCAAATTATTCCAAGGGTTTTACCAAAAATAAGAAAAATTGTGCATGAACACCCCTAAGTTTCGTCAATCACCCAAATTTATCGCATCCTACGAAAAATTAAAATTGCTGAAATTAAACATGATCCTAAATGCACATGCAAGATACATTTTCTTCCTATCCCCCGAGCTTAAATCAAGCATTGTCCTCAATGCTGAAAATAAACAAAAGTAAATAAGAAGAAATATGGACTTAATTTATTGGCGGAAGTCGGTGGTAGTACGAGGCAAAGCGGCCTCACGGGGCGTTGTTATCGCCCTCATCCATGTTCTCATTCTCTTCCTCTTGATCTTCCTCCTCGGTATCATCACCGTCATTGGGAGGTGCATTTGCTGCCGCTGCTCGGCCTGCGCACCTAACATGGGGTGGAGTAGGCGGCTCATCATCGAAATCGATATTGGCTTGCTGGCAGGCCATTCTAGCATAGAACATGGCATTGTTGGCTGTTGTCTCGATTTCATTGAGACGCCCGTCGAGGTGTAGGCGGAAGTCCATCATGTAATCCATCATTTGTTGGTTGGTTGGCCCTTCTTGAGGTGGAGGTGCGGCTTGAGGAGGTGGTGGTGCGTCAGGTGGGAGAGGGTCGTCTGCTATAGACCATGTTGCATCATTCAATGGATCTATATCGATTTGAAGAGGCAACCGGTGTCAGGTTGTCCCCGGACCAATGTTGATCTAATATTTATCATAGACCGATCTTTCAATTAACCTTGCACGGACTAGGCCGGGTATATCGACAAGGGTCAGACCATCCACGATGTCATCCCCAAATGACAAATGTAGAGCTCGCGCAATTTTTGTGATGATACCACCCACTCGGATAATACCATTTTGTTGCCTATTTGTTGCTACTCCATGGAGATGTTTGGCCAACATGTAGCCAATGTGAGGCATGTAATTCATTTTCCTGTGGTTTCTTCGCAACATGCAACACATGTAGAATAACTCCTTGAGGTTAATGACCGAGGCAGTCTCCCCCGAGCAAAGATGGAATAGCTAAGCACTCGCTGGATGTCGTCCTGATGCTTTCCCGCCCGTCGGAATTCTATCAGGTGTTCTGGTTTCCTAGACTCGCTCCATCCTGACACTCGCTGGCGGGGTGGAGAATGTTCTTTGTCATTTGATGGCCGAGAATGCCATCTTCACAAGTTAGGCGCCGGAATTGTGCAACAGACATGTCAAAGAAGAAATCGGTGGTTGTGCGCATTGCGTTGACATCGGCAACGAGTATGTTGAGGAGGGTCATGAGTTCGGCGGAATTCATGGAGTGAGCATAGCCTCCGAGGTTGAATTCAATGACCCGTCTGCCTCGGTCGAACTCAACGGAAGAGAGGAACTCGAGGGTGATTCCCTTATAGGTTGAGACTTCATCACTAAGGAAATCCCAAAGGTCGAGTCGTGAGGTTAGCATCTGGACCGAGTTGGTGAGACCGAGTACTTTGAGGGCCTCGATATCGATCCATCGAGATGGCTCAACAGTTCGGCGCCGCTCGTTGAAATTCTTGCGGCTCCGTTGCTCCTCATTCAAGGGTTTTGCCGGTAGGTATCAAATTTGACTAGATTGGCCTTGTTCACCTTTTCGCTTCTTGTTGGATGGCCGTTTAAACATTGTATCATACAAGAAAGTTCTCAACAAGGAAGATTAAACACCAATTCCCAACCCGCAACTCAAAATAATGAAAATTGACCTAATTTGAGCAAAATGCGGCCCTAGTGCGGACACAGTGTGGGTCGCATCAACCACATAAACAGATTTGGTTCAAAAATTCAAAAAATGGCCGAGTGCGGTCTGATGCGGGTGGAGTGCGGTCGCACGGGTGAACAGACTTTGGGAAACCAAAAATTTTGGAGAAATTTTGGTCAAATTGGCCAAGTTCGGTACCGATCTCTAAATTCTAACAATGAAACAGTAAAATTAAAGAGTATGAGAGATCAAACTCGGTTGTAGATTCCAAAAACCTTCGGTGTAGGTGCTTGAACGGTGAAATTGTGGAGCGGTGGCTTCGAGATGAGAGGAGAGAGGAAATGGCGGCGGCTTGGGCTAGGAGAGAAGAGAAAAAAGGGTTGAGGAGAAGAGAGATTTGTAGTGGGAGAGGGAGAGAGGGGAAAAAGAGAGAGAGTCGGTTTCTTTGAGAGAAACGGCGGTTTTGAGAGAAAAATGGGAGTGAGAGAGAGAGGGAAGGGGTGGCTAGGTTTAAAAAGGGCCCCTTCATCTATTTTTACCGAGTGCGGACGCATTAGATTTTAGAGCGGACGCATTAGATTTTAAAGCGGACGCATTTTGTGCTCTATCGGTCGAAAAATCAGAAAAATCGACTAACTCCTGAGTGCGGCCCCTGTGCGGCTTCAGTGCGCACGCATTCCTCTCGGTCTGGCACAATGCGAATCCTGTGCGGGTCACCTGCGGTCGCACTGTCTCACTTTTCTTCCTGAAAGTTGGCTAAGTACCGAATGCGGACGCACCAAGTTTCTATGCGGACGCACTGCTCTCGGTCTGGCCAATTTTGATGATTTAACCTGTCTGAAAATTTTCAAAGTGGTAAGTGCGGACGCACTGTGGATAGTGCGGACGCACTCAGGTTATTTTTCCTGAATTTTTGTCCTGAAAAATTGGCTGAGTCAGTGAAATGTAAATTTCGAAAAACTAAAAACATAAATTAAGTAAAAATGTAAAGAAAAACAGTAAAAACTTGGGTTGCCTCCCAAGAAGCGCTCAATTTTACGTCGTGAGCTCGACATGGCTTTTGCTTATTGATGAGTGAGCGGGTCGGATAGGTGGGAGCCGTCCACCTTTTCTATTGGATCTTCATGGTTGAAGTGCTTAAGGCGTTGTCCATTCACCTTAAAGGAACCCGTTTGGTTGCTCCAAATCTCGATTGCTCCATTGTTGAAGACCTTCTGGATTTGGTACGGGCCATTCCATCTTGACTTCAACTTACCGGGAAAGAGTCGGAGTCGTGAGTTGTATAGCAAGACCATATCTCCTTCGTGAAATTCTCGCTTTATTATGTGTTTGTCATGCCATCTCTTTGTTTTCTCTTTGTATAGTTTGACATTTTCATACGCATTCAAGCGCAATTCATCCAATTCATGTAGGTCGAGAATTTTTTTAGCACCGGCGGTTTTTAGATCGAAATTTAGCGCTCTTATCGCCCAATATGCTTTGTGCTCAAGTTCGACCGGCAAATGACATGGTTTACCATACACTAATTTAAAGGGAGTCATACCTATTGGTGTCTTGTAGGTGGTGCGGTAAGCCCAAAGCGATTCATCAAGTTTCAGCGACCAATCTTTTCTCGATGTGTTGACAACATTTTGTAAGATGTTTTTTATCTCACGATTGGAAACTTCAACTTGCCTGTTTGTTTGAGGGTGGTAAGGTGTGGCTACCTTGTGCTTGACTCTGTATTTGAGTAGGAGATTGTCGAATTGGCGGTTGATGAAATGAGAGCCGCCATCGCTAATCACCACTCGAGGTACTCCAAACCTAGGAAAAATAATTTTCTGAAAAAGCTTTCTTACCACGGCGGAGTCGGCGGTTGGGCTTGCCACGGCTTCTACCCATTTTGAAACATAATCCACCGCTACAAGGATGTACTTGTTGTTGCATGAACTCGGAAAGGGACCCATGAAGTCAATTCCCCAAACATCAAAGAGCTCAACCTCTAGAATCCCTTTGAGAGGCATCTCATGTCTTCGGGATATGTTACCGGTTCGTTGACATTTGTCACACTTAAGCACATAGTCTCGCGCATCTTTGAAAAGCGTCGGCCAATAGAATCCGGCTTGGAGAACTTTTGCTGCAGTTTTGTCGGTTGAAGCGTGTCCTCCATAGGCGGATGAATGGCAACATTGGAGAATTTGGTTGACCTCTTCTTGTGGTACACAACGCCTATGTATACCATCTACCCCCAATTGAAATAACAAAGGTTCATCCCAATAATAGTTTTTAACATCTGAAAAGAATTTCTTCCTTTGTAGATAAGTTAAATCCGGGGGTACCAACCCACATGCTAAGTAATTAACAAAATCTGCATACCAAGGGGCGTCTAAGCTGTGCACCGCATATAGCTGTTCATCAATGAAAGAATCGTCAATTGGCAAGTCACCTTCTTTTGGTGCGTTATTGATGCGTGATAGGTGGTCCGCCACAGAGTTTTCGGTCCCCTTCTTGTCTTTGATCTCTAGGTCGAACTCTTGGAGTAGGAGGATCCACCGAATTAGACGTGGTTTGGCATCTTTCTTGTTAAGAAGGTATCGAATTGCCACATGATCGATGTACACCACCACCTTAGATCCCACCAAGTATTGTCAAAATTTGTTGATGGCGAAGATTACCGCTAGGAATTCCTTTTTAGTTGTGGTGTAGTTCATTTGCACCTCGTCTAACACCTTGCTTGCGTAATAGATCACATGCGGTTTGTTATCGGCTCGCTGTCCTAAGACGGCTCCTACGGTATAGTCGCTTGCATCACACATAATTTCAAAAGGGGCATCCCAATTCAGAGGTCGGAGAATTGGGGCTGAAATTAGTGCTTCTTTAATCCTGCAAAAAGCATTAATGCAAGGTTCATCAAATTTAAATTCAACATTTTGCATTGTCAAATTAGTGAGAGGTTTGCAAATTTTCAAAAAATACTTGATGAACCGCCTATAGAATCCCGCATGGCCTAGAAAGCTTCGCACATCTTTTACGCATGTTGGATAGGGCAATTTTTCTATCACCTCCACCTTGGCTTTGTCGACTTCCAATCCCTTCGAGGACACCACATGGCCTAGAACAACTCCTTGTTGCACCATGAAATGACATTTCTCCCAATTGAGTACTAAATTGACCTGCTCACAACGTTCTAAAACTTTGATTAAATTAGTCAAGCAATTGTCAAATGAAGTACCAAATACCGAAAAATCATCCATGAAAACTTCCACAGAATTTTCTAACAAGTCAGAAAATATAGCCATCATGGCTCTTTGGAATGTGGCTGGTGCGTTACATAAACCAAACGGCATCCTACGGTACGCGAACGTACCATAGGGACAAGTAAATGTTGTTTTCTCTTGGTCATCGGGGTGAATTGGAATTTGAAAGAAACCACTATACCCATCTAAGTAGCAAAAATGTGAATGGTATGCGAGTCTTTCGAGCATTTGGTCGACAAAAGGTAGAGGGAAATGATCCTTCCTTGTTGCATTGTTTAGCTTACGGTAGTCAATGCACATTCTCCAACCGGTCACCGCCCTTGTTGATATCATCTTGTCGCCTTCGCCTTTCACCACTGTGGTACCACCTTTCTTTGGCACAACATGAACCGGACTTACCCATTTTGAATCGGAGATTGGATAGATGATGCCGGCATCTAGGAGTTTGATGATTTCCTTCTTCACGACTTCCTTGAGATTCGGATTGAGTCTTCTTTGAGATTCGATAGAAGGCTTGTGATCATCCTCCATTAGAATTCTATGCATGCAAAAGGAGGGGCTGATTCCGGTTAGATCATCGATTGTATAGCCGATAGCCTTCCTATGCAATCTTAGTTCATGAAGGAGCTTTTAGGTTTGATCTTTGTTGAGATCAGAATTGACTATCACCGGATATGTCTCATCTGTCCCCAGGTACTCGTAGCGAAGAGTAGGTGGAAATGGCTTGAGTTCGACTTTTGGTGGTGCGGAATTGGGCGAATCACCTTCGATTTGAGCTATTTCAGCCTGCGTGCGGACGCACTCATAGTCAGTGCGGACGCACTGCGCTCGGTTAGGCAAAATTTGGGATTCTGCAGTGCCAGTGCGGGCTGAGTGCGGGTGCACAAAGGTTTGGTCGGGCTGAGTGCGGACGCACTGAGGGATGGTGCGGACGCACTGCTCTCGGTCAAGTGCATCTGGCTCTTCTTCTGCCTTGGTGCGGACGCACTGAGGGTTGTTTTTCCAAATTAGGTCGGTTTCGAGGTCGGTTTCTTTCAGAATTTGGTGCAGTTGTTCTCCTTCCATCATCCTATCTAAATGATCATCAATTATAGAGTCTAAAACATCTACCCTGCATATTGAGTCATTATCATTAGAAGGAAATTTAAGAGATTTGAACATGTGAAAATCAACCTTTTCTCCACCAATGTCAAAGGAAATTTTTCCTTCTTTAACATCGATGTTGGCACCTGCTGTTATAAGGAAATCACGCCCTAGCAAGATAGGGGTATGAGTGTCCTCTTCCATTTCAACAACCACGAAATCAATAGGCACAAAATACTCACCTATTTTGACAATTACATCCTCCACAATTCCTTCAGGAAACCTTACCGTTTTATCGGCCAATTGTAAAGACATTCTTGTTGATTTCAATTCCCCCAAGTTCAATCTTTGATACACAGACTTGGGCATGAGACTCACACTAGCCCCTAAATCACATAGACACCTATCGAACTTGGTTTCACCAATCATGCATGGAATAACAAAACTACCGGGATCTTTAAGTTTTGGAGGTAGCTTGTTCGAAAAAAGGGCGCTACACTCCTCATTAAGGGACACCGTTCCTACCTCCTCAAGTGTTCTTTTGTTGGACAAAATTTCCTTTAAAAACTTTGCGTAGGTAGGCATTTGAGTGATTGCCTCGGTAAAAGGAATGGTGATGTTCAATTTCTTTAGGTGATCTACGAATTTTGCAAATTGTTGGTCCAGTTTATTCTTCACCAATCTTTGAGGAAATGGTATAAACCTGTGTGGAGGAATGTATTTAGGAGTTTCAGAATTTTTTACCTTTGTGGAGCTAGAATTACCCATTGTTTGATGCTTTTCTGATGTCGGTGCATCCGCATTTGTTGGTGCTGCGGTCGCATCAAGGGGAGTTGCAACGTCGTATGTTTCCTTGGGAGGTTGCTGCTCCTCTTCATTGGGCATGGTAGGTCCTTCGTACTCTTTGCCGCTCCTTAAGGTCACGGCATTCGCATGCTCTCTCGGATTGATGTCGGGTTTGCCCGGAAGCGTGCCTTGCTGACGGGAGTATGAAGATGCTTGTTGTGCAATTTGTGTTTCTAGCATCTTTGTTTTGGTTTCTAAAAACTCAAATCTATTGTTCATATTTCTCAAGGAATCCGAAATATCGGTATTGGTGCTTCTTTGTTGGTTCATGAACTCGTTTTGAGAGATCACAAGGCCCTCTATCAATTTTTCTAATTTGTTGTTTTGAGAAGGTCCTTGGTACGAGTTTTGATTTGACCAATTTTGGTATTGATTAGAATTACCTTGATATTGGTTTGAGTTGTCATTTTCGGTCCTCCACTTGAAATTTGGATGGTTCCACCTTGTGTTAGGGTTGTATGTATTTGAATTGAAATTATCATTTGGCCTAACCTTATTGTAGATCGGGTCGTTCCTCTTATCACCTTGATTGTAAAATATTGCATTGACTTGCTCGACTTCCTCTCCTTCTAAAAGGACTTGGCAATCGGCGGTGATATGAGTCGCCTCTCCACAAATACCGCATGAAGCCTTTTTCGTCACGGATTTGGCATTTTGCATTTGTGCCATTTGATGTTGCAAGGCTTCCATTTGGGCTCTCAAGGCGGTAACTTCGTCGGTTTTCAAAATCCCCGGTGTGGTTTGGGCTCGCCCACCTCTTTCGGCCGTCCACTCCCTTTGGTTGATCGCCATATCTTCAATCATTAGCATGGCTTGTTCGGGATCCATCTTTGACATGTTTCCTCCTGCGGCTGAATTCAAGTGAGTCTTGGTGGTTATCGTGCAACCTGCAAAGAAGAATTGAAAAAGCAACCACATGTCAAGGCCATGGTTAGGGCACAAGCGTTGGAGCTCGGCCCATCTATCCCATGCCTCGGTCAAGGACTCCCCTTCGGCTTGCTTGAACGTCGTGATCTTCGTTCGGAAGTGTTGGGTTTTGGATGGAGGGAAGTATTTTCCTAAGAATAACTTTTCCATGTCGTCCCATGTTCTTATGTGGTCACGATTCATGGTCCTTAGCCACGTTCTTGCATTATCTCGGAGGGATAAGTGGAAGCATTTGAGCTTGAGGTTGTCTAATTCGTCTCCTTCTCAAGCGAAAGTGCCGCATGATTCTTCGAAAACCGCCAAGTGGGCATGTGGATTTTCGTTTAGGGCTCCCCCGAACTGACTTTGGCCAAGTAAGTGGATGAGAGAGAGCTTAATGTCGCGTGGATCTTGGCCTTGTTGACGATTACGGCCATTTCCGTTGTTGTTTGGATTGACACCAAAAAGGGGATTGTTATTGAGAATAGATGGATTATTGTTGTTGTTGTTGTGTGGATGTGGTGGCAGTAGGTTGTTGTTTGGAGGAGAAGGAGGAGGAGGATTGTTATCGTGAAGGACTTGATTGAGAAGGCCTTCCGGATAGTCTTCCACTTCCACCTCAAAGCTATGAGGCATGCCTAGTTCGGGATCTAGACCTGCCATTGGTTGAGAAAGAGAGGATTCGCCGGCTTTGATCTTTACGGTTTGACTTCTTGTGACCGGTGCCAGCGCTCAAATCTATGAGAGAAGAGATGAGGTGTGAAAGAGAGAGAATAGAAATAGAGAATAGTAAAGTGCAGAAAAATAAGGAAAGTAAATATTTTTGGATTTTTCTAAATAAGGAAAGTAAATTTCAGAAATTGTAAAAAAGGAAATAAACTATTTTTGGATTTTTAATTTTCTGAAAAGGAAACAAAAGTAAATAAGGAAACTAAGAATTAAAAGTACTTTCCTAAAATAAAAACTAGTATCTATCCTATTCCCCGGCAACGGCGCCAAAAAGCTTGTCGAGTATTTTGGTATACGTGTTTTGTGTTCTAAATTATACTCTTTTTAACTTTTAAAATTTATAAACCTTCGTACCCAATGAATAGGTTAGTTGCAAGCGCACAACCTATCATTGTAGTAATTAAGTATCGATCCACAGGGAGATAGGGAAATACCAATTTTTAATAAAGAAAACTACTTTTAAAACTAAACAATAAAAGTAAAAAGGGGGGTTTTGTGTAATTTCGTTTTTGAAGTAAAATTAAAGTTAATTAATAGTTCGTAAAAAGCAATAAAAGTCGGATGAAAAACAAGTTTGAGAAGTCTAGGGGTATTCGGTCCACAATCCCTTGCTAATTCTATCTACTCGGTTTGTTTAAATTCATGTTTGATATGACGAGGTTTCTAACCTAGATTTGATTAGTCTTTGGAACAAATATTAATACAAATACTTTGGGTGGATGGATTAATGTTCCTCGAATTCTAGGGCTGTCACTAACCTAGAGGGATATTTAAGTCACATGCTCCAAAGTATATATCGATATTTGTTCTAAGGTGTCCTAATTAGGTTTTGACTTCACGATTAAGTCCTTCACCAAATCCTAACCTTAATTTCTGTAGTTCCGGGTTGGATATCAAAGTACGGTCGCTTCTAATCCAAATCCTAAGGTATTTGCGATCACAATTTGTACTATCCTATATGATCCTAATCTACTTCGAATCTAAAAGACTTAAGCGGGATAACTACAATTCAAGCACAACAATTTGTACTATCCTATATGATCATAATCTACTTTGGGTCTAAAAGATCAAAGCGGGATAACTACAATTCAAGCACAAATCATGGAATATCACAAATAATAAATCACAGAAATTAACATCAAATCAAACAATCATAATAAAAACTAAACTCCGAGTAAAATAGAATTAAACAAGTTCATGCTACATGACCTAAACCCCTAGAGAGAAACTAGCCTCTCATGGAGAAGCAAGTATTCATCATGAATTCAAGTACAAAATAAGTAAAGACAAAGAGAAACTAACTAGAGAAATAGAATACACCCTTCTCTAATCAAAAACCTTAGTCTTCCTTGCGTTTGCTGTGAGAATTCGCCTTCTTCCTTCCTGATTGCTCCTGTGGTTGATGCTCAATCTCTAGAATTTCTCTCTTAGAATGGTGATGATTATGGAGAAGAAATTTCCTTCTTTTTATAGTAGATCTGGAGCATATGGACGTGGGGAATCATTCTAAATCTGTCCCAACGTGTTCCCCACATTTCCACTTTCCATTTCCCACCTTCGGGTCGTGGTCTGAAGTGCCGAAAATAGAAAATCCTCCGAAATAGCAGTTTTCAGGCTGAATGCTGCCCAATTGCGTCCGCACTGCGTCCGCACGGCTTCCTAGTGCGCCCGCATTCCTCTCGGACTTTTCTGTTCTTCCTTCGCTCAGAAATCTAAATTTCTCTTAAGTCCGGAGTGCGGGTCAAGTTCGGGTCAGGTGCGTCCGCACTTTGCTTCTCTGCTGCTGGATTTCTTCTGGAAAATCTGGCTAAGTAGGAAGTGCGTCCGCACCAACATTTAGTGCGTCCGCATTCCGCTCGGACATTTCCTCTGGAGCTTGCTTTTTCTTCTAAGTGTTGAGTGCGGCCGCACTCTGGGGCTGTGCGTCCGCATTTTGCTTCTGTTTCTTGTTTTCTTGCGAATTTCACATAGACAAATGCAGTAACTTGATTCTAGGGGTATTTAATCCTATATTATACTAAAATACATGATATTTGGTGCTATTATGTGATAAAAACCAGACCGAACATATATATAAATTAAACCTATCAAATTGCTAATATGTTATGCATAGCATAGATGGCCTCCGTGCTATGGCTCAATATTTGAGTTTTCAAAATTCTATACGGTCGATCCGAACCGTTCAACATGATCTCCATATGAATATGTACTTGCAAACCAAATTTTACATTTTTTAGAATTTTTTGACTATTTTTTTAGATAGGTAGAAAATCACTTGATTTGAAAATTATGTACCATTCAGATCACTACCTGTCTAGAAAAATAGTAAAAAATTCTAAAAAAATGTAAAATTTAGTTTGCAAGTACTTATTCATATGGAGATCATGTTAAACGGTTCGGATCGACCGTTAGAATTTTGAAAACTCAAATATTAAGCCGTAGCACGGAGACCTTCTATGCTATGCATAGCACTGTAGCCAACTCCATATTACAGTCGGTAAATATAAGCATATTAGTCCAGATATAATCCAATTTTGCCATTTATTAATACTTATCTCGACTGTTGCTATTTTCTAACAAAAATAATTTCAACGACAACGATTGATCATAATCAAACCCTAGCAAAACAAATTTTTTTTTTTTCGCATATAGGCTATAGCTCTTGAAACGACATAATAATAACAAAATGTATAATAATAATGAGCACAGAAATTAGACTGAAAGACTTGTAATGTAATGGTCCATTCTAATTATATAGCGACCATTTAACCGATTCGTCTCAAGCAAAGAACCAATCTGCATCTATTAAAAGCAATTTGTCGTTAATTGTTTGTCTCACTTGAAAATGCCAGCTTGGTTTTAACCGAGTAGGGTTCATTTTGTTTAGAATTCTACTTGAAAAAATTGTAGATGAAATGAATCCAGTGAGAAAGGACTAAAAGCCAATACGTGGTCAGAGAAGACCGTGTCCACGTGTCCAGGGTTGGGACGAATCAGACAAACTAATGAGCAGCTCATTCGGGCCCGCACGCGCATGGACATGTTTTGACGCACGTGTCCGGAAATTTTTTATTGGTAGTAATTAATAGAAAAGAATATAGACAAACAGTAAGAGTACAGTAATATTTATATTGGTAGTAAGATCGGTAGGAATTCTACTGATTAAAAAAATAAAAAAGTTTGGATTGGTAAGAGTTTTACCGATCTAAACCAGCTTTTTTCTTTTTTTCTTTTAATTTTTTCTAGTAAGGTATATTTTTTTATAAAATAGATAAAGTACCTTAAAATTTAGATATTTCAAAACATTCTATCTATTTTTTGAAAAACTTTTCATATTTTACTAGAAATCAAATATAAAAATTATCTCCATCTATACATCAGATTAAAAAAAAAGTTCCCATCGATAGAATTCCTACCGATCTTACTACCAATATAAATATTAATGGAATCTTACTATTTGTCTCTCTTATTTTCTACTAATTACTACCAATAAAAAATTTCCCGCGTGTCCGCTTCTGTGAGCGTGTCGTGTGAAAAAGGGTACCAAACTTTGTTTTAAAAAAAAAATTATATATACATCGTTATTGAATTTTGATCCAATTGCTACAATTTTTATCGCCTACTATGATCTCAATTTCTTTAGTAAATAATTCAAAATATAAATCTCAAATGATACATGGGAACCGTTCATTTTGTTTTATTTCAGAAGCAATGCATTAATCTCAAATCTAAAAAAAATTGAACTTCGTTTTTATATAAGATTAAGAAAAGAAAAATTAATACAGCAAATGAATCACAATAAATCTTTATATTTCCAAAGTTTGATCTTGTATTAAATTTCAGCATATTTTTGAAAAAAAATGAAGCTCAAACAATCAACTTTTTTTTTTATCTGACTTTATAAAGATTCACATGTCATAGTCAAAATTCGAAATTTAAATTACTCATAAAAAAAATTATGGTCGTGACATGACACCAAACAAAGGAAATTTGATGTCTCAAAAGTGATAAAGACTGTTTTTTAATTAAATATGTATAAATTATAAGTCTAAATTTTTTAAAATAGATGAATCAAAATCAAGTGATGAAGTATATATATTTATTATAGTATATATAATTTTGAAGGCTCAATATGACACTCCACGGTTAAAGAATAAAGTTCAAATATAAAATATGAGAAGAGAGTATTTGAAAATTATTTATTTTGATAATTTTGATAATTTTAAATTATTGTTTTAAATTTACAATTCAATATTTTAGACGTGATCTATATAATGCATATATTATGTCTATAAAAAGTAATAAGATTTGATGTACATTTTGTCGTATATCAAATGACTTAAAAAGTAATAAGATTTGAGATTAGCATTTTTTTTTTGTATCATCAAACAATACTCAAATTATATGAATTTGATTATTAAACTATTTATATGTCTATAAAATTCCTTTTTAATATTAATTTTATTTAAATTAATTAAAATAAAATAAAATCAAGCTTGTAAAAGAATCATTGTCAAGTTATCCCCTTTTTTTTTTTTTATAATATATACGCTTTCTTTAATATTATATAAAATCGAATAACCCATTGAACCATGCAATCTGTATTGGTTCTCTACAAAGTACATGAAAGGAAACAAAAGTGTGCCATTTATATATATATCTTCATTACCTACGATCTATGTTACTCGGATACTTGATTGACCTTCGTATCCATATTGGACACGTATCAGATACCGATACGCGCCCGATACGCCGCTGATACGCATTCTTACTCAGTGAATACGGTCATCGATACGCTTTGACTTGCTGGGATACGCCTGGATACGTCTGGACCGCGCAATACACCACGCACCGCACCGCGTGGTCCACCGTGCACCGCGCCAAAATCACACGCATCGCACCGCGTGGTCCACCGTGCACCGCGCCAAAATCAATTTTTTTAGCTACTACCGTGATTCGAACTTGGAATCTGAGGCATAACAACCATAGCCTTCTACCACTATACCACTGTAATGTTGTTGTTATAATAGAGTACTTATTATATCAATATATATTTCGCTATAGTATTGTTTTGCTCCATTTGATTCATATAAATATAATTAAAATAATAAAAATAATATATATAATAAACGTATTGTATCTTGGATTTTTGAAAATTATCTTATCGTGGTATCTGTATTGTATCCAATACGATACCCGTACCTGTATCTGTGCAACATAGCCTACGATCATACCAACACTCCTGACATTTGAAAAAAAAAAATCTCAAAAGCCCTTGGCATTTTGAAAATAAAGCAACCCTTAATAATTTTATACTTTTGGAAACACCTATTTTCATCTAATAGTATATGAAATTTGAAGAAAAATGACATATGATCGACCACATCAATTTTCATGTCACGAAGAACTCTAGCCTTTAGTCTAGTGGTAAAAGACAATCCCATCTGAGTGAGAGATCACAAATTTGAAATTCAGATGAAAAAAATTCTTTGTAATAACAAAAATAAAATTTGAAAAGAAAATATCTCCATTTCTCTTTACAAATTTTTTTCCCCATCATGTAAATTTCTACTCCCAAGACATCATATATAAATGCCCACAAATTTGAGCGGCATGATTGTCAAATATCACATTTAATGGTGACATCATTAATATTTCTAATGTCAAATTGCCATTGCAATATTATTGCTTCCAGTGACATGGTAATAAAATATGACAAAATAAAACATGGTGATTCTTCTGGTATACATTTTTTGCCCAATTAATGAGAAGATATATAGGGGATGGACCCCCTATTTTTATTTAATTATTGATAAAAAAATGAATGCAGGAAGTAATTCTAATTTTTCAAAAAAAATACAAGATGGTTTAATTACTAAATACAGTGAATAATGTAAACGATATAAACATATGACAATGCTGCATAGAATAAAATTAAAAAAAATTATAATTTTTATACTGTATTAAATCAAAACAACAATGTCAATATCTTTTAGGAAGCTGATATGAGTACCCGCACTGTACCCGCACCTAAACTGCCATAACTGTTTGTGGGGACCGCAACCGTTCCAAAACTGTAATTTTGTTATATTAATATTAACATTGTGAAGTATTTATATCTATACAAGACAATTATTTATATCTATACAATGAACTACATATATGATATATGAATTTTCCTTAAATAACCGTACCCGCACCTTTTTTTAAAAATCCTCGCGGTCGTACCCGCATTAGGGGACCACACAACATTTCAAAACTGTAATTTTGTTTTACAAATATTAATAGTAACATTGTGAAGTATTTATATCTATAAAAGACAAGTATTTATATCTATACAATGAACTACATATATGATATATGAATTTTTCTTAAATAACCATATCCGCACTTTTTTTGAAAAATCCTAGCGTTGTACCCGCATTAGGGGACCACACAACTGTTCCAAAACTGTAATTTTGTTTTACAAATAATAATAGTAACATTGTGAAGTATATAGCTCAAACAAGATAAGTATTTATATCTATACAATGAACTACATATATGATATATGAATTTTACTTAAATAACCGTACCCGCACCTTTTCTTGAAAAATCCTCGCGTCGTACCCGCATTAGGAGACCACTCAAATATTTTTTACATATGACACTAGATGACGTCTGAAAGTATTAATATCAAGTACTGCAAGTATTTATACCTCTGCACTAAAGTATTTTTACCTATGTGGTCAACTATTTTTGTTAGAGGAAGGTTGACGCGGTGATGATTGGGTAAGGTTGACGCGGTGATGATTAGGTAAGGTTGATGCGGTGATACGGGATCCCCACTACTTTATTAGAGGAAGGTTGACGCGGATCATAGAGGAATGGTGTTGCTGGAATTTTAGAATAATAATTAGTGGGGAACATATAATATCTTTTTAGAATAATAATTAGTGGGGACCATAGTACATTATTCCTCTAAGTGTGAGTACTGTAGCGCGGGTACTAAAATAATTATTCTATCTTTTAACCAGAAGTTATTTTAGTTACATAGTAGGCCTGTGTGCCGGAAGTACCTTATGTGGGGTAGAACTAGGGTGTTCTTAAGTTCACCAAGCCCCTTGGTGAACTCAAGTCTAAAACCCATCAGATCGGCTTCAAACGACAAATCCGAACTGTTGAAACCCGTTTACTTTACGAGTGATGTGTATACATGTAAAAATTTTATACTTTCGAATTAATTTAGGATAAAGTCAAGGGTCAAAATTAGAAGGTTAATAAATTAATTTTAATCCATTCATTTTTTGACGTTTTTTTGACCACTTGACTCTATGCAAAATTAATTTCAAAATTTAAATTTTTTGCATGTAGATGCATCACTCGTAAGGTAGACGGGTTTCAAGGTTCGAATTCGTCGTTTCAAGCCAATATCCAATGGGTTTTAAACTTGAGTTCACCAAGAACTTGGTGAACTCAAGAGCACCCTAGTTCTACCCCCTTATGTGTCTATATGAGCTGTATTTGGAAGGAATATTTTTATATATATATATATATTCATTTAAACGTGCCAGTGGTTTTCATATACTATATATAGACAATGTACATCCGGTCATGGACCACATCAAATCATTTTCATACATTGGTTGGTACACTTATCAAACAACAGGTCCTGATTATTACTATGCTAAATTTCTAGTCATGTGTGATAAGGTCATTAGGTCAAAGATCCTAACTAGATATTCCTGTTTTCACTTTTTTTTTTTTGGTCTAAAATAATGGTACCGGCTGTTTTTTAATATATATAATTCCTTGTGGAATTATAATCTCAATTGGAACTTGAAAATATGGTCCAAAACGAACACATATCTTTTGCATTAACAAAGAATTTGAGTTAATGCATCTCGGATGGATACACGTCTAATACGGCCCGATATGGTATCCGATACGCCAGCTGACGTATCGGCTTACGTGGTGTATCTTACACCACTGATACGGTCTCCGATACCGCTCTGACTAGTCTGGATACGGATCTGACACATTTGGATACGGCTCTGATACGTGTCTGACACATTCTGCAGAATTGAATCCAGCATGCACCGCGCAGCGCTCCAGCCCATACAACGCTCGTGGACCACCTACCAAAAATCAATTTTTCTTACGCTAGGGGGGATCGAACCTAGGTCCTGTGAACTAAACAACATGCCTCTTGTTCACTACACTAGTTCACATTTGTTGTTAGAATTTAGTAGCTATTATATTTATTGTGTACTTAGGCTATTGTATTGTATCCAGAATTTTTGATATTTAATGTATGGCAAATGCTTATGTGCATATAAGGACCTATTTGTAAAATGAGCATATTTTATTTTCAAAGTTCAAACAGTCGATCCGACCTTTCAACATTTTCTCCATATTACAATGTACTTGGAGGTCAAATTTTACATTTTTTTTGAATTTTTTTACTATTTATTAAGATGGGTACAAAATTCAATGGTCTGAATTTGACTAGTTTTGTAAAATACTTAATAAATAGTAAAAAAATCAAAAAAATGTAAAATTTGACCTCCAAGTACATTTTAATATGGAGATAATGTTGAACGGTCGGATCGACTGTTTGAACTTTGAAAATATGCTCATTTTACAAATAGGTCCTTGTATGCACAAAAGCATCCCTCTGTATGTATATACTTGGACTCCAAAATTATATTTAATGTATACAAGTGTTTTAATAATATATATAATAGGCGTATCGTATTCTTAATTTTTAAAAATTGCTGTATTGCCGTATCCGTATTGTACCTGATACGATACCCGTACCCGTATCCATGCAACATAGATGTTTATCTATTTTTTTTTTGTAAATTTGAAATAGTAATCTAAACAAAAACATACAAAATAAGTTCATCTAGTCTTTCATCTAAAAAAAGAAGTTCATACAGTCCAAAATTAATTCGACGTTCCAATATCGAATAATTTGTAGTTTCAATGATACCACGGGTAAAGATTTTAACAGAGTAGTTTTGACGTCATACAGCAAACGGACTCCAGAATCTAAAAAGAGCAGAATATAGTTTGTGCGCTGAATGAAGCAAAAAAAGCTCTGTTACAAAATGGTAATTAAGAACCTCTCTGACAAGAAGAATGATGCATGTGCATGTTATGGGTCCGGATCCCATAAGCAACCCAACTTTTGGGTTTTCGATCGGGACCATCCGATTCGATTCTATCGCTCGAGATCATCTCGAAATTCGAATCCGTCGTCGGAATGTGTGCGCTCCACTTCGGAATGGATAGTCTCGGATCCGAATCAGACGGTCCTGATTTAAAACTAAAAAATTGAGTTACTTCACTGGATCCGAATTCTGTACGCTCAGGGCTCAGGCTCAGGATGGCGGAGGAAAGGAGATTATATGAGGGTTAATTAATTAATTGCCCATTTGTGTTCTTCAAATCCAAAAATTTAGAATACTTTGTTTTTAATTTTTATTTTAAGAAAAATTAGTATACAATTACAAAAATTTACACTACAGCTGACTGTAATACTTGTAAAACTTTAAACTAAACTAAGATTATATTGTATAATTTAATATAAAAATCCACGATATCACACCTTAGTTGATCACGAACAATAGTTTTAGTTCAAATAAAATTATTTTTGAGTAAAGATTGAAGGTCAAACTTTTCAAACTAATTTAAATTCAATTTATAATTGAATTTTGAACCTACAACCTCTAATTAATACGAAAAAACAATAATTTTCTCATACGAAGAAATATTAATTTTGTCACTAAATAAAAAATTAGAGCTATGTATTAATTATCAATTACAAAAGAAGATACGTAATTACTAGTAGAAGTGTAGAATATATATATAGAAAATTAAGACGACAAGGAGCCGCTATTTTGTTTGACCTCTTGTTCCAAAATTTTCAAATCACTTAGTTCATGCAACATTAATATTTATAAAAGATGAAGATCAAACAATCTAATTATTTAATATTTTCAAAACTTTTTTATTTAAACGAGAATATTCTTCATTTAAATTTTAATCCAACAATCATTTCACATAATAAAAGACATTAATTATTACTATTAAAGACTGATTTTGTTGAAACTTTCAAATTTAAAACACATGTACGTATAAAATTATCCAAATGTTGTGTCAGACTATATTTACATGGAAATATTGGACGCCACATGGCAGCAGACCGTTGACTGGAAATTAATGGCTAATTATGGACGGAATCAAAATAATTATGTCAGCACCGGCGAATTATAAGAAATTAAACCCATCACAATATCACACACACATATACATAGAGGAGGGTTCAAATTAAATGCCTTTATATTTTGTGCCTCTACCATACCTCTATTTTCAAAAACTTTAATAACTCAAAATTTAAAACTTAAAAATCAAAATAAAACCGTTGGATATGATCTACATCATTTTATCTATGTGCTCATAAAAAAATATCACATTTCGATTTTGTTTTTATGTGAATCAATAAGTTGAAAAATCAACGTCTAGAAATTATCCACATTAGTACATTTTTTACAAGCTCTTGATGACAACTAAATAAAATTGAAATGTCATAATTTTTTACACGTGTATAGATAAAATGATGTAGATCATATCCAACAGTTTTATTTTGACTTTTAAGTTTTAAATTTTGAGTTATTAAAGTTTTTAAAATGGAGGCATGGTGGAGGCACGAAAAATGGAGGCATTTGAATCCTTCTCATATATATATATAGAGAGAGAGAGAGAGAGATGTGCTATTGTGCTTTGCAAAGTAAAACACCCTTTTTACTTCGGGTCATATTTTTAATTTTGAAAATCCAAACAACTGATCCGAACCGTTCAACATGTTTTAAATATTGAAATGTGCTTGCAGACTAAATTTTACATTTTTTGGAATTTTTTTACTATTTATTAAGCCACTTTGAAAATCGCTGATCCGGTGGTCCAGAAAATTTTACTGTTTTTTACTGTTCACAGTGGATCAGCAATTTTCAAAGTGGCTTAATAAATAGTAAAAAAATTCAAAAAAAATGTAAAATTTAGTCTGCAAGTACATTTCAATATTTAGAACATGTTGAACGTTCGGATCGGTTGTTTGGATTTTTAAAAAATGAAAATATGACCCGAAGTAAAGAGAGTGTTTTACTTTGCAAAGCACAATAGCCCATATATATATATATATACACTAGAATAATAGATAAAAACAAAAAATCATTTAATCTTTTCATACATTTTTCCAAATTTCCAATGATATTACGTGACACCATGACCTCTTAGTTGGCTGCGTTATGGGGTTAACTATGATCACATGCATGGCTTGGAAATTTTTATCCCTTGTAATTTTTATTAATTGATTTGTGGTGCATATATGCATGATGAGATCAACCAAGAGGATATCTAGCCAATAACCATGCACGTTGACTCAATCTACCTTCAATAAATGAATTTTAATGAAAAAAAAAATTAATATGCCATGAAAGGACACCTCTCTTTATATATATAGTAGCAGTTAACCTAATATGCTAAATTTTGACAAGTTCTCAAGATTAATTAGCTTGTTAATTAGATTTAATTTACAAGTTAATTATACAGTGCAAGTTATAAACTATTTTGTTATTAAACTTGCACAAATATTCCACTAGGAAAGTGATGGTTGTGTAAAGCTACCTTTTTGTGAAATTTTAATAATTTACAACTAATCTTGAAAGACAATTAACAACGGTTAATAAAAAAACATGTTGTATAATTGGCCTACATTGGTGGCCAACATGACGCAAGTTAGAAAACAAAAATTAAAATATTAATTGAACCATATATATTTCCTGTTCATCATCTTCACACAATGCCACATTGAATGCTTCACCTTCTAAAGAACTAATATCCAATAACTACCTTAGTATATATACTAACTACAAGTGAAAAATAAATAAATAATAAAGGCACCAATCTTCTCATCATATATTCCCTTATCTCCTCCCCCACGCATCATTCTCCCAAAAATTCCATGGACTCACCAAACCATTCTCTAATAAGAGAAAACAAGAAAGAAATAGAAGATAAGGTATCATCCCCTCCACCCCCCTCCTCCACTGTCTCTCCCTCTCATGAATTCTCTTTTACAATTTCTCTCCAATCCACCCCTCCTCCTCCTCTCACCCCATCACTTAACATCACCAATAGTTGCAACGACAATGCATCGACGTCTTCTCTTGCAACATTTGATTTATCACCGGCCGACAAAATTTTTTCGGGTGGCCAACTTCTGCCTCTCCAAGCCGTTTCCAACACAAAAGCACGGCCTCGCAATTCAAATTCATCAGCAGAAAACTTCACTATCCCTCTAGACCGTGTAGAGAGCGATCTCAGCCGAAGATACAACACATCAAATTTTAGCAGCAAAAGCGAGACAACAAAAACAAAGCCCAAATCGATGTCCGATATATTCAGAATTTGGCGTGCGAAGAACGAAGATACTGAATTAAGGAATGATAACAAGACGAAAGCGAACAAGAAGAGATTGGAATTGGGTCAAGTGTTGAAGAAGTTTATGGGCATGGTTGAGAATATTTTCTCAAACAATAGAAGAGAAAGAGAAAGGCGAGATTTACAGAAGAGGCCGCATTCCTTTTCGGTCCCGAGAGAAAGAGAGCGGTGGAGAAGGAGAACGAGGGGGCAGCGATCAGCCCCGGCTTCTATGAGAGGGTCTCCTTCGCATAGTGGGCATTTTTCCATGGGCTCGATAAATAAGCTCTCTTCTTCCTCGGATGAAAGCACGATGGAGGAGCTACAGAATGCGATCGAAGCCGCCATTGCGCATTGTAAGAGTTCGATCGCGACCAAGGGAGGTTAAGTGTAGATGGTAAACATCATGACAATTAAAAGGTATATATGAAATTTTTTGTTCTATTGGTTTTTATTCCTTCTGGATAATTTAACAATAAGGAGAAAAAGGTGTTTCATCTTTTTGTTATATATGGTTGTAGGTCAATTGTAAATTAGGAATCAAAAGTATGAATATAAATTTTGTACTTGTTTTGGGTAGATGAGACACTCAGATATTATTGCTGCTTCTTGGTTGTTGTTTAAATATGTGTGTTGAATATAATCAAGAAATAGGATTCCACATAATAAAAAAAGAAAAAACATTTTTTATAGCCAGTGGATAATTAATGGCTTATCCAATCATTACACACCCTAATCAGAAAACAAGGATCTGAGAAATACAAAATGATAGTACATTATATTATAAAAAATGCTTATATAACAAATCCAACAAACATATATATGCAGCATGTCTTCATTAAAATAAGATCTATAAGAAGGAAGACATATATAAATTGTGATCAAATTTAGGAGTTGAGTTCAATAATTGGTCAACTTGAACGCCGTTATAGATTATGTCTGATTTTTAATTTAAAAAAAATACTTTCTGAAAGTTGAATTTAAAGTAATTTTCACATAAGTAACATAATTAAGTTGGAATTTTGAGTGCATGGTAAATTAATATATGCTGTTTGAATTTTATGCAACACTACAATTTTGTAAAACAAAAATTTCTATGCTGCAATGTTTGTTGAAAATTGTCAGAGTTGATTAATTATGGTACTTAATTCCACCCAGAAACTGTTTTGTCACATTTTCTTCTCAAATTATATAGTTTATTTAACTTTTATATAAATATATTTCCTTCTTAGTGGCAAGTGCAAAATCACCCATGCAGCACAGTAATTAATCAGCTTCTAATCCAATTAATTTACAAAATGTGGGTGGTGGATACCATCAATCTGCATCAAGATTCGTGGGGATAGTTGTAAGATTCATGTAGATCAAATTTGGTCTAATTAATGCTCAACAGACCACACCCACTACATTAATTTGGGGTTTATATCTGCATTCTAACAGTTGGCACTTTAGTACCTCCTGATTAATTAATTACAACTCCTAATGGCTTGTGAGAAATTATATCTGTCCTGGTATGGGCTGGTTTGTGGGCCCATGAGCCGACCATGGTTAGTCACAGACTGTTCTGAAATTGACCCAATCTCTACCCACTAACCATACCATCACGGGCCCACAGTACGTAACTATCTACCATTTTTGTTTTCATTTCTTTTAATATTGCCATGGGAGGTTTTTCAATTACAAAATTGAGGAAAAGATAATGTCTGTAAACTTATTTAATTTGAGATGAATGATGTTAGTTAGACCCATTAAACATACATTTTTTTTTAATTCTTGGTTCAATTATTATGGCAATTCTTTTAGCATCACTATCGTTTATTTTACGAGAAAATTGTACAATTTGCAACAATTAATAAATTATATTATTACAATAATTAGTGATTTTTAAGCAGTGCATCAGTAAAGGCACAGAAAGGAACCTTGCAAATTAAATAATACTCGTGCTTGACCTAACATAAAAGCACATACAAGGAAATACTTTTGATTGACATAAATACCAGTTTTTAGTCTAATAGTTAAGATAATTTTTCTTTCTATACAAAGTTAAACAATATATGTACACATATCTGAATTTGTATTTAAAAAAAATTCTGTATAAGATATTAAAAAATACAAAACATATGAAAAATATGTAATGAAGTTGAGAAATATTTTGAGAAATATTTTGAGAAATATTTTGAGATCTTGTTTGGGACTAAAAGGCTTGGTGGTGGTTGTTGTTGTTGTTGTGTCATAAGAAAAAACAATCCAATACAAGATTTTTTTGAAGGTTATTATTTCAACAAGTTGAGATCCATCTCTAATGCAGCAGCATACATATATTGCATGGCTAACAGTATCAGATGTGTATCTAGCATGGACACAAATAATGGATGAGCTTACCCTTCTAATTATCAGAAAACCCCTGTTTTCTCTGGTACAATGAATACCACACTGCTACTGTTAAAATAAACGGCAAGTTTTCAAATTTTATTTGTAACGGCTAGTTGTAAGAAATAGTGTCATGGAATTAATAGACTAGGAGATAGTGGTTGTAATTAAATAGAATAGGTTTATAGTGTAACAGCTAGTTTTCTTATTTCTTCTATAAATAGAGATACATGTAAAGCTGAAAATAAGTTTGCAATAATAATTTGCTTTCTTAAATCTCTTCTCTTCTCTCTTACAAAAATTAACATGGTATCAGAGCAAAAGACACTGTGACCGAAATTTTTTGAAAAAACTGCAACAAATTTCAGCAAGAAAAATGGCTCAAGAAGAAGCAATGAACTTCTCGAACGTAACAAATACCTTGCTCAATAGCAAAAATTACGTGTCATGAGCGAGGGCAACATCCAGGGTCCTAAGTGGTCGAGAGATGTTAGAATACATCACTGGTGAAAATAAAAAATCAGAAATCAAAGATCCAAACAAGCTAACTCCCGAAGAAACAACGGCAACAAAACAATGGAGAACAACAAACAACTATTGTCAAACCTCAACCCGACCAATGGTAATAAATATGTATTGGTTGCAAACGGTATGAAGGCAAAAATAAATGGTATATGAGAAATTAATTTGTGTAACAAACAAATTAAAAATGTTTTGTATTTAGAGACATTTCCTGTAAACTTACTTTCTATAAATAAATTAACACAAAAATTAAATTGTAATGCAATTTTTTCTTGTAAAAACGTTGTATTTCAGGACCGGAAAATCGGCGTCAAGATTGGTGAATGATTTCTTAAAAATGGACACTATATTTTGAACTCCAACAAATTAAATCTTTGTGCTTCCGCAACATTTGTTAACTCTGATCTTTGGCATAAGAGACTTGGGCATCCTTCCGACAAGATTTTAAATAGTATCTTAGATTTTAAAATTTTGAATTGTACTAATTGTGAAATTTGCAAGTTGGCAAAACAAACAAAGCTTTCTTTTTCTCTTTCTACTAGCAAAAGTAAAGCTATTTTTGATTTAGTACATTCCGATGTATGGGGACCGGCCCCAATTAATTCATATAATGAATTCAAATACTTTATTTTATTTATTGATGATTTTTCAAAAGCAACTTGGTTATATTTACTTAAATCTAAAGATGAAGTGTTTGATTGTTTTTATGAATTTTTATGCCTTATAGAAACACAATTTAATGCAAAACTAAAAATTTTTAGATCGGATAATGGAACCGAATTTATAAATAAAAAAATTTCAAATCTCTTTAGAGGAAAATGTATTATACATCAAACAACTTGTATAAATACTCCCAAACAAAATGGAGTATCGAAAAAAAAAATAGACACTTATTAGAGATGACACGATCTTTATTTCAAAATAAAATTTCTAAAATATATTGGTCGGATGCCGTACTTTGTGCCACTCATTTAATCAATAGATTACCTAGTGTTATTTTAGAAAACAAAAGTCCATTAGAAATTCTTTATCAACAAAAAATCACTTATGATCATATGAGAGTATTTGGTTGTACAAGCTTTGTACATATCAAAAGAAGTGACAAACTTGATTTTGTATCACAAAAAACTATTTTCTTAGAATACTTATCTTCTAAAAAAGGTTATAAATGTTACGCTCCAATTAATAAAAAACTTTATATTTCTAGAAATGTTACATTTTTTGAAAATAAACCATATTTCAAAGAAAAAGAAACAATTCATCAACAATATTCAAATAATCAAAATGACAAAATAGTATTGCCTTACTTAGATAATTTGAATTTTGTTCCTAGAAATAACCATCAAGTTGAGAATAATAATCAAGAAAATGAGACTATTAATAACACAAATGAAAATGAAACGGAAGAAAATTTAACGGTTAGAAGATCATCTAGGGAACGACAACCATCAACTAGACTTAGAGACTATGTAACCTATTCGGTACAATATCCAATAGAAAATTTTGTGTCATATGACAATATTTCAACCGAATACCACACGTTTCTCACTAATATTGAAAAAGAATTGGAACAAAAAAATTACCAAGAAGCAATTAAAAGTCCAATTTGGTGTAAGGCTATGGATGAGAAATTAAAAGCCTTAGAACAAAATGAAACTTGGAAAATTGCCCGCCTTCCAAAACATAAAAAACTGGTTGGTTGTAAATGGGATATAAAATCAAATATAATAGTGATGGTACCATATAAAGGTATAAGGCAAGACTCGTAGCTAACGGATTTACCCAAACCTATGGCATAGATTATAATGAAATCTTTGTACCGGTGGCAAAAATGAATACTGTGAGAATTTTATTTTCTATTGCCGTAAATAATGGTTGAGACATTTACCAAATGGATGTTAAAAATACATTTCTTCAAGGAACACTTGAAGAAGAGGTGTATATGACACTACCACGCGGTCATAAATTGAAAACCAACTCTAACTTGGCTTGTATGCTTAATAAATCAATCTATGGATTGAATCAATTTCCACGGGCATAGAATGACAAACTTAGCTCTTATTTAATTTCTTGTAATTTTAAAATTAGCAATGCCGATTATTCTTTATTTATTAAATGTGATGATATCAATACAACTCTCATTTTAGTATATGTAGATGACATCATAATTACCGGAAATAATTTAGAGCAAATAAAAAAAATTAAGAAACAACTAAAAGAAAAATTTGACATAAAAGATTGAGGATATCTTAAATATTTTTGAGGAATAGAGATAGCCTCTTCGGATAAAAGACTTCTTATTTCTCAAAGAAAATATACACTTGATTTATTAAAAGAAACCGGTAAGCTAGGATGTAAAGCGGCCTCTACCCCAATTGACAACAAATGTAAATTAAATAGTGAAGATGATGAACCTTTAAAAGATATAAATTAATTTATAAGACTTGTTGAAAAATTGATCTATCTAACGGTTACTCGTCCGGATATTTTATTTTCCGCAAGCAAAATTAGTAAGTTCATGCACTCACCAAGAACACCACATTTAGAAGCGTATTTGGATGAAAATAACAATTCTAACGATATATGTGGTTATTCCGATGCAAACTTGGTCGGAAGATTTGATAGGAAATCAACAACTGGTTTTTACATATTTGTAGAAGGAAATTTAGTCACATGAAAAAGCAAGAAACAAAATATTGTAGCACGATCAAGCGCCGAAGCCGAATATCGTGCCATGGCATTAACCGCAAGTGAACTAACATGGATTAAGCAACTCCTATTAGACATGAGAATGTATTGCGACAACAATTCGGCATGACATACAGCTTCAAATCCCGTATTTCATGAGCGAACAAAACATATAGAAGTAGATTGCTACTTTATTAGATAAAATGTTCAAGCAAAAGAAATTGAAACACCATACGTAAAAAGTGAAGATCAACTCGCAAATATCTTCAACAAAGTCTTCGATCCGGGTCCATTTGAGAAAATTACAAGTAAGCTAGGATTGTACGATATATACATTCCTAGCTTGAGGAAGAGTGTTAAAATAAACGGCTAGTTTTCAAATTATTTTTGTAACAGCTAGTTGTAGGGAATAGTGTCATGTAATTAATAGACTATGAGATAGTAGTTGTAGGAGATAGTGGTTGTAATTAAATAGAATAGATTCATAGTGTAACGGCTAATTTTTTTATTTCTTCTATAAATAGAGATACATGTAAAACTAAAAATAAGTTTGCAATAATAATTTACTTTCTTAAATCTCTTCTCTTCTCTCTTACAAAAATTAACAGCTACTGTACTGCAGTAGTATATATATATAGTTAAAGCTAATCTGTATGGATTGCAACCTCTCATCTATAATTAATCATCACTTGTTATAGCATGTGCTCCGTCACCATTTATGAAAAATATATTTGTCGACATACATTGCATCTTGCAAATAAACCTTAAAATTTTGTACTAGCAAATATCATATGGTCCCTCCTTTTGGTTAGTGTTGTTTGTCATTGCGTGCTAGCTAAGAGCATGCGATTCAATTACAACAGTTGGTTTTATTAAAACTAGAAAACAAATCAGAAAAAACAATCACTCACAAATCAGTGACAGGTTTTGTTCTATGAACTTTGAGGAAAAATAAGGGTCGAGCTCTTATTTGTATATTGATTGAAGAAAAGTTTGGTTTTACAGATAAAAACCTTTTAAAAGGAAGAAAACATAAAAACAAAAATAATATAATTGATGCACTTCCACCAAGATGTGCATATCTTTTGATTGATCCTGAAAATTCTTGCACACCGTTCTCTCCAAATAACAAACTGCGAGATGAGGAGAATCTCCTTCATTTTTCTGCATAGCCCCTTGTTCCATGAACTTTTATTATTCATATGATTTGCTTCGGTTTATGACAAAACATAATGAGAAAAATTCCAATATATTCATATGTGTTTGATTTCACAAAATACACAAATGTCGATTTCACATTGTTGGTCTTGTTTAATGTCATGAGAGATGCGTGCACACAAAATTTTATGATTGTTTTAGCTTATTTATAATAGATCGATTAAGTGGTTGAAAATAACAAATCTAATTAACTACATAATTGATAAATTTTAATGCATTCATTTTTGGAAATCTTGATTTAGTATAAAATAATTTTCAACAAAATTATAAAAGTTAAACGTGGACACGCATATCTCAAGAAAAAAACAAGATCAACTGTTTACATTTGAGTTTCAAAATTTGAATTATAAATGAAAAAGTGAGTTTGTGATATTTTGCAGCAACAAAAAACATGTGGCATTGAAACTCTCCTCAAACATATACAAGTACTTGACAATAATACATAACGGTGTAAGATTTTGGCGTTTCTAATAAATGTTTAGATTTGAGCTTAAAAGTTATTTAATCCAATTTTTTTGTATAAGTTATTTTATTTATGATTTTTTTTTCTCTCTAATAAATATTTCTTTTCATGGCAAAGTCTTTAGAACAAATGCAATGAAAGAGAATTTTAGGATGGAAGAGTAGGATGAAGCCAGATGATTTTATTTTTGAAAACTTTTTTCCAAATTAAAATATCTGAATTACAAATGCTCTGCTAAAATATAACGGTGCAGATAATTTCCTTTGGGCTATCATATGTAACCAAAGAATTTTATATTGTGTTGTGGTTTAGTGGTATTTCTCTAATAACTATGTCATTGCTGGTTTTGTTTAGTTGATGTTGGTGCATCTCTATCATGTCTTGAAAAGATATAATTAATTAAGAAGTAGCAACATCAAAGGTATTTGTTTTTTGCAGTTGAAACTGTAGTTTTTGTGGGTGATATAGAGATCTTATTACATAGATAAAAGATTTATTCACTGTAATTAATGGTGTGTTTTGAGTCCGGGGTTGTAATAATTTGTTATTTTGATCACTGCTGTAATGGTGTGTTTTTGCCACAATCATGTTATTATCTTCATTTTCAAAGTTCCAACAGTTGATCCGAATCGCTCAATATGATCTCCATAATAAAATGTGCTTTAAGACCAATTTTAATATTTTTTAGAATTTTTTTACTAATTTTTAGATAGATACAAAATCATTGTTTTTTTATGGTCCAAAATCTTCTGAAAAACCTTGATTTTCTACCTATTTGGTTTCGAAACACATTTTAGTATGTAGATCTTGTATATATATGTTGAGCTAAGTGAATCGACTAAGTTTGAATTTTGAAAACAAAAATAAGGATGTAAGACATTATTAGATAGGAAAATAATGTGACATTTAACCCTACTCTTTTATCAATATCACACCTGATTTTGCTAACAATTATTTACCTAATGCTAATGTCAGTAAAAGCATGAACTAACCGCTAGTAAAAATAGTTCTGGAAAGTGATGTAATTAATAACAATATAACATGTTATTGATAAAGGTGAATATAAAAATGTTCTAATAATTATGGTTTTTAGAAGAAAAAAATTAAAGGTCTAATCTTTCAAAATTATATATTCATAATTTTTTTTTAATTTCAATCTTAGAGGAGGACATTTATTTATCAAATTAAAGACCAATTCTTTAATAATGATTATTATTGGACTTCAAAAATACTATATCTAGTAATGAATTTTAGATTTTTTTTTATAATTTTGCGAATTGTGTTAATTCAGCCAATGAGATCCTAGAAATATTTCTTTGACAAAGTCTTAGAAGGGCATTAAATGAACTCTTCCTAATTAAGAATTATTTTTAGTTTAGTGATTAATGTTGTAAAATTAAAATGAAGTTGCAACAAAAGTAAAGTAAATGACAAGAGAGATAGAGAGCAATAACAGAATTTTATTCTCTTCTAATTGTATGTACATTCTTGCTTTTGCAAAGCCTCTATTTATAGGCTAGAAAGAGATGTTACAATAATAAAGAAGAAAATAAATGTCCATAGTAGTGGAGTAGTGGAGTAGTGGAGAAGTGGGGCAATGAATTGAACATCCACATAAATCATATTAAATTTGATTTACAACACTTCCCCTTGGATGTTCATCTTTCATTATACGCTATTAATATGATACTTCAGGATTAATATTAACACGATACTTCCGGACCGTCTACTGCCTCATTAAAAACCTTATCAAGAAAAACCCATTGGGATAAAAACTTGATTAAGGAAAAAAGAGTACAGTGCGTATAACGCTTCCCCTCATTTAGATATCATTGAATATTCTTCAATCGGTGTAGACCTATCTTCTTTCTGAGTTGTTCAAAAACCTTTGTCGGCAAAGATTTTGTGAATAGGTCTGCCAAATTATCGATTGATCGGACTTGGCAAACATTGATTACGCCTTCCTTTTGTAGGTCATGTGTTGAAAAGAACTTTGGCGCAATATGTTTAGTCTGGTCTCCTTTGATATATCCTTCTTTGATTTGTGCAATGCATGCTGCATTATCTTCATGCAGCGGAGTAGGGATTTCCTTGATGTTTTCAAGCCCGCATTCTTCTTGAATATTTTGAATCATTGACCGTAACCAAACGCATTCTCGATCTGCCTCGTATAAGGCAATCAGCTCGGCATAATTTCATGATGTTGCCGTAAGAGTTTGTTTTGTTGATCGCCATGAAATTGCAGCTCCACAATAAGTGAATACATATCCCGTTTGGGATCGTGCTTTATGTGGATCCGACAAATATCCCGCATCTGCATATCCAATTAATTTGGATTTTGTATCATTTTGATAATATAACCCCATATCTCTAGTTCCGCAGAGATATCGAAATATGTGTTTAATTCCATTCCAATGTCTTCTGGTTGGTTTGGAACTATATCTTGCTAACACATTTACTGCAAATGCGATATCGGGTCTTGTATTATTTGCAAGATATAATAATGCCCCGATTGCACTTAAGTATGGTACTTCAGGACCAACCACTTTTTCATTATTTTCTTGCGGGCAAAAATGATCATTTTCTGCATTTAGCGATCGTACGACCATTGGTGTGCTCAAATGATGAGCTTTATCCATATTGAATCTCTTTAGTACTTTTTCAACATAATTTGATTGATGGACAAATATTCCATTATTTAGATGCTCGATCTGCAGGCCGAGACAAAATTTAGTTACACCAAGGTCTTTCATTTCAAACTCATTTCTCAACAATTTTGCAGTATTCTCAATCTCTTCAGGAGATCCAATAATGTTCAAATCATCAACATACACTGCAATGATTGTAAAACCTAGATTTGATCTTTTAATGAAAACACACGGACTGATTATATTATTTTTATATCCTTCTTTTAGAAGGTACTCACTCAGTCGATTGTACCACATTCGGCCTGATTGTTTTAGTCCGTATAAAGATCTTCTTAATTTTATAGAGTACATTTCTCTAGGTATTGATTTATATGCTTCAGGCATTTTTAATTCTTCGGAGATTTTCATGTATATGTCACTATCAAGTGAACCATATAAATATGCTGTTACGACATCCATAAGTCGCATTTTTAGATTTTCTGTAACTGTGAGACTTATTAGAAACCTAAGAGTTATCGCATCCACTACAGGTGAATACGTCTCTTCATAATCGACTCCAGGTATTTGTGTAAAGCCTTGTGCCACTAGCCTTGCTTTATATCTCACAATCTCATTTTTCTCATTCCTTTTTATTGCAAATACCCATTTGTAACCTACAGGGTTAACATCTTTAGGGGTTAAGACTACAGGTCCAAAAACATTGCGCTTTTCAAGCGAATCTAATTCAGCCTTCAGGGCATCTTTCCATTTTGGCCAATCATTTATGTGCATACACTCTTCAGGAGTTTTTGGCACATAATCTTCCTCATTTAGCACATCAATTGCTATAGCATATGCAAAAATTTCATCAGCACATGTTTCATTTCGGTTCCATATTGTACCATTCTGTACATAGTTTATTGAGATCTCATAATCATTAGGTACCTGAGTTTCTTCTGGAACTTCATCAACCTCTTCTAGAGTTTTATCAACTTCTCCATTAATCTCTTCTGGAATTTTATCAATTTCTTCAGGAGTTCTACTATCAACCTCTTCAGGAGTTTTACCATCAACCTCTTCTGGAGTTGGACCATCTGCTTTATTCTGCTCTTTCCTTTTACGTGGATTTACATCCTTAGAACCAAGTGGTCTTCCACGTTTCCTACGCACATTAGATTCATTAGATATTTATGTAATGTCAATTCGAGCAGGTGCGTTTATAGCTGGAATATGCGATTTAGTAACTCTATTTGTATCTGTAAATGCATCAGGCAATTCATTTGCAATTCTTTGCAAATTTATAATCTTTTGAACTTCGAGTTCACATTGACCACATCGGGAGTCAAGATAAGATAACGATAAATTTCAAGTTACTTGTTTATCCAGCTTTGATTTTTCTTCCCCTAAGTTTGGGAATATTGATTCATTAAAATGACAATCATCAAATCTTGCTGTAAAAACATCTTCTGTTAATGGTTTTAAATATTTAATGATAAAAGGAGAGTTAAAACCAATATAAATTCTCAATATTCTTTGAGGTCCCATTTTTGTGTATTGTGGAGGAAAAATTGAAACATATATTGCACAACAAAATACCTTTAGATGGGACAAATTTGGTTCTCTCTTCCAGAGACCAACTATAGAAAGGAATACCTATGATCTGCAATTGGCCTTAACCTAATTAGTGCAGCAGCATGTAATATAGCATGTCTCCATGCAAAAGACGGTAAACTATATTTCATAAGTAACGGTCTAGCAATTAATTGTAACTTTTTAATCAATGATTCTGCTAGATCATTTTGTGTATGAACATGGATCACTAGATGTTCTACCGTAATTCCAATAGACATGCAATAATCATTAAAAGCTTGAGATGTAAATTCTCCTACATTATCAAACCAGATTCTTTTAATTTGATAATCCAGAAAATTGGTTCTTAATTGAATAATTTGTGCTAATAGTCTAGCAAATGTGACATTTATTGTTACTAATAAACACACATGTAACCAACGTGTTGATATATCAATTAATACTATAAAATATCTAAATAGTTCACATGGTGACGTAATATGCCCACATATATCTCCTTTAATTCATTCTAAAAATGAAGGAGTTTCAGATCTAACTTTATTTGGAGATGGCCTAGTAATTAGTTTTCCAAGAGAGCATGCTTCGCATGTCAATTCTTTTGATAATAGGATCTTCAAGTCCTTTAGGGGATGCCTATTTGCACTTTCAATTATTCTCCTCATCATTATATTTTCTGGATGACCCAATCTGTCATGCCACAAAGTAAATAACTTTGGATCAACTAACTTCTGGTTAGTAACAACTAACTTCTGGTTAGTAACCATATTTGATTCTATTGTACTTATATAAGTACCATATAGTCCAGAAGACAATGCTTGCATCTTTTCCATTATAATTTTCTGGTCATTTTTAATAGATGTGATATGAAGATATTCACAATTTCTCTCATTCATAGTTTCAATATGATAACCATTCTTTCGAATATCTTTAAAACTTAGTAGATTTCTTCTGGATCTACTTGAATATAATGCATCATCTATTATTAATTTTGTTCCTTCAGGTAACAAAATACAAGCTCTTCCGGAGCCTTCAATTAAATTAGTTGTGCCAGATATAGTGTGGATATTAGTCTCACCAAGATGCAATTGTGAAAAATATTTCTTACTTTTCAATATGGTATTTGTTGTTCCGCTGTCTACTAAACATGGATCTTCTTTACTTACCATTGCGTCAGTCATTTTCAGAATAACTTTGCAACTTCTTCCGAGCAATTCGTGCTGATAACGTGTTGTAAAATTAAAATGAAGTTGCAACAAAAGTAAAGTAAATGACAAGAGAGATAGAAAACAATATCAGAATTTTATTCTCTTCTAATTGTATGTACATTCTTGCTTTTGCAAAGCCTCTATTTATAGGCTAGAAAGAGATGTTACAATAATAAAGAAGAAAATAAATGTCCATAGTAGTGGAGTAGTGGAGTAGTGGAGAAGTGTGGCAATGAATTGAACATCCACATAAATCATATTAAATTTGATTTACAACAATTAAAATATTATTCATTATTCGTTAGGTATAGGGAGATGTATTTTTAAAATTCAATACAAGGTGATGAAAAGTTTTCACCGTTATTTAATGTTTATAAAAAATACTATTTAGTCTTAATTACGGCACGGTGATGGAATATATAGTTTTGGAGTGAGTCTATGGTACTATGCATAGCACGGATTGGTCCATACTACGGATCAATGTTTTCGTTTTCAAAATCCTAACGGTCGATCCGAACCGTTCAACATGATTTCCATATGAGAATATACTTGTGGGCTAAATTTTCTATTTTTTAGAATTTTTTTACTATGTTTTTAGATAGGTAGAAAATCACTTTTTTTGGATGGTCCAGAATTTTCAGATCAAGTGATTTTCTACCCATCTTAAAATATAGTAAAAAAATTCAAAAAAAATATAAAATTTAGTCTGCAAGTACATATTCATGTGGGGATCACGTTGAACGGTTCGGATCGACCATTAGAATTTTTTAAATGAAAATATAGCTCCGTAGTACGGACTAATCCATGCTATGCATAGTACCATAGACTCACTCATAGTTTTGACGATTTTCTAATGCTAAAAAAATATTATCTGTCTTAATTAAGACATGTCTTTCACTTATATGTCTTGGCTTGTAAGAAACAAATTATATGTCTTGGCTTGTAAGAAACAAAATTTGGATTCTTTTGAGAATCTAACGGCATTAATATCAGGTAGGGTTACATTATTAGTGGTGTTCTCAACTTGTCATCCATCCTTGAATTAAATTAGGAAATGAGACAAACTTTTATGATTTTGATTTGACTAGGCTCATCAATTATCAATGAAGGTCTTATATATATTTCAATATGTGCTTTGTATTAAATCCGTAGTGGATGGAGCCAATTAGCAGAAGAAAAGAGTTCATATATTTTTTTCACTTTAAGAATCAACTTTTAATCTAGTTGCCGATTAAACGGCTAAGGAAGTTAAAAGAAGTGGATTAAGCCTTAAGGAAGCTTAATCCTTTGTTGCCGAACAGCCCGTAAGGAAGGACAACACTCTTTGTATAGAAAAATGTGGGTTCAAAATATGAATATAAAATTATTTATGAACATTAAATAAAAGTTAGAAGGTTAAAATTTCATCTTTCTATCTAAAAAAAGAATTCTTTTATTGCAATGTTATCAGGAAAAAAAGCCGTGCTTTTTCTTTATCTAAGCACAAAATAAATAAATAAGAGATCTGAGTAAATTTTTGTCAAATTGTGATGATGCCAGCAGTTTTCACCATTCACGAAAGTAAACAACTAAAAAAATATTGGATTCAGAGATATTTCATGAATATTGTAGGTGTCGACATTAAAAAAAATAAAAGTCAAACCACTTAACTATTTTACATCCACAGTAAAAAAATTCAAATTTCAAATCTGTGATTTCTTACATATAGAGCATATAACTTATTCAATATTTTTAATTTTCATAATAATTATTTTAGGTGGGTGAAATCCGACTGAAAAAATTATTATAAAAATTTAAAATCTAATTACTTGATTCCATCCTTATCTAAAAAAATATTATTCCTACTTCAACGAACCTGTTTGCTTATATATAAAAAATAATTGGGAAAAGGGGTTCACACAAAAGTTTACATTACACGAAATAGTTATTAAAAGGCAAAGCAATGGGAACTGGAATTCAGATCCCTGAAGTAATCCAATATTTGAGTTTGAATTCACATAGTTTGTTTAGAATCCGCATAATATTAAAGAAGTCTTGTGAGATATAATTTAGACTGAATTGTTCCTTAATTAGACAATCCGGATCCAAACTCAAATTTTGAGTTACTTTGTATTCAAATTTCGTATCAAATTTTGAGTTATTTATATATAGTTTTCTATTTCATTTATATTAAAATGTTATTGGTACTGTAAAATTGACTCTCATTTTCAACATAGAAATTTTATATGATTGACTTACACTTATATTTGACTCCACATAATTTGAAAATCTGACTCCATCCTGAGTGAGATTCCAATCATTTATTTCAATCTGACACAAATCTCAAACAATCCTAACATCTAAGGAAACTCTGAAAAATAATCATGTGAATTAGAGACGTGGACCCATGGGAACCAATGTTATCAGAACCGGACCGGACATCGAACTGCTAAAGTTTCAGTTTAACGATTCACTGGTCGGACCGATGATTCAACCGGTTCAATTGTTGGTTTTTTAAAATATATATAACTTATTATCTCAAAGTCAAATTAGTGTGACAGATCCATTTGCTTCAAGATCCGACATAGTCTTTGCAAAAAACACGCACCCTGATTTAAGTCAGCAACTGCTCTTTTTGCATAATCAATATTTAATTAACTTAAAAGTGAAGAATACTAAATAAAAATTGCTTAGGCATTGTAGTTGTCGTAAGTACATGCACCCTGATCTAAATCAGTAACTGCTCCTTTTGTAAAGCTAGAATTTCACAAGCTATATTTCATTTTTACTGTCTTATTTGTGACTAATTTAAAATCCAATCACTTCTTTTATTATTGAAACGAGAGATAGAGTGTAAGAGAATTGAGAAGTGTAATCTTTATTTCATTCTTGATTGTGTAACCTTACAAATGAGTAATACATCTCTATATAAAGACAACAATTTAGTCTTCTAACTAATCTCTAATCACAGCTTTTCCACTAACTAATTTTGTTGCTTTCTAAACTAATTACATTATTACCCTTTGCTAACTAACTGTCTAATGTAACTAGCATAGCACTGGTGCGCCAGTGTTATGGGTTTTTCTCCAACTGAGTATCTGCTCCAATACCAGCCCCCCGCAAGTTGAGTTGTGGGCACAAACAGTCAGTTTGGAAGATAATTGAGAATCGTGGAGATGCAAGTGGCTTTGTAAAGATATCCACAATCTGATCCTTGAATGAGATAAACCTTATTTGTAAGGATTTGTTAGCAACTCGTTCCCTTACAAACTGGTAAT
Source organism: Carex littledalei (assembly GCA_011114355.1). NCBI lineage: Eukaryota > Viridiplantae > Streptophyta > Magnoliopsida > Poales > Cyperaceae > Carex > Carex littledalei. Next base: position 15,860,973 of record CM022082.1, read on the forward strand.
CGATTTCTATGTGTTTCGTTCGAGCATGCACCATAGGATTAGAGGCCAAAAAGGTAGCCCCTATATGTTGTCGCACCAAAGGGTTGGGGAGAGGATAGTGTGACTTGTAATTCGGCTAACAAAAACTGAAGCCAAACAAGTTCAGAACTGGTGATAGCGAGAAGTCTGTACTCGGCTTCAGTACTTGATCGAGCAATCGTAGGCTGCTTCTTTGAACCCCAAGAGATGATATTAGCACCTCAAGTTATGTCTAAGGAACAATAACTCTACTATTTTTTCTCTATCATTCAAGCCTTTCAAATGCCAAAGCAAGAAATTTGAAATGCATTCATTATTAAAATTAAAACCTCAAATTTACACAAATATTTATACAGAAGTTAACAATCTAATATACAACATCAGCACATTAATTTAATTAGATTTTATTACATAATATTACAAATATTATTTAAAAGCAATTACTCGAATTGATGTATATCCCTATCTTGAACTGAAAATAAGCAGCAGAACTCTGGTTCATTATAAAATGTATAACCAAGGGATAAAACAATTTATTAAAAAATATAAAATTTTGAAGATTTCAAAATGAACAAAACTAAGTTTGTAAAACCAACTGGAGTTACTTGATTTTCACCAATGTCTAATTAAGATTTTGTTTTAATTGACAAAGAGGATTATTAGGCCTCAAACTTAAAATAAGATCCTCAATTAATTTATATATAACGTCTTTTGAAGTCCCAAACTGTACAATTCAATGGAAATCAATCAATAAATAAATTTAATAAGAGTGGGTTCAAATGCCTCTACTTATTGTGTCTTCATTATATCTCTATTTTTTAAACATTAATAATTTAAAATTTAAAACAAAAATATAAAAAATAAAACTGTTAGGATTTATCTATATCATTTTTTCTATGCACATATAAAAGATTACGATATTTTGACTTTGTTTTGATTAGTATCAAGAGCTAACAAAAATACATTGATCTGGATAAATTATGGATGTTAATTTTTCAACTTATTAATTAGTATAAAAACAAAATCGAAAAGTGATAATTTTTTATGTAGATAATGGATAAATAATATAGATCACATCTAAAGGTTTATATATGAATTGAATGTCTAATGTAGAAAAGTATACAAATCTGTTCAAATTCTCAGTGAACAATAACCATTAGTATACTTTACTCTAAATTAAAGTAGGAGATCTCATTAGGATACAAATCTGTTCAAATTCTCAGTGAACAATAACCATGAAATTCCTATTCTCAGATTTCCTACTTTAATTTAGAGTAAAGTATACTTTTGCAATTTAATCTAAATCAATTAGAATAAGCCAAACGACAGATCAGTCAAATGAAATTTATCCTCCTTCAATCAATTAATTTGAGATATAAATTTGTATGTAGCACCTTAAATCTAAGGTTGCAATTCAGTTAATCGTTTCGATAATAAAAAAAAAAGTTTACACTAAACACAAATTCTATTTACAGATCTGGTATATTGGTATTTGGTAGGCGTGCGTTCCCAACTTGGGCTGTTGATGCCACGTCAAAGCACGCTTTCCGATGGAAACCTATCAGTCAACGGTCAAACATGCAAAATATATTTAAAATCACACAAATTGCATTACTTTGTTTTGTTTGCTTATCTCAACTTATCATACGTATTTAAATAGTTTTACCGTCTTCTACACAAAATCTGAGAAATAAATCTCATGTTATTCCAAAGAGATCGATAACAGTTATGCCGATTCCAGTTGTTGATCTTTGTCGAGATTCGCACATAAAAAAAAATTCTTTGAAATTCATGTGTGGAAAACTTTGAATGATTGGTATAAGTAATGTGCCAATCTCAAGAAAAAAAATTTCATGTACGAATTTCGACAAATGTCAACAGCTGGGATAGAAATAACAGGGTCATGTTATTCCTTTGAAATAACAGCAGATTTATTTCCCAAAATTTGTACGCCATGGATAAATAATCCGGTGTATGAAACAAGATTGTTGAGTTTCTTGTTTTCAACTTATTGATTCATATAAAATTAAAATTACAAAGTGAAAATTTTCTATGTGCATGTGGAGAAATTAAATAATATAATTACATCTAACGGTTCTATTTTAATATATAAATTTTACAATTTAATTATTAGAAAATTAAAAAATAAAGGTACGATGGAGGTAAAAAAAATCAAATATTAACGAAAATTTTGTTTGAATCTGATTATAATTTTGTGTTCGGTCGACTCTGACAACTTTTAATGCCGTAAGAGTCCATTGTAAGGACAGGCCCATTTAAAGCCTTTAAAGGCCTTAGTAGAAGCCCATACTGCAATTAATTCCAACCGATAAAATTAACTAATACTCTTTTAACCTGCGATCTCTTTCAACCATGAGGCTCAATTGGAGAAACTAATTAATGTTTGATCAAATTTGATATGATATGATGCCCATCAATTAAAGGCTCTGTCCAGTGACCAATCTCTTTCTCTGTTACTCAAGCCTATCACCTACCACGTTCCATAGTAACAAATATTAACTGTTTGCTAGGTATTATTTAATATTAAAATCTTAAATTTACATGCATTTAAGAATCTATAAAAAAGTTAAAAATGTAGCATACAACATCACAACATACATTTAATGAGATCTCCTTACTTAATATTACAATGTTCATGTAAAGAATGAAGGGTAAATATATTGACCGAGCAGCTTTTGCTTCATACATAGTACAAATCATATGCAGAGCTGTTTTGACTTTATTATATGTGCGCTGCATGAAGTTAAAACTGCTCTCTCGCTATCTTTATCCAAAATTAAGCATATCTGCGTTTATATTGAATAAATGGAATTAAAAAAGATTCATCTATGCTAAATTTCTCTCTACAGGTAACTCAAGGAACACCGAAATTTTTATTGTTGACACTCCCAAAAATCAAATTAAATGAATACCACCCTTGGGGTCAGATTTACAATCCTACCACCCTCGCGGACCCAGTTCGCGCACCAAATGGATTGGTGCGCGGACTGGGTTGGCGCACCAATTGGTGCTCTAACTGGGTTAGCGCACCAAAATTGGTGCAAAATTGGTGCTCAAACGGGGTGCAACGCACCGAACAGCAGTAAAAATTTCGAAACAGTTGGTGCGCCAACCCAGTCCGCGCACCGTGTAATTTGGTGCGCGAACTGGGTTAGCGAGGGTGGTAGGATTGAAAATCTAATTCCAAAGAATGGTATTCATTTAATTTGATTTTTGAGAGTGTCAACAATAAAAATTTCGGCAAGGAACATATCCAAATTTGAATGTAGGCCCTTTTCAAGTTAGGTGAGTGTATTGTTTGCTCCGACATGAGCAATGATGTACTTCATCGCCACGTCAGCTGCCATGCATGTAAAATTAGGTGTCGGTGGGATTTCCTTTCATGGTAAAAGGAAATCATTCATATATGGTGGTCCATTTTATATGAATGAATATACCAAGATGATTTCTTAAGATAAAGAATGAAACTACCAAAGGCTAATGCCAATCCGGGCTTAAATTGTATTTCGCCAATGGATGCAAGTCTTCCTACGTGGGCTTTTTATTGGGCCTCAACTAAAGCCTTTTTATTGGGCCTGAACTAAAATAATGATTATATTGATTATAGCTAGCTGACTATTACATTAATAGGTTTATTGACCATATAAACTAAACTTGTTATCATTTCTTAGTTGATTGATAAATTATAGATATACCATACCATTCAGATATTAAGACCAATTGATATACTTTTATATTAAAACGATAATAACTCCCGAAACAAAATCCGCTGAAGAATTAATAATTGGGCGCCCAAAATCATATATAACTTAGCAAGCACAAATGAAAGCTAGGAGTGTCTATGAAATCAATTATTTTTGTATTCTCTATTGATAAGATGGTTATGGACAAGAATATTTTTTTGTTAGCTTATCCGAGTAAGAATGCAGGTAGAGAAGGAAATACATAAGAAAAAAAATGATGTTAGCTTATTAACTAAAATAATTCATAAATATAAAATTATAAATATTTTTATATTCTTACATTGACCTATAATTTGTAATATACTATTTTTATTTTTACAAGATTGATTTTATGTATAGTATTTTACATAGTTCTCTTAAGTAGTACTTCTGTCGTAGTTGATATATGAGTAGGGTTCAAATACTTCACACGTGTCTTATATTTTTATCTTCTTTTTAAAAATTCAAATAATTAATTGCTCAATATGATCTTTATATTAAAATGTACATGGAGCCCAAATATATATATATATTTTTTAGAATTTTTTTACTATCTTTTTAGGTAGGTATAAAATCATTGTTTTTGAATGGTCGAGAAACAGTGATTTTGTACCTATCTAAATGATTGTAAATAATTTTCAAAAAATATATAATTTAATGTCTAAGCACAATTTAATATGAAGATCATATTGAGCGGTTCAGATCAACCGTTTGAAATTTAATAAAATGTGAAGCATGAAAGAAATAAGACATTTGAACCCCCTCTGTTATCTATACAACATTTTATATAAGTTTTTTAATTAGTGATTTCTCTTCTATGAAGAATATTGAACACAATTATAATATTTTTATTTTTATGTTATTATATACATGCATAATGAGTTTAATATAAACTATTTACTTGTTTGCAATATTTTTAAATTAGATTATATAAATTATTATTTATTCGATAAATATTCGTTATTTGGTCGTGATCCATTAATCTCTAACAATAATAAAATATAAAAATATAATAAGTTCTTAACGAATAAGATAAGATACAAATACAATTAATTTTACATATACAACTAATTAAATTAAAGCATTTCATTTTAGTTTTCTTTTTACATTTTTTTAATTTATAGAACAGAACTGCCTCTTAAATCCAACAGTGCATTGAAATCATGGGAAAGTTGACAGCTAACAACTAAGTCAAATAAATGAGGTAGAGGTAGAGCGGCTGCATTGATCACTGATAATAATAAAAAAAAAATACAAAAACCAAGGAAAGATGTTTCTTTTAAATTTAAATCCCTCCTTTTGTTTTTAAATTGAAAGCCTGCATAATCTTGTCCTTTGTCCCTCTTACTTACCTCTTCACTAAAAGACAAAATTAGCACTGTCTCCAAACCAAAAGAAAGGACCCAATAATAAATAAATAAAAGGCACACTCATTTCACTTCTCCAGGCTTTGAATTCAGATGCCAGAAACATAATTAATGCCATAGCTACACACACAGATTAAATTGGAGATGAAATTATGTGGGTCAGAGGTCATATCAGTACATTACAAACAGCCAGCTAATCACTAAGTTACAAAGAAAAAAAAATACAATTAAATTAATTGCATAAAACAAAACCCTAGCAAACACATTTGATAATTAATTGAGAAGTTAAAACTTAAAAACCCATCCATGTCCTTCTCTCTTCATTTCATACAACAAACAAATCTTCGACTAAGAAAATTAAAAAAAGGAAAGAAAGATTGAAGAACAAGGAAAAACCAGGAAAAAAAAGAAACAAAGAAAGAAAAACTATTACTTGAGCCCCATAACAAAAGTAAAGCATTAACATGTAGTTGATGAATAGCAAGGATGTACCGCTCCGTACCAGCATTACAATTACAAGAATCTCATGTCGTTAGTACAGTTCATCCAATCATATAATCTTGACTTTGTTTTGACTTCACATTTATGGCTCCTACAAGGAATAAAACAATTTAGCATACAAGATAGTAAAACTTCCTCTAAGACCACCTCAATTATTTAACCAGATTCATAAATTTAAACCGTTATCAATATCAGAACCTAAAATATGTTTATCTAAAATTTAGAGCAAAATATATATTTTGGTAATGATATAATAATATTACACTTTACTAGACTAGAAAATTTGGACTAATAAGATAGCACTCTTCTATACATCCAAAATCACATTGTTTGTTATATTTATATCTAAAGTCAAGCAACATAACCCTCTAGCAAACAAGAAAAAAACACATCACTTTCAAAATTTTCCTCCTGCAAAATGTTCTAATAACAACAAACAAACAAGATTTCATTATGTACTTTTTTCTTTGATTAACCAGATTTCAGCATTACACATTACAAATTTACATTATAAAGACAGCAGAGGGAGGGTAAAGAAAATAACCTGAGTACTGAACCTCCTGAAATTCACATCAGTGCTCTCTGATTCTGATACCGACTCGAGTTCGCTCTTGTTCTCTGCTTTCTTGCTATGGCCACCTTTTCTCAAACCAAGCAGCTCTTTCCACCGTATTGCCTTCGGTGGCCTCTCACCATTCCCTCGATCCTGCGCTCTCAGCTCGTCTCTCAGTGTCGTCACTCTGTGACCGCTTGCATGGCTTGTCGAGTCTTTCATCGGGAGAATACGGCCTTTGAAGAAGAGCTGGTCGGCCGCTATCATCTGGTGTGACCCCACCGAGAACTCAAAGTCGGGATCGCTAGGGCCTGCCGGGTTGTGGGATTGAGATGCTGGTGGCGGGCATTCGAGAGAGAAGTCACTAGAGAAGGAAATACGGGGACCGGCGATCGGGTAATGAGATTGATGATCTGGATTGTACATGTTTATACATGCCATATATTGGTTCCCCCTCTCTTAATTTGGTGCTGTTTCTCTTTAATTTCTTTATCAACCTCTCTCTATATATACCTCTTTTCTTTTCTCTCTGATCTCTAGATCTTTAGCGCTCTTTTGTTATTTGTTTGAAAAAGGGAAAGGGAAGTGAAACTAGTTGATTCTCTTTTGTTTTGATGCAGTGGGAGTACTTCAAGTGTTATTGATTGGTGAGGATATATACATACACAGACACACACACTTGGATATATAGTGCGTTAGGAATATCTGGATGAGGTTAAAATGAGTGGTTTAACAATTAAGTGTGAATTTTTTAAGCTAGATCCGTCGTGGTCAAACTGTCACAGGGCTGCTACAACACTCCCAATGGACATCTCCTGGATTTTCAAGGAGAGCATTGAATACACATTACTGTAGTCTGTACTCTGTAGTCTAGGTAAACAGGTTAACTAGCAGGAACATTTAAGTATTTGTCAAGTGCAATTTAATCTCCATTGTTGGTAGTACTATATTTTTACATGGATCCTTCAACATGCAAAACATTAATTTATTCATCCATGGGCCTTTTGAATGACTTCAATTACCATTGCTCTCTTTAATTTTGTACTGCATGCGCTCAGAATTAATTCCATCAACAGTTCAAATAATTTAATTAAATTGATAGCGTTAATTATTGAGATTGAATATGCTTAATTAATCATGATGAGATATATAGTGCATAAAAGTTGAAGCATGCAAGCGGACCCACAAAACCTAAAAGGTTAGGTTCTAAGTCAATTAAGCTAGAGAAATGACATTTTATTGCCTTCACCAATAAATTAATTAACTCTCTATATATGTAAGGGACATATTACTTCGCATATCATATGACATGAAGCTCCAAAGCACAGACTTAAACCTCAATATGCCAAATTAATTGAGTTCTTGTACGTGTACACTTTGAATATTATGCGTAAGATCATCGATCGGAGTATTAAGCCGAGTTGCAGGTGCACCGATCGAGTGGACGCTATTAAACCTCCAAAAAAAAAAAATATAGGGCATGTTTATTTTTTGGATTTCAACCTCATGATGGTTTGATTTTCCTCTATAATATGCTTCTGGCATATAGTGAAAGACAAGAACCAGTATACTGTCTCAAAGTACAAAACATGACTTCTTCAGTTCTTTGTAAAACACTGGTCTCTACACTCTGTCACTAGTACCTGAAGCTCTATGGAAAACATGAGATCCAACATTACTTCAGGCGCTTATACAAACACAATGCGCAGGTAGTGTTTCATTCATATCGATTAATAGTTTGCACCCAGTAAAAATGTATGATGTACAGGCTAGGCCGAATAGGATACTGTTCCATATATGATTTAATTAATGATTGCGTGACTGTCTAACTAAGTCTTATATACTGTCAAGGTGTAAAAAAAAAAACATTAGATTTAACGACCAGTTGATGAATAAAACTGCTTGGCATGGGCATTAGGATAAAGGTGCAGTATTCCCATAAAGCACTAAAATGCTCCGTGACATGAATTTTGTTTATTGTGCCTGACCTTATACATATGTTTGTCAGAGCTACTACCCGTTCAAAAATTAAATTTTCTTCTGGACTGAAACTTCGGTTACAACATTTTGCTGTTTATTTCCTAGTTGCAATTTGTTAATGAGTCCGGCTAGTATGATATTGGTGTCATATGACACTAACTTCAAAATTAATTGAATAGACTTTAAATGACTAATCCAAACCGTTCAAACCGATTTACTTTAAGAGTGATGTGTTTAATTACATGCAAAAATTTTATATTTTCGAGTTATTTTAGTATCAAATCAAGTGGTAAAAAATGTTGAAAAATAAATGTATTAAAATTAACTTAAAAAATCACATATTTGACCGCTTGATTTGATACTAAAAATAAATTTAAAAAATTATAAATTTTGCATGTAAACACATAACTAATGAAGTAGATCGGTTTGAACGGTTTGGATTCATCGTTTGAAGTCGATTTGATAGGTTTTGGAGTTGGTGTTATATAGGCTGAAATGACACTGATGTTATACTAGCCAGACTCTTTGTTAATATATATATATATATATATAGAGTAAGGCTACGGTGCTTTGCAAAGTAAAACCCCCTCTTTACTTCGGGCTACTTTTTGCATTTTGAAAATTCAAACAACCGATCCGAACCGTTCAACATGTTCTAAATGCTGAAATGTGCTTGGAGACCAAATTTTACATTTTTTGGAATTTGTTTACTATTTATTAAGCCACTTTGAAAATCGCTGATCCGGTGGTCCAGAAAATTTTACTGTTTTTTACTGTTCACCTTTGGATCAGTGATTTTCAAAGTGGCTTAATAAATAGTAAACAAATTCCAAAAAATGTAAAATTTGGTCTCCAAGCACATTTCAACATTTAGAACATGTTGAACGGTTCGGATCGGTTGTTTGAATTTTCAAAATGCAAAAAGTAGCCCGAAGTAAAGAGGGAGTTTTACTTTGCAAAGCACCGTAGCCTTACTCTATATATATATATATATAGGGGAAATTGATTATTTGCCACTCCAAAACCTTCAAATCTTAAAAATGCCATTCCGAAATTTGAAATTGTAAAAATGCCATTTCAAACTTCTTCAAATTGTAAAAATGCCACTCCAAATAATTAATGACTAAAATACCCTCCCTTCTTCTCCTGCCATGGCACGAATCTCAAAGCACAAAAACTGACGACTCCAAATTAAAACAAAATGTTTTTGTGCTTTGAGATTCGTGCCAGATTAAAACTGACGACTCCAAATAATTTAAAAACAAAATGTTTTTGTGCTTTGAGATTCGTGCAGAAACAAAATGTTTTCGTGCAGAAAGGAATTCAAACTGTTTTTGTGCTTTGAGATTCGTGCCAGATTAAAACTGACGACTCCAAATAATTTAAAAACAAAATGTTTTTGTGCTTTGAGATTCGTGCCATGGCAGGAGAAGAAGAGGAGGAGAAGAAGGGAGGGTATTTTAGTCATTAATTATTTGGAGTGGCATTTTTACAATTTGAAGAAGTTTGAAATGGCATTTTTACAATTTCAAATTTCAGAATGGCATTTTTACAATTTGAAGGTTTTGGAGTGACAAATAATCAATTTTCCAATATATATATATATAGTGCTTGGTTATTCTACTTACATAAGCATATGATGGCATATGCTTATAACTCATTTTTTCGTTTTCAAAATCCAAAAAGTCAATTTGAACCGTTAGATGTGATCTCTATATTGAAATGTGCTTGAAGACCAAATTTTACATTTTTCTGAATTTTTTACTATTTATTAAGCCACTTTGAAAATCGCTGATCCAACGGTGGCTTCTGATTTTACTGTTTTGTTAAGCCACCGTTGGATCAGCGATTTTCAAAGTGGCTTAATAAATAGTAAAAAAATTCAGAAAAATGTAAAATTTGGTCTCCAAGCACATTTCAATATAGAGATCACATCTAACGGTTCAAATTGACTTTTTGGATTTTGAAAACGAAAAAATGACTTATAAGCATATGCCATCATATGCTTATATAAATAGAATAGCCAACCTCGATCTATATATATATAGAGAGAGAGAGAGAGAGAGAGAGAGAGGAGGGTTCAAATGCACCATAATTTTTGTGCTCCAATATGCTCCACATTCTTTATCTCTATTTTCAAAGTCCGAACAGTCGATCCGAACCGTTCAACATGATATTCATAATAAAATATGTTTGGAGACCAAATTTTATATTTTTTAGAATTTTTTTACTATTTTTTTAGATAGGTACAATATCACTTTATCGGATGGTCCAGAATCTCCTTAAAAAGGTGATTTTGTACCTATCTAAAAAAATAGTAAAAAAATTCTAAAAATATATCCAAGCATATTTTATTATGAAGATCATGTTGAGCGGTTCAGATCGACTGTTCGGACTTTGAAAATAGAGATAAAGGATGTGGAGCATATTGGAGCACAAAAATAATGGTGCATTTGAACCCTCCTCATATATATAGTTGTGCTCCAATATGCTCCACATCCTTTATCTCTATTTTCAAAGTCCGAACAGTCGATCTGAACCGCTCAACATGATCTTCATAATAAAATAAGCTTGGATACCAAATTTTATATTTTTTAGAATTTTCTTACTATTTTTTTATATAGGTACAATATCACTTTATCGGATGGTCCAGAATCTCCTTAAAAAGGTGATTTTGTACCTACCTAAAAAAATAGTAAAAAAATTCTAAAAAATATAAAATTTGGTACCCAAGCATATTTTATTATGAAGATCATGTTGAGCGGTTCAGATCGACTGTTCGGACTTTGAAAATAGAGATAAAGGATGTGGAGCATATTGGAGCACAAAAATAATGGTGCATTGGAACCCTCCTCATATATATATATATAGAGTATGGCTAAGTTGCTGCTGGCAGCATTTCGGCCAGCTGCTGCCGGGGCTATATTTAGCCATACGATGTTCAAACAACAAATCCAAACCGTTAGATGTGATATCTATATTAAAATCTACTTGGAGACCAAATTTTACATTTTTTGGAATTTTTTTACTATTTATTAAGCCACTTTGAAAATTCCTGATCCGGGTGAACAGTAAAAACAGTCTGGACCATATGATCTGGAATTTTCAAAGTGGCTTAATAAATAGTAAAAAAATTCAAAAAAATGTAAAATTTGGTCTCCAAGTATATTTTAATATAGAGATCACATCTAACGGTTTGGATTTGTTGTTTGAACATCGTATGGCTAAATATAGCCCCGGCAGCAGCTGGCCGAAATGCTGCCAGCAGCAAATTAGCCATACTCTATATATATATATATATATTTATAGGACAGTGCTACGCGTATCATAGAGCCCTCCGTGCTACGGCTCACTTTTTGAGTTTTCAAAATTCTAACGGTCGATCCGAACCGTTCAACATGATCTCCATATGAATATGTAAAATTTGGTCTCCAAGTAGATTTTAATATAGAGATCACATCTAACGGTTTGGATTTGTTGTTTGAACATCGTATGGCTAAATATAGCCCCAGTAGCATCTGGCCGAAATGCTGCCAGCAGCAAATTAGCCATACTCTATATATATATATATATATATATATATATATATATATACACACACACACACAAATGTTTGTTCCTGGACTCAGGAACAAACGGTTCGGTTCTCAGATTTTCAAAGTCCAAACAGTCGATCAAAACCGTTAGATATTCAATCTATATTAAAATGTGCTTGGAGACCAAATTTTACATTTTTTTAAGAATTTTTTACTATTTATTAAGCTGGTTTGAAAACCACTGATTTTATTAAACTTATGCACCATTGAAAAACAGCGGTTTCCAAACCAGCCTAATAAATAGTAAAAAAATTCTAAAAAATATAAAATTTGGTCTCCAAGCACATTTTAATATAGATTGAATATCTAACGGTTTTGATCGACTGTTTGGACTTTGAAAATCAGAAAACCGAACCGTTTGTTCCTGAGTTCAGGAACAAACGTTTGTATATTAGCCATTCTATATATATATATATATATATATATATATAAGAGTTAATTTTTTTATGTGAGAGAGGCGGAAAGCGCCTCGTACATTCCCGAACAACAAATGGTATTAGAAAATAATTAAAAGGTTAAAAAAATGTAACATAAATTATATTTATTTTTACCTTTTAAGAATATAATTAATTACTTGATTTAACGTATTTTCAGATACATTAAGTAAGAAGAATCCGAACCGTCTAACTTGATCGCAAGTAATTAAATTCACTACCCGCATGAGAACACTAAACTACGTTTTTTTAGGTACTAAGTTTTAACAATTTCACTAGTTCATGTTGATCCAGTTGTTTTAATGTGATTCAGGTTTCCTATCCTTACTAATCATCAGCCGCATATGACACTGTCACTAGCCGCATACGGGTCGTTGTGTGTATACCGATGATAAAAAACTTTAACTCAATTTTTTAGGCCCCCGTCTCATCCCAAGCTTTCTGAATTGGGATCAAACGCTCAAATCCGAGTTTCTTAACCAAAGTTATGGCCATTTAAAGTTTTTTCAAAAAAACGATGCTTTCGTGCAAAAACACCGATGACGCACCGATGCTTTATGCACGGCTTAACGACGGCAGAAGTGCATCGGTGTTTCATTATAAAAAACATCGGCGACGCACCGATAATTTTTTAGCACTATCTTGCTTAATTGCCAATATTAAGGCTATAAAATATCGATGTTTCATTACAAAAATATCAACAACGCACCGATATTTTTTTAGCACTACCCTACTTAATTGCCATGCTAAGGCTAATAAAACATTGATGTTTCATTACAAAAACATCGATGATGCACCGTAATTTAGCGTAATTTAACATAATTTAGCATAATTTAATGTAATTCAGCGTAATTTAACATAATTTCAAGTATTTTAGCGTATTTTAGTATAAATATGCTAATTATACATAAAAAGAAGTAATGTAACCAGTAATGTAACCAGTAATTTAAAAAAAAATTTGCTCTAGCGTTTATAACTTTATATACTCACTACTATCCCTAGACTTTAATAATCTTACTGTGCATTGCTTTTGGATGGTGCATGTTTACACTATGTTAACTTCTTGTTTGTGGTTAGTGCCTGTGTGCACATTGTTATGTGTAGCTACATATCGCTGGTTTTGTTTTGGGTTGATTTTAGCTTGGGGTTGTTGACCCTACTTACTAGTATATCTGTAAGTTAATCAAGTTTCAATATATGAAACGGGCATTTGCTGCCTTTTTTCAAAAAAAAAAAAAAAAATTTAACTAAAAATTTGAAATTTTAGTGTTATATTTCAGCATCTTGCTCTTCATAATATCTCTTAAAAAAAAAAATTAAGGGTACTAGTCAATTTAATGGCTGTCCAAATAAATAAAGTACCGGCTAAAAAATAGCTGATAAGAATATTTTTATAAATACTGAGAAGATCTGAGTATATTCCTTAATTTGTATTAAACTTTGGATATTAATAAAAATGTCGGGTATTTGGTTGGATGTCACAAAATACAGGGTATGGTGAAGACAGAATCATAGTGATGGGAAAGATTGGATACGGAGCTGCCACCCCTATAATTGTCCTCAGGTTAGCTCGGTCACACCACAGCGACCCCATACAATGATTCTACTATCCCCAGATCTTCTGTTACAAATTCTCTGCAGCACAGTTTGTTTCTATCTGCCCATCATCGTTAGTAAGACTCTTATTGGTCCCATCTGTCAGTGAAATATGACAGAGTTGTTGTTGGCATATGCAAGGGAGAAGTTATGGTAGGCTTTGTTTTGAGTAAAGGATGGAGAGAAGGGGAAAAGGTTTGAAGCATGTTGACCAGTCTATTGACTGGTGGTGAAAGATTTCATTTGTTGAGCCTGAGCTGGCAAGCAGGACCGCTTGATCTTAGCACGTGATTACTATGTATATTTTGCATGTATATATAACGAGGAGGGTTCAAATGCATCATAATTTGTGTGCTTCAATATGCTTCATATTTTTTATCTCTATTTTTAAAGTCCGAACAGTTGATCCGAACTCTTCAACATGATATTCATAATAAAATATGTTTGGAGACCAAATTTTATATTTTTTAGAACTTTTTTACTATTTTTTTAAATAGGTACAATATCACTTTATCGGATGGTCCATAATCTCCTTATAAAAGTGATTTTGTACCTATTTAAAAAAATAGTAAAAAAATTCTAAAAAATATAAAATTTGGTCTCCAAACATATTTCATTATGAATATCATGTTGAAGGGTTTGGATCGACTGTTCGGACTTTAAAAATAGAGATAAAGAATGTGGAGCATATTGAAGCACACAAATAATGATGCATTTGAACCCTCCTCATATATAATATATATGAATTCCCTTTTGTTTGATAAGCAGGACATTAATCTTTAGAGAGGGATTAGAGTCTTGCTATTTTACCTTGAAAAAAGTCGTTAGAACTTAGAATATACTAATTCGTTAATTTAAAATATGGGTGGAATAAAAAAAATAGTGATATGAAAAATAGCGATTATTATAGTTATTTATATTATTTTTAGTACCATCATTTTTATTATATGATGTTGTTATTTATTTATATGATATTATTATAATAATCATAGTCATTAAAATGATTATATATTATTATTGATGTAACTAATATACTTATATCATTTTTCATTAACATTATTATTATATTATTATTATATTGCAATTCGAATTTTTACATTGCATTTAACATGCATGTCCCCAAATAATATTGTCACTGTTCTTCCCAACAGTGCAACAATGACACCAACTCCTAGTTAAATAGTACTATTTGTAGTTAATTTTTCTTAGAATGAAAATAGCATGTTAACTTATTCTATTTTTTATTTAGAATGATTTGAGATAGTGTTGTCAAGATTTTCAAGACAAACCGTTGTTAGAGGTTTTTCGTCTTTTTTTTTTAATTTGATATTATTTGTAATAATTTGGAATTTTGGTCTTTGTTGTAATTCAAAGATATGCAAGGTCTTTGTCAAATATTTAAATTTTTTTTTAAAATGAATACCTTTGGAATTAATGCTCCGGAGGAAGTGTTTTTTGAATGCCTTCTATAAAACAGGACATCAACCCAGATCTGGTTTTTGGGGTTTTTGTTTATCCAAACTTGGTAAAAATTTATTTGTTTGGTTCAAATAAGCTTTCCCTTCATAGAGGTCTCCATGTGGCACATGTACCGGCTCTTTAATTCCCTTTTCTTTTGCCTATTGTCATCCTTTTTTTGAGATAAATATATAATTTTTTTGAGATACTATTGTCATCCTTTTTAACAACCTATTATTTAATATATAAAGAAAAGTAGGATTTTTCTTTCTTTTTTTTAAGATAAAATAGAGTTAATTTATTTTTAAATATTTATAAGAAATATTAGTTATTATGTTCAAACAAGGAAATAAAATCCTTAGAAATTCAAAGGCGGAGCCAGAAATTATGATAAGTGGGAAACAAATTCAGGGTGTAACATAATAATATAATTATTTGAATAGTGAGTATATTTTTGCAATTTTTTTAATATAGTAATATAAGTATATTTTTGAAACTTCTTTGAGTATGTGGCTCCACCACTATAAAGAGTGGATTAGGCTCTGCTTCGCTTGTATGTATGATACTTATTTGAACTTTGAAAACGGAGTATAGGTTCATGTATAGTCGAACTGTTGTCTATTTTTGAAGAAAATTTTGTCTATCCTGGACAGTCCACAACCTGAATTAGTTAATCCATGGCAGTCTGCAACCCGCTAATTGTACCAGTAAATTGTCTGGTCTTGATAAAAATTCTGGCTATGCCCAGCTGCTGTGCTGACATCCTTACAAATAAAATGACAAAAAACATATATAAAAATAAATTAATATATTTTATGATCAGATCATAGTATGAAGATATTATGCGTTGAGAGGTAATCAAACATACCGTGCCAGTCCAAATTATGTGGGTACTGAAATTTAAATGCTAATGGCCGAGGATGGAAGGACACAAATGGTGGTATTAGGGGTACTATTGGGGCACATGATGCCTCTGACAGGGGTCTAGTTGGATAAACGGAGGAGAGGAGCCCCTTCTCTCTTCTCTCTGCCAATGCTGCCATTGCATTTTGATTTTGATTTCTTGTCAATTAAACTGAGCCATACAGAGTTCTACTTTGTTGTTATTTCAATTGGACGGCCTGGATCACTGCTCCTGGTGGGACCCATTTCCTGACATTTACCGACGCTCTGCAGTCTGCACTCTGCATTTCCAAAAGTTTGCCACACCCCTTTATTTTATATTTTTTTTTCCACTCGTTTCAAACAAGGAATTCCATTTTTTTTAAAAGAAATTAACAAATTTATTTTAAGTTGGGTTTTGAACCGTTTGATTTGTAATGGAACCAATTTAGAACTGGTAAATTTAAACGGTCCATTAATCTAAATTTTCCGTGCAAATTTTTTAGACTGATTGAACAATTTATGTACGATTTTAAATAAAATGTTGTTTAAGAGCCTTTGGATCAAACTCCCACCCTTAAAAAAAATAATAAAAACATGATTTAGAAAGTTATCTTGTTTTCCGAAATGAAAATTTGGTAAGTAAAGAAAAAAAAAAATGAATAAATGTTTGGTTTCATGGATTCGGACACTCGGAACTTTTCTTCTTAGCCCCCTGTGTTTACGGAAAAACACAAAGTAGCGTCTAGTTTGAAGTAGGGTCCAACAAATTCTTGAAATTAAAGTATTGACCATAACATACAAAAATTTACAGTGGAGAAAAAAAAAAGTGTTCATACCAATAATAATTAATTAATTATTGAAAATAACATACTCAAATGAGTTGGGCTACTATGCTAATGTTATCAATGACATTTCAGTCTAAGTGTCACTGGTTCTAAAACCTACCGAGAGACTTCAAATAATGAAATCAAATTGTTCAAATAGATCTACTTCACGAGTGATGGATTTACATGCAATTATAAAATTTTAAATTCATTTAATATGAAGTCAAGCGGTAGAAAAATTATAATACATTTATTTTCCATCATTGTTTGGCCGCTTAACTTAATACTATTTGCCATTGAAAATATAAATTCTACATGTAAATGCATCACCGGTGGAGTAAATCAATTTAAACTTATGAGATTTGTCATTTCAAGTCTATCCATTATATTTTGGAAGTCAGTGAATATCACAAATGACACAGTAGTCATTACATTTTGATAATATTTTTGTGTGAAACCCTTCCTTACGAATTCGGATAAGAAAGCAAAGGAAAGGACATGGAGAGGTACTTGATTATTATTATTAATTTTTCTTGGAGCTCATATGTAGCTGTGCATATATATATTTTAAATTATTAATTGGCCTAGAAAGCAAGATCTCTGTGGGAAGTGTGCATTAAATTGCAACTGCGGTGGCTTTAAGAGGCTATAAAGTTACATGCTAGGCTGGAATCATGAATTGACTATTTGAAATGGGTGGAATTCAATACTGGTATCAGTATGCCTATGGTGTAAGCTTTTACTGCCGCATAAGGTACGGGTGCCACTCACATGCGGCATGCCTACCTTTCCAACATTTTTCAAAATTTACACATTTCCGACACGTGGCTGCCATTGACACCATCCAACTGCTCACAAAATTTAAGGATATTGGTCAATTCAACACCACTTTAATTTCATATTCTACTCTGTAGGGAAATTTGTGTAGGCTCGGTGTACAAACGGCTGTGAATCTAGAGTGGGAAAAATGGCACGCCGGAGCCGGCTCCGTCACGGAACGGCACGGCTACGGCACGGAACGGCACGGCACGCGTACCATTCGCGTGCCGTGACTCGCGTGTCCCGTGCCGTGACTATTCGCGTGCCGTGCCCATCTTTTGAAACTTTGGCACGGCACGGCACGGCACGTGAAAAATTTAGTCACGGCACGGCACGGCACATAGTCACGCGAGTCACGTGTAATTAGGACCATTAGATATTGATTTAATGGTAAATCTTGAATAAACTAACCTAAATTATAATTAAATGGTCACGTGAGTCACGCGAGTCACGTATGGTCACGGCACGTTTAGGCACGGCGTGACTCACGTGGCGTGGCCATTCGCGTGCCGTGACCACCCATTGACATTTTGGTCACGGCACGGCACGGCACGTGAAAAATTAACTTGGTCACGGCACGGGACGGCACGAGACCAAAGTCACGGCGTGTTAGCCACGGCACGGCACGGCACGGCACGTTTTTCCCACTCGCCTGTGATATATATTCTGGCAACACAATTTTTAGTGTCTAATTTTCTATCTTCTAAATTTTAAAGGCTCACAATTTAATCTAATATATAGCATTTCTATTTCAAACTCATTTTAAATTTATAAAGTTGTCATTGTACTTTTTTTTATTAAAAAATGAGCATATATAAGAGAAATATTTAGTATTTTAATTGATCAGTTTGGATAACCTTTAATTATTTGATAATATGATAATATTGTCATATCTATTATTTGTAAACAAAATGTGGTGAAATTGACTCAATTAGGACAAAACTTAATCAGGACAAAGCTTTTGAAAAGAAAAACCAATATATATATATATATATATAGATTGGCTAATGTGCTAACGTTATAACTTCGGCCGAAGTTATAACGAGTCGTTTTTGCAATTTCAAAATCCAAACAACCGATCCGAACCGTTCAACATGTTCTCTATATTGAAATGTGCTTGGAGACCAAATTTTACATTTTTTGGAATTTTTTTACTATTTATTAAGCCACTTTGAAAATACTGATCCGGTGGTCCAGAAAATTTTACTGTTTTTTACTATTCACAGCAGATCTGCGATTTTCAAAGTGGCTTAATAAATAGTAAAAAAATTCCAAAAAATGTAAAATTTGGTCTCCAAGCACATTTCAATATTTAGAAAAAGTTGAACGGTTCGGATCGGTTGTTTGGATTTTAAAAACTAATAAACGACTCGTTATAACTTCGGCCGAAGTTATAACGTTAGCACATTAGCCAATCTCTCTCTATATATATATATATATATATATATATTGGCTAATGTAATAACGTTAGAACTTCGGCCGAAGTTCTAACGGGTCGTTTTTGCAATTTCAAAATCCAAACAACCCATCCGAACCGTTCAACATGTTCTCTATATTGAAATGTGCTTGGAGACCAAATTTTACATTTTTTGGAATTTTTTTGCTATTTATTAAGCCACTTTGAAAGTTTCTGATCCAACGGTGAACAGTAAAAAACAGCCAAATTTTCTGGACCACCGGATCAGAATTTTCAAAGTGGCTTAATAAATAGCAAAAAAATTCCAAAAAATGTAAAATTTGGTCTCCAAGCACATTTCAATATAGAGAACATGTTGAACGGTTCGGATGGGTTGTTTGGATTTTGAAATTGCAAAAACGACCCGTTAGAACTTCGGGCCGAAGTTCTAACGTTATTACATTAGCCAATCTCTCTATATATATATATATATGAGTGAGGCTATGGTGCTATGCATAGCACGGATGGCTAGTGTACTACGGCTCAATATGGTACTTTTTAAAATCCTAACGGTCGATCCGAACCGTTCAATGTGATATCCGTATGAATATGTACTTGCAAACTAAATTTTATATTTTTTTGAATTTTTTTACTATTTTTTTAGATAGGTAGAAAAATCAGTGTTTTCTGAAAATTCTGGACCATCAAAATTGTACCTATCTAAAAAAATAGTAAAAAAATTCGAAAAAATATAAAATTTAGTTTGCAAGTACATATTCATATGGTTATCACATTGAATGGTTCGGATCGACCGTTAGGATTTTAAAAAGTACCATATTGAGCCGTAGTACACTAGCCATCCGTGCTATGCATAGCACCATAGCCTCACTCATATATATATATATATATATATATATATATATAGAGATTGGCTAATGTGCTAACGTTATAACTTCGGCCGAAGTTATAACGAGTCGTTTTTGCAATTTCAAAATCCAAACAACCGATCCGAACCGTTCAACATGTTCTCTATATTGAAATGTGCTTGGAGACCAAATTTTACATTTTTTGGAATTTGTTTACTATTTATTAAGCCACTTTGAAAATACTGATCCGGTGGTCCAGAAAATTTTGCTGTTTTTTACTATTCACAGCAGATCTGCGATTTTCAAAGTGGCTTAATAAATAGTAAAAAAATTCCAAAAAATGTAAAATTTGGTCTCCAAGCACATTTCAATATTTAGAAAAAGTTGAACGGTTCGGATCGGTTGTTTGGATTTTAAAAACTAATAAACGACTCGTTATAACTTCGGCCAAAGTTATAACGTTAGCACATTAGCCAATCTCTATATATATATGGCGAGTTGATGAGAAAATTGTAACAGATTTTCAGTGAAACTTTAGTGCTCTTAGAGAAAATATATCTGCATTAATTATCATTATTGTTTATAAATCAGAAATGTTATTTTCAATTGTGATCCGACACATTTAAATTGTCAAAAATTGTTCTATATTCACAATAGTGTCATTAATTCGAGATAAAAATCGGAATCAAGCATCTCAATTTTAAATATATTCACAGAACGAATTTTCTTGGTTCCACCTCTGCATAATAATTCTATAAATTGGTTATTCAAACGAATTTGTTATTAATTGTGGGTACAGCTCGTGGCTTAGAGATGCAACTAAACCTTGGTCTCCTCCAAAGGCAGCAACGCTTTCACCGCCTTATAGTTTTATATTTGTGTCGTGCCACGTACATAATACATCCAATGCAATCTAAGCTTTATTCATGCATGCATCATGCATGCCAGACTACTCTTACACTACAATACATACACGCTCCAATCAAGAAAATATATAGATGCAAAAGCAACCAACCTATTCATTCTTTTCTTTTCTTTTCCTTTTCTCCATTGAAATCCCTTTTTTTTTTTTAAATATTTTAGGTCACATCACATGCAAGGCTTTTGCATGAAAAACGACAAATTATGACACAGTGGGGCGGTCGTTGGTCAAACGGATAGATATATATATAGGTAATGCATCTCTATAAATGACCCTTGATTAAAGGTTAGAGCCTAAGCTAGTGGTTAGACTAAAGGAAAATTCAAAGAAATCGGCTTGGGCTAATTGTTTAAGCAGTGGAACATAGTCGCCAAGGAAATGTTCAGAGATCTTGGTTATAGTAAATTGTATATCATATATCAATCTAATGGGGATTCAGATCCATCCGGTAAGTGTCCAGCACACAATAGAGAGATACAAAATATTTTAATGTTCATGTATGCAATTTTCTGAGATTTTCACAAAACTTCCTGTAATCCAAAGATTGTGGGCTTTTATCAAATGGGCTCAGAGATGACTACTTTAGTCCGGCCCAATTTGGTCAACCAACCTTACTGGCTCGACAATTCCGACTCGACATTTTAACGAGTCAGGTCGGATCGAATCTATTTAGACATATGCTTATGTGCGTGTTTCATGTAGAAAAATGAATCATTTTCTTTACAAACAGGTTAATTAGAAAAATAAACATTTTTCTTACACTTATATATTTGTGAGTTTTTGAAATTTAAATAATAAATATGATATTATGAATTTTAGAAAGGAAATTATATAGTTTCAAACTTTTTGAAAGGCATATATGAAGTTTTCCTTTTAGTTGTTGTCGTTGTTAAGTTTTTGCCGTTCAAAAGCATATAATTTTTTTTTCATCTTGTTATAGTTAAATCTTGATTAGTTAATATTTAGCTTATTTTAATATTTTAAAGAGGAGGGTTCCACTACCTCTATTAAACTCTATTTTTAATGCCTCCACTTTACCTTCATTAATTTTTCATGCCTCAACAAAAAATTAGAGATTGGTTTGCTAGTTGCTGAGGAGCTTCAAAATTTAGTGTAGATTTCTTCAATTTCTTCAATTTTTTTTTGTTTTTCTGTTTTGTTATAAAAATTTATTTTATTTAATATAATTATTGGTTGGTTAACACCAAGTGACCTTGAAAAACAAAATTAGATTGGAAAGAAGTTTTGACATCAAATTAATCATGCATGTACGACAATGTTATAGACGTAATTTGGGAGACTTTAATTTGATAAATAGTGTAGCAAAGCTATGATATACAGAGCTATGATAACTACTTGAAGCAAAAATAATAAATATATTCTAAATAAAATAATTACAAAAATAAATCGAGTAAAACATCAAATTGTAACGGACTTTAAATTAAGTGGGCCAACTAAAAATTTAATAAATCTGAACCTTCAATTTTTTTTTAATAAATCTGAAAAAATTCAAGCTATTTAAATACCTAAGAAAAACAAAAAACATCAAATAGAAATATTTTTCACATAAGTTTTACATAAAATATGTCTTAATCCCTTTACTTATATATAAAAGGTATATACCTTTTCAATTCAACAGTAGTGAAGTTAGAAAATTAATTGCAACGGATCTTAGACGTTGTAACTTTTATTTTATCTTAGTATTCTAATGACTTATATATATATTTATTTGAAAAAATAATTACCCGGAGATCTGAAACACCAGGGCAGTATTGAGATGACAGATGAGCTGTTTTATAAATTTTATAATTAGTTTGACTTTTGGTATTTTATGTGTAATTTTAAATAAGTTGGACTTTTATTAGTATATATTATCTCCTCAATATTGTAATAGGTTGACTTCAATTGCATGTATTTCCATTAAAATATAAGGTTTGACTCAATTTTTATTAATATCCAAAATTATTAAATAATTTCACATTCTGCACCTTCGTCGCTCGGATTTCAAAAAATGACCAAACCGGAGATTTTGTTTCCAGTTTCAAGCTCTCTTTTCGCAAACAAAGTTCCTGGTTCTAGAACCGGAGATTAAATTTCCGGTTTCAAAGTCTGGAACCGGATTTAATCTCAGGTTCTAGAACCGGGAACTTTGTTTGCGATTTGATTTTCGGAAATTTTGTTCTCGGTTTTGGACCAATTTGCCTATATAATGCGCAGTTCTCACTCAGAACTCAGACAGAAGAGCCTCGGACTGAGTAGTGAAGAGTAAAGAAAAAAAAAAGAGGAGGAAAAAAAGGACTCAGTGAAGAAGAGGAGAAAAAGATGAGAGGAAGAAGAAAAAAATAAATAAAATCGGATTGGAGAAGTGAATTTTTGTAAGTTTTTTAATTTTTTTAATTTCAAATTATTTAATTTTTCAATTTATGTTGTACTTATATGGTTATTATTTTTTAAATTGTACTTTGTTATTCATACCAACTAAAACAAAAAATGATCGGTTTGAAAATTTTTGTTGGAGGGGAAATCCAATACAAAGATCATGGGGTCTTTTATAGTACCCGTCCTAAATACTCATTACCGTTAACCGTGAACCATAGTTTTGATTGTCTCCAGAATTAAATATATAAACTGGTTGGGTATACTGTTAGTGACGGATATGTCAGCAACCCAATTCAAGCCTAACTGTACTGGGCCTGATTCTATACTGCAAAGTGGGCTTTCTAGCATATAATTATTTTGCTGGTAATTGTCTGTACTCTGTAACAGGAGGAAAGACTTGATCAGTAGGTAAGATAGGAAGGCAAGACGGACTGTTTTGGATCAAGTCGATGATGCAAAAGAGATGCTGAGATCTGCTCGGTAATTGGCTCCTAGTCCATAGGGACTGGTGTGGTGAATAGTTGAGCAGGTAGGTAATCAAGGAACAGGAATATGTGAGAGCTGAGACTGGTCAAATCTAGGGGTTGCATTATGCTAGGGATAAACCAAGTTAAATGAAACGAGTAGTTCATGCCTTTCTTAAAAGGAAAAAATATTTTCCAAGAAACATTCAATTAATATCTTGCAAAATGGTGTACCGTAAACAGTATAAACATCGATCTACAGTTTTTTGGTCGGTGGTACTTGAAATTTATAGCTGTCCCAATTCTCTGAGAAAAATTATGTGCCAGAGTAAATGCACTGTTATTCAATAGGAAAATTACATGATTACTAGCAAAGTAGGAATAGAACGAGCACATGGATCTATTAAATTTGTCATATTATTGAACATTTCATAGCTTTTGTCTCAATCATAGGTCCCCCTGGAATTTTGGAAACCAATTAATTGAAGTAATAATATATGTTCTTAAATTTAGAAAATACCTGATTTAATACGCTTTGAGAGAGTGAAAAGGGAAACCCAAATTATACCCAAAAATTATGTATTGTCCAGTGAAAAGTGGGAATGAATAATTATCATAAAATTATGCTAGTGTGACATATATATAATTTCTATTTATCCATTGATTTAGTAATTATGAATTTAGCATTATCACCCAGCTGGACCAAAATCTTGGATCCATAACTGCTGTATAGTAGCACACATGAAGAATTTTCCAAGAATGTGCATCTGATAGTGTCAAATATTATTTTTTGTCATCGCTTCCATTATACTAAACAAAAGAAGAAAAATTAAGATTTTTTTCTTTGGTCAAACCTTATTTTATATAGATAGAAGTACGAACAAAGCAAGTCAAATCGTAATACAATAAAAAGAAGGTACTAATTAATAAAATGTCAAACTGATTCTGTGATAAAACAGCTCAGCTAAGTACTCTCCTGGGAGTTTGAGATCTTCTGGGAATTATTTTAAATAAATAGGTGGTGAGAATTTTAATTTATAAAAGTATTCTATCAGGTACTTTTGTGATTTTTTTTTTTAATTTGAATTTTTGTGGGATGTCTCCTTTATTTTTTCTCTTATACTTGCATAATATGATAAATTATCTTTTACTTTGTGTAATAAATTTTTGCTCAGTAAAACGCATAAGATAAAATAAAATAAAATAAAATACATTAAAATTAAGAGAAGAAATGTAAATAGTGGCTTAATAAATAGTAAAAAAGATTCCAAGAAATGTAAATTTTAGTCTCCAAGCACATTTCAATATTTAGAACATGTTGAACTGTTTGGATCGGTTGTTTGGATTTTCAAAAATGAAAATATGACCCGAAGTAAACCCCCCCATTTACTTCGCGAAGCACAATAGCCCATCTCTATATATATATATAGAGTTGGGCTACGGTGCTATGCATATATAGTGTCATGCCGTGCTATGCACTTTCTAATCGTTGGATGATCTTTAAGATTCGTGCAAATAATTCAACGCTGATTTATATTGACAGAATCAAACGGAGACAGAAATCGATTAAACTGCTATCTCCCGATGAATCTCACCGACATTTTTATTAATATCCAAAGTTTAATACAAATTATTAATTATACCCGGAGTTCAAAACTTTCGCTAAAAATACCTAAATCGGTCAGAAAATGGCCGGTTTACTCCCCGCCTAAACCGGCCATTTTCTGGCCGGTTTACTCTTTTTTTTTTTAACCCGCATTATTCAACTTCTAGATATTAATAAAAATGTCGGGTATTAGTCCATAGAAAAATTTGCCATAAAACAATATAGCACATATACTCTTATAACTACATGATATACGGCATTCTATAATTTACGACTTGTGATTTATAATCGAATTTTTTTTCGAAATAATTTATAACATGATACGTTTCGAAAGTAAAATGATAGATAAATGGTGAATTTTGACTTAATTGAATTATTTTTATATTTTATTTATTTTTACAAAATTTCAGCCTTTTTTTTTGGTTAATTACAACCAAGGCGTGATCACATTTTCATATTCAAACTTTTGAAACCCCAGATGATGATTTTCTGACTAAGCTCAAACTTTTGAAACCCCAGACGATGGTTTTCAAACTTTTTATTCAACTTTGGATATTAATAAAAATGTCGGTTTAATCTTGATGAATTTATTTTTGCTGTTTAACATATTTTTCTGTTTATTTTTTATGTTGTGCTACTATTTTAATTTTGTAATATTTTCTGTTTAGCATTATCATGATAATTTTTTTTATCTGTAAAATATAAAAATAGTACCATAAAAGCACACATACACAAGAACCGAAATATAGGATAATCCAAATATACCAAACATAAATAGCATATCAAATATAAATAGTACAAAACTAGTAAAAATACAACTAAAACGGAGAGGGGGAATATCGCTGAGGCGGTACTCCGGCGTTCGCCCGGCGCCAGCGCGGCCAGGCTCGCTGTGGGGAATCCACAGGAGAGGACTGATGTGCTCCGTGCTGTTGGTACTGATCGGCTCGTCCACTACTGGCCGTGCTCTAGACATCCTGATGTCTAAAATAACCTAATTTCGGTAAAATTACGCTTAATTAGCCTAATTATGGTAAAAAAGGCCAAAATAACCTAAATATTGGTCAACCGTGCTAATTTCGGTCAAATGACGCTTCATTAGCCTAATTATGGTAAAAAGGGCCAAAATACCCTAAATATTGGTCAACTGTGCTAATTACACTAAATTACGCTTAATTAGCCTAATTATGGTTAAAAATGCCAAAATACCCTAAATATTGGTCATCTGCGCTAATTTCGGTCAAATTACGCTTAATCAGCCTAATTATGGTCAAAGTAACCAAAATACACTAAATATTGATCATCTGTGCTAATTACACTAAATTACGCTTAATTAGCCTAATTATGGTAAAAAGGGCCAAAATACCCTAAATATTGGTCAATTGTGCTAATTTCGGTAAAATTACGCTTAATTAGCCTAATTATGGTAAAAAAAAACCAAAATACCCTAAATATTGGTCAACCGTGCTAATTACACTAAATTACGCTTAATTAGCCTAATTATGGTAAAAAGGGCCAAAATACCCTAAATATTGGTCAATTGTGCTAATTTCGGTAAAATTACGCTTAATTAGCATAATTATGGTAAAAAAAAACAAAATACCCTAAATATTGGTCAACCGTGCTAATTACACTAAATTAAGCTTAATTAGTCTAATTATGGTAAAAATGCCAAAATACCATAAACATTGGTCAACTGTGCTAATTTCGGTAAAATTAAGCTTAATTAGCATAATTATGGTAAAAATGACCAAAATACACTAAATATTGGTCAACCGTGCTAATTTCGGTAAAATTACGCTAAATCAGCCTAATTCATGTAAAAATGACCAAAATACACTAAATATTGGTCAATTTAGCTATTTACACTAAATTACAACAATATACTCTAAATTCTAACACCTAAACCCTAAATCCTAAACCCTAAAATAAATAAATTAAAAATTAAATTAGATAAAAAAAAATTTACCTCAAAGAAGAGAGAATTCGGTTGAGAGATGAGAGAATTGTGAGAGGAGAGAGAGAAAAAGGGGTATATATAGGGGTTTTTGCGGGTTAAAAAAAAAAAAAAAAAGAGTAAACCGGCCAGAAAATGGCCGGTTTAGGCGGGGAGTAAACCGGCCATTTTCTGGCCGGTTTGGGTATTTTTAGCGAAAGTTTTGAACTCCGGGTATAATTAATAATTTGTATTAAACTTTGGATATTAATAAAAATGTCGGTGAATCTCACCACACCCCCTCCCCCAGCGGCTCTCTTTCGCGTCCCTCGCCCCCAGCTGCTCTCTCATGCCTCCTCCCCCTTGGCGGCTCTCTGCTGCCATCGCTCTCCTCCTTAATTCTCTCGCTCATACACATCCTCCCCCACGACCATAGGTCACCGCACAACAAGTTCAGACAGCGAGTATTATGAGGGGCTAGAGTCTTAGTACAAAACCTAAATAATCGAATCTGTGCTAGTGATATAATAAAACATGCATCTGCACTATTACGACATGAGGGGCTAAAGTCTTAAGGCGAGAGGGGGCTAGAGGCGCGGGGGAGACTAGCGGGTTGAGGTGCAGGGTGGCTTGAGACTGGAGGCGCGTGGGATTGGTCTCTCATTTTCTTTTTGAATTTGGGGAAAAATACGAAGAGAATAGGACATAGGGATAAGGGTAGGTGACGGAGAAGAAAAATGAAATTTATTTTGTCGCCTAACACTAACGGAGCGTCTGTTCGTTTTAATTTTCTGTCCATTTCTTCATGCAGCGAAATTTTCATGCACGAATCTTAAACTCATTCGATGATTAGAATGTGCATAGCACGGCATGACATATATATGCATAGCACCGTAGCTCAACTATATATAGTGTGGCTAAATTTCTGCTGGCAGCATTTTGGCTGAAATGCTGCCGGGCTATATTTAATTATGTGATGTTCAAACAACAAATTCAAACCGTTAGATGTTCAATCTATATTAAAATCTACTTGGAGACCAAATTTTACATTTTTTTGAATTTTTTTACTATTTATTAAGCTGGTTTGAAAACCGCTGTTTTTAGTAAATTTCTGCAGCATTGAAAACAGCGGTTTTCAAACCAGCTTAATAAATAGTAAAAAAATTCAAAAAAATGTAAAATTTGGTCTCCAAGTAGATTTTAATATAGATTGAACATCTAACGGTTTGAATTTGTTGTTTGAACATCACATAATCAAATATAGCCCCGGCAACATTTCAGCCAAAATGCTGCCAGCAGCAATTTAGCCACACTATATATATATATATGGAGCTTGGTGAACTCAAGTCTAAAACTCATCAAATCAGCTTCAAACGACGAATCCGAACCGTTAAAACCCGCTTGCTTTACGAGTGATGCGTATACATGTAAAATTTTTATACTTTTGAATTAATTTAGTATAAAGTCAAGCGGTCAAATTAGAAGGTTAATAAATTAATTTTAATGCATTCATTTTTTGACGATTTTTGACCACTTGACTCTATGCAAAATTAATTTCAAAATTTAAAACTTTTGCATGTAGACACATCACTCGTAAGGTAGACGGGTTTCAACGGTTCAGATTCGTCGTTTAAAGCCGATCCGATGGGTTTTAGACTTGAGTTCACCAAGGAACTTGGTGAACTTAAGAACACCCTAGTTCTACTATATATATATATAGAGGTTGACTAATATCAAAACGTTTGTTTCGAAGCCGTGGTGCAACCAATTGGTTTTCCGATTTTCAAAGTCCAAACGGTCGATCCAAACCCTTAGATGTAATCTCTATATTCAAATGTGCTTCGAGACCAAATTTTACATTTTTTGAAATTTTTTTACTATTTATTAAGCCAGTTTTAAAATCGCTGATTTTAATAAATAGTGAAAAAATTATGGATCATTGAAAACAACGATTTTAAAACTGACTTAATAAATAGTAAAAAAATTTCCAAAAAAATATAAATTTGGTCTTCAAACACATATTAATATAGATTGAATGTTGAACGGTTTGGATCGGCTGTTTGAACTTTGAAAATGTAAAAACCGAAGCATTTCTTCTCTTAATTTTAATTGTATTTTATTTTATCTTATGCGTTTTACTGAGCAAAAATTTATTACACAAAGTAAAAGATAATTTATCATATTATGCAAGTATAAGAGAAGAAATAAAGGAGACATCCCACAAAAATTCAAATTAAAAAAAAAAAAAGATCACAAAGTACCTGATAGAATACTTTTATATGATTAAATTAAAATTCTGACCACCTATTTATTTAAAAAAAAATTCCCAGAAGATCTCAAACTCCCAGGAGAGTACTTAGCTGAGCTGTTTTATCACAGAATCAGTTTGACCTTTTTTAAATTACCTTTGACATTTTATTAATTAGTACCTTCTTTTTATTGTATTACGATTTGACTTGCTTTGTTCGTACTTCTATCTATATAAAATAAGGTTTGACCAAAGAAAAAAATCTTAATTTTTCTTCTTTTGTTTAGTATAATGGTTAACATGTGAAGTGATACAAGCGATGACAAAAAATAATATTTGACACTATCAGATGCACATTCTTGGAAAATTCTTCATGTGTGCTACTATACAGCAGTTATGGATCCAAGATTTTGGTCTAGCTGGGTGATAATTAATGCTAAATTCATAATTACTAAATCAATGGATAAATAGAAATTATATATATGTTACACTAGCATAATTTTATGATAATTATTCATTCCCTGCACTTTTCACTGGACAATACAAAATTTTTGGGTATAATTTGGGTTTCCCTTTTCACTCTCTCAAAGCGTATTAAATCAGGTATTTTCTAAATTTAAGAACATATATTATTACTTCAATTAATTGGTTTCCAAAATTCCAGGGGGACCTATGATTGAGACAAAAGCTATGAAATGTTCAATAATATGACAAATTTAATAGATCCATGTGCTCGTTCTATTCCTACTTTGCTAGTAATCATTGTAATTTTCCTATTGAATAACAGTGCATTTACTCTGGCACATAATTTTTCTCAGAGAATTGGGACAACTATAAATTTCAAGTACCACCGACCAAAAAACTGTAGATCGATGTTTATACTGTTTACGGTACACCATTTTGCAAGATATTAATTGAATGTTTCTTGGAAAATATTTTTTTCTTTTAAGAAAGGCATGAACTACTCGTTTCATTTAACTTGGTTTAGCATAATGCAACCCCTAGATTTGACCAGTCTCAGCTCTCACATATTCCGCTTCCTTGATTACCTGCTCAACTATTCATCACATCTCTTTTGCATCATCGACTTGATCCAAAACAGTCCATCTTGCCTTCCTATCTTACCTACTGATCAAGTCTTTCCTCCTATTAAAGAGTACAGACAATTACCAGCAAAATAATTATATGCTAGAAAGCCCACTTTGCGGTATAGAATCAGGCCCAGTACAGTTAGGCTTGAATTGGGTTGCTGACATATGCGGCCTATACATGACACAGAAAATCTTATTTGATTTTTGTGGAGCCCATTGTCAGTGACCTGATGGAGCCAGTTCAACACTTCAACTTATACAGCTAGGGTTGCAAACTGATCGGATAATATCCGACCGTATCCGGATCTGCATCCGAAAATTAAATACGAATATCCGATATCCGAATATCCATGCATATATGGATACGGATATGGTTTTGAATTTGAATTATCTGTATCCGAATAAGTAGATATATACCATATAATTTAATATATATTATGAAAATATTTATGTATATATCTACGGATATCCGATATCCGATCCGTATCAATTGTAATTGTAAACCTAATTTCATTAATCCCCAAACTTGGGTTATATAGAAAGTACATATTGCATAGAGGTCCCTAAACTATTCCCTAATTACTCTTTTACCAAAATACCCTTAATACAATCTTAATTCTCAACAGTATCCGTACATATCCGTCAAATATTTGATCCGTATCCGTATCTGAAAAATAAAAGCAGATACGGATATGGTTTTTACCACTATCCAATCCGTATCCGATCCGTTTACACCCCTATATACAGCAGTGGCCCAGCTACAAAAATGGAGTGAGAGGCATCGGAGCAATCCGATCTGCATCAAAATTATTGTAAATTTGATTTGCACAGATTTTAATATTGTCTGCACGAATCTTGATGTGGATCGGAAGCCTCTGATCGGACACAGACTTTAAAATTGTCTGCATGAATCTCCAAAAAAAATACATCTGCGCATTATGATACGTCTGTTTTTTTTTCCTTTATTTCTTTTGAAGAAGGACAGGGGTCACACCCCTATTTTCATTAACCGCAATTAGCTACATGGTCGGGGTTTCATTATGATACATCTTTTGTAGAATTGTGAACTTCGTTCCAGTTGTATTAAATTTCCAAAGTTGAAGAAGAGGTTTGAAATTCTCACCGCTGGATGCTATTTGAAGCCAACTTCACAACGAGATCTAGTTCTAAGGGACCCATAAAAGATCCAAAGGATTGTTTTTTCAATTTTTTTTTTTTTTTTCTTTTTTCTTTCATTGGATGTAGCATTGAACATAGAAATTCCAAATGATCCAAAGAAATACTTCAAATTAAATTCTAAACCACAAATAAATAACATGAAACTTAATTATCACATATAGCTGTTGGACAATACTCCAATTAATAAATAGCA
This sequence comes from Carex littledalei, assembly GCA_011114355.1. Lineage (NCBI taxonomy): Eukaryota > Viridiplantae > Streptophyta > Magnoliopsida > Poales > Cyperaceae > Carex > Carex littledalei. The sequence goes on from CM022082.1 coordinate 15,893,027, forward strand.
TGAAACTTAATCAGAGCAAATCAAATATACATCATGTAATAAAAACATATAACAAGTTTCTTGACTCAGACCAATACACACACTGCAAAAAGGAAGGCCTGGACAGCAATTATTAGAGACCTTTCTGCATTAAAATATCAATTTTATTCCTTTCCTTCTTCCTTCAATTTAAGTCTCTTAATCACAACCATACACAACTGAATGTTACCAACTAGTAGGCAACAATCCTGAGACCTAAACTCCTTTGTGCGAAATCGATGAGGTTATCTATTTCATCTTCGCTGACGTACCCATCGCCATCAGCATCAGCAGCACGGATACCGCGGCTGCTCTTCCAGCTGCTGAAGCGGCCACGAACAGCCTTGATCGCACGTTGGAGCTCCTGGCGGCTGATTCGGCCGTCCTTGTCCACGTCGAAACGCTTGAGCCACTCCTTAAACTCATCCACTGTCATATCACCATCGAGCGCCCTAGTATTCGAGTTCTTTCTCACCACCGTATTCATGTTCTTTATCGCCATTTTAATTAAAATATCAGGTGGAGAATGATAAGAGTTTATTCTTTAATTTCTTGTTTGGCAAAATGGTTTGAATGAGCAATATGGTACAGGTGAGAGATGTAGTATATAAAGCAATAGGACAATGGAAGTTGCCTTTATTCTCCATTTTGACACGGTGCTTTTTTTTTCCCAAAGAAAAGTTTTTTAAGTGTTCTTTTTGAGAAAGGAATGGCGAGAATGATTTGACAGCTAATTTATTCTTTGAATATATTTATGGAGAAATGTACAATTTGCTCTTCTTTTTTAAACCAACAAATAAAATACCCCTCATAAATTATTAACAAAATGTCTTTGTGGGCCCCATTTCCCCTCTCTCTCACTTCTCCTTATTTACTCCTACAACTTTATATTTGAAAACATTTAATACTATATGAAAATTTTGTGAACTTAGAAGTGCATATATTTTTGTCTCCTTTCTTGATCTATAGTTTGGATTAATTTTCTTGGCTTGCTTTTCTTAAACTTTCTAATATGAGACATATGTCAACTTATATTAATTAACATGTGACTATGACATCATTATTAAAAAAAAAAGATACAAAATCATGGTTAGTTATTGGCAAAAAGTTTTACTGTTTTCCAAAGTTTTTGTTGGTTGGGGGCATTTTTGTACTACTAATAATTGCTAGTACAAATTATATTCTTCTAAATTAAGCCAAAAAATATGATAATCCATTGTAGCACCACTAATTTCTACTTCTCATTATTAGTTCAAACAGAGGAAATAATAAAAAAATAAAAAAAATAAAGGCATAAAGATTAAAGATATTTGAACACTTCATAATTATCGTTACTCTGAATAAAAAAAATATTAAAGTGATTTTATCAACAATCTGCATGAAATGACAAAAAGTTAGGTTCAACATTCGTGTTTCATCTTGTACAATTCTATTATAACAGATCTTGTGCACTCTAAATAAACCTTTCGAAACAGTAATTCATTTTATAACATATCTTGTGCACTCTAAACAATGATTCATTTTCAAATAATTTTCTAATTTTGAAATTTGCAAACATATATATATAAGCTATTAATTTAATTGAAGTCAAATTTTCAAATAATTTTCTAATTTTGAAATTTGCAAATATATATAAGCTATACTCCTTTATTGTGATACTTAAAATGACTACAAATTTATTAAAAAAAATTCTAATTTTGCAACCTCAAGTTTCTAACCTTCAAACACAAACACAGTATTGAAGTGCTTATATTATGTAAAATTAATTTAAAGGAAATCATATGCTAAAAATATAGTATTAATGTATCCTCCATTTCAAATATAAAGTTCACAAAATTTTCATATAATATTAAATGTATCCTCCATTTCAAATATAAAGTTGTAGGAGTAAACAAGGAGAAGTGAGAGGGAGGAGAAAGAAGGGGGAAATGGGGCCCACAAGGACATTTTGTTAATAATTTATGAGGAGTATTTTGTTTGTTGGTTTGAAAAAGAAGAGCAAATTGTACATTTCCGCTATATTTATAATTTCTCTTAACATTTAAAAGAGTTACCTAAATATATATCACCTTTTTTTTTTATAATAGTGATGTTGATTTATGTTCCAAAGATAAGTTCAAGCTGTTCTTGTTTTCTTTATTGGTTCGATGCAATGACCACACTTTGTTTGAGAGTCATTTTGCAATTTCGTTTTTATTTCTCATTTTTGATGTAAAGGGTTCATCTTATATATGTATGGTCAAATTTTTATTTCACAATATGATTCAAAGATATCTCCTGCATAAAAGTATAATTCTAAGAAATTCACCAAAGTACCGATAATCATGGTATGTATATCACCGGTTTCGTTGCCAAGAAACTACATATCAGTTAATACAGAATATTCATACATCATAGTATGGCTAAATATAAAAAAGTACCAGTTCCCTGTTTATGCACGCATCGATACACAACTTGGTGCCAAATCAAATCCGTAAAAGTGGCAACATTAATTATTGTTGAGAATATATATGTGATATATTCTGCCTATTCAGATTTTACCGACATTTTTATTAATATCCAAAGTTAATTACAAATTAATAAATATACTCAGAATTTCTTGGTTTTTCAAAAAATGTCCAAACCGGCCAGATTCTGGCCGGTTTCCTCCTCTCCCAGAAACCGGCCAGAATCTGGCCGATTTCTCCCCCCCCCCTTTTTTTAGAGACACTATGAAGAGCAAGATAATGAAATTAACACTGAAAATTCGAATTTTTTGTTTAAATTATTTGTTAGATTACTTCTTTTGATGTAGAATTAGCATATTTATACTAAAATATGCTAAATTACTTGAAATTATGTTGAATTACACTATATTACGCTAAATTATGTTAATTATGTTGAATTACACTAAATTACATTAAATTATGCTAAATTACACTAATTTCGCTAATTATAATGAAATACGGTAAATTAAGCTAAACTACGCAAAATTACGCTAAATTAGGCAGATTTGTGTCATCTTTCATAAATCATAAAAAATAATAAATTTTTTCCAAAAATAGTGAAAATTAGTATTCTACAAGTTCATTATACTCAAGTTTTGAGGCTCTTCCCTTTGTTTTTTGGTAATTTTAAATTTTAAAATCTAGCACTGACGTATGCGTATTTTCGCAAGCTTTCAGAAAAGTGGTCATTTGCTGAAATCGGACATTCGAGCACCGTTTTATGACCGTTTGAAGTTTCGTCATCGTTTTTTGCCTTTTCAGTAAAGATATCATCCATATTCATATGTAATTTACCGTATTTTAGCGTAATTTAACATAATTTAGCGTAATTTAATGTAATATAGTGTAATTCAATATAATTTCAAGTAATTTAGCGTATTTTAATGTAATATAGTGTAATTAAACGTAATTAGTACAAATATGCTAATTATACATCAAAAGAAGTAATATAGTGTAATTTAACATAATTTAATGTAATATAGTGTAATTCAACGTAATTGATGTAATATACATCAAATAATTTAACATAATTTCAAGTAATTAGTGGTGTAATTTCAAGTAATTTAACATAATTTAACATAATTAATATAATTAGTGTAATTGAACGCAATTAAACATAATTTAATGTAATTTAACATAATTTAATGTAATTAGTGTAATTTAAATTAATTAATGTAATATACATCAAATAATTTAACATAATTTCAAGTAAATAATGTAATTAGTGTAATTTCAAGTAATTTAACATAATTTAACGTAATTAACGGAATTAACGTAATTAATGTAATATACATCAAATAATTTAACATAATTTAACGTAATAAATGTAATTAGTATAATTTCAAGTAATTTAACATAATTTAATGTAATATAGTGTAATTCAACATAATTAGTATAAATATGCTAATTATACATCAAAAGAAGTAATCTAACAAACATTTAAACAAAAATTTTGAATTTTCAGTATTAGATTTCATTATCTTGCTCTTCATAGTGTCTCTTAAAAATAAAAAAAGAGAAGAAACCGGTCAGATTCTGGCCGGTTTCTGGAAGAGAGAAAAAAAAAAGGGTGGGGGGCAGAAACCGGCCAGATTCCAGCCGGTATGGGCATTTTTCGAAATACCCAACGGTTCTGGGTATATTTATTAATTTGTAATTAACTTTTGATATTAATAAAAATGTCGGCAGATTTTATCTATGCTAATATCTCATTCACTAAGATTAGCAACAACATGGAGCCTACTTTTGTAGGTTTCTTTAGTGTATGAAAATAATTGGATGAGCAAGAATCCATGTGTAGCTTTGTAGGAGTGGTGTTAGGCTAAGAGAGACAAAATATGAGTGGATCACACAAGAAGAGAATCACATAAAGCAAACAATGAGATAGCAAAAGAATAAGATTCCATTTATCAATTACGTATTTTCTAATTTCTTCATATAGTAGCTAGCTAGTCTATAAGTAGTAGATCTTTTCTGACCAAGATTCGATTCAATATTTCAATAGAAGCGTGTATGTGAATATGAAAGCATCAGATAATTAAATTTCCAACAAATCACCAAATTAGGCTGCCTAACTTTGTTAGCCCAGTCAACATTTTCTCGGCCATATATTGTGTTAGTCGTTTTTCTCATTTGCAATCTGCTGGTCAAATATTTTATTACTTTATTAAACTAGAACTTTCTGGGGTTTCCTGTTAATTAGGTCTAATATATATAAAGAAAACAAAATATGACATGTTTTTCTGATAGAAGTATCACTTTCAACTTACTTCAGGAAGAAAAGATGAGCAATCATCTTTTGGGCTTAAATGATTCCATCTCAGATTGACTTTAGTTGGCAAAGTGTTTATATGATTTGTGAAAACTTGTGCTATCTAAAATTGAATATTGATAATAGATAAGATTCACTATTTCTCAGAGAAGTCAGCTTAGTCTAATCTTATCAATTCAGATTTAAAAGTTGCAGCACTTTTTGAAAGTTTTACTCTGTTTTGCACTTTCGATTAATAAAATGTATATTAGGCTGTTTGTCTACCATGTCTAAAGTGGGAAAAATGTGCCGTGCCGTGACTAACACGCCGTGACTTTGGTTTTGTGCCGTGCCGTGCCGTGACCAAAATGTCAAGGGGTGGTCACGACACGCGAGTGGTCACGCCATGTGAGTCACGCCGTGCCTAAACGTGCCGTGATCATACGTGACTCGCGTGACTCGCATGACCATTTAATCATAATTTATGTTAGTTTATTCAAGATTCACCATTAAATCAATATCTAATGGTCCTAATTACACGTGACTCGCGTTACTACGTGTCGTACCGTGCCGTGACTAAATCTTTCACGTGCCGTGCCAAAGTTTGAAAAGATAGACATGACACGCAAATGGTCATGGCTAGGGGTGCACAAAAAGCTCATGACTCGAAACTCAGTTCGGAATTAATTCGGATTCAACTCGCTAATAACTCGAGTTGAAACTGACTCGGTTGATTTATGAGTCGAATCCAAGTTACCCCCCAACTCAGTTCGGAATCAACTCGGTTGGACTCACACCAAATCCTAATTCATATATTCATAATTTTTGCATCCCAAACCTTATACCTGTTTTTCACAATATTTGGTAATTTGATAAATTATGCACTATTTCTTTTGTTTTGTTAATTTATTAGCCTCTGTATTGTTTTGTTAGACTTTATCTGTTTGGTAATTTTTAATTATGTACTATTTTGATATTTTTGTAATTTTTAATTATGTATTGGTCATTGTCTCATTATGTACTGTCTTTAATTGTGTATTATTTTAGTAAACTATGTAATATTTTTTGTTAGAATTAAATTAGATTGTCTCACTATGTACTATATTATGAGTCACGAGTCGACTCGCTTCGACTCGAGTTGCTCGCGAGTTGATTCCAAATTGGAGTTTCTGACTCGGAACTGGATTAGCAACTCGGACTCAACTCGGCTCATGAGTTCGCGAGTTGAATCCAAGTTGTCCTCAACTCGGACTCAACTTGGCTCATGAGCAGCCCTAGTCACGGCACGTAACTGACATGCGTGTCGTGCCGTTCCATGCCGTAACCATGCCGTTCCGTGACGGAGCCGGCTCCGCCGTGCCATTTTTTCCACTTTGGTCCATATCTATTAAAAGAAAGAATGAGAAATAGTTTACTTCCACTGGAAAATGGCCGGTGAGCCCAATGACATGCTTCAAATTAATACCAAATTTCTATGGATTTCTGGATCTGATTTGGGCTTACATTTAAAGGGCTAATGTTATGGTAAACAAAATCAAATGAATTATAACAGATTTAAACTGACTTCTGTTGCATATAACTAGTTGAAGTTTTTGTTTTTGTTGTAGGCAATTCTTGGTAAAAAAGCACCATCAATCCACCATACATGTAAATTATATCTGGAGCTGGTAAACCCTGATCTGGATTTGAGCTTGACTCAACCTAATTTTGAAAAGTCAATGACCCGATCAAAACTACCCGCGCACGCACTTCTCTAGGACACTGGCCCAAATTAACCTATCCGAGCAGATCCAAATACAATAGCTGATCTGAATCAAATCAAATCCGAAATCCACAATTGCCCTGCATCATATGACACCATGAACAATTCTGACTACCTTATGACCCTGTTTTTCCCACAAACACACTTAATTACTAATCCAAATTGAACTTTATCAGGTAATAACTGAGTTCAAAACAACTGGATTTTTCGACCCGATTGACTTGATACTGAAGCACAATCAATCCAAAACTCGATTAACCTGAGATAAAAAAAACAAGACGAACCCAATACAACACAAGACCTTTTCCTAAAAAATACTACAACACGAGACCTGAGACAACCTGAACCCAAATGATACGGAACCCCAAATGATCAAAACCAGAGTGGTTTGGAATCTGGCCCGAATGACCCAATCTTTGAGAATGATTTGAACCCGAAACAAAAGAACACAATACTGACTGTACTTGCCGAATTCTACCTCTAAACTATATCTATACCATAAAAACGAAATTTATCTATGGTTCTGTTCGAACAAGATGTAGGGATCAGGATTTTCTTGTAATTGTATTTTTGATATAATTTACATTTTGTTTTTAAGCCTCATATATGTTCATTAATTCTTTAATTATGTTCATTAAGATTCAATAAAACAGTTAATCCTGATTACATACCCAAATTAATATGAGGGTCTGGTTCAATTGACAAAGTTAAATAAATTTTCTGGGAGATTATGAGAATATAAATGTGATGAACAGAAAGTTATCAGTGTAATGGCTAATAGACATAAAGTAGATATTCCGAGGAGATAAAGACAAGATTTTTCTGGATAAACAATTAATTGAAAAGGATGGATTGCATTTTCCGTGCTAAGTCTAAGTGCTCATCTCCACAAGTCCATTTGAGTCCATATATTATTTTGCAAAATGAAAAAAATAAAATTATAATTTCCAATCATCTTGGAATTTAATTGTTCCCCTATCATGTCCATGTTCAGCTACTTTGAATCGACATCAACATCCAAAATCAGTTTTGCTTTTGTTGAATTGCCTTTATGCTCTGTGCTTTCGGTGAAAGACGTTGATGACACTGCACTCAATACTGAGAACCTTAGACTAAGTTCATCTCAAATTCTCTTGCCACCACCAGCTGCTGCCAAGAAACACCCATCTCCAATTGTTGTCATATCTTGATTAATCTTAAAAAAGGAACATATATAGATATGCTTGATCTACTTTTGGAAAAGATGTGCAAGGCTCTTTCTCAAAAAGAAAAAAAATGTAAGGATGATATTTCATGGCTAGTGCCTAAGTTTATTGTATCTTTCCTTGATTGAAGGGCTCTAGGCGATTTCCTCTAATAGACCTGCATCTTCAAATAATTCTGAATTGAATTAGTGTTTTAAAAATGTAATGCTCTTCTTAGCTAAAAGAAAAAGAAGAAAAGTCATTCTAAAAGGAAAATTTGTTCAGTTGTACATATTTGGGAAAAAGTATAACAACCCATATTCTTTTGCTAAATATATGATATGCACGATGAACAGGATCAGACCAAGGAATATTTTCCTGGTAGAAAAAAGATATGGGTTTTTAGAACAACTTTGGCATGCAAGAATATAATACTGTGGTCTAAGTAAATATTTATTTAGATACAAACTCATGCACAAATAGGAAATATGTATAGGAATATCTTTGTCAAATATCTGTCTTATAATATGACCAGCTTCACATAATTTCAGAACATAATGATGAAAGAATGGATTCGCATTGTTATTGCACTAGTAAATCTGTGTATTTTAAGTTCGATTTCTAATTGGAAACATACATAAAAAATATTATGGTACTGAAATTCAGATAAAAAGTTTTCTCAATTTCCAAATTGATAGAAAAAGTACTGAAAGCAGTGCACGGCATGGAATGGTTTCTGCGATTGCTCAAAATGATGCAACATAATTTACAAATAAAATGAAATTTTAGTAATATTGGTTGATGACACTGATATTAACCACAACTACTAATCCAGATTGATTACTCCAAATTTGATGCTGACAAGTTGGTCATTACTGTTGACAATTTGCTCAACTCTAAAATAAAAAACATTTTGTTAACATTAATTGGCATTGTGAGTAACTGATGTAGTCGGTGGCTTATTTGAAAATTCATTAAAATACAAGGTGCATATTGCAAATGAGTTATAGGTTTTTGATATCTTTCTTGAAACGGAGACAGATCGACTCACATTCAATGATGCATCTTCACTTATCTTTCTATCTCTATCTTTGTTTTACAGCTCCCCAGGAATATTCTCGGTCAAATGAACTTTTTCTTTCTTTTTTTGTGAAAATACTATATGCTGGATAGAAACTCACGGTGGATAATTTGCTTCCACAACTTTAGTTAAATTGGATATTGGCACCTTATTATTCTGTCAGAAGCTGCTTGATCTAAATTGGATAATTCAGGATCAGAATGTAAAGTCAATGACAAGCTATTTTCAGATGACTCAGATCAAACAACAGACTGAAATCATGTAGAGCAAACACTCTGGTTTACCAGTTTGAAAATAGGGGTGAAAACAAATAGGAAAAAAAGCTGCCTCAACTGAACTGTGTAGTTGAAGAGGAGCTTTAAGCTATTTGTTCAAGGGACAAATAAATTTATGTCATCGCTGACTTATGCAGCTGTTGTTACCGCTAACTTTGTATGTGCCATTCTGCTATAAGTTCTCTATTTTGCTGGAATTTAGCTGCGGCAGTAGTGCCATGGCGTGTTAATAATTGTATCTGATTGGTTAAAATCTAAGTTGGTCATGTTACAGAATGAGATCTAATTTCTTGGGTTTTTGGGTTAGAGGCGGTTTGGAGATATGGAAGTTGGTTCTGTTAGTCTAAGAAGCAAGTAATGCATGTTACATTTACTGACCAAATTTTTTTTTTTAATGAAACCTTGAGAATCCAGACCCTTTTGACTTTGTTGAGAAAAGTGTATCACCAGATTCCCACCTCAAAGTTGCCAGCTCTTCCTTCTTCCAATACGAAAATTATCAGAAAGTAAACTCATCGTTTACTCCAGCTTTTGATCAAAGTTAAACTTTTGGATTCATTTGGGATTGTGATGGAAACATAAGAATAAGATTCATTTTGGGACTGGATATGGATAAGGTACATCATATTGTGCTTTGAAGAATTTCCTTTTTCTTGAAGTATTGCAGCTATATTCAAATTCTGTAGAAAAGGAAGAATTAAAAATCAGATACAATTCTGGAGAGGATAAACATCAACAGGTCTGATCAAATATATGTTTTCTGGTTGACCAATATAAATTTTTGAAGCGGACATGAACTCTAACTGACCTGAAACATATAAACATTTCAGCATTAGTGTCATGGGATGCAACTATGAAAGTTATTTTGGCCCTTTGACGACACTGTAATAACAGTATGTAACCTGAAAAACCTATAGCTGGATAACAGGGATTAGATCACAAATTTACACCTAGCTGGATGTTCAATGTGAACATGTAGTATTAATTAAGTTCACCATCGGCATGTCTGAATTTTTATATCTGATAATTGGAACACTGCATCTGCCAACATCTTTAATTGACAGTTATCTAAGAACATTTGCATTCATTTTGGTGCTTGAAGGTTATGAACAAAATAGTGTAATAAGGATATTATAATACAAATATTGCATACAGATTATAGTATCTATTTGTACTTAATAAAATGTAAATATTGCTTACTCTTGAAACCTGGAATAATCTTTGCTATAACTCCTTTCCTTGCTTATTGTACTGAAGACTGTAAGGAGAGTCGAGCTCCTGGTATTTCCCTTGCTTTCAGGTCTTGTCTTTCAAGGACAGGATAGTCAAGAAGGGCATAGATTGAGACAGAAGGATCCAAAGCCCGTGAAGAAAACGGGGTATGGCTCGGGCAGGATTCCCAACCCACATTACTGACTAACGGTGGATAATCATCTTTCTTAGAGGTACTAAATACAACTCCATGAATGAGCAAAATGAAGGTTGCGTTAATGATACTGCACTCAGCTGGCGGGGCCTGGTTGACAGGTACAGCTGCCAGTACATCTTTCTTTTTATTCTTTTTCTCCTCACCAAGAAAGGGGGACATGGAAGAAGATAAGAAAGTGTAAAGTGGTTGAGTTTTACTCATTGTGCGTGCGGGGACAGGATTCGAACCTGTAGTCTTCAGGTCATGAGCCTGATGAATAAAATAGTGATAGAGATGTGGTGGAAGATAAAAAGAAGCTCCAGTTTTTTTACTAAGACAAAATCCAAACCAATTGAATGAATGTAAATAAGCAGACAATTAACACAATTAAAACACCATGTTGCCTTTCTTTGTTTTTGTATATGTACCCTTCATGGGCTCTTAGGTGCTCAAAAGAGTGTGGTATACTAAGCAGTACTGTTCTTTGCAGAACAAAACAAATTGTGAAATGCATTTAGCACTCTATCTCAACTATATCATACGGCAACACAAAATAGGAGAAAAGTTGTGTGCATGGCTTAAGTGAGTTCTATATTTTGAATCCTCATAATGATTCCAAGCATATTTGTGCATGAATTTTAAATAGTTACGTATAGGTCTGATACCAATTGTAGAGTTTGACACAGCAGAAGCATTAGTTCTGTTTAAGAGTTTTCTGAGTAGAATAGATGAGATAATTCGATATTTTGTATATTGGAGGCTAGTCAATATAAGATGGTACTAGTGTTCCAAGGTAGATAACATACTCTCTAACAAATCCGATTTAAGTTTTCCATACTGAAATTATAATTTCAATTCTTTCTTCCGGATCCCCTTTGACAGCTTGAAATTTCTCATTGCCATGCCAGCAGTGAGTTTAATTCATCTAGCATCCAACTCAAAAGTTTGCTTATTTCAACTTGGCACCTGCTTGGTGACATCATTCCTGAGGTAATGGTATTTGTCTCCATAAGTTTCATTCGCAGTACAGGAACAGATTTCCTATTTCGGCACAGATCTAAACAGAGTAGAGAAAATGAATTGGTGATAGAGGAACAGATTGCTCTGTTTCCGCTCAGATTTGAACAGAGTAGAGAAAATGAATCAACCCCAACATGTTGTCCTATATTAAACAAATTAGTGCTGAATAGACTTGTATTATATTGCAGATATGATACAGAAAACACTACTAATTAATTGGCAACAATTCACAAAATCTAACAAAAAATTATGAGAATGTTTTTCGACACTCAACATTTGGAGCGAGAGATGGGATCCCCATATTTTATTTATCCCAATTTTGGAGCCTCTACGGTCATTTCGGGATGTGTATCATGTCAAAAGTCATTGAAGCATAGGTAATTAACCACTGCTTTAATGAAGGACTCATATATTTTACAGCATGTAGTTACCTCCCATATACTAGTGGTTCGACAGATAGAAGTGCCGTAGGGATGCTGAACTCATTTTTATTAGATACTAGGAACCACATGTCACTTTCGTATAAATATTACATTGCTGCCACTAGTAACTTGCTTATAAATAGAGTGATGGTTCTTTAACAATCCACATAACAATCTTAATATATCATCTATCAATAGCTAGTTAGTAATACCATATGACTATAGATCTTATCGATCCGGGCTACAATCCACATCACCGTCCACTCCGTTTTAAGACACGAGAAGAGTTTGATAAATGGCTAAATGATGTTGATTCAAACAAAGACGGCGTGATAAGCCAAAAGGAGCTCTACGCTGCTCTAAAAGTGTTGGGTCTGCACATGAAAACATTGAAAGCATGGATAGCCTTAAAATCAGTTGATCGTAACTGTAACAAAGTTATCGATATCGATGGAAGTGTTGAGAGGAAATTGCTCGTTGATTACGCTGCGAAGCACTGGGGTATTATTGTCTCTCTGTGATAATTTCTAAGAATATCTACAAACTTGCATGTATGGCTTTTGTAATAGTGTTTTCTTTGGTTTTCCTCTATGTTGTGTGGTGGTATGTGTTTGTGTCTATTGTCTAGTTAGTATTGTTAGCTTTGATGCATGGAGAAGGTTTAAGAGTAATTTTGACCTGCTTTTATAATGGTCAACTAAGTTGAAGAAAATACATCATTGTAAAATAACATGTATAATTAATTATATTAAGGTACTTCAGGTCTTTTATTATGTTTACTCCTAGCCCAACTAGCAGCTCTACTACATGTAGATACCAAGCTATATATCAAATTTGGGCGCCGCAATTTGCTGCAATCCTTTCGACTCATACAGTGCATAGGTGAGAAGCTCTTTAAAATTACGATCTCCCCAACTTAATTACATTGAATCGCAAAAAATACATAAAGCTCTTGCTAACCAGTCTACTTGAAGACTTGAATCAACCGCTGTGCTTAACCAAAGTCCTTTACTCGCTCCTCGTGTGGATATGATTCTACCATATGGCAAGAGTAGTTTTTAAAAGTGGTTAACTGATAAGAATAGCAGTGAACTAATTATCTTTTAAAATATCAGTTTATACCATGACGAGGGATATGCTATCAACTAAACAGAAGATTTAATATTTTACTCTATATTTACCATCAAAATAATTTGAGAAAACCTGTTGCAGAGTGGCACTATATATATTAGAAATCTTACTGTTGTACCTCCCAAGGTCCTGTTTCCATGCCGTGTCACTGCTCTAAGATACATAAAAACAAAGTCTCATTAAAAACATATCTCTTGTTATCGTGATGTACAACAAATTGAGAAATTATTACCAGATAAAACAGCATGCCGAGCAGTAAGAGATAGTATATCAGCATATATATGAGAGCTTATTTTCAGAGGCATTTGACCGAACATGTCATGCACATAAAATGAATGAATTTTTTGGAAAGAAATAAGTAGTAATCTGAAGTTGCCATTTGATTTTCAACATGAGATCAGCCTGAAAGGAAAACAAACAATGAATGGATACATTAAGTGACAAAGATGAGGGATGAATCTTAATGCAACTCAAAGAGTGCTTAGCCACTTTTATGATTTAAAAATTATTTAATTATATAATTCAATTTAAAAGAATTTTTGTTCTTTGAAGTTTTTTATATAGTTTAACCCCCCCTCATGAAATATCAAATGTAATAATATATTTGATCTTACATCTATTGTGTTCCAAATTGAAATTGTACCCATTGTTTCAACCAGATTCATCCCAATACAAAATTGATATCCTTATTAATAGACAACAGTGATCTCATCTAAATTATTTGATGTGCTTACTAATAAGATAATCTATAAGCACCAATGAAAAGCAGCATATATAAATTTAGCAAGGTCCATAATCCCAATATATATATGTAAGCATCTGCAACAATTAATGTGCTATTATTATAGGATAACTATTTGCAATTACAAAGATATATGGCCATTTTGGTCATACTCTAATTGAGATTGTATCAGTACCAACATGTTGGTTTGTTGTAGCTTGGTTCGCATGAATATAATTCATGACACATGGAAGGAGGTGGCTGAATCTGAAAGATGATGTTGGCATATGCTTACTGAACGAATCCACATAAAAAAATATGTATGTAGAAGATAATGCCAAATAGTATTTTCCCTGTTCAGGAATAAAGGGGCAAACACTAATCTACCGAATGAAACTGGTATTTTCTAGACTTCATGCCTGGATAAAATCAATCCAGATTTATCCACAACAAAAAAACTATTAGACTGGGGTATTATACAGACTGATTAATATTATCGTACTCTAGTTGATTGTATTTGGTCTTATGTCAGACCTATGCAAGCATAATTGAGACTTTAGATACTGTATTTGTTCTCTTTTGTGAAATGGTTAGTGTCTAATTAACTTTTGGTTTGAAGTTATTCCATGTTTCCTATGTATCGTTGTATATATGGTGAATCAACAATGTATCCGTTTGGAAAAAATAAAAAAAGTTGAGTGAGTTAAAAAGAATCTATTAAAGTTGTAAAAGGGCTCCTTAGGTATCTTATAATTTCAGCGTGATGGATCCTCCAAAAACTTTTAATTTCAATGTAATTTGTTTTAACTCAAGCTGTAACTTCTCTTTTTCTGAAATGCATCTTGAAAATTTTATATAAAAAGCAATTAACGTTGCTCTTCACTCTTTGTTTTATACAAAGGCTGTAGTGTTTCTTAGATAATCAAATCAAGTACGGGTTTTCTCAGAAACTTGTAATGTAACATTCTTTAGAAATTATAAGAGATCATATTGTGTATATTATAAGTAAGAAAAGTACATATAAAAATATAAAAAGTATCACATGCAATATAGTTTAAATCTAATCAAAATAAAATTATGTTATTGTTCATTCATTCACTTATTCATTCTTTGGTAATGAGCCACAAAAGAGTGTAGTATCAATACTACTTCAAAGAACAGAAGAGGATTAGGGGAAAATATAACTGATAAACAAATTCAAGTTATCACTGAGCTCGGTTATATATAGTGAATATCTGAGAGGAAAAAAAAAAACAAAATTTCCAGGATAAACATTTACTGGCGGGGCTTGACTGCTTAATTCTCAGTTATCAAGTCTTTGTACTCAACACTGCAAGTTACATATAGTCCATATAGTTATGTTGCAAAAATAAATCGTGGAGGAATATGTAAAGTTCCACTATCAAATCAAAGTTCATCTACTTTTAATGGGAAGTAAAAGTTTTTTGCTTTTGTGGAATTACCTTTATGCTACTGATCACTGAAGACCAGATTATAAAATTATGGTATATGTTCATCTCATATTCTCATGCCCCACCACTGGCTAGTGTCTACTACTGAAAATATCATCTCAAATTACTGTGGTCATATCATCGTTGATATAAATTTTTGTTTCTGAAACAAAAGATGCATATATGCTTGGATATATTAATGAGTTTCATCAGAAACTGAAGCTGCAGATATAATTAACCCATCTTTAGAAATAGATATAATTAACCCATCTTTACAAATAGATATAATTAACCTATCATGCCTTCATTTGATGAGTATTTGCTGGAGTGAAGGGCTCTAGTTAGGTGTCATTTGTCCAATAAATCATCTAGAACTTTTTCAAATAATTATTAAAAGCAACTTGTTTAGAAAAAAAAAACTGTCTGGTTTCTTATGTAAGTAGACGTTATCGTGCTCAACTACTTACATCCAATCATTATCATGAGTACAACTAATCATCTTTAAAGTTTTGATAGCGGAATTTAGAATCAATTAAAAGCAAATCAAAGATCTTGGAAATCATAGTCTCCACGTGTAAAACAATAAATCAATCAAATAGATTTCATACCTTTGTCCATAGTAAACTGTAGAACAACACTTGAGATGTTCTTCACAAACCGTCAGAAGAACTGTAAAGCGATTTCTCTCCTCTTTCTCTTTCTAAGCAATGACAACTTTTTTCTTTATGAATATCGATGAAGAGAGGATCTACCTTACTGTTAGAATATATTTCTTACTTATGCCTGTCATTAAAGCAATTATTTATAGGGAGATGCAAATAACAGTGCACCCTTTAATCGCACCCTTTAATCAAAGCTGCACCCTTTAGCCTTATGGGTGTCAGTATGCATCCTTTAGTGCCATGCATTGAATATGTTATTATTCAATGGTCAACGCACCTTTAAATCAAAGATCAATATGATAAAGGCACCCTTTAATCAGATTCAGTTGACTTGCGCTGATCAATATGATAAATGCATCTGTTAACAATTATGCACCCTTTTCTAAATTAGGCCAATTAAAATCAGCCCATTAGTTTTATTTTGGGCCACAATTTTATTTCCTTACATTCTCCCACTTGGTCCATTATAAAACTTTATGACATTACAACGTTCATAAGGTGCACAATAATATTGTATGTCTTTATATTTCATAAATTCTAAAATCATAATATTTATACTTAAGCAAAATTAATACGAGTCATGGCGGTTGCTAATAATATTTGTTACTAACTTCCTTCCATGTACTACAATATCAATTCTAACTTAATATAAACCATAATGGTATACTTGAGGATCCACGTTAATTGTCTAATTTATATAGACTAATTCCTATTAATAGAAAACAATAATATATATATATACTTAAATAAATAGGAATTGTATTTGAAACAATCAATCAATAATAATATCATAAATAATCATTCATCTATAATATAAGTTTAATTACAACAATTATTTATCACAGATAACTATTCCCATTCTTTCGACATGTTCGTGAAATATCTTGGGTGGTAATCCTTTCGTCAAAGGATCAGCTATCATCATCTCTGTGCTTATATGATGTATTGTTATTGTTTGTTTCTGTACTTCTTCCTTCACGGCAAAGTACTTAATCTCCATGTGCTTGGCACCTTTGGAGTACTTGTCGTTTTTGCTGAAGAAGACTGCTGCAGAATTGTCGCAATAAATCTTCAGCGGCTTGGCAATGCTGTCGACAATTCCAAGTCCCGAAATAAAGTTCCGCAGCCATAGTCCTTGTACCATGGCTTCAAAGCACGCCACGAACTCGGCTTCCATAGTGGATGCAGCGATTACTGTCTGCTTCGCACTTTTCCATGAGATTGCTCCGCCAGCTAGAAGATACACATATCCGCAAGTGGATTTTCGTGTATCGTAACACCCGGCAAAGTCTGAATCTGAATAACCGACTGTCTCTAAGTAGTTTGATCTCCTATACGTCAACATGTGATCTTTAGTACCTTGAAGATATCGTAAAACTTTCTTTGCTGCCTTCCAATGTTCTATTCCAGGATTGCTTTGATAACGTCCAAGCATTCCTACAGCAAAACTGATATCTGGTCTTGTACAAGTTTGTGCATACATTAAACTACCCACAATGGAAGCATAAGGAATATTATTCATTTCTTCTTTTTCCAATTCGTTTTTAGGACATTGATATAAACCAAATTTATCCCCTTTCTGAATCGGTACCTGATAGGTCCATATACCAATGGCCCTTAAAAAGCCCAGGCCTGGCCCAATAGAGCACTCCCAGATTTAAATACACAAAAGGCCGGCCCAAAATAGAAAAAAAACAGAATAGGCCCCTCCCCCTGCAAAAACAGGCCACGACCCAGAAGCAACCCGGGATTCGGACCCCCTCCCGGGGCCAGCCCGAGGTCAAGAACAGCCCGGGATTCGGACCCCCTTCCGGGGCCAGCCCGAGGTCAAGGACTGCCCGGGATTCGGACCTCTTTCATGGGGCCAGCCCGAGGTCAAAAACAGCCCGGGATTCGGACCCCCTCCCGGGGCCAACCCGAGGTTAAAAGCCTGGGACTCGGACCCCTCACAGGGGCCAGCCCGGAATCAAATAAAACGAGGCTCAAAGCCTAAGCATGCCGAACAGCCAGAAAAGGCCGACGTATGGCCTCGCTGATTCGGCTCGCGCCAGATTATGCGGATATTATCGCCTATTATGCGGACGCCTCCAAAACAGTTACGCGGGCCCCCATCATTAATGATGACAAGACCCCGCTACAGTAAAGGCGACCCCTATTTAAGGCAGAGAAATCCCCAGAAAAAGGGACCGCATTTTCATTACAACCAGAGGAGGTATTAAAAAGGGTTAGAGCGTTAATACCCCTCCGACACCCCGCGTGTCCACCCTCTCGGCCCGATTCGCTCGAACCGGGACGAGTTACACTTTCGGTAGCCAACCTCCGCGCGGCCTGTTTCCTTGGAACAGGACGTGCATGCACCTTACTGGACCCAGTCCAAGTACGGCCCGGCCCTCTTGGGAAGGGACGTATCAACCACCGTGGGGCCCCCAGCCTCAACTGAGCAAGATGACTTCCGCAACCAAACAAACCGACATGGGCAAGACCGCCCCCGAGGAGGAAGCCCGCCGGGCGGAACAATCTAACCGACGAACTGAGAACGTGAAGCCCCCGACCGACCTAACCTCGGGCGTTCAACCCAAAGCGTCCTCGAAGAAAACTCCCCGACATGACCCGACTGTGGGGGCAACGAGCAAAAACCCCCTCGACAAACTGGGTCAGAAGACTTCCAACCCGATCATCCCGCCGAACCCCTCCCTGGGCATGCCACCCGACGGGGTACTGGTTAACCCATCCGGGATGAACTTGGAATCCCTCGGAGTTTCCACACCAATTGTAAGGCCGATCGACTCGACTATAGTAACCGCCCAGGCCACCGGGCCGATCGGGTCCACCCCTCAAAATACACAAAACCAGATGATCTATGCCCAATACCATTCTCCGTACGTCCCCCAGTACGTGTACCCACCTCCCTACAACTATCCCCCGTACCAGCAGTACGCTCCTCCATGCTCACCGTATCCAGTCACCCCCTTAGCACACTACCCTCCACAGGCTGACCCCAACCTGCCCTACTATCCCCAAACTCCCACCTCAGCTCCCGGGGTACGAATGATTCACCCCCCACCGCCCGCAGTGCAACTAATCCGAACCGGGCCTGGATCGAACAACCCGGAGCCCAGTCTGCGCAACACAGAAGGCGACTTTGACAACCCTGACCCCGAACTTGAGACCCTTGTAGGCGAGAGGGAAACGAGGCAGGGTGGTGGATCACGGCGAAGGTTATCCTTTGGGGCTGAACGGCAAGAAAGCGAAGGCTCATCCGCGGCGGCCAGCTCGAGAAGGAGTGCTGGTCGAGCAAGAACGGAGTGGACTCGAGAGGGTCCCGTCAAACCAACCGAGGAACAATCCCACCACTCGAGAAAAGACGATCAGTCTCGTCACTCGCGAGAAGAGCGTCGCCAAACACCCCCCAAGAGGCGGCGAAGGCCACTTACCCCGCCAGAAGCGGCAGGAGTAAATATGGCAATGATAAACACGATGATCAAGAAAGGGGTGGAGAAAGAGATAGCTAAGAGGGAAAGAAAGAGAGCAGGGATACGTTCCGGGTCGACGAATATTTTGGAAGGACCATTAGCCCCGGAACTTTACAAGGCGCCCATGGGCGACTTTAAATACCCTGTCGGCCTCCCGTGCTTCCAAGGAAGCGGCGACGCTCAGGACCCGCAGAACTTTGTGTACGGGTTTTACGAAAGACTTCGACTACACGGGGCATCGGACGCCGTTGCGTGCCGCATTTTCACCACTTGTCTGGCGGGGGAGGCATGGGAATGGTACATGAGACTAAGGCAAGGATCCATAAAAACCTTTGACCAATTAGCGAGAGCCTTCCTGGTCCGCTACGACATGCTCCGACCCCCGCGGGCGACATGCGACTCCCTCCTGAAGTATGTCCAAGGACACCAGGAGACTACCCGGACCTTTGTGAATAGATTCGTCAAGGCCTCTAGGGAGGTCCGAAACTACAGCGAGGACATCGCCCTGGCGGCTGTACAGAATGGGCTCTGGCAGGGAGGACCGGGCACCCTCCGGTATGATGCCAGGAAAAGAGAGTTTAAGAGTTTGCCGGAATTCTTGGCTTTTGCCGAAGGATACATCCGGGCTGAGGAGGACGCTGTCCAATTCGCTAGGCCGCGGTCCAGGTCACCGAAACCGCAGCCGCGTGACCGGCAGCCCGGTGGCGGTCCGTCCCGAAGACGGGAGCCGCCAAAAAGAAACATCCCGTCTGCGCCACAAGAGGAACGGCGCGAAGATGGCAGAGAGGGCTATCGACCCCACTATGTGCGATACGCCCCCTTTATCAAGAAGAGGAGCGAGATGTATCATGTCATAAAAGACATGCCCGAAGTCCCAAGGCCGCTGCGCAAGAGTATTTTCGAGAAAAAAGACGAGGCCGTAAAATGCCTATTTCACCGTTTCAATGGGCACTCTACGGGGGACTGCCTCCAGCTGAAGGATGTGTTAGAAAGACTGGCCAGAGAGGGGAAACTAATCGAGTACATCAAGCCAGAATTTTTTCAAAAATTTACAAAGGAGTACAATGGGGAAGTGGAGCACAAAAAGAAGGCCTCCTACCGAGACGACTATAAGGAGCCCGGGTATGCGGGACCGAAACCCGGAGAGAGAAAGGGAAAAGGACCGGGAACATCCGGCAGGCGGCCAAGCGTGGAGATCAATGTTATCAGCGGAGGGCACGAGGTGCCGATCCCTGAGAAACATAACCGAAGCACCACCAAGCCGTACCCTACCATGCTGAATGTTGAAAGGCCCCTTCAGAGAAAGAGGCCCCGGATGGACGAGGCTATATGCTTTACCGAGAAAGACTTTGGCACCGTTGCGTGGCCCCACGAAGACCCCATAGTGCTAAGGCTCAAAATAGAGGAGTTCGGGGTAAAGAGGATCCTTGTAGATACGGGAAGCTCGGCCGACATCTTGTACTTCTCAGCTTTCGAAAAGATGGGAATACAGCTTGAGTCCCAGAAGAAGGTGACACCGCTAGTTGGATTCACTGGCGATTCCCTCCGACCTAAAGGGATCGTCCGGCTGAAGGTAGCGTTCGGGTCCTCGCCTCGCATCACTGAAGTCATGGTTGACTTCCTTGTAGTGGATGCCCCTTCCGCATACAATGCGATCATTGGCAGGGGCACCCTAAACAAAATTGGAGCCATAGTGTCCTCCCCCCACCTAAAGATCAAATTCCCTACCAACCATGGGGTGGGAGAGGAACGCGGGCAACAGCAGGTGGCCCAAGAGTGCTATCAAACCTCCCTCGAAGGGCGAGGAGGAGCGGTTCATCAAGTAGATACGAAAGCAGGGACGAGGTCGGATCCCACTGGCCCGCACTTGCGGTCCAGCAGAGAGTTTTTACCCCCGCACACACCCATGGTCTTGGATCCCATTGACAGGGGGGAATTAAACGCATTCGCCGAACCGGCCGATGAAGTCGACCAAGTTGACATCGACAGTGGCAAGTTCCTGAATATTGGCAAGGCAGTTCAGGGAAACGCAAGGGAGAAGTTGATTAATTTCCTCCGTGAAAACCAGGCCGTGTTTGCGTGGACTGCCGCAGACATGCCCGGTATCCCAGGATCCATAGCGGAGCACCGACTACACATCAAGTCGGGGGCGAAACCTGTTGTACAGAGGAGAAGGAACATGGGAGCCGAAAGGCGTTCGGCAGTAAAGGCTGAGGTAGCCAAGCTATTAGAAGCCGGCTTTATCAGAAATGTGACTTGTCCGGAATGGTTGGCGAACCCTGTGCTTGTGAGAAAAGCGAACGGAGACTGGAGAATGTGTATCGACTACACTGACTTGAACAAGGCGTGCCCTATGGACCCTTTCCCTCTGCCAAAGATCGACCAGTTGGTAGATTCTACCTCCGGACACGCGTTCCTGAGCTTCATGGATGCGTTCTCGGGGTACAACCAAATCAGGATGTGCCCAGAAGATGAAGACAAAACAGCTTTCACAACTCACTCCGGGTTGTACTGTTACCGAGTGATGCCTTTTGGGCTGAAGAATGCGGGGGCTACTTTTCAAAGAATGGTGAATAAGGTATTCCACGAGCAGATAGGTCGGAACGTAGAGGCCTACGTAGATGACCTCCTAGTGAAGAGCATGTCCGACCTGGACCACGTGCAGGACCTGCGCGAGACATTCGCGACGCTCAATCAGGCTGATATGAAACTCAATCCAAAGAAGAGCTTCTTCGGTCTCACAGGAGGAAAGTTCCTCGGATTCATGGTGTCCATGAGAGGCATAGAGATACACCCCTCCAAGTCGCAGGCCATTCTAGATATGAAACCCCCCCGAAACCTCAAGGAACTTCAATCACTTACAGGCCGACTTGCAGCATTGAACCGATTCATCGCCCGATCCGGCGACGTTTGCTTCCCTTTCTTCAAAGCAATGCGCAAATCCGCCAGATTTGAGTGGACCGAGGAATGCGCGACAGCTTTCGACAAAGTCAAAGAATACCTGGCCAGCCCACCTTGCCTCAGCCGACCCATAAACGGAGACACACTGGTTGTATACCTGGCCACGACCAACCACGCGGTCAGCGCCGCCCTGGTAAGAGAAGAAGGAAGGGAACAAAAGCCCATATATTTTGTGTCACACGTGCTCCGAGATGCCGAGACCCGATACACGCAGATAGAAAAAGCGGCCTATGCTCTTATAATCGCGGCACGAAAACTGAGACCATACTTCCAGTCCCATCCAATCAAAGTATATACAGGTGTACCCTTGAAGAAAGCCTTTGCGAACTTTGACTCCTCGGGCCGCGTGTTGGCCTGGGCGCTAGAGTTGACCGAATTCGATGTCGCGTTCCATCCTCAAAGTGCCATCAAATCACAAGTGTTCGCGGACTTTATCGCGGAGTACTCGGGAGCGCCGGAAGAATTGGACGGCAAGTGGACACTTTACGTAGATGGCGCCTCCTCCCACCTAGGAGCAGGAGCAGGAGTAGCTCTCACGGGCCCCCAGGGAGAAGCACTCAACTACGCGCTCCACTTCCAGTTCCCTGTAACCAACAATACCGCCGAGTACGAGGCCATGATAGCTGGCCTCAAATTAGCTGCGGGGCTGGGAGCCCGAGAGGTCCATCTACATAGTGACTCAGAGCTCGCGGTTAGGCAAATCAACGAAGAGTGCCGTGTGCACGACGACCGATTACGACGATACCGTGAGCAGTTCCATTCCTTAAAGGGACAATTTGATAGAGTGGTGATCGAGCATGTGCCCAGAAACAAAAATTGTCAGGCAGACGCCCTCTCAAAACTAGGAGCGGCGGGAAACCTTGACAAAGATCGTCCAGTGATAGTCATGGACGTACCCGAGTCGAGTATATCGGATGACGCGAAGGGAGTCCATGTCATTAACGAACCCGGGGATGCTTGGTACGCTCCCATATGGAGATACCTCACCTCGGGGACGTTGCCTGAGGACCCGCTGGAATCCAGGAGATTGAAGAAGATCGCCCCTTTATACTCGGTACACAACCACCAATTATACAAAAGGGGATATGCCCGCCCATGGCTTAAATGCATCGGAGAAAGAGACGCCCAGGCAATGCTGGAGGAAGCCCATGAGGGACTTTGTGGTAGCCATCAAGGGGCAAAAACTTTGGCCAAGAGGGTCCTGCGCGCAGGATATTATTGGCCCACGATGCAGCAAGACGCGGCCAACCTGGCGCGAAAATGCGAAAGATGCCAATACCATTGCCGATTATCCAGCGTCCCAGGTTACGATATGATCACAATCTCGGGAGCTTGGCCCTTCGACCTATGGGGGATTGATATCCTAGGCCCTTTCCCCATGGCCGTCCAACAGCAGAAATGGATCATCGTGGCCGTGGAGTACTTTACGAAATGGGTCGAGGCCAAGGCATTAGCCCACATTACGGCAGAAGCCGCCAAAAACTTCATCTGGCGCAACATCGTGTGCCGCTTCGGCATTCCGCACGCACTCATTTCTGACAATGGCACACAATTTAATGCAGATGTCACCCTGTCCTTCCTCGAAAGGCTAGGCATTCGCAGCAACTTCACCTCGGTGAGTCACCCTGCTAGCAATGGCCTGGCCGAAGTCACCAACAGGACCATTCTGGATGGTCTAAGAAAGAAGGTGGCCTCCAACAGGAAAAATTGGCCCGATAAACTAGATGAAATCCTTTGGGCATACAGAACTACTCCCCGTGAGGCCACCCAGCAAACACCATACTCCCTAGTATATGGCATGGAGGCTGTCACACCTCTCGAACTCATTGCACCTTCCCTCCGGATGACGGCCTATTCCACAGAAAGCAACCCCGAAGCACGAGCAGTGGACCTCGAGTTAGTGCAAGAACTCCGGGACAAGGCCCGCATCCGGACCACTGAATATCAGCGGAGGGTGAAGCGCACCTTCGATAAACGCGTGTCACCCCGTGCGTTTGAACCAGGCGACCTGGTGTTAAAAAAGGTAGAAGCTACCGGACATCATGTTGGTAAGCTTCAACCCAATTGGGAAGGCCCCTTCCGGATAATTCGCACCTGCGGCAGGGGAGCTTACGAGCTCGAAGGTCCCGATGGGCGAATGCTCGCCCAGCCCTGGAACGTTGTCCATCTCCGCAAATTTTATATTTAAAAAAAAAGAGGGGGGGGGAACAGGTACAGCAGCGGGGCCGTCTGCAAAAATGTAATCACTGTCTTTTGCGTCTTTCTTTTTGGACCAACACGGGAATACCCGTGAGTGGTCAAGGGCGCCGGTGCGATATTATAAGCACGGCCCTGGTGTGCGATGTCTGACTAACAAATTTGAGGCCCGGCGACACAAAATTGCCGCCGGGACCACCTCACAAAAACAACTGATTATCACAAAGGCAAACAAAAGCCTACGGGCAATAAATGCCCCTATAAAAATTTTTATTGCGTTAAGAGGATAACCCAAAGCCCAATGGGCAACAAACGCCTCCGCAATAAAACAACAGCGTTTCTCGTAGCAGAAAGATAAAAAGCCTATGGGCAACATATGCTTTAACCGACAAAACCGGAAATTACTACAATAACTTCAGCCCAAGGGCCCCTGAGCATAAAACAGCCCGAAACAACTTTTTCATGATAGCGAGCGTGCGCTAAGTCGTGCAAAGTACGAACGAATACTCTGAAAAGATGACGAGTACACACGAGGCGCCTCGCAAGGAAAATTCGCGCTAATCTCGGGCCAAACGACCTGAAGCACGAAGCAGCAAAACAATTCTCCAAGGCAACACAGGAAGAGAGTCACAGAAGTGTGAACAAAAACTCTGCAAAGAGCAACAAGTACACATGACTCTCGAACATGGCAACACAGGAAGAGAGTCACAGAAGTGTGAACAAAAGCTCTGCAAAGAGCAACAAGTACACATGACTCTCGAACATGGCAACACAGGCGCGAGTCACGACAGTGTGAACAAAAACTCTGCAAAGAGCAACGAATACACTTGACTAGCGAAATCAAAAGGGACAGTTATGCAAAAAGCGAACGAAAATCCCAAAAGGATAACGAATGCGCATAACTCTGCTTTGGAAAGATAATAGCGAAAACCCGTAGGGTAACGAAAAAATCTCTCCAAAGATCCCGAAACACAGCGTAAACGAAAGCCCGACGGGGCAACGAACACGCAAAACCGGACAAAACATTCCGCCATTCCGCAAAAGACAACGAGCTTGCCTATGCAATAGGTACAAACGAAAGTCCTGCGGGATGAGCGTGAATAATCTACTGGCCTCGCGAGACGAAAAGTAGGCATGACAACATGTCCGAACAAAGTCTCGCAGGAATATATCTACTGGCCTCGCGAGACGAAAAGTAGGCATGACAACATGTCCGAACAAAGTCTCGCAGGAATATATCTACTGGCCTCGCGAGACGAAAAGTAGGCATGACAACATGTCCGAACAAAGTCTCGTAGGAATATATCTACTGGCCTCGCGAGACAAACGAGCTGGCATAATGACATGCCTGAATAAAAAATCTCGCAAGAACATCCCTACCAGCCTTGCGATACAGCAGGGCGACCAAACAAGGAGTTGCCCAGCAATTTCGCGAACTTGAAGAAATCAAAAGGACAAACCCTTAGGGACAACGCGCAATAAAACAGCACGCAAACACGACCAACCCGCAAAGCAGGCATCTCCTCGAGACGAGCCATAGGAAAAAGAGGGTCGAAGACATCACCCACTTCGGGAAGTTGCGGAAGCACGCCTCACAAGGTAAGAAAACTATCCATTTCTTTATATCCGCGCTACAAACACGTATAAGAAAGGTATCCCGCGTACCCCGAACCAGAGAAAAATCGACAGACACATCGCCGAATAATGCAAAGTGACACAAATAAAGTACCGACCCGCCATCACGGCGCAAACAAAGGTGAGGCTGGTCGATGAGAACGTTCCGTTACCCCGAACCCACACGGCCATAAGACTTATGTCACAACAATTATACGTCAAAGTAAGGAGAACACATAAACATAAATATTGTCAGGTCAACTGTTATCTCGGGTGGCTGAGAAACATTCCTCAGCAAACCACCCGAGCAAAAGCATACAACAAATTCTGTTAACACCTCCACACCTCGGAGGGTTCCTCACACAAAATACGCTCCAATAAAAATAAAAGATAATCATAATAATAAAAACAAAGAAGGATGTGCTCCGCCCAACCTTCCTGCCGCGACATACCTACTCGTCTTTGTCCTGCAACGAACAAAATAATGTCAGGTGACTATCCAGATTACACCTCGTGTCACGATATATGTATAGAGGGGAAAGAGTTATACCTGGTTCACTTCAAGGTTTCCTGAAGGGTCGTCTCCCGACTCTTGATTGTAATCCACCTTATCCAGCGAAGCCTCTCCATCGACAGTACCCGAGACAGTCTCTTGGACCGTAGGACCCTCGCTGCCTTCTGCGTGGTTTCGAGGGGACTGCGGCGGTGTATCCTCTCTGTCCAAATGACGAGGCCACGGCGCAATCTTACGCCAGGTATGAAAAGGCGTCTTCGGCGTACAGCTCAGCAGGTTCATGCTCGGGAGAACAGGCTTACCCTCGGGGTTGAGCAGCTGGCCTCCAGCTTTATCCCACTCATATCCCACCAGACCCTGAGGAGCCCCATCCTCGTCCGCAACAGGCGGGTACCCGAGGTCCTCAGGGGCGAACGGATAGAGACCGGCCAAAACAGATAATTCTGTATGAACCTGCTTCTTAACCATCCCAGTTAGCGACAACATCGCAGCGATCTTAAAAGGATCGCTAACCAGGAATTCCCGAATCACCTCCTTCTCATGATCAAGACGCTCCGCTTGCGAGTTCTTAATTGCACGCAAGGCCTGGGATAACTGCTCCCGCACAAGCGTCAACTCCCGGGCCTGTCCCTCCTTTGCCCGTTTTAGCTCCTCTACCTCCGCTTCACTGTCAACGAGCTTAGACACGGCCTCCTCGAGCAAATCCGTGCTCCTCTTAGCACTGGTTTCGCTTTCCTCTAACGCGCGGGCCTTTGCGTCGACCTCACTCCTTAGCTTCTCAACCTCGTCACTGCTGCCCACCACCGAGCCCCGAAGCTTTTGGTAGTCGTCATTCAAGGACTTGTGCTTCTCCATCCAGTAGTCCCTCTCCACAAGGGCCGCTGTCAAATCCGCCGGTTCTACAGGAGATTGGGCCACAGTCAAATTCTTGGCGATCATCGCCTCCGCCGCACGACCAAACAAGCAGCCTATCTCGAAAAGACGACCAACCGCGTCCAACATCATACCAGCCCCGCGTTTCTGGATAAGTCGACCCAAATAAGGAGGCTCCAAAGCGCGGAAGGCCTCCCTATAAAACGTCGCGCTCTCGAGGGGCCGCTCCTTAGCGCTTTGCATCTTAGCCAAGTGAGGGAACAAGGCGAGGCACCCGTCCGGTTGACTTAACGGGAAGGGAGTCTTACAAATGGTCCCTACCCCAACCTTGCCCGGAAGACTAGCCTTACGAGAACCCTCGGACGGCGTAGGTGCCGTCTCAGGAGAAGCGGTCGTGCTCGAACTTCCGCCCCCACCTTGCCCCCCCGCTGATACCGGAACTTCTTGGGCCAACACGACTGAAGCCGCACCCAAAGGAGGGACTGCTGCCTCCGACGAAGGGGTAGTGGCGACGTCCCTCGGGCTCGGGGCTAAAGGTGGCCGAGTCACGTTCCTCTTCTTAGTTGTAACTGGCCCTTTCCCCTTTTCACTGCTATCAATGTCGTGTGTCGCCCTCCGCTTCTTCGACTCTGCACCCCCGGCCCCCTTCTTGACCGTACGCTCCGCGACACCAGCGGGCGGTTGAGCAGGAGCCGCCTTGGCCCCCGGTAGCCCAGAATACAGCCCCTCCGCATGCGAGCACACCAATTCGGGGATCGCCTTCAGCCCATTAAAAGAGAAATCCATCAGGCCGTAAGCTGCATCAAAAATATGCACTCAAGGGTCATATATATAGGGAAACAGTTAAGATTCTTTATTAAAAGAAATATATATGCGCAAAAACTACCTCGCGACAAATCCTCGATAACTCCGACGGCCCGTTTATCATCAGCGCTCATCTTGAAGCCGCTCATCTCGGGTTTCCCCTCCCACAAACTGTCATCTTCACCCTTCTTAATCTGTCGCCACGAGCGACGAATACCTTGCAGCGACTCAACTTCCTCGGGCTTAGTCAAGTACACCCAGCCCCTATTCCAACTGTCGATTTTCCTCAAGATCTTCTTATGCGTCTCATAGTCGAAAATTTCCGGCGCGTCATTTCTCCTCTTCACAGCGACAAAATCCGACGAAGCTATGCACAGACTAAAATAATGTGCGAACAGGGCCACACTTGGCTGCAGCCCGTCAAAACAAACCCGAAATTCGTCGAATAGCCTCTCGAAACTAACAAGATAGCACCATCCTACACCTGTCAGCTGGGCAGGGGTTATGTTCAGCGTCGTCAAAAAAGTAACCTGGAATGGAGTCAAAGGCAGCTGGAATCCGCATCGGGGCATCTTCCAGTAAATGCAGAGCCCTTTCTCGTCATCATGAGCTCGATCGTCTGCCTGCGGCAACAAAAACTTCAACTGATCCAAAGAAATGCGCCCCCTGGCGTCCTTTTTTACGAACTCACCATAAAAAACATCAAACCACCAACCCTGACTACGACAACCTGTCGCTGATGGGAACAGAAGACTAACTTCCACGAATTGCCCGTCGCGCGCGTGCCCGGGGCGCCTCCTCTTCGATGAGGGGAGTTCCTCAGAATTCTTCTTCTTTTTTGGCGCCCGCAAGGGCGCTGAAACTGACGTCTCCCGAGAAGACCCCTGGCGATCACGCACCTCAGTTTCCTCCGACGCCTCATCTTCTTCGACTGAGCGACTATCGCTTTTGCCGGAAGAATAGTACGAGGGGTCAGTCTTCCCCAGCGGAACTCGTTCCCGAGCTACCTTTTTCTTCCCCCCCATCTTCGCTGACTGCAAAGGCAAGTTAATAAGATGGTCAGCAATGGGAGACATTACAGAGGGCACTATCCTCTTACCCAACGCAGCGAAGGCCCTTTCCAGGGCAGCTCTCGACTTCCCGGCACCTTCACCCTCTATCCCGTAATCCCACATCGCCGGGTCGCTCCAGTTAACGAGCTCGTCGGGAGAACCCGGTTCCGCTGCGGCCCCGTCAACAGAAGACTCCGGCTGTGCCGCCTTCCAATCAACGGACGACTCTGGGGCCTATATCATCCCAATCCACGGTCGCCTCCCAATCAAAGAAATTTCCCTCGGAACCCGAATTACCGCCCGTCTCCGACATTTAAAAGAACCCGCCCAGAAACTGTCTTACGGACCGACCGTAGGACTCGCGTAGGACAGACAAACAAGGGTAGAACAATACCGACCTGGTGGCTCACGGTATCGATCGAGCTACCGGATCCCGAACGAAATGTTTACGACAGTAATACTTACGAATAGCGAGCGACGTTCCCGCGAGATATTCGTGCAGTCGTCCCCGCCAATTGTCCTTATCAGCGAGAGCGATGAGCGAGACTACTCCGACAATGGAACTTGCTGAAAGCGGACATCCGCACGGGCCCGCCTATCTTTATATAGGGTCCCCGTAAAGAACCGTAAGAATCAGCACCAATCTCAAGGAACAACTCTCGACACGTGTCTCGCTCCCCTTCGATCAGCCGCTTCAAAAACCCAAAACGTCGCGTCGTTCAGCCCTTTGGCGCCAAAATCCGAAGGTATATTAAACCGTCGCGTCTCTTCGGCTTCGTCTGCACAAAAATCCACATGAAGTAGATCCCATACAACCTTGAAGCATACTGCCCCTCAAGACATCAATCCCACGCCGTCCCAACAAGTGAATCCTGACCCCACGCTAGGATTACCGTTTACCCGAAGCAGTGGGCGGCATGGTCAAAATAGCAGCGGATCCCGATGACGTCAGCAAGCTTAAACATTCATGACGGTCTGACACAAGCATTTATTACACCTACAGTAACCCCCCGTTATATATGCACCGGCCATCCATACCTAACCACCAAATTTCTGTCTTACAAAAGCCTCGGCACCATGGCACCAAAACCTTCTAACAATCGTGGCAAGCAACCGATGGACAAGGGTCAACCCAGTAACCCCACCCCGAGACGCCCGACTTCCGTTCGAGACCTACCACCCCGAGTCCGGGCAAGCTGGCTCCGTTTTTTCCCCCGACACTGTCTTGACCAGATGTTGTCAAACCCGAGCCACAAGCTTCACGAGTTCGTAGAGTACCTCCTAGATCTGGAAAGGCGATCCTCCGAACATTGCCCCTGTTGCCCGAAGTCTCGCCGCAATGCACTCCCGCCTGCTCTTCCTCCACATCCCCCACCCAAGCCGATAATTCGCAGTACCTGCCCCGTATGCGGCAAGGCGGGCAACCGATCCGAGATGCCCCGATGCCACCGGTGCCGGCAGAGGTTCCACCAGGCCTGCCAACCCGAGGAGACTCACTACCTGTTCCATATCCCGGGTCTCGAGAGCTGGCATTGCGACGAGTGCACCGCCATCCTCAACTCCCTGGACGATATGAACGAGGACAGCGACGAAGACGACCATCAGGACGGTGATGAGGAGGGCCCGCAGTATCACCCCACTAGGTCTGGCAACACCGACCCCGAGGACGAATCCTCCGCAGACGGCTTCTTCAGCGATTGATGCGCTGCGCGATGTCGCCCCATCCACCTGGCCGGATGTTTATTACTATCTCTTTTGTTCCCCGACATGGGGATGGGTTTTATTTTTATTTTGATGATAACCCCGCGAACTACTATGTTTTGTTGAGAAGGAAAACTCTATAAACCACATAACATTACCTGTAGTTATAGTCTTTTCTACGTTGCAAAGTTCCTAAAAGCATGTTCGTATAACGGCACACTAAGGCAGAATATTAAATGCACGTCGCTTGTATTGCAATCCCGTCGCAGCCCGGCAGTACGCTACGTCACAATGCTGATTTACCATATCGCTAAACCAACTGGCACCGTCTACCTCACGACCCCTCGGTCCGAGGTAGATCGCGAAACATTAACGGACATACTACCTGAAACTAGCCACCTAGCGACACCAACCCCATCCGTTACCAACACAAGTTGGTACACCCCCTGTCTCAGGACAGTCCCGGGGACACATGTCTCACTTCTAATCTTACCAATAGCATGAAAACAAAGCTACCTTGTAAGCAATAATCGCACATTCCATGTCACGTAACTTAAATAGTCCAGACAAAACAGGCAATGAAACCACCCTCCCCTTATTCTAAAGGGCACGACTCGAGATAACTTGGACAAAGGAATAAATCTCGACAAATCACCGGCATAACTGTGCCACGACACGCCCTCGCGGCATAGAGACATTCTCTACTCCAACTCATGCACCTCGTATATGCTACCACGCACATTCCCCAAATATCGGCTAACCGACAGCAGATAGCCCTTAATTTAGCGCACCCGCTCCGGAAATAATGAATCTCTTACTAATAACACCTCGAAATAGCCGTTCAATAACTCCTAAAAATGTCTCAAAACAACCGCCCCGTCAGTCCAAAACGCTTCGAAATTGACACCGGTCAAACAACAGGCCTACGCCCGTCCAGTCAAGTCACCTAGCCCCAGCTTTTATGAGTCGGTGGGGTCCGGACGCGATAATCAATGGCACCACCCCGCCTATATATTGACCCATTCAGCCATAACAAGATCACTCCCCACCAACTAATCCTCCATTCCGTAAACAAACCCTCACCACATCTGCCCTCACAATGTCGTCAAACGACTCGGTTAACAAACTCGAGCAACAACGTCTCAACATTACCCTCCCCCGCGATTCACCTCCCCACCGACCCCGACCTAACCCTACGCAGCCACCGCTGCGAACACTGTCGGAAGGCGAGAGGTGGGTATTGTTACAGGACATATCCCACCCGGACTTAGGATGGATGCTAACCCACGAAAACCTTCGAATCCGAGATTTTCTCGACTTCAAGCTTAACTCATGCCCGAAATTCACCCCGGAAGACGAGAATGCCATCCAACCTACGGCGCCGTCGTTGCGCACGTGCTTCGTGTGCGATGATCAAGATCCCAAGACCGAGATGGTCAAATGCCGAACATGCTTCGAGTGGCGCCACATGTATCATTACAATATCAAAGGCCGCTCAGATCCCCGCCGCCGGTTTTGGCGATGCCCTAGCTGCATCGACCTCAACTACGGAGGACCAACTTTATATACTGCTACCAAGGAGGAGCTCGAAGCGGACAACGTATATGAGGACACCGATAACGAGGTCCTCGCCTGAATGCTCCTTAAGTAGCGACATCACACCCGTCTTCTTGCCGAGAAGGACCCCGGAGTGCAACTGATCGAAGGGGAAACGTCTCTTCCGCCTGCCTCAGGTCCCACCTTGGCAGCCATACGGGTATACAGGGAACGAGTCGCCCTGCCCATCGTAGCTCACTAGGACAAATGTATCTGTTGCTGTGTATCAACTAAGGACAAATGTTGTCTACAAAATATGTATCATGCCGATGTAACATTATTAAATTTATAAAAACAAACAGTTGAACTCGTTGACAAAACTTCTTATGGTATCGAACAGTCCACCTTTACCATATCACGTTGGCCAAATTTCGGCCCCGCGTAGTTTTCTCCGGATACACACTGACATTCTTGTCGGCAATATTCCCCGAGGCCTAACGCCAATCGACTATACATCACGGGTTGCCGGGGACCCACATCATTTATGGCCACAGTAGCACCTTACATCTATAAATACCAACCTAACATTACGTAAGAGGGGACAACCATCTTCCTCATTCTCAGTCAATCCCTCTAAACAAAAATGCCTTTCAAACAAGTGGTTTCAAAATCTAAGAGGCCCGCGGACCAAGGTCAGAGTAGCCGCGACCAACCTCCCCCCAAAACTCGTCGCTCTTATAACCCACGACAAGTCCTCTCTCCTGCAGAGAGATGGGCCCTCCGCCAACGATTCTCCGAGGAGGATTTGGAATGGATGCTTCATAACGAGGACCTCCAAATCTGCGACTTTATCGACCTCCTCCTCGCCGGTGTACCCTCATTCACTAAGGAGGACGAGAACAACATCTATGACGACGTCGACTTCGAGCCCAAGCTGCGTTGGTGTGTCATATGCCACGATCAGGGGCCCAAGCACGAGATGGCGAAATGCCGGATGTGCTATGAATGGAGCTGCTTCGAACACTACGACATCCGAGGCCGCGCGGACCCCCGACGCCGGTTCTGGAAATGCCCTGGATGTTTATCCCGCAACTCCGGAGGCCCGAGCCTGCATACCGCCACTCCAGAAGAAATCCACGCGGATAACCTTTTTGAGGACACCGATAACGAGCGCGTGGTCTGATTTCAATATTTCCTTATCTATAGGCATTGTATGATCTCGATGTCATGTCGTATTTGGGCTTCATGCTATTTAAGAATATTTTAATATCAACAACTGCTTATGATTTTCGCCATACCCTCCGTTACTCGCCCAAAAAAAAAAAAAAAAAAAAAAAAACACTCGGCTACCCAAAGCCATCTAACACGCCAACACAAGTAGTCGGACACTTACCCGCGATAGGGCATACCAAAGGTTCGCAAACTTTGTAAATAACAAAATTACGACCTTACAGGGAAAAGACGATAACACAGGTTATAACTATCTTGAAAACGCAAAAACCCCGAGAACAACTCGAGGGCTGTCAACTACAAAAGTTACGAAATATAAACGATAAAGCAAAATCGGCACATACTATGTGTAACCAATAAGCGGCGCAACGCGAGATCATATAAACAAGAACTTCAAAATAACCAAAATATGAACAGAAAAAACCCCCGACGGATAACTCGGGGGCTGACAACAAACAAATACCTCACAAAAATTCTCCAGAATCAACTCGGGGGCCAACACTCGTGAACATTAAAATGAGTTTGAAAGCCGAGATAAGCCGAGGAAGCTCCCACGATAGGACCGAAGCCGCCTTCATTACAGGAGTCAAGAACCCAAAAGCATCAAATTGATGCATTTCGGCTTCGGGGGCTAATGATAGGTCCATATACCAATGGCCCTTAAAAAGCCCAGGCCTGGCCCAATAGAGCACTCCCAGATTTAAATACACAAAAGGCCGGCCCAAAATAGAACA
This sequence comes from Carex littledalei, assembly GCA_011114355.1. NCBI lineage: Eukaryota > Viridiplantae > Streptophyta > Magnoliopsida > Poales > Cyperaceae > Carex > Carex littledalei. The sequence goes on from CM022082.1 coordinate 15,927,587, forward strand.
AAACAGAATAGGCCCCTCCCCCTGCAAAAACAGGCCACGACCCAGAAGCAACCCGGGATTCGGACCCCCTCCCGGGGCCAGCCCGAGGTCAAGAACAGCCCGGGATTCGGACCCCCTTCCGGGGCCAGCCCGAGGTCAAGGACTGCCCGGGATTCGGACCTCTTTCATGGGGCCAGCCCGAGGTCAAAAACAGCCCGGGATTCGGACCCCCTCCCGGGGCCAACCCGAGGTTAAAAGCCTGGGACTCGGACCCCTCACAGGGGCCAGCCCGGAATCAAATAAAACGAGGCTCAAAGCCTAAGCATGCCGAACAGCCAGAAAAGGCCGACGTATGGCCTCGCTGATTCGGCTCGCGCCAGATTATGCGGATATTATCGCCTATTATGCGGACGCCTCCAAAACAGTTACGCGGGCCCCTATCATTAATGATGACAAGACCCCGCTACAGTAAAGGCGACCCCTATTTAAGGCAGAGAAATCCCCAGGAAAAAGGACCGCATTTTTCATTACAACCAGAGGAGGTATTAAAAAGGGTTAGAGCGTTAATACCCCTCCGACACCCCGCGTGTCCACCCTCTCAGCCCGATTCGCTCGAACCGGGACGAGCTACATTTTCGGTAGCCAACCTCCGCGCGGCCTGTTTCCCTGGAACAGGACGTGCATGCACCTTACTGGACCCAGTCCAAGTACGGCCCGGCCCTCTTGGGAAGGGACGTATCAGTACCTTACCAGCTGAACATTTCTCCATCCTAAATCTCTCGAGAATCTTGTTACTATATGTTTTCTGAGACAAACCTAACAAACCTTGTGATCGATCACGAAATATTTCTATTCCTATCACATAGTTTGCCTCGCCCATATCTTTCATTTCAAAATTCTTCGAGAGAAAATTCTTGGTGCTTTTCATCATTCCAAGATCATTAGTCGCAAGTAAAATGTCATCAACATATAGAACTAGAAACATTATCTTACTCCCACTGACCTTCAAGTATATACAACGATCAACAACGTTTTCCTTAAAACCAAAAGAAGTAATCACATCATTGAACTTGAGATACCATTGTCGTGATGCTTGTTTCAGCCCATATATCGACCTTTTCAATTTGCAAACCATATCCTTTCCCCCAATTGAAAAGCCCTCGGGCTGATCCATGTAGACTTCCTCTTCGAGTTCTCCGTTCAGAAAAGCAGTTTTGACGTCCATTTGGTGTAACTCAAGATCATAATGAGCCACTAAAGCCATGATGATACGCAAAGAATCTTTCTTAGAGACGGGCAAAAATGTCTCTTTCTAATCAATGCCGTCTTTCTGAGTGAAACCTTTGGCAACCAGTCTAGCTTCATATCGTTCGATTTTGCCTTTCGAGTCACGTTTGATCTTAAAGATCCATTTACATCCAACTCATTTGGAATCGTGAGGCAATTTGACAAGATCCTAGACTTGATTGTGTTCTATTGATTTTAACTCGTCTTTCATGGCATCAATCCATTTATCAGATTCGTCACATTCAATAGCTTTCTTGTATGAAACCGGATCATCAATTGCAGAATCAATTTCAGATTCTTGTAGATAAACCAAATAATCGTCAGATATAGCCGATCTCCGTTCACGGTTAGACCTTCTTAATGGTATATCATTCGGTTCAACTACATCATCAACAACGATGTTTTCAATCGGAATGTCCTCAGTAGCAATTGGTTGTTCTAGAACAGTCGGACGAACTATTTTCGAAACAACAGTTGGAACAACTACTTTCGAAACAACAGACAAAGGAACAGTAACTTGTTCTGTAATTTCTTGAAGATCAGAATTACACTGATCAGAACTTCTTGCACTGACGTCAGCATTCTCGATGAAACGTGCATTTCCAGATTCAACAATTCTCGTACTATGATTCGGACAGTAAAATCTGAACCCTTTGGATTTCTCTGGATATCCAATAAAGAATCCGCTAACAGTTCTGAAATCCAATTTCTTTTCGTGTGGGTTATACAAACGTACCTCCGCAGGGCAACCCCATACATGTATATGACGTAAACTAGGTTTCCTTCCCGTCCACAGTTCAAAAGGAGTCTTTTCTACTGCCTTACTAGGAACCCGGTTTAGTAAATACATGGCGGTCTTAAGTGCATACATCCACAAAGATTTAGGCACAGTTGAGTGACTGAGCATACTCCGAACCATGTCCATAAGTGTTCTGTTACGACGTTCAGCAACACCATTTTGTTGTGGTGTGCCGGGCATAGTGTATTGCGCACATATCCCACGCTTTTCTAAGAATTTAGCAAAGGGTCCAGGATTTTGTCCTGATTCGTCATATCTACCATAAAATTCCCCACCGCGATCAGATCGAATGATTTTCACTTGTTTTTCTAACTGTCTTTCAACCTCATTTATAAACACCTCAAGTGCATCAATAGATTGTGATTTCTCATTTAGAAGATAAACAAACCCATAACGTGAAAAATCATCGATGAAGGTGATGAAATACTTTTCTTTATTAAAGGAGGGAACGTCAAATGGTCCACAAATATCCGTGTGAATTATTTCTAGAAGTTGAGAGCTACGAGTGGCACCTTTCTTAGTATGTTTCGTCTGTTTGCCTTTTATACAGTCGATACATACACCTAAGTCAGTAAAATCCAAGTTTGGAAGAACTTCGGACTTCACTAAACGTTGCATTCTTTCTTTGGATATATGACCCAATCTTTTGTGCCACAAGTACGCTGACTTTTCATCATTCATATTTCTTTTCATTCCAATAGTATTGTTTACGGTAATCAGAGATTCTACATAAGAATTATCTAACTCTAATTTATACAATCCATCAATCAAATTGCCACAACCAATCATGCAATTATTTTTATATAAACTAAAGCATTTAGATCCAAATTTAAATACATAACCACAATCATCCAACTTAGATACAGATAATAAGTTGCGAGAAAACAAAGGTACATATAGTGTATCATACAAATCGACAATATTGTCAGAACCTAATATAAGTCGGTATGTACCGACACCTTCCACTGGCACCTTGTCTTTATTGCCCATAATTACATATCTTTCACTTTGTCGACTTTGGTTTGTGGTTTGGATCGTAAGAAATCCCTGTAAATTGTTTGAAATATGAGTTGTAGAGCCCGAGTCAATCCACCAAGTATTATTAGGAACATCAATAAAATTTGACTCAAAAGTAACAAAAGTATGAGTCATACCTTTCTTTTCGAACCAAACCTTCCTTTTCAGACAATCCTTCTGAAAATGACCCACTTTACGACAAAAGTGGCACTTTTGCTTGTTCCCTTCTTTCTTAAAGCTTGCATTAGAAGACACCTTAATAGCTTTCCCCTTCTTCTTGTTCTTGGTCTTAGCTTTCCCTGGTTTAGCATTAGAACCCGACCCAGCTTCTAAATTTGAAAAATGAACAGTGTTAGGTTTCAATTCCTTAAGCCTTGCCTCTTCCTGAACAAGTTTACTAGTCAATTCATTTATGTTCCATTTCTTTTCTTGAGCATTATAATTAATTTGGAACGGACTATAAACATCATTTGGCAAAGAGTTCAAAATAAATTGAACTAGAAACCCTTCGTCAACTGTCATTCCCAAACTCTTAAGTTTTGCGGAGAGAGATGTCATTTCTACGATATGTGCATGCATAGTGCGACTACCATCATACTTCATGGTGGTAAGTTTTGCCATAAGCGCACCAGCAAGCGACTTATCAGCTGTCTGTGAGTGTGCCTTGACGTTTGCTAGAAACTCTTGAGCATTATCCGTGTCCGGAAGAGCAACCTTAATGTTTCCATCAACCGTCATTCGCAAAAACATAAGGCATAACCTGTTAGAACGTTCCCAGTCTGCCATAAAGACCTTATCTTCTTCGCTGCTTTCATCAGTTATAGCATCAGGCTTATCAAGTAATAGTGCTATGTCCAAGTCCTGTGCACCTAAGTGAAATTGGACTTGTTCATTCCATTCAGCAAAGTTAAGACCATTAAAGACCGTCACAGATGATGCATGCGATTGCATCGATACAGGTACATTAACTGTAATTTTAATAGGGAAGATAAGAAAAAATTAAAATAAATTAGGGAAAGAGTAGATCATAAGGAAAATTAAGAAGAAGAAATTTTTTTTTTTTTTTTTTTTTTTTCCGAAATTTGCAATGAATGAAAAGAAAATCAGAAAACATAATATATTATACTTTGATTTTTCCATCTTTAAATGATTTCGATATTTCATAAGCTTAAATCTTTAAATTAAAAAAATACATATAATATATATATAACTTAACTCAAAGAGAAGATCAAAAGATAGGAGACATAATGCAATAATTTATAACTTCAGATTTTCAATTTCAGATTTTGGAGCAATAACTTAATTAATATATATCCTAATTATCCTTTGGGATTTCTTAAGATATATTAAACATAATATTTTACTAGAAAATACTTTAATATGATAATTTTATTGTTTCAATACATGTTGTTGCCTTTGGGTAACCAACAATTGAGGAATAACGTAAATTATCAACTTAAGTTGTGTAAATTATGAGAATGTAATCAACCTTTGGGCAATTCATAAAATCTCATAATCTACTAATTAATTAAACCATTAAATTTAGTATATGACAGATTTTAATATCATATAATCTTAATAAATGATCAATTAATTTTAATCTACGGTTTATAGAAAATAGAATTGCAATAAAATTATTCTAAAATTCTTAGACTCATTATGGCATCAATTTAATTTAGATAACTATTTTTCATTCCAGAAATGTTCTTTCCCGGTTCATAATAATTCAATTTCAGAATTTTAATTGAAAAGAATGCCTAGTTTCTTTCTTCAAAGTAATTATTTTCACGATTAATGGTAAAAATTGCATAATTTCGATAGAATTTTTCAGAATATTCTACTTAATGAATTCTATATAATCCATACTTCGATTTCTTTAGGGTAAGAACACTTTGGTGTCTAGCAATACCGTCATAATTCAAAGTTACCGCAAATTTCAATCACAAATTATTTAAAAGAAAATAATAATAATAATAATAATAAATTCATAAAACAAGTAACTTATTCGGGAGATTATGATTTCCAAAACCATGCTCTGATACCACATGTAAGTAGACGTTATCGTGCTCAACTACTTACATCCAATCATTATCATGAGTACGACTAATCATCTTTAAAGTTTTGACAGCGGAATTAAGAATCAATTAAAAGCAAATCAAAGATCTTGGAAATCATAGTCTCCACGTGTAAAACAATAAATCAATCAAATAGATTTCATACCTTTGTCCATAGTAAACTGTAGAACAACACTTGAGATGTTCTTCACAAACCGTCAGAAGAACTGTAAAGCGATTTCTCTCCTCTTTCTCTTTCTAAGCAATGACAACTTTTTTCTTTATGAATATAGATGAAGAGAGAATCCACCTTACTCTTAGAATATATTTCTTACTTATGCCTGTCATTAAAGCAATTATTTATAGGGAGATGCAAATAACAGTGCACCCTTTAATCGCACCCTTTAATCAAAGCTGCACCCTTTAGCCTTATGGGTGTCAGTATGCATCCTTTAGTGCCATGCATTGAATATGTTATTATTCAATGGTCAACGCACCTTTAAATCAAAGATCAATATGATAAAGGCACCCTTTAATCAGATTCAGTTGACTTGCGCTGATCAATATGATAAATGCATCTGTTAACAATTATGCACCCTTTTCTAAATTAGGCCAATTAAAATCAGCCCATTAGTTTTATTTTGGGCCATATTATTTTATTTCCTTACATCTTAGGCAAAAATTGATAGAAAAAAGGAGGTACCTGAAAGGAAAACTGCTTGAAGTGTATAGTACTTAGTTAGAAGAATGTTGGATACAAAATCTGCTTGCTAAAGATAAGAAATCCACAAGAAATTCCCAACAGACATTGTTTGTGATGTAGTTCCCTTTCTTACATTTTCATTAATTCACTCCTCATAAAAAGGATTGGCTTAATTACAAGAATCTACGAGTATTTGCGAGGGTAAAATTGCTTAACAACGTCGGTATCCTCACGGATACTCCCGTTGATAATATCAGTATCCTTGGGAATAGCAATTTTTGTCAGCTTACTTTCGACAATAGTTATTTTTTACCCTCGTAAATATTCACAGATTCTTGTAGTCTATCTATTTAAAAAGTTAAGAAAGTTTATCATTAAATATGAAGCAACTTGATCGAAATTGGGTAGTTCAATAACATATCACATCAATAAATTGATTGGCGCACTCGCTATGTGTTGATTAAATCAGTCATGTTTTCCCAAAATCTTGAATGACCTAAACAACAATTGATCTGAATGATGTACAAGCTTTAATTACAAGAACAAAAACAGAGTTGATTTAACCAAAAACAGAGTTGAGAACAGATCAAGAAGAGCTGCCTGAACTGAATTTTCTAATTGAGGAGCTGATTTGTGCAATTTTTAGATGTTCCATATAAACATGTACCCATTTTTGTAAGCGTCAAATTAGCTTAGCTTGTTGGTAACTTGGATAAGCCATAGTTCATCTTGTATAAGATTTGAGAAATTAAGATAAAGATGAAATAATATATAGAACCATAGGCTTAGTGTAGTGGCACGAGCTTCCGTCTCTTCTTGGAGAGATGCACGTTAAATTTTCGAGAATAACATCTAAAAAATACTGAGATGTACCGGACCCCTTGATAAAAAAAAAGATATAATGGAATAATGATGCTAAGGAGGAATCCATTAATAGAACAGTCTGGTATTGACACGAGGAATTATATCTGGGACAGGATATTTCCTGCCCCATGTGCACATCCATTCGTTTTATCCAAGTGGATTACTGGCGCAATTTTTAAAGGCCAGCACACCAATAGATAAAATCCGTATCTAAATGATTAGCCTCTCCACAAAATTAGAATATTATAGAAGTTAGAATTCCGTCTAATGTACGCATAATTGTCTTCGAAGGTTTAATTTAAGTACAGAATTTTAGAAAATCGCTATACTGCATGAAGTTTTAAACTTAAGGGGATGGTTTATATTAATGTAATTGAGTGGTTATATTGCATATTGAAGTTTTGCAAAATGAAATTAATAAAACGAAAATATTTGTGTTACTCTAGTTAATACTTTCTTACTAAAAATTAACAACTAGTCTTATTGAACCAGTTTGTATAAAAACCAGAGACATCTTCTAAAAACAATAATAGAAGTAAGAAAAAAACATTACCTATTTATTTTTATTTGATTTAATAGACAATTTTAATCACTAAAATTGTCTCTTATAGGGTAGAAAACATTGCTCAAAATTTTACTATTTTATAAGCTGCTTAATTAATTAAGTTATTGTCTGTGTTCTGTCACGTTAAAAAAATAACAAGACAGTACACTATAAGCTAGTGATAAGACTTCAAGTAACTTAGCTGGTGTAAATTATACAACTAGCTCCATCTAACTGGTGACTTTCTCCTATAAATAGAAAGCATATCATTGTTTCTTCCCATAAAATCCAACATATTTTCAACCTCAGCTAGCTGATAATACCAACTAGAGTTTACCATGGTGTTATTGGCAACTGACCCAGGACACTACCGTTCTACATCAGCTGGAGATATCAATACTAAAAGCAACCAAGGAAACAATATTTTCAAGAAGATGACGAGAGAGCAATTTGAGAAGTGGCTTGACTCTGTTGATTCAAACCACGATGGCAACATAAGCCAAAACGAGCTTTATGCTGCGCTGGCCTCACTAGGATTGCATTTTAAAACATGGAAGGCATGGAGAGCCATGAAAAGGTGCGACAGGAACCATAACCATGTCATAGACCCAGGATTCGAGAGGAAGAAGTTGATTGATTATGCTCAGAAACGCTGGGGTATTATAGTCACAAATTAGTTACCAAGGTAGTTGGTACTGGTGGGGTCATGATATATAGATGTTTTATATTATGAGGAGGGATCCACTTACAACAAATTTGAGTTACAACAAAGTTACAACATTCATTTTTTTCATTTTCAAAGTCCAAATCGTCGATCCAAACCGTTCAACATGATCTCCACAATAAAATGTACTTGCAGATCAAATTTTACATTTTTTTGAATTTTTTTACTATTTATTAAGTATTTTACAAAAAATAGCCATACTTAGACCATTGAATTTTGTACCCATCTTAATAAATAGTAAAAAATTCAAAAAAAATATAAAATTTGATCTGCAAGTACATTTTATTTAGATAATCACGTTGAACGGTTTGGATCGACGATTTGGACTTTGAAAATGAAAAAAATGAATGTTGTAACTTTGTTGTAACTCAAATTTGTTGTAAGTGGATCCCTCCTCTTATATTATATATATGCAAGTAAACTTATGTATGTTTAGTTTCCGTGGTGTTGTATGTTAGTGTCGCTTCTATGCGATCTGGTCTGTAAAAAGCTTTGTGTATGGTCTAGCTAGTAGCAAGAAGATTGTGTATGGTCTAGTAGCAAGAAGATTAGCTCCTTGTACACAGATGTGAAGTGATATGTAATTATGCTGTTGACATGCTTTTTGTAACGGTCACTCAACAAATTAATATATATAACAATTAGCGTGCATTAATTAAGTAGTTATTAAAACATCCTTGCCTCATTGTATTCAGTTTTTGTACTTTAAAATTTACTATTTGTTTTTCTGCAAATATGAGTTGGTAATCATATATTTTGTAATTAGTTATGCTATGCTCATCCAGCTACTGGACTGAGGTTTCCAATAAAAGTTTCTGTCTCGATCTTCAAAAGGTAGAAAAGCCAGACAGATGAGCTGCTGAATTATATATAAAATCTAATACTATTTCAAAGTTCTGATCTACTAATAATCTCGCTGAAGTGAGGCTGAAGCAGGAGCTGATCAGTCAAAAATGTGATAGGGTGCTTTCTGATAATTTTCGAAATGAGACATAATTTTATAATTATCTAAATAATAAATACTTTCTTATTAGTTTTTCAAATAATTCTGAAATGAAGCAGTGTTTTAAAATTGTGAATGCTCTTCTTAGCTAAAAGAATAAGAAGAAAAGTACCCCTAAAAGGAAAATGTGTTTAAATGTGCTTTTGGAAAAAGTATATCAACTCATATATATTATTTTACTAAATATGAGAAATGCACGACCAACATGATCAATCCAAGGAATATTTTCCTGGTAGAAAAAAGATGTGATTTTTTTAGTAAGATTTGGCATGCAAGAATATAATACTAGGGGTCCAGGTAATATTTAATTAAAGACAAACTCATACATAAATAATATTTGTAGGAATATCTTTGTCATCTATCAGTCTTTTTTTTTTTTTTATGGTTGGCGGCGAAGTGCCGCCAACAGATATATTGATATAAAGAAAATGTTTATTTACAAGATTCTTCCCATCAAATGATGGCGAACCCCCCTTTTGATTAAAAATTGGAAAAAGAGCTCAGCTAGCAAATATTGCCGCCAACAAGGCACAATAATGGCTCGCATAATTGGCTCTCCATGCTAACCCCCCTCACCTATCTTGAGCCCAAAATAAAACATCTGTTGTCGTATCATTTATCAATAAATAACCCGGTTTTTGCTTTCCAGTGAACACCGTCCTGTTCCTCTCTTTCCAAAGTGCCCAGAATCCTGCTGCCCGATGTGTGCGCTCGTGCTTTGATGCCCCTTGTTGTGACATGTCCCAGCTGCGTCTGAGATTTGTATCCGACCTTTGAGGAAGATTGTAGTGCAGCCTCAACCCTCTCCAGAAGGTCCTTGCATAAGGACATGACCACATGATATGGTTTGTTGTTTCAGTCGTTGTTGAGTTGCACAGTTTGCACTTAATTAACCAAAACTACTGATTCAGATAAATTTAATAGTACTTTAAGGGTACCAGGTTGATTACTTTAAATTCGATACCAACAAGTGGCTCATGACTGTTGCCAATTTGCCCCACTCTAAAATAAAAAATCATTTTGTTATCACTAATTTGTAATGTGAATAACAACCATAGTTGGGGTTTATTTGAAAATTCATTAAATTACTACGTGTATATTGCATAGTTAGAGGTGTTTGATATCTTTCTTGGAACAGAGACAGATCGACTCAGGAATATTCTTGGTCAAATGAACATTTTCTTTCTTTTTTGTGAAAATACTATATGCTGGATTGACACGCATTTTGGATAATTTGCTTCCACAACTTTAGTTGTATTGGATATTGGCACTCTTGTTATTCTGTCGGGAGCTGCTTCATCTAAATTGGATAAATCAGGATCAGAATGTAAAGTCAATGACATGCTATTTTCAGATGACTCAGATCAAAACAACTGATTGAAATCATGTTAAGCAAAAAATTCTTGTTTACCAGTTTAAATATGAGGATGAAAACAGAGAGGAAAAAGAGCTGCCTGATTTCAACTGTCTAGTTGAAGAGGAGCTTTAATTAAGCTATTTTTTCAAGGGATGAATAATATTATGTCATCGCTGATGTAGGTAGCTATTGTGACCGCTAACTTTGTATGTGCTGTGCTGTTACAACTACAAGTGCTCTATTTTTCTGGAATTAAGCTGCGCCAGCAGTGGCGGAGTTACATTGAACCAAGGTAGGCAACTGCCTACCTCTGGATTTTGAAATCGGGTGTAGGTCTATGTATAATTGGACTGTTGCTTTCTCCTAAAATATTTTTGACTACCCCTGGACAACCCACAGTCTGAATATCTTAATTCAGAGTAGTCCGCAACCCGCTAGTTATATGAGTAAATATTTTTGCCTACCCTGGAAAAAACCCTGGCTGTGCCCCTGTTAGCACCAGTAGTGCCATAGCATTAAAAAAGTTCAAACAAGTGAAAGGATGTGTTATAATTGTATCTGATTAGTTAAAATCTAAGTTGGTAGTGGTACAAAAGAATAAGATTTGATTTCATTGGTTCTTGGGTTAGAGGCGGCTTGGAGATATGAAAGTTGGTACTGTTAGTCGAATAAGCAAGTAATTGCATGTTATTTACTGACCAAATGTGAAACACAACCAGTAGAATATGATAAACAACAAGTAAAACATTAAAGACAACCAATACAAGATGAAAAACACCTAGAAGATGATGAAAGACAACTAGTAGAACATAAAAAACAACCAGTAGAATATGAAAAACAACCAGAAAAATATGAAATACAACCAATAGTACACGAAAGACAACTAGTAGTAGATGAAAAAGAACCAGTATTAAATGAAAGACAACTAGCAGAAGATGAAATACAACTAAAAGAACATGAAAGACAATTAGTACAAGATGAAAGACAACTAAAAGAAGACGAAAAACAACTAGTAGAACATGAAATACAACTAGTAGAACAAGAAAGACAGCTAAAAGAAGATGAAATACTACAAGTAATAGTTGAAAGACAACCAGCAGAATATGAAAGACAACTAGAAGATGATGAAATACAACCAGTTGTAGATGAAAGACAACCATTACAACATGAAAGATAACTAGAAGAAGATTAAATATAACCAGTTGTAGATGAAATACAATTAGTAGAATATGAGAGACAACTAAAAGAAGACGAAAAACAACTAGTAGAGGATAAAAGACAACTAAAAGAAGACGAAAAACAACTAGAATATGATGAAGGACAACTAGAAGAAGATGAAATACTATTAGTTATAGCAGAACATGAAAAACAACTAGTAGAAATGAAGGAGTTGGTAAAAGGTGAAAGACAATAGAAGATGATGAAATATAACCAATTGTAGATGAAAGACAACCATTACAACATGAAATTCAACTAGAAGAAGATGAATTACAACCAGTTGTAAATGAAAGACAACTAGTAGAACATCAAATATAACTAGTAAAAGATAAAAGACAACCGGTAAACCATAAAAGACAACATGAAGAACATGAAAGACAACTAGTAGAAGATGAAAGACAACTAGAAGAAGATGGAAGACAATAATAAGAACATGAATAACAACCACTACAAGATGAAAGACATCCAGTAGAAAAGATGAAATGCAACCTGTAGTAGATGAAAGTCAATTAGTAGAAAATGAATGACAACATTATAAGAGGAAAGACCACAAGTAACAGATGAAAGACAACTAGTAGAACATGAAAGACAACTAGAAGAAGATGAAAAACAACTAGTAGAAGTTGAAAGACAACTAGAAGAAGATGAAAGTCAACCAGAAGTAGATGAAAGACAACCAGTAAAATAAGATAGACAACCAATACAAGATGAAAGATAACAAGTGGAACATGAAAGACAACTAGTAGAACATGAAATATAACTAGAAGAAGATGAAATAGAACCAATAGGAGACGAAAGACAACTAGTAGTAGATGACATACAACCAGAAGTAGATGAAAGACAACTTGTAAAACATGAAAGACAACCAATACAAAATGAAAGACAACTAATATAACATAAAAGACAACCAGTAGCACATGAAAAATAAGTGGAAGAACTAATAGTAGATGAAAGACAACAAATAGTAGATGAAATACAACCAGTAGAAGATAAAATACAACTAGTAAAACATGAAAGACAATTAGTACAAGATGAAAGACAACTAGAAAAATATAAAAAATCAAGTAGTATAGGACGAAAGACAACTAGAAGAAGATGATGGACAACTAAAAGAAAATGAAGTACTACTAGTAATAGTTGAAAGACAAACAACAGAACATGAAAGACAACAGTAGAACAGGAAGGACAATTAGTACAAGACGAAATACAACTAGAAGATGATGAAATACAACCAGTTGTAGATGAAAGACAACCATTAGAACATGAATGAAAACTATAACAAGATGAAATACAAACACTGTAGATGAAAGACAACTAGTAGAACATGAATGACAACCATAAGAAGATGAAATACAAGCTGTGTAGATGAAAGACAACCAATAGAACATGAAAGACAACTAGTAAAATATGAAAGACAACTTGTAGAAGATGAAAGATAACAAGAAGATGGAAGACAACAATAAAACATGAATGACAACAATTACAAGAAGAAAGACATCTAGTAGAAGATGAAATACAACCTTTAGTAGATGAAAGTCAACTAGTAGAACATGAAAGATAACCAATACAATATGAAAAACAACAAGTACAAGATGAAAGACAACTAGTACAATTCTGGACCGAGCTAGTGGCGAGCTAGCTCATTAACAACTTGATCCAGTAACGAGTGAGCTATTAGCGAGCGAATCTGGTACGAGTCACGATCGAGCCACAAGCTACGAGCTTTTTTGACACCCTTACGTGTAGATGAAAGACAACCAATAGAACATGAAAGACAACTGGTAAAATGTGAAAGACAACCGATAGAACATGAAAGATAACAAGAAGAAAATGAAAGACAACTAGTAGAAGATGAAAGACAATAAGAAGAAGTTGGAAGACAACAGTAAGAACATGAATGACAACAATTACAAGATGAAAGACATATAGTAGAAGATGAAATACAACATGTAGTAGATGAAAGTCAATTACTAGAACATGAAAGACAACCAATACAATATGAAAGCCAACAAGTACACGATGAAAGGCAACCAGTTTAACATGAAAGTCAACTAGAAGAAGATGAAAAACAACTAGTACAAGATGAAGGACAACTAGAACAAGATGAAAAACAACCTGTAGTAGATGAAAGACAACCAGTAAAACATGAAAGACAACCAATACAAGATGAAAGACGCCCAGAAGAAGATGAAAAAAGACAACTAGTAAAAGATAAAATACAACTAACACACGAATGACAATTAGTACAAGATTAAAGTCAACTATAGGAAGATGAAAGACAACTAGTAAAAGGTGAAACACAACTAGTATAATATGATAGACAACAAGTAAAACATGAAAGACAACCAATACAAGATGAAAAACACCTAGAAGAAGATGAAAAAGACAACTAGTAGAACATCAAAAACAACCAGTAGAACATGAAAGACAACCAGAAAAATATGAAATACAACCAATAGTAGACGAAAGACAACTAGTAGTAGATGAGAAAGAACTAGTATTAAATGAAAGACAACTAGTAGAAGATAAAATACAACTAAAAGAACATGAAAGACAATTAGTACAAGATGAAAGACAACTAAAAGAAGACGAAAAACAACTAGTAGAACATGAAAGACAACTAGTAGAACATGAAAGACAGCTAAAAGAAGATGAAATACTACAAGTAATAGTTGAAAGACAACTAGTAGAAATGAAGGACAACCAGTACAAGATGAAAGACAACTAGAAGATGATGAAATACAACCAGTTGTAGATGAAAGACAACCATTACAACATGAAAGATAACTAGAAGAAGATTAAATATAACCAGTTGTAGATGAAATACAATTAGTAGAAGATGAGAGACAACTAAAAGAAGACGAAAAACAACTAGTAGAGGATGAAAGACAACTAAAACAAGACGAAAAACAACTAGAAGATGTTGAAGGACAACTAGAAGAAGATGAAATACTATTAGTTATAGTTGAAAGACAACCAGCAGAACATGAAAAACAACTAGTAGAAATGAAGGTGTTGGTAAAAGGTGAAAGACAATAGAAGATGATGAAATACAACCAATTGTAAATGAAAGATAACCATTACAATATGAAATTCAACTAGAAGAAGATGAAATACAACCAGTTGTAAATGAAAGACAACTAGTAGAACATCAAATACAACTAGTAAAATATAAAAGACAACCGGTAAACCATGAAAGACAACATGAAGAACATGAAAGACAACTAGTAGAAGATGAAAGACGACTACAAGAAGATGGAAGACAATAATAAGAACATGAATAACAACCACTACAAGATGAAAGACATCCAATAGAAAAGATGATATGCAACCTGTAGTAGATGAAAGTCAATTAGTAGAAAATGAATGACAACCATTATTAGGGGAAAGACTACAAGTAACAGATGAAACACAACTAGTAGAAAATGAAAGACAACTAGAAGAAGATAAAAAACAACTAGTAAAAGTTGAAAGACAAATACAAGAAGATGAAAGTCAACCAGTAGTAGATGAAAGACAACCAGTAAAATAAGAAAGACAACCAATACAAGATGAAAGATAACAAGTGGAACATGAAAGACAATTAGTAGAACATGAAATATAACTAGAAGAAGATGAATTAGAACCAATAGGATACGAAAGACAACTAATAGTAGATGAAATACAATCAGAAGTAGATGAAAGACAACTAGTAGAAGATAAAATACAACTAGCACATGAAAGACAATTAGTACAAGATTAAAGTCAACTAGAAGAAGATGAAAGACAACTAGTAAAAGGTGAAAGACAACTGGTAGAATATGAAAGACAACAAGAAGAAAATAAAAAATAACTAGTAGAAGATGAAAGACAAAAAGAAGAAGATGGAAAATAATAATAAGAACATGAATGACAACCGTTAAAAGATGAAATACAACCTGTAGTAGATGAAAGTCAACTAGTAGAACATGAAAGACAACCATTACAAGATGAAAGACAACAAGTACAAGATGAAAGACAACCAGTAGAAGACGGAAGACAACTAGAAGAGGATGAAAAACAACTAGCACCGGATGAAAGACCAATAAAAGAAGAAGAAGGTCAACCAGAAAAAAGATCAAATACAACCAGTAGTAGATGAAAGACAACCAGTAAAACATGAAAGACAACTAATACAAGATTAAAGACACCCAGAAAAAAGATGAAAGACAACTAGTAGAACATGAAAGACAACCAGTAGAACATGAAATACAACTAGAAAAAGACGACATTCAACCTGTTGTAGATGAAAGACAACAAGTAAAACATGAAATACTACTAGTACAATATGAAAGACAACCGGTAAAACATGAAAAACAACAAGAAGAACATAAAAGAGAACTAGTAGAAGATGAAAGACAACTAGAAGATGTTGGAAGACAATAATAAGAATGTGAATAACAACCACTACAAGATGAAAGACATCTAGTAGAAGATGAATTACAATTTGTAGTAAATGAAAGTCATCTAGCAGAACATGAAAGACAACCATTATAAGATGAAAGACAACTAATAGAACTCAATCAATACAAGATGAAAGACAACCAGTACAAGATGAAAGACAACTAGAAGATGATGAAATACAACCAGTTGTTAATGAAAGACAACTATGAGAACATGAATGACAACTATAAGAAGACGAAATACAGACAGTGTAGATGAAAGACAACCAATAGAACATGAAAGACAACTAGTAAAATGTGAAAGACAACCGAGAGAACATGAAAGACAACAAGAAGAACATGATAGACAACTAGTAAAAGATGAAAATCAACAATAAGAACTTGAAAGACAAACAATAAGAACATGAATGATAACCATTACAAGATGAAATACAACCTGCAGTAGATGAAAGTCAACTAGTAGAACATGAAAGACAACTAGAAGAAAGACAACCAGTAGAACATGAAAGATAACTAGAAGAAGATGAAAACAACTAGTAGAAGGTAAAAGACTACCAGAAGAAGATGAAAGTCAACCAGAATAAGATGAACTACAACTAGTAGTGGATGAAAGACAACCAGTAAAATAAGAAAGACGACCAGTATAACATGAAAGACAACTAGAAGAAGATGAAAAACAATAGTAGAACATAAAAGACGACCAGTAGAACATGAGAGACAACTAGAAGATGATGAAAATACAACCAATAGTAGATGAAAGACAACTAGTAGTAGATGAAATACATCAAGTCCTAGAAGAATGACAACTTGTAGAAGATAAAATACAACTAGCACATGAAAGACAATAGTACAAGATTAAAGTCAATTAGAAGAGGAATGAAAGACAACTAGTAAAAGGTGAAAGACAATTGGTAGAACATGAAAGACAACAGGAAGAAAATAAAAAATAACTAGTGGAAGATGAAAGACAACAAGAAGAAGATGGAAGACAACAATAAGAATATGAATGACAACCATTAAAAAATGAAATACAACCTGTAATAGATGAAAGTCAACTAGTAGAACATGACAGACAACCATTACAAGATGAAAGACAACAAGTACAAGATTAAAAACAACCAGTAGAACATGAAATACAATTAGAAGAAGATGAAATACAACCAGTTGTACATGAAAGACAACCAGTAGAACATGAAATACAACTAGTAAAAGATGAAAGACAACCGGTAAAACATGAAAAACAACAAAAAGACATGAAAGACAACTAGTAGAAGAAGATGAAATATAATATGTAGTAAATGAAAGTCATCTAGCAGAACATGCAAGACAACTAATAGAACTCAATCAGTACAAGATGAAAGACAACAAAAAGAACAAGAAAGACAACCAGTACAAGATGAAAGACAACTAAAAGATGATGAAATACAACCAGTTGTGGATGAAAGACAACCATTAGAACATGAATGACAACTATAAGAAGATGAAATACAACCAGTTGTAGATGAAAGACAACCAGTTGAACATTTAATACAACTAGTAAAATGTGAAAGACAACCTGTAAAATATAAAAGACAACAAGAAGAACATGAAAGACAACTAGAAGAAGATGGAGGACAATAATAAGAACATGAATAACAACCACAACAAGATAAAAGACATCTTGTAGAAGATGAAATATAATATGTAGTAAATGAAAGACAACTAGCAGAACATGAAAGACAATCATTACAAGATGAAAGACAACTAGTACCAGATGTAAAAGATGAAAGACAACAAAAAGAACAAGAAACACAACCAGTACAAAATGAAAGACAACTAGAAGATGATGAA
The DNA here is from genome assembly GCA_011114355.1 of Carex littledalei. NCBI lineage: Eukaryota > Viridiplantae > Streptophyta > Magnoliopsida > Poales > Cyperaceae > Carex > Carex littledalei. The sequence continues at coordinate 15,945,387 of CM022082.1, forward strand.
ATACAACCAGTCGTAGATGAAAGATAACCATTAGAACATGAATGACAACTATAAGAAGAGAAAATACAAACAGTGTAGATGAAAGACAACCATTAGAACATAAAAGACAACTAGTAAAAGATGAAAGATAACAAGAAGAATATGAAAGACAACTAGTAGAATATGAAAGACAACTGGAAGAAGATGGACGACAACAATAAGAACATGAATGACAACCAGTACAAGATGAAAGACATCTATTAGTAAATGAAAGACAAAATGTAGAACATGAAAAATAACCAGTACAAGATGAAATACAACCGGTACAAGATGAATGACAACTAGAATTAGATGAAATACAACCAGTAGTAAATTAAAGACAACCAATAGTAAATGAAAATCAACTAGCACAACATGAAAGACAATTATTACAAGATGAAAAATAACTAGTAGAAGACAAAAGACATGTAACAAAAGATGAAAGTCAATTAGAAGAAGATTATACAACTTGTAGTACATGAAAGACAACTTGTAAAACATGAAAGACAACCAACACAAAATGAAAGACAACCAGAAGAACATGAAAGACAACTAGTAGAACATGAAAGACAACCAGTAGCACATGAAAAATAACTAGAAGAACCAATAGTTGATGAAAGACAACAAGTAGTAGATGAAATACAACCAGTAAAAGATAAAATACAACTAGTAAAACATGAAAGACAATTAGTACATGATGAAAGACAACTAGAAAAAGATGAAAAACAAGTACTATAGGACGAAAGACAACTAGAAGAAGATGATGGACAACTAAAAGAAGATGAAATACTACCAGTAATAGTTGAAAGACAAACAACAGAACTTGCAAGACATCCAGTAGAACATGAATGACAACCAGTACAAGATGAAAGACAACTAGAAGATGATGAAATACAACTAGTTGTAGATGAAAGACAACCATTAGAACATGAATGACAACTATAACAAGATGAAATACAAACAGTTTAGATGAAAGACAACCAGTAGAACATGAATGACAACTATAAGAAGATGAAATACAAGCTGTGTAGATAGGGGTGGAACGAGCTGGCTTGGTCCGAGCTAGGCCCTAGCTTAGCTTGTTAATTCTTGACCAAGCTACAGCCGAGCGAGCCGGACCTAGGGCATCCGAGCTAAAACCTCAGCTAGAAATCGTGACAAGCCAGCCCGAGCTAGCTCGCGAGCAGACGAGCTGGCTCGCTGGGTCTGACTGGATCTTGTATTAAGAAGAAAATAAATTCTACAAACTTTTTGGATCGAGCTGAACCGAGCTAGACAGAGCTACATAGTATAAATTGCACACAAATTCATACAAATTCACAAATTGATGCCTAGCCGAGCTGGCGAGCAAGCTAGGCCCCAACTTGAACTCGTTAATTCTGGACCGAGCTAGTGGCGAGCTAGCTCATTAACACTCGGTCCAGTAACGAGTGAGCTATTAGCGAGCGAGTACAGGTACGAGTCACGATCGAGCCACGAGCTACGAGTTTTTTTCCCACCCCTATGTGTAGATGAAAGACAACCAATAGAACATGAAAGACAACTAGTAAAATGTGAAAGACAACCGATAGAACATGAAAGATAACAAGAAGTAAATGAAAGACAACTAGTAGAAGATGAAAGACAATAAGAAGAAGATGGAAGACAACAGTAAGAACATGAATGACAACAATTACAAGATGAAAGACATCTAGTAGAAGATGAAATACAACTTGTAGTAGATGAAAGTCAACTACTAGAACATGAAAGACAACGAATACAATATGAAAGACAACAAGTACACGATGAAAGACAACTAGTAGAACATGAAAGACAACTAGAAGAAGATGAAAAACAACTAGTACAAGATGAAAGATAACTAGAAGAAGATGAAAAACAACCTGTAGTAGATGAAAGACAACCAGTAAAACATGAAAGGCAACCAATACAAGATGAACGACACCCAGAAGAAGATGAAAAAAGACAACTACTAGAAGATAAAATACAAATAGCACATGAATGACAATTAGTACAAGATTAAAGTCAACTATAGGAAGATGAAAGACAACAAGTAAAAGTTGAAAGACAACTAGTAGAATATGATAGACAACAAGTAAAACAAGAAAGACAACCAAGACAAGATGAAAGACACCCAAAAGAAGATGAAAGACAACTAGTAGAACATAAAAAACAACAAGAAGAACATGAAAGACAACCAGAAACATATGAAATACAACCAATAGTAGATGAAATACAACTAGTAGTAGATGATATACAACCAGTAGTAAATGAAAGACAACTAGTAGAAGATAAAATACAACTAAAAAAACATGAAAGACAACTAAAAGAAGACGAAAAACAACAAGTAGAACATGAAAGACAACCATTACAACATGAAAGATAACTAGAAGATGAAAGACAACTAGTAGAAGATGAAAGACAACCAATAGTAGATTAAATGTAACCAGTTGTAGATGAAAGACAATTAGTAGAAGATGAAAGACAACTAAAAGAAGACGAAAAACAACTAGCAGAGGACGAAAGACTACTAGAAGATCATGAAGGACAACTACAAGAAGATGAAATACTATTAGTAATAGTTGAAAGACAACCAGTAGAAATGAAGGACAACTAGTACAAATGAAGGACAACCAGTAAAAGGTGAAAGACAATAGAAGATGATGAAATACAACCAATTCTAGATGAAAGACAACCATTACAACATGAAATTCAAGTAGAATAAGATGAAATACAACCAGCTGTAGATGAAAGACAACTAGTAGAACATCAAATACAACTAGTAAAATATGAAAGACAACCGGTAAACCATGAAAGACAACAAGAAGAACATGAAAGACAACTCGTAGAACATGAAAGACAACTAGAAGAAGATGGAAGACAATATTAAGAACATGAATAACAACCACTACAAGATTAAAGACATCTAGTAGAAGATGAAAAACAACATGTGGTCGATGAAAGTCAACTAGTAGAAAATGAATGACAACCATTATAAGAGGAAAGACAACAAGTAACAGATGAAAGACAACTAGTAGAACATGAAAGACAACTAGAAGAAGATGACAAACAACTTGTAGAAGTTGAAAGACAACTAGAAGAAGATGAAAGTCAACCAGTAGTAGATGAAATACAACCAGTAAAATAAGAAAGACAACCAATACAAGATGAAAGATAACAAGTAGAACATGAAAGACAACTAGTAGAACATGAAAGACAACTATAATAAGGTGAAATACAACCAATAGGAGATGAAAGACAACTTAGTAGTAGTTGAAATACAACCAGAAGTAGATGAAAGGCAACTAGTAGAAGATAAAATACAACTAGCACATGAAAGACAATTAGTACAAGATTAAAGTCAACTAGAAGACGATGAAAGACAACTACAAAAAGATGAAAAACAACTACTAGAAGTTGAAAGACAACTAGAAGAAGTTGAAAGTCAACTAGTAGTAGATGAAAGACAACCAGTAAAACAAAAAAGACAACCAATATAAGACGAAAGACAACTAGTAGAACATGAAAGACAACTAGAAGAATGTGAAATACAACCAATAGGAGATGAAAGACAACTAGTAGTACATGAAATACAACCAGAAATAGATGAAAGACAACTAGCACATGAAAGACAATTAGTACAAGATTAAAGTCAACTAGAAGAAGATGAAAGCCAACTAGTAAAAGGTAAAAGACAACTAGTAGAACATGAAAGACAACAAGAAGAAAATAAAAGACAACTAGTAGAAGATGAAAGACCAAAAGAAGAAGATGGACAATAACAAGAAGAACATGAATGACAACCATTAAAAGATGAAATACAACCTGTAGTAGATGGAAGTCAACCAGTAGAACATGAAAGACAACCATTACAAGAAGAAAGATAATAAGTACAAGATGAAAGACAACCAGTAGAAAATGAAGGGCAACTAGAAGAAGATGAAAAACAACTAGTACACGATGAAAGACCACTAGAAGAAGAAGAAGAAGGTCAACCAGAAAAAAGATGAAATACAACTAGTAGTAGATGAAAGACAACCAGTAAAACATGAAAGACAACTAATACAAGATGAAAGACACCCAGAAGAAGATGAAAGACAACTAGTAGAACATGAAAGACAACTAGTAGAACATGAAAGACAACCAGTAGAACATGAAATACAACTAGAAGAAGATGAAAGTCAACCAGAAAAAGATGAACTACAACCAGTAGTAGATGAAAGACAACCAGTAAAATAAGAATGACTACCAATACAAGATGAAAGACACCTAGAAGAAGATGAAAAACAACTAGTAGAACATGAAAGACGACCAGTAGAACATGAAAGACAACTAGAAGAACATGCAATACAACCAATAGTAGATGAAAGACAACTAGTAGTAGATGAAATACAACCAGTACTAGATGAACGACAACTAGTAGAAGATAAAATACAACTAACACATGAAAGACAATTAGTACAAGAGTAAAGTCAATTAGAAGAGGATGAAAGATAACTAGTAAAAGGTGAAAGACAATTAGTAGAACATGAAAGACAACAAGAAGAAAATAAAAGACAAGTAGAAGATGAAAGACAACAAGAAGAAGATGGAAGACAACAATAAGAACATGAATGGCAACCATTAAAGGTTGAAATACAACCTGTAGTAGATCAAAGTCAACTAATAGAACATGACAGACAACCATTACAAGATGAAAGACTACAAGTACAAGATGAAAGACAACCAGTAGAACATGAAATACAACTAGAAGAAGATGAAATAACCAGTTGTAGATGAAAGACAACCAGTAGAACATGAAATACAACTAGTAAAAGATGAAAGACAACCGGTAAAACATGAAAAACAACAAGAAGAACATGAAAGAGAACTAGTAGAAGATGAAAGACAACTAGAAGAAGATGAAATATAATATGTTGTAAATGAAAGTCAACTAGCCGAACATGAAAGAAACTAGTACCAGATGAAAGACAACTAATAGAACTCAATCAGTACAAGATGAAAGACAACAAAAAGGACAAGAAAGACATCCAGTACAAGATGAAAGACAACTAAGAGATGATGAAATACAACGAGTTGTAGATGAAAGTCAACCATTAGAACATGACTGACAACTATAAGAAGATGAAATACAACCAGTTGTAGATGGAAGACATCCAGTAGAAAATTTAATACAACTAGTAAAAGATGAAAGATAACCGGTAAAACATAAAGACATCCAGAAGAACATGAAAGACAACCAGAAGAAGATTGAGAACAATAATAAGAATATGAATAACAACCACTACAAGATGAAAGACATCTAGTAGAAGATGAAATATAATCTGTAGTACATGAAAGTCAACAAGTAGAACATGAAAGACAACCATTACAAGATAAAAGACAACTTGTAGAACTCAATCAGTACAAGATGAAAGATAACAAAAAGAATAAGAAAGACAATCAGTACAAGATGGAAGACAACAAGTAGAACGTGAAAGATATCCACTAAAACATGAAATACTACTAGAAGAAGATGAAATACAACAACTAATAAATGAAAGACAACTAGAAGACAATGAAATACAACCAGTAGTAGCAGAAGGACAACAAGTAGAACATTAAAATGCCAACTATTACAATATAAAATACAACTAGAAGTAGATAAAACACAACTAAAAGAAGATGAAAGACTACTAGAAGAACATGAAATATAATCAATACAAGATGAAATACAACCAGTAGAACATGAAAAACAACCAGAAGAAGATGAGAACAACAAGAAGAAAATGAAAGAAAACTAGTAGAAGATGAAAGACAACAAGAAGAATATGGAAGACAACAATAAGAACATGAATGACAACTATTACAAGATTAAATACAACCTGTAGTAGATGAAAGTCAACCAGTACAAGATAAAAAACAACTAGTGGAAGATGAAATACAACATGAAGTTGATGAAAGACAACTAGTAGAACATGCAAGACATTCAGTATAAGATGAAAGACAACTAGAAGAAGATGAAAAACAACTAGTAGTAGTAGAGCATGAAATACAACCAGTACAAGATGTAATACAACCGGGACAAGAAGAAAGACTACTAGAATTAAATGAAAGACAACTAGTAGAACGTAAGTACAACCAATAGAACATGAAATACTACTAGAACATGATGAAATACAACCAATAGTAGTGGAAAGACAACAAGAAGAAGATGAAAAAAACTAGTAGTAGATGAAAGACAACTAGTAGAACATTAAAAAGACAACCATTACAATATGAAAGACAACTATATGTAGATGAAATACAACTAGAAGAAGATGAAATACAACCAGTTGTAGATGAAAGACAACATCTAGGAGATTAAAGACAACCAGTACAAGATGAAAAACAACTAGAAAAATATGAAATACAATCAATACAAGATGAAAGACAACCAGTAGAACATAAAAGACAACTAGAAGAAGATGAAAAACAACTAGTAGAAGATGATATACAACTAGAAGAAGATGAAAGACAATAAGAAGAAGATGAAAGACAACAATAACAACGAGAAAGACAATCAGTATAAGATGAAAGACAATTAGAAGAACATTAATACAATTAGTATAAGATGAAAAATAACTAGAAGAAGATAAAATATAACTAGTAGATGAAATGCAACCAGTATATGAAAGACAACTAGTAGAAGATGAAATACAACTAGTCGGTCAAGAAAGACAATCAATAGTAGATTAAAGACAACAAGTAGAACATGAAAGACAACTAGTGAAAAGTGAAAGACAATCGGTAGAACCTGAAAAACAACAAAAAGAAAATAAAAAACAACTAGTAGAAGATGAAAGATAATTAGAAGAAGATGGAAGACAACAATAAGAATATGAATAACAACCAGTACAAGATGAAAGACATGTAGTAGTAGATGAAAGACTAAATGTAGAACATGGAAAATAACCAGTACAAGATGAATTACAACCGATACAAGATGAAAGACAACTAGAATTAGATGAAATACAACCTGTAGTAGTTGAATAACAACTTGTAAAACATGAAAGACAACCAATACAAGATGAAAGACAACCAAAAGAAGATGAAAGACAACCAGAAGAAGATGAAAGACAACTAGTAGAATATGAAAGACAACCAGTAGAACATGAAAGACAACCAGTAGAACATGAAAGACAACTAGAAGAAGATGAAATACAACCAATAGTAGATGAACGACAACTAGTAGTAGATGAAATACAACCAGTAGTATATGAAAGGCAACTAGTAGAAGATAAAATACAACTAGTAAAATATGAAAGACAATTAATATAAGATGAAAGACAACTAGAAGAAGATGAAAAACAAGTAGTAGAGGACGAAACACAACAAGAATAAGATGAATGACAACTAAAATAAGATGAAATACTACCAGTAAAAGTTGAAAGACCAGCAGAACATGAAAGACTACCGGTAGCACAGGAAGGACAACCTGTACAAGATGAAAGACAACTAAAAGATGATGAAATACAACTAGTTGAAGACGAAAAGACAACCATTAGAACATGAATGACAACTATAAGAAGATGAAATACAAACAGTGTAGATGGAAGAAAACCAGTAGAACATGAAAGACAACTAGTAAAATGTGAAAGACAACCGGTAGAACATGAAAGACAACAAGAAGAAAAATGAAAAACAACTAGTAGAAGATAAAAGACAACAGGAAGAAGATGGAAGACAACAATAAGAACATGAATGACAACCTTTACAAGATGAAAGACATCTAGTAGAAGATGAAATACAACATGTAGTAGATGAAAGTCAACTAGTAGAACATGAAAGACAAACAGTAGAAGATGAAAGTAAAAGATGAAAGACAACCGGTAGAACATGAAAGACAACTAGAAGAAAATGAAAGACAACTAGAAGAAGATGAAAGTCATCCAGAATAAGAAGAAATACAAATAGTAGTAGATGAAAGAGAACGAGTAAAACAAGAAAGACAACCAATACAAGATGAAAGACACCTAGAAGAAGATAAAAGACAACTAGTAGACCATGAAAGACAACCAGTAGAACATGAAAGACAACTAGAAGTAGATGAAATACAACCGATAGTAGATGAAAGACAACTAGTATTTGATGAAATACAAAGACAACTAGTAGAAGATAAAATACAACTAGCAGAACATTAAAGACAATTTGTACAAGATTAACAACAACTAAAAGAAGACGAAAAACAACTAGTAGAGGACGAAAGACAACCAGCAGAACAAGACAACCAGTAGAACAAGAAAACCAGCAGAACAAGACAACCAGTAGAAATGAAGGACAACCAATAGATGAAAGACAACCAGCAGAACAAGACAACCTGTAGAAATGAAGGACAACCAATACAAGATGAATGACAGCTATAAGATGATGATATACAACCAATTGTAGATGAAAGATAACTAGAAGAAGATGAAATACAACCAGTTGTAGATGAAAGACAACCAGTAGAACATGAAAGACAACCTGTAGTAGATTAAAGTCAACTAGAACAAGATGAAATATAACCAGTTGTAGATGAAAGACAACCAGTAGAACATGAAAGACAACTAGTATAAGATGAAAGACAACCGGCAAAACCTGAAAGACAACATTAAGAACATGAAAGACAACCTGTAGTAGATTAAAGTCAAGTAGTAGAACATGAAAGACAACCATTACAAGATCAAAGACAACTAATATAACTCAATCAGTACAAGATGAAAAACAACAAAATGAACAAGAAAGACAACCAGTACAAGATGAAAGACAACTAGTAGATGATGAAATACAACCTGTAGTAGATGAAAGACAACTAGTAAAACATGCAAGACATTCAGTACAAGATGAAAGACAACTACAAGAAAATGAAAGACAACAATATGAACATGAAAGAAAACCAATACAAAATTAAAGACAACTAGTTCAACGTGCAAGATATACAAGTTGAAAGACAACTAGAAGAAGATAGAAGACAACTAGTAGAACGTGAAAGACATCCATTAGAACATGAAATACTACTAGAAGATGATGAAATACAACCAATAATAGATGAAAGACAACTAGGAGAAGATGAAATAAAACCAGTAGTAGAAGAAAGAGAACAAGTAGAACATTAAAAAGACAACCATTACAATATGAAAGACAACTAGAAGTAGATGAAACACAACTAAAAGAATATGAAATACAACCAGTTGCAGATGAAAGACAACCTCTAAAAGATGAAAGACAACCAGTATATTATGAAAGACAACTAAAAGAAGATGGAAGACAACATTAAGAGATGAAAGGTAACAATAAGAACATGAAAGAAAATCAGTATAAGATGAAAAACAACTAGTAGATGATGAAATACAACCAGTTTATGATGAAAGACAACTAGAAGAAGATGAAAGAGAACTAGTAGAACATGAAAGAAAACTTGAAGAAGATGAAAAACAACTAGTAGAAGATGAAAGACAAATAGTAGAAGATGGAAGACAACAATAAAAAGATGAAAGACAACAATAAGAGCATGTAAGACAACCAGTACAAGATGAAAAACTAGTGGAAGATGAAATACAACATGAAGTTGATGAAAGACAACTAGTAGAACGTGCAAGTCATTCAGTACAAGATGAAAGACAACTAGAAGAAGATGAAAGGCAACTAGTAGTAGTAGAGTATGAATTACAACCAGTATAACATGAAATACAACTAGAAGATGATGAAATACAACTAGTAGTAGATGAAAGACAACTAGAAGAAGATGAAATACAACCAGTCGTAGATGAAAGACAAACTGTAGAACATGAAAAATAACCAGTACAAGATGAAATACAACCGGTACAAGAAGAAAAACTACTAGAATTAGATGAAAAACAACTAGTAGAACGTGAAAGACAACCAGTAGAACATGAAATAGTACTAGAAAATGATAAATATAACCAATAGTAGATGAAAGACAACAAAAAGAAGATGAAATACAACCAGTAGTAGATGAAAGACAACTAGTAGAACATTAAAGAGACAACCATTATAATATGAAAGACAACTAGAAGTAGATGAAACACAACTAAAAGAAGATGAAACACAACCAGCTGTAGATGAAAGACAACCAGTACAAGAAGATGAATGACAACCTCTATAAGATGAAAGACAACTAGTAGAACGTTAAAAACAACCATTAGAACATGAAATACTACTAGAACATGATGAAATACAACCAATAGTAGAGGAAAGACAACAAGAAGAAGATGAAATACAACTAGTAGTAGATGAAAGACAACTAGTAGAACGTTAAAAAGATAACCATTATAATATGAAAGACAACTGGAAGTAGATGAAACACAACTAGAAGGAGATAAAACACAACCAGTTGTAGATGAAAGACAACCTCTAGAAGATGAAAGACATCCTATGCCGCACGATCCGTGGACTCAATCTGTGGACTGTTCAGATTCTGATCAAATCTCTACCATTGATGCTAATTTCGGCACAATTCTTCTAGAAGAGCATGATTGCTTCATAGCCAAGTTTGGCTCGCTATTTTTGGCTCCATCTATGCAATCTTGGAGTGCACTCAAAGTCTCCACCTTCTCCACTACTCCCACTTCTCCGCCTCTCATTTAGGAAGGCTATAAATACCCCTCTTGTAATAGGATTTAGTGTGCGTCTTTAATTGTGTTAAGTCCATAGAATCGCTTAGCATCCTCATGCTAGGTTAGGTTAGAGAGTTACTTAGAGAGCTGAGAGTAGTCATCCGAAGCCGAGCAAGAGAAGAAGACGTCATCTAAGGAGACTAGGGTTTTTTCATCTATGATTGGTTGTATTTCATCTTCTTCTAGTTGTCTTTCATGTTCTACTAGTTGTCTTTCATGTTCTACTAGTTGTCTTTCATCTTCTTGTAATTGTCTTTCATCTTATACTGATTGTATTTCGTGTTCTTCTAGTTGTTTTTTATCTTGTACATGTTGTCTTTCATCTTTTATAGGCAGTCTTTCATCTGCAGCTGGTTGTATTTCATCTTCTTCTAGTTGTCTTCATATTGTAATGGTTGTCTTTTTAATGTTCTACTAGTTGTCTTTCATCTACTACTGGTTGTATTTCATTTTCTTCTAGTTATCTTTCATCTACTACTGGTTGTATTTCATCTTCTTCTAGTTATCTTTCACCTAATACTGGTTGTCTTTCACGTTCTACAAGTTTTCTTTCATCTTCTTCTAGTTGTCTTTCATCTATTACCGAATGTCTTGCATGTCCTACTAGTTGTCTTTCATCTACTACATGTTGTTTTTCATGTCTACTAGTTGTCTTTCATCTTGTACTAGGTTGTCTTTCATGTTCTATTTATTGTCTTTCATCTTGTACGGATTGGGTTCTATTAGTTGTCATTCATCTTGTACTAGTTGTCTTTCATCTTGTATTGGTTGTCTTTCAAGTTCTTCTTATTGACTTTCATGTACTACATGTTGTATTATCTAGTGGTCTACAAGATGTCTTTCATCTTGTACTGGTTGTCATTCATTTTCTTATTGTTGTCTTACATCTTCTTCTAGTTGTATTTTATCTTCTACTAGTTGTCTTTCATTTTGTTTTTGTTGTCTTTCATGTTCTACCGGTTGTATTTCATTTTTTACTAGTTGTCTTTCATGTTCTACTGGTTGTATTTCATCTACAACTGGCTATATTTCATCTTTTTCTAGTTGTCTTTCATGTTCTAGTAGTTTTATCTTCTTGTTGTTATCTTTCATTTACTACTGGTTGTATTTCATCATGTTCTAGTAGTATTTCATGTTCTACTGGTTGTCCTTTACGTTCTACTAGTTGTCTTTCATCTAAGTCTAGTTGTCTTTCTTCTTGTACCGGTTGTATTTCATCTAGTACTGGTTATTTTGATGTTCTACAGTTTGTCTTTCATCTACTACTGGTTGTATTTCATCATTTTCTAGTTGTCTTTCATCTACTACAAGTTGTATTTCATCTACTACTAGTTGTCTTTCATCTTGTACTGATGTTATTTCATGTTCCTCAAGTTGTCTTTCATCTTCTACTAGTTGCTTTTCATCTTCTTCTAGTTGTCTTTCATGTTCTATTGTTAGTTGTCATTCATCTTATTCTAGTTGTCTTTCGTCTTGTACTGATTGTATTTCATGTTCTTCTAGTTTTCTTTCATCTTATACTGGTTGTATTTTATCTTCTACTAGTTGTCTTTCATGTTGTACTGATTTTCTTTCATTTTCTTATTGTTGTCTTTCATCTTCTTATTGTTGTCTTCCATCTTCTTCTAGTTGTCTTTCATCTTCTAGTAGTTGTTTTTCAGGTTCTTTTAGTTGTTTTTCATGTTCTACTGGTTGTCTTTCATGTTCTATTGTCTTTTATCTTGTACTGATTGTATTTCATGTTCTTCTAGTTGTCTTTCATATTGTAATTGTTGTCTTTTAATGTTCTACTAGTTGTCTTTCATTTACTACTGGTTGTATTTCATCTTCTTCTAGTTGTCTTTCATCTACTCCTGGTTGTATTTCATCATCTAGTAGTTATCTTTCATCTTCTTCTAGTTGTCTTTCATGTTCTACTAGTTGTCTTTCTTATTCTACTAGTTGTCTTTCTTGTTATACATGTTGTCTTTCATGTTCTACTGATTGTATTTCATCTTTTGTTCTTGTTTTTTGCCTTCTACTAGTTGGTTTTCATCTTGTATTGATTGTATTTCATTTCTACAGTTGTTTTTATTTACTACTGGTTGACATTCATTTATTGCTGGTTGTATTTCAGGTTCTTCTAGATGTCTTTGATCTTGTACCAGTTGTCTTTCATGTTGTATTAGTTGTTTTTCGTCTTCTTCTAGTTGTCTTCTATCTTCTACTAGTTGATTTTTTTCTTCTTGTAATTGTTTTTCATGTTGTACTGTTTGTTTTTCCTGTTCTACTTTGTGTCTTTCATCTACTTATTGGTTGTATTGCATCTTTTTCTAGTTGTGTTTTATCTACTAATAATTGTCTTTCATATTGGTTGTATTTCATCTTCTAGTATTTCATCTACCTCTTGTTGTCTTTCATGTTCTAGTAGTTGTCTTTTAATTGTTCTACTAGTTGTTTTGCATCTATTTCTATTTGTTTTTATCTACAACTGGGTGTATTTCATCATCTTGTAGTTGAATTTAATGTTGTACTTGTTGTCTTTCACATTTTACTAGTTGTCTTTCATCTTCTTCTAGTTGTGTTTCATCTTGTACTTGTTGTCTTTCATCTTGTACTAATTATCTTTCATATTCTATTAGTTGTCTTTTATCTTGTATTAGTTGTCTTTCTTATTGTACTGGTTGTCTTTCATCTTTTTCTAGTTGTCTTTAATCTTCTACTAGTTGTTTTCATCTTCTTCTAATTATTTTTAATCTTGTATTGGTTGTTTTTTATATTCTACTGGTCGTCTTTCATCTACTACTGGTTGTATTTCATCTACTTCTTGTTGTCTGTCATCTAGTAATGGTTGTCTTTCATGTTCTACAGTTGTCTTTCTTCTACTACTGATTGTATTTCATAATTTTCTAATTGTCTTTCATTTTGCACTGGTTGTCTTACTTGTTCTTTATGTTGTCTTTCGTCTTCTACTAGTTTTATTTCATTTTCTTCTAGTTGTCTTTCATATTGTACCGGTTGTCTTTCATATTGTACTGGTTGTCACTCATCTTTTTCTAGTTGTCTTTCATCTTCTACTAGTTTTTCATCTTCTTCTAATTGTTTTTAATCTTATACTATTTGTTTTTCATGTTCTACTGGTTGTCTTTCATCTACTACTGGTTGTATTTCATCTACCTCTTGTTGTCTTTCATGTTTTGCTAGTTGTCTTTCTTCTATTACTGATTGTATTTCATATTTTTCTACTCTTGGTTGTATTTCATTTTTTTTTAGTTGTCTTTCATTTTGCACTGGTTGTCTTACTTGTTCTTTATGTTGTCTTTCGTCTTCTACTAGTTTTATTTTATTTTCTGTAGTTGTCTTTAATCTTATATCGGTTGTCTTTCATTTTGTACTGGTTGTCTTTCAACTTTTTCTAGTTGTTTTTCATCTTCTACTAGTTGTTTTTCATCTTCTTCTAATTGTTTTTAATCTTGTACTGGTTGTTTTACATGTTCTACTGGTTGTCCTTCATTTACTACTGGTTGTATTTCATCTACTTCTTGTTGTCTTTCATCTAGTAATGGTTGTCTTTCATTTTCTAGTTGTCTTTCATATTTTTCTAGTTGTGTTTCATGTTCTACGTCTTTCATCTACAACTGGTTGTATTTATCATCTTCTAGTTGTCTTTCATCTTGTACTAGTTGAATTTCAAGTTCTATTAGTTGTCTTTCATCTACTACTATTTTTCTTCTTCTAGTTGTCCTTCATATTTTTCTAGTTGTCTTTCATCCTCTACTAGTTGTTTTTCATCTTCTTCTAGTTATCTATCACGTTATGTTGATTATCTTTCATGTTCTACAAGTTGTCTTTAATCTAGTACTGGTTGTCTTTCATCTTCTACTATTTATCTCATCTACTACTGGTTGTATATCATCTATGCTAGTTGTCTTTCATCTAGTACTGGTTGTATTTCATCTTCTTCTAGTTGTCTTTCATGTTCTACTGGTTGTCTTTCATGTTCTGCTGGTTGTCTTTCATGTTCTACTGGTTGTCTTTCATGTTCTGCTAGTTGTCTTTCATGTTCTACTGGTTGTCTTTCATATTCTACTTGTTGTATTTTAACTTTTTCAGGTTGTCTTTCATCTTCCTCTACTTGTATTTCGCATTCTACTAGTAATTTTTCATCTTGTACTTATTGTCTTTCATGTTCTACTAGTTGTTTTTCGTTTACTACTGGTTGTCTTTCATTTACTACTTGTTATATTTCATCTTCTTCTACTTGTCTTTTATCTTGTACCGGTTGTCTTTCATATTGTACTGGTTGTCTTTCATCATCTTCTAGTTGTCTTTTATCTTCTACTAATTGGTTTTCATCTTTTTCTAATTGTTTTTCATGTTCTACTTTTTATCTTTCATCTACTACTGGTTGTATTGTATTTTCTTCTGGTTGTGTGTTATCTACTTGTAGTTGTCTTTCATATTATAATGCTTGTCTTTTTATTGTTTTACTAGTATTCTTTCATCTTCTTCTAGTTGTTTTTCATCTACTATTGGGTGTATTTCATCATCTTCTAGTTGTATTTCTTGTTCTACTGTCTTTTATCTTCTGTTAGTTGTCTTTCATCTTGTACTGATTGTCTTTTATCTTCTGTTAGTTGTCTTTCATCTTGTACTGATTTTCTTTCGAGTTCTACTGGTTTTCTTTCATCTACTACTGAATGTATTTCATATTCTTCTAGTTGTCTTTCATTTTGCACTGGTTGTCTTTCTTGTTCTTTTTGTTGTCTTTCGTCTTCTACTACTTTTGTTTCATTTTCTTCTAGTTGTCTTTCATCTTGTACCGGTTTTCATATTGTACTGGTTGTTTTTCATCTTCTTATTGTTTTTTCATCTTCTACTAGTTGATTTCATCTTATTTTAATTGTTTGTCATCTTGGACGTCTTACTTATTCTTTATGTTGTCTTTCGTCTTCTACTAGTTTTATTTAACATTTTTCTAGTTGTCTTTCATCTAGTACCGGTTGTCTTTCATATTGTACTGGTTGTATTTCATCTTTTTCTAGTTGTCTTTCATCTTCTACTAGTTGTCTTTCATCTTTTTCTAATTGTTTTTAATCTTGTACCGGTTGTTTTTCATGTTCTACTGGTTGTATTTCATCTACTTCTTGTGGTCTTTCATCTAGTAATGATTGTCTTTCATGTTCTACTAGTTGTCTTTCATGTACTACTGATTGTATTTCATATTTTTCTAGTTGTGTTTCATGTTCTTCTGGTTGTCTTTTATCAACAACTGGTTGTATTTCATCATCTTCTAGTTGTCTTTTATCTTGTACTAGTTGTATTTCATATTCTATGGGTTGTCTTTCATGTTCTGCTAGTTGTCTTTCATCTACTACTGGTAGTATTTCATCTTCTACTGGTTGTATTTCATATTTTTCTAGTTGTCTTTCATCCTCTACTAGTTGTTTTTCATCTTCTTCTAGTTGCCTTTCACCTTGTACTAATTATCTTTCATGTTCTACAAGTTGTCTTTAATCTAGTACTGGTTGTCTTTCATCTACTACTGGTTGTATATCATCTACTTTTAGATGTCTTTCATCTAGTACTGGTTGTATTTCATCTTCTTTTTGTTGTCTTTCATGTTCTGCTGGTTGTCTTTCATGTTCTATAGGTTGTATTTCAACTTTTTCAGGTTGTCTTTCATCTTCTTCTACTTGTATTTCGCCTTCTACTAGTTATTTTTCATTTTGTATTTAATGTCTTTCAAGTTCTACTAGTTGTTTTTTGTTTAGTACTGGTTGTCTTTCATTTACTACTTGTTATATTTCATCTTCTTCTAGTTGTCTTTCATCTTGTACCGGTTGTCTTTCATGTTGTACTGGTTGTCTTTCGTCTACTTCTAGTTGTCTTTTATCTTATACTAATTGATTTTCATCTTCTTCTAATTGTTTTTCTTCTTGTACTGGTTGTTTTTCATGTGCTAATTTTTATCTTTCATCTACTTCTAGTTGTATTTCATCTTCTTCTGGTTGTGTGTTATCTACTTCTAGTTGCTTTCATATTGTAATGGTTGTGTTTTTATTGTTCTACTAGTTGTCTTTCATCTTCTTCTAGTTATTTTTCATCTACTACTGGGTGTATTTCATCATCTTCTAATTGTATTTCATATTCTACTAGTTGTCTTTCACATTTTTATTGTTGTCTTTCATGTTGTATTGATTGTCTTTTATGTTCAATTAGTTGTCTTTCATCTTGTACTGGTTGTCTTTCATCTACTATTGAATGTATTTCATATTCTTCCAGTTGTCTTTTATTTTGCTCCTGGTTGTCTTTCTTGTTCTTTTTGTTGTCTTTAGTCTTCTACTAGTTTTATTTCATTTTCTTCTAGTTGTCTTTCATCTCGTACTGGTTGTCTTTCATATTGTACTAGTTGTTTTTTATCTTCTTCTAGTTGTCTTTCATCTTATACTAGTTGTTTTTCATCTTCTTCTAATTATTTTTCATCTTGTACTGGTTGTCTTACATCTACTACTAGTTGTATTTCATCTACTTCTTGTTGTCTTTCATCTAATAATGGTTGTCCTTCATGTTCTATTGGTTGTCTTTCATGTTCCGCTGGTTGTCTTTCATCTAATACTGGTAGTATTTCATCTTCTTTTAGTTGTCTTTTGTCCTCTACTAGTTGTTTTCATCTTTTTCTAGTTGTCTTTTATCTTGTACTTATTATCTTTCATGTTCTACTAGTTGTATTTCATCTTCTACTAGTTGTCTTTTTTCTACTACTAGTTGTGTTTCATCTATTTCTGGTTGTCTTTCATCTACTGTTGGTTATATTTCATCTTTTTCTAGTTTTCTTTCATGTTCTACTTGTTGTCTTTTATAAACTACTAGTTGTGTTTCATCTCTTTTGTAGTTGTCTTTCATCTTGTATTGGTTGTATTTTATGTTTTACTGGTTGTGTTTCATCTACTACTGGTTGTATTTCATCTTCTTCTACTTGTCTTTCGCCTTCTACTAGTTTTTCATCTTGTATTAATTGTCTTTCATGTTCTACTAGTTGTTTTTAATTTACTACTGGTTGTTTTTCATTTACTACTGGTTGTATTTCATCTTCTTCTAGTTGTCTTTCATATTTTCTTAGTGTTTTTCATTTCTTTCTAGTTATTTTTTATGTTCTACTGGTTGTATTTCATATTTTTCTAGTTGTTTTTCATGTTCTAGTGGTTATCTTTCATGTTATACTAGTTGTATTTATTCTTTTCAGGTTGTCTTTCATCTTCTTTAACTTGTGTTTCGTCTTCTACTAGTTGTTTTTCATTTTGTATTGATTGTCTTTCATGTTTTACTAGTTTTTCATTTACTACTGGTTATCTTTTATTTACTACTGGTTGTATTTCATTTTTTTGTAGTTGTCTTTAATCTTGTACCAGTTGTCTAGTGTCATACTTTTTTAAGGTTCAGTATATCATGCAAATTTTGGAAGTTCCAAACAGCGTGAACCCAGTTTTGCGTGCATCAAACACTAACTTGATAGTTGGAAACTTGGATAATTCTATATATCGATCTCATCCTCGATTACTGCCCCAATTTTTAAAGACCAGCATGCCAAAGGATAAAATCCGTATCTACATGATTAGCTTCTCCACAACAAAAAAATAATCAAAATGTAGAATTCCGTCTAATGTACGGATTATTGTCTTTGAAATGTTTAATTTGAGTATAAAATTTAGAAAATCGCTCTACTGCATTAAGTATTTAAGTTAAGGGGATGGTTCATATAAATATATATAATTGAGTGGTTATATTACATAAATAAAGTTCTGCAAAATTAAATGAATAAATATACAAATATTTCTTTCACTAGTTAATATCTTTTTACTAAAAATTCACTACTAGCTAGTCTTCTTACTAAAAATTAACAAATATAGTCTTATGAATCTTGTATAAAAAACATACATCTTTATAAACAATAATAAAGATAAAAAAAAAAAAAACATTACCTTTTTATTTTTGTATGATTGAATAGCCAAAATTAATCATTAATAAGTATTTCGATGAATCAATGAAATAGCGACTAAACCCAATTTTGGAACAACTAACCGCTAACCCAACAAATCAATGGAATAGCGCCTGGCCCTAAGTAATTCAAATTCTTTTAAATAAACGAAAAAAATTTCTCCGATGGTTGAAATTAAATTTATTAATCTCGTAATTTTTGTGGAAATTTTGTAATTTGTCAATAGCTCGACCCAAGCTAACCGAATAATTCGGAACATCTACTTTTTCGCCCAAATAAGGAATAGCAATCTACCTTTTGCTATTCCGGAGCTAATCCAAACTTTTTGCTATTCCGAAGCCATCCAAACCCTTTGCTCAAAATTTTACTATTTAAGTTAATTGTTGTCTGTGTTTGTCACGTCAATTAAGAAATAACAAGACAGTAATAAGACTTAAAGTAACTAAGCAGC
The DNA here is from genome assembly GCA_011114355.1 of Carex littledalei. Lineage (NCBI taxonomy): Eukaryota > Viridiplantae > Streptophyta > Magnoliopsida > Poales > Cyperaceae > Carex > Carex littledalei. The sequence continues at coordinate 15,964,468 of CM022082.1, forward strand.
TGTACATTATACATTGCTCAAAATTTTACTACCACAAATGTACATTATCCAACTAGCTCCACCTAGCTGGTCACTCTCCTATAAATAGCAAACATATCATTGTTTCTTCCCATACAATCCAACATATCTCAACTCTTTTAAACTCAGCTAGCTTATAATACCAACTAGAGTTTACCATGGTGTTATTGGCAACTGACCCAGGACACTACCCTCATACATCAGCTGGAGATATCAATACTAACAGGAACCAAGGAAACAATATTTTCAAGAAGATGACGAGAGAGCAATTCGAGAAGTGGCTCGACTCTGTTGATTCAGACCACGATGGCTACATTAGCCGAAATGAGCTCTATGCCGTACTGGCCACACTAGGATTGCATTTCAAAACATGGAAAATATGGAGAGCCATGAAAAGGTGCGACAGGAATCATAACCATGTCATAGACATAGGATTGGAGAGGAAGAAGCTGATTGATTATGCTCAGAAACACTGGGGTACTATAGTCACAAATTAATAATTAGGGAGAGCCTAGCTATCTCCCGGAATCCATCCCCCGTTTCATCCCCCAGTCAATAGCTACTTTAATAACTACTAACTACTTGGGGGGGACCACTTACTATTTGGGGACCGCCTAATATCTGAAATATTTTACAACTGGCGCGAGCAAGTATTCACATATAATAAATCAAGTATTCATCTATAATACATTAAGTATTCATACCTAAGATATCAAATATTTAAAAAAAAACTGGACACATCATTCACCCATCTTTTACACGTTTTTAGAGGTGGTTTTTTTTTTCTCCGTTTAATCTAACCAATATTTCTGACGATCTGTGAGGAATTTTGCAAATCTAAAACCACCAACGTCTTCTACACAATTTTCTCTTTCAAATGAGATCCATGACGACATACTTTCGAGTTGTCCATTGCACAAGTATTCACACATCGTCATGCAAGTATTCATCCCGCATCGAGCAAGTATTCATCCTCGTCGTGTAAGTGTAAATAGTTCATGTATCAAGAGTATTACAAGCATATGTGCATACCTCGATTAATTTTACAAGAGCGCGCAAGTATTCACATATAATAAATCAACTATTTATCTATAATACATCAAGTATTCACACTTAAGATATCAAGTATTTAAAAAAAAACTAGACACATCACTCACCCATCTTTTATACGTTTTTAGAGATGGTTTTTTTTTCTTCGTTCAATCTAACCAATATTTCTGACGATCTGTGAGAAATTTTGCAAATCTAAAACCACTAACGTCTTCTACACAATTTTCTCTTTCAAATGAGATCTATGATGACATACTTTCGAGTTGTCCGTTGCACAAGTATTCACACTTTGTCATGCAAGTATTCATCCCGCATCAAGCAAGTATTCATCCTCGTCGTGTAAGTGTAAATAGTTCATGTATCAAGAGTATTACAAGCATATGTGCATACCTCGATTAATTTTTCAAGAGCGCGCAAGTATTCACATATAATAAATCAAGTATTCATCTATAATACATCAAGTATTCACACCTAAGATATCAAGTATTTAAAAAAAAAACTGGACACATCACTCACCCATCTTTTACACGTTTTTAGAGGTGGTTTTTTTTTCTCTCCATTCAATCTAACCAATATTTCTGACGATCTGTAAGGAATTTTGCAAATCTAAAACCACCAACGTCTTCTACACAATTTTCTCTTTCAAATGAGATCCATGATGACATACTTTCGAGTTGTCCGTTGCACAAGTATTCATACCTCGTCATGCAAGTATTCATCCCTCATCGAGCAAGTATTCATCCTCATCGTGTAAGTGTAAATAGTTCATGGAGGTGGGAGACGGAGGCAGAGGTGGGAGAGGGAGAGGGAGGCGGAGGCGGAGGTGGGAGCGGGAAAGGGAGGTGGAGGCGGAGATGGAGAGATGAGAGAGGGAGGCGGAGGCGGAGAGGGAGAGGTGGGAGAGACGGGTGGAGCCGGAGGTGGAAGGTGGAGGCGGAGGTGGGAGAGAGAGGGAGAAAGAGGAAAGAAATAAAGGGAGAAAATTTGCTAATTAATTTGTAGGGACCATTAGGTAGTTAGAATTTGTAATTATAATTAGAAGATGAAGTTAGTTAGTTGGGGATGAAATGAGAGATAGATAGATGGGAGAAAATATAATTACCCTAATAATTATTAGCAAGGCAGCTGGTGGAGATGTCATATATATGTACAAGTAATTAAATCTATGCATCTTATTTTGGGTGGTTTTATGTTAGCGTCGCTTCTATGTGAGCTGGTCTGTAAATAGGTTTATAAATGGTCTAGTAGCAAGAAGCAAATATTAAACTTCTTGTTTTCATATGTGGTGTAATATATTATTCTGTTGCATGACATGCTTTTTGTAACGGTCACTCAACAAATTAATATATATAACAAGTAGCAAGCATTAATTAAGTAGTTATTAAAATATTCTCGTGCTATTGTATTCGTTTTTTTTACTTCAAAATTTATTATTTATTTTCTACAAATATGAGTTAGTAATATATCATGTAAATTTTTTTAGTTCTGTTATGCTTATCCAGCTACTGGACTGAGGTTTCTAATAAAAGTTTCCGTCTCAATCTTCTAAAGCTAAAAAAACCAGACAGATGCTGCTCAATTATATATGGAATCTGGTACTATTTCAAAGTTCTTATCTAACTAAGATTCTTGCTGAAGTGAGGTTGACGCAGGAGGTGAGTCCAAAATGTGACAGGGTGAGTAATATTTTCCAAATGATATTTAATTTTATAATTATTTAAATATTAAGTAATTTCTTATAATTTTTTCAAATAGTTCTAAAATGAAGCAGTGTTTTATAAATGTGGATGCTCTTCTTAGCTAAAAGAACAAGAAGAAAAGTATTCTAAAAGGAAAAATTGTTTAAATGTACTTTTGGAAAAAGTATATCACCTCATATATATTCTTTTGCTAAATATAAGAATTGAACGATCAACATGATCAGTCCAAGGAAAATTTTCCTGGCATGGAATGGTTTCTGTTAATTAGTTTACGGAATGGAATGGTTTCTGTTAACAATAATAAGTTGGTCATTACTTTTGCCAATTTGTCCGACTAAAAAATAAGAAAATACTTTGTTATTGCTAATTAGTAATTGTGAGTAACAGCCATAATCAGTGGTTTATTTGAAAATATATTAATATTCTAGGTGTATATTGCAAAGTAGTTATAGGTTTTGATATATATCAATCTTGAAACCGAGACAGATCGGCTCAGGTTTAATAATATGTCCTCAGTTATCTTTCTATCTCTGAATTTGTTTTACAGATCCCCAGGAATATTCTCGGTAAAATGAACTTTTTCTTTCTTTTTTGTGAAATACTACATGGTGGATAGAAACTCACAGTGGATAATTTGCTTCCACAAATATTGGCACCCTTGTTATTCTATCGGGAGCTGCTTGATCTAAATTGGATAATTCAGGATCAGAATGTAAAGTCAATGACATGCTATTTTCAGATGACTTAGATCAGAACAACTGATTGAAATCTTGTTGAGCAAGAGATTCTTGTTTACCAGTTTGAAAATGGGGATGAAAACAGATAGCAAAAGTGCTGCCTGAGCTGAACTGTGTAGTTGAAGAGGATCTTTAAGCTCTTTGATCAAGGGACAAATAATATTATGTCATACAACAACACTAAGTTGGAAAAAAATTCTGACCATGGCTTAAGTGAGTAATATATATTGAATCCTCATCATGATCCCAAGCCATAGTTGTGTATGAATTTTTAAATAGTTATGTATAGATCTGATACAAATTGTGTAGTTTGACAAAGCGGAAGCATTAGTTTTGGTTTTAGAGTTTTCTCAGTGGAATAGATGAGTTTCGATATATTGTATATTGGAGGCTAGTCAATATATTTGGTCTGTTGTTAAAATTGAATTAGACAAATTCATGTTTTACAAGCATACAACATGGCACTACATTTTCTGGTAAAGGCCACAAATCCATTAAGGTGGTACTAGTGTTACAATACACGGTAGATAACATACTCCCCAACTAATCAGATTTTATTTTCCATCCTGAATTTACAATTTCAATTCTTTCTTCCGGAATGAATTTACAATCAGCAGTGAGCTCAAAACTTTGCAATCAGCAGTGAGGTTGCAATCAGCTCAAAACTTTGCAATCAGCTCAAAAATTCAATTTACACGGTATGAATTTACAATCAGCAGTGAGCTCAAAACTTTGCTTATTCCAGCTCCGAACCTGTTTGGTGACATCATTCCTGAGGTTGGCCATTTCATGAAGCGTACAGGAACAGATTGCTCTGTTTTGGCACAGAGTAAACCAGAGTAGAGAAAATGAATCAACTCCAACAGGTTGTCCTGTCCTGTTTAGTGTTGAACAGACTTGTATTATGTTGCAGATATCATTCCAGAAAATCATACTGATTAATTGGCAACAATTCACAAAACCTGACAATAAAAATTATGAGCATGTTTTTCGACTCAGAGATGGGATCCCACTATTTCCATGGCACAGTATCAGCAGCTGCCAGTAAATGTTCATAGCCCTCCTGATTTGCAAGTTGCAACTGGTTTTTACTTATACCCATTTTGGAGCCTCTACGGTCATTTGTGGGGCCTATGATGTCAAAAGTCATTGAAGAATAGGTAGAGAAACCACTGCTTTAACGAAGGACTCTTACTTTTTACAGCATGTAGTTACCTCCCATATATCAGTGGTTCCACAAAGTGAAGTGCCTCAGGGATGCTGAACTCATTTCATTAGAAACTAGGAACCTCATGTCACTGTCTTATAAATAGTACAATGCCACTACTAGTCACTCGCTTATAAATAGAGTGATGGTTCTTTAACAATCCACATAACAACCTTAAAAAAATTTCATCTATCACAAGCTAGTTAGAAATACTACTGCTCTTAGGCTTACCATATGACTATAGAGTGTAGCAATCCGGGCCACCATCCACATTTTCTTTTACGTCATAAACGTTTTACGAAGATGACGCGAGAAGAGTTTGATAAATGGCTTGATGCTGTTGATTCAAACAGAGATGGCAAGATAACCCAAGAGGAGCTCTACGCTGCTCTAAAAGTGTTGGGTCTGCACCTGAAAACATTGAAAGCATGGATAGCCATAAAAGCAATTGATCGTAATCATAATAAAGTCATCGATGGAAATGCTGAGAGGGAATTGCTTATTGATTATGCCGCAAAGCACTGGGATATCATAGTCTGTGATAAAATCTAAGAATATCTACAAACCTATATGTATGGCTCTTGTCGTTGTGTTTCCTTTGGTTTTCCTCTATGTTGTGTGGTGGTATGTGTTTGTATCTACTGTCTAGTTAGTATTGTTAGCTTTGATGCATGGAGAAGGTTTAAGAGTAGTAGAGTCCAAGTTGACCTGCTTTTATACTAGTCAACTAAATTGAAGAAAAATATATCATTGTAAAATGACATATACATGCTAATTAATTATAATAAGGTACTTTGGGTCCTTTTATTATGTCTAGTCCTAACCCAACTAGCAGCTCTACTACATGTAGATACCAAGCTATCAAATTTGGGCGCCGCAATTTGCTGCAATCCTTTCGCAATTTACGGACCAATTTGCCCCAACTCAGATAAAAAAGAAGAAGTAAATAGTTATTATCTTCCAAGCATGATCGTAGCTATCTTCCACTACATATTTTAATAAAGTAGGATTTTATTATTTCAATTTAAACACCTCACGTGCCTCTCTCTTTCTCGGAAATAAATATGTTGTTATGGTACGTACATGTACAGAGATTACATCAAACACAGAGCTAGTGGTGGTCGAAGCCCCTTCTATCACTATTTCATCAGTGAATTTATTCTGGAACTTATAATTAGATGTACTAATTATCTCTATCAATTCTTTGTTAATCTCTCAAAATTATGTTTTGAAGTTGCAAATTCTCATACAGGATGATTAAAATTAAATTGTCATATATGATTTTTGTTTAACATCACAACATGTGCTTGTTCCTTCTATTTTACTTCTTGAAAACATGCATAATTGAATAATCTAAGAAAAATACAAGAGAGAAAGAGTAGGGTGCTGAACTGCCATAAGCTAATAATTGAACAACTGGTTAAGCAGCTGCTTTTGTATATATATACCATATCTATTGTCCTTCAAATTAAAAGTGTGCCCATTGCTTCAACAAGATTCATCCAAATACAAAATTGATATCCTTATTAATAGACAACACTGATCTCATCTAAATTCTTTGATATACTTCCTAATAGACTAATAGTTGCAATGTGAAAAAAAAAAAAAACTGTATATATAAATTTAGCAAGGTCCAAAATCCCAATTTATGTATGTATCTGCAACAATGTGCTATTACTAATTTACTATAAGATAGTCTATTAGCAATTAGCAACCATGGCCATTATTGTTATACTCTGATTGAGATTGTATCAGTACCAACATGTTTGTTTGTTGTAGGCTGGTTTGCATGAATATAATTCTTGACACATGGAAGGAGCTGGGTGAATCTGAGAGGATCATGTTGGCATATGCTTACTGAAGGAATAAAGTGGCAAACACTCATTAACCGAAAGTAACTGGTGCTTTCTGAACTTCATGCCGGGGTAAAATTAATCCATATTTATCAACAAAGCAAGGAGGAATAAAAAAAAACGAATTTAATCATTGAACTAGCTAGAACACCTAACTTATAGGAGCACATGTTCTTATTCCTACATAGTCACTTATGCCCCTGCAATTCCTTAAGCATTCTATGTTATCCCCTTATTTGGAGTCAACAGTTCCCAATTTCCCCTATAAATATGAAGCAAGCTGTCATTTTCCTCCGTACTAACACAAACACATCTCTAATCTCTCTAAGCAGTAAATAAACAAGAGTTTTTGGCAATGTGTCTAAAAGCGTCTCACCCGGGAACTATTGAATGTTCTCGTACCAGAGGCACCCAGGTACAAAACTCTCCTCTTAATAACTCTAAGCCTCCACAGAAGATAACGAGGGAGCAGTTCAAGCAATGGCTCGACGAGGTCGATACGAACTGTGACGGTTACATTAGCTGGAACGAGCTCTATGGTGCATTACAGGTGCTTGGTCTGAAAAACAAAAGATGGAAAGTGTGGAGAGCCATGAGAAAGATTGACTTGAACCATAACAAAGTCATAGATATTGGTAAAGAGAGAGATATGTTAGTTGACTATGCAGAGAAGCACTGGGGTATTATAAAGACTGATTAATAATCTGGTACTCTATTGGTATTCGGTCTTATATCATGCATTGATGTATGCAAGCATGTATGGTTGAGACTTTAGATACTGTATCTGTTATCTTTTGTGAAATGGTTAGTGTCTAATTAACTTAGTGGTCCCAGTTAATTTAGGTTTGAAGTTCATGTTACCAATGTATTATTTTATGGTGAATGAGCAATTAATGTTCGGTCACAACTATATAACAAATATTTGATTTTGTGATTTTACCTTTCTGATAGATAGCATAATAGTGACGCAAATAACTCTTAAAGGGCTGAGGTACTGAACGAACAGACTGAATTTGCGCAGGATTAGATCTCAACTCCATTTTTCATAGAGAAAAAAAGTATTTTAAGAGAGAATAATTGTCATGTCTAATTATAGAAAGCTGCAGCGTTAAATTACCGTTAATAAAACTCATTTACTTAATTATATTATTAGTATATATCAGTAAAATTAAGAGGAAAGGTTTTGGTACCCAGAGACTCGTCCCCGCTTTTTATCCAACACTAATTAAATCAGAGTTCAACTGCTTTCTAACGAACTGCCAACTGTATCGACATTCCTTTTATATATATATTTCTCGATATGTCTTTCTATTTTGAAAATAATTTCCGATCAATCTTTTGTCTCTTTTCGCTCTCTTTCCCTCTTCACAGAAACAAGTCTTTCTCTCTTTCTCTCTTCACGGAAACAAAAGTTTGATCTCAGATTTTGAGTGGTGAGAAGAATCGATCGAAGTTCAGGCATAGTCCAGGCTTTGATCTCAGATTTTGAGTGGTGAGAAGAATATTAAACCGATTGCTAACCCTAGTCTAGGCTTCCTCATGTCGCCATGGCTGCTCTCCTCTGAGCTCTGCTCTCCTCTGGAGTTCAATTCGCTTCGAGGCTTTCCGATGGTGAACCCATTGATACGCCTTCGGGAAATCCATTGATACGACTTGTTCACTGTTCAGCATATGTGCATCAGATTCTTTGTACTATGCAAATATTGATCTGACAAGGAGTGTGGCTAAAGTAACAATTCTAATTGTCTCCACTATGATGCAAAGAGCTGAGAAGAGCCTCCAGTGAGAAATTATTCTATCTTCATCTATTTTGTTAAACTCTGTTTCAATGCCAGATGTTTTTTATTATCCTTTGCTTAGGTTAGTGTGTGGTTTTCGCTTTGGCATTTTGTCAAACAAGTGGTGTGTATGGCTTGATTTGTGATGGTATCGTTTTTTGTTGTTTAGGATTTGATAGGTGGGTTGTTAGGTCCATGAATTTCATCTATCTTGAGATCAAAGAGCCTGTTTATGAGGTATAATCTCACAATTTGTATTACAAAATCTGCTTATGAGATTGAATATTGTTCTAATTGTTATTATAATTACAAAATCTGTTTATGAGATTCTTAAATTCTACCTCAATAACCGTTTCAAGAGGCATAGCTATCGAAATTACATAAAAATTGGAGCAAATATTCTTTAGATCCAAGTTACAACAGTCATGCCTACCAATTGTTTGGTGAAATGCCTCAGTGAAACATCATAGGCATTTGTAAGTTTCATCATACCAGACTGTTGTTTATTAACATGAATTTCTACTTTCTATTTCTTTATTAACCTTTTCCTCATTCACATTCTTTAGATGATGTGGATACACAAGCAATTACACGTAGTGATGTTTCTGTAGATAGATCCTTGTTGCTTAGGCCTTGTATTTCAGATCTCAATTTGTTGGATCTGATTGATGAGGTAAGGTTTGACAAATAGTATTTTCAATGCTGGTATCTCTTTTAGATTTTCTTAGGTGGATAAAATGTATTTTCTGTTTGCATTACATTCACTAATTATTTATTCTACTTTTTATATATTTTGCACAATGATCTTTATTGAGTAATTGACTCTTTTTTAGTGCTGGTAAAATGAGAATAGACGAAAGATATTTGTTGTTTAAACTAACTATATTATTGTTAAATTTTAGAAAGGAATTTGTCGGACCTGTCACAATTTTTTTTCGGTTTTTGAAGAAATGAAATGACATATAATTAGCACTGTTTTCACAATGACATATAATTAGCCTCAGATCAGATTAAAAAAGAACTTGCCGAGATCAGTGGATCGAAAGATATCACTGATGATACAAAGAAAATAATGGATGCAATGTTTGTGGCAGCAGTCCAGCAGCTTGAAGGGGGGCAGATTGATGTGAGCACGGTTAGATTGACTAATCCGCCGATGCAATGTTTGTAGTAGTGCTATATCGCTACCGATCCGCTGCTTCTGGCGGATCCTGATCCGATATGGTAATATTTAGAGTCTGATCTGATCTGATCTAACAGATCAGCTGTCGATCTGGTCTAGTTTTGTAAATTTTTTATTTTTCTGATTTAAATTTTCAAGATTTATCTAATAGGTTTACATGATCTATACAGTATTTTATATGATCTATCAATCAGGTTTAAAGGTTCTGTAGAGTATTTTACAGGATCTATTTAACATTTTCACAGGATATATTCAATAGTTTACATGATCTATGCATTGTTTTTCTTTTCTTTATTTTACAGTATCTGTTTAACAGTTTTACAGTATATATGCAATAGTTTACAGGATATATACAATTGTTTTCACATATCTCGTATTATCTGAATGTCTGTTTTTATTTACATTATTCGACATGTAAATTTTGCTGATTTAAAGTCTTCTATACATTATTTTACAGAATTTTTCCAATGATTTACAGGATTAGGATTTGAAATGCATTAAACTATTACATGATCTACTTAACAGTTTTATAGGATATGTCAGTTATTTTACAGGTTTTATGCAATAGTTTTATAGGATGTATCAGTTATTTTACAGGTTTCATTTAATAGTTTTTCAGGTTTCATGCAATAGTTTTATAGGATATATCAGTTATTTTACAGGTTTCATTTAATAGTTTTTCAGGTTTCATGCAATAGTTTTATAGGATATATCAGTTATTTTACAGGTTTCATGCAATAATTGTATATGATGTATCAGTTATTTTACAGGTTTTATGCAAAAGTTTTATATGATGTATCAGTTATTTTACATGTTTCATTCAATAGTTTTTCAGGTTTCATGCAATAGTTTTATATGATATATCAGTTATTTTATAGGTTTCATGCAATAGTTGTTCAACTATTTTTCCAGGATTCTGCTAATGATTTTCAGAATTAGGACTTGAAGTTTTTATTAATTTGTTGATATCATTTTTTTCTTTCAGCTAAACATGCTTGGAAAGATGTTGGTATTATTAAAGAGGTGTGTCCAAAGCAGGAAGAAGGATCAATGTAATGTGCAATTTCTATTTTGTGCTTTGTCTACAATCTGATCACTGAGATGTCTCTAACTTTCACACATGTAATTTTTATAGTTTGCTTCTGTTAGTTTTACAGTTTACATCTGCGAATTTTACAGTATTGAAGTTTTATAGTTTGAACAGTTAATTTTGTAATTAATGAAATTTTATAGTTTGTATATGTTATTTTGATAGTTTCAGGGGTCCATTTTACAGTATTGAAGTTTTGCAGTTCACATTTGTTAGTTTTATAAGTTGCATCTGCTAATTTTACAGTATTGAAGTTTTGCCGTTCACATCTGTTAGTTTTATAAGTTGCATCTACTAATTTTACAGTATTGAAGTCTTTGTAGTTCACATATGTTAGTTTTATAGTTTGAATCTGCTAATTTTACAGTATGTAAGTCTTATTTTACATAATATAGATCAATATACAAATATTAATAATTGAAGAAAAAAAATTACGTAAAAAAAAATACGAAAAAAATAAAAAATAAATTTTAAAATTTTAATTTCGAAAAAAAATTTAATTTTGATGCAAAAAATTAATTTTGCACAATTTTAGGTGTTATTTGTAAATAACTACAAGTTTGAGAAGTGGTTTGTTTTGAAAACCTTCTAGAAGCCGTCAGTTTTTCAAGTACAGCCGAAAGTACAGTATTTTTGCAAGTTGCTAACTGTTTGCAACTAACTTGGGGACCACTTCCAACTAACTTGGATTGTTAGATTTTTAAACTACTTATTATACATGATTTGTTGTTGAAGTTACAGTATTGGTTATAGAGTTTTACAGTATTCGCGTAAGTCAAATGACAGTTTTTTTGGGAAAAAACTGGGGAAAGAAGCTTGGGGACAATTAGTCGCTTCCTAAAATTAATTATCAAAATTCATTTTACTAGTTTAATAGATAAAAATATAATAGGATGATACTAATTATTTCTTAGGAAAAGGATAATAATAATTTTAGACATATGCATTAATATAAAAATACATCTATCTGATCTATATATACAAAATCCATTGACACCCATTAAAACTCGACATTTTTATTAATATCCAAATTTAATTAGAAATTAATATTTATGCCCAGAATTCCCGACTTCCGCCAAAAATGTCCAAACCGGTCATAAAATGGCCAGTTTCCTTTTTTTTTTTAGAGACACTATGAAGAGCAAGATAATAAAATCTAACACTGAAAATTTGAACTTTTTTGTTTAAATTATTTGTTAGATTACTTCTTTTGATATATAATTAGCATATTTATACTAAAATATACTAAATTACTTGAAATTATGTTCAATTACACTGTATTAAGTTAAATTACACTTACATTACGCTAAAATACAGTAAATTACGCTAAATTACAGGGACGATATCTTCACTGAAAAGACAAAAAACGATGACGAAACTTTAAACAGTCATAAAACGACGCTCGAGTGTCCGATTTCAGTAAATGACCACTTTTCGGAAAGCTTGCGAAAGGACGCATTCGTCCGTGCTAGCTATGCCAAATTTCAAAATTCAAAATTGCCAAAAAACTAAGAGAAGAGCCTCAAAACTTGAGTTGAAGTTTCCGATTAAGATTTTTATTTCTATTATTCAATCTAAGTAGCTCAGTAAATTAGTTACATAATGAACTTCTAGAATACCAATTTTTACTATTTTTTGAATTTTTTTACTATTTTTTATGATTAATGAAAGATGACACAAAATCAGTCTACTTTAGCGTAATTTTGCGTAGTTAGCGTAATTTACCGTATTTCAGCATAATTAGCGAAGTTATTGTAATTTAGCGTAATTTAACGCAATTTAGTGTAATTCAACATAATTTATTGTAATATAGTGTAATTCAACATAATTTCAAGTAATCTAGTGAATTTTAGTATAAATATCAATGTTTTAAATAGCGTTTATAGCGTCATAGAGGGAAGGCTACAAAAAATGCTTTGGCGAATAGCGTAGCTATAGCGGAAGCTATGATACATAGCATTTTTTTTATAAAAATTATATTATATATTTGTACTAAACATCAACATTATCTAAAGTCTCATAGAACAATAAACACCAAATTAATTAAGAAATTATAATATTCATATTGAATCAGTACAAAGTCCAAATTGCGGTTCAAAATATCCATAGTAATATCATAAACTATCGATCTTTTTCTATTCAAAATATCTTAAGCATCATGATTCATGACATAATCTATTTTTTTTTCTATTCAAATTTCAAAATAACCTAGACAAGAGTTTCCTTCTCGGTTTGAGCAAATTAAAAGATCTGTAGCAACAAAGCTTTTAATTGATTTCGGTTTGGGCTTTTATTTAACTTTTTTGGGTCTTTATTTAAAGCCCATATAAATTGCCTAAAAAAGCCCATTATGCATAGCGCGCGCTATTTGCGCTACACGCTATGCGCTATAGCGGACCGCTATTACCGCTATAGCGGCCGTAGCTCAATTAGCGCATTTTGATGTCATAGCTTAGCGTTTAGGGTCCAAAAACGCTATAGCGCCGCTATAGCACGCTATTTAGAACACTGATAAATATGCTAATAATAAATCAAAAAAAGTAATCTAACAAATAATTTAAACAAAAAATTCAAATTTTCAGTATTAGATTTTATTATTTTGCTCTTCATAGTGTCTCTAAAAAAAGAAAAAAGAAAAAAGAAGAAGAGGAAACCGGCCATAAAAATGTCGGTTTGGACATTTTTGGTAAAAATCGGAAATTCTGGACATAAATATTAATTTCTAATTAACTTTGGATATTAATAAAAATGTCGGCATTAAAACCCATATACATAGCTTTTCAATACAGGAATCCCTCCTTTCCCCTTCTTATTGATTTGGACAAATCTGGTCGCTAGGTCCCATTCTTTCCTCTTGTCTCATACGTACACGCACAATCGCAGTATCTCCTTGAAAAACTTTTTAATTTCAGTCGAATGAGTGTGGCTTATCTTCGATTTCTGCTATAACTTTTATATTCAGGGAAACCATCTTCTATTTATATATAAAAAGCAATTAACGTTGCTCTTCACTCTCGTTATACATAGGCTGTACTTTTGTTTATAGGTTTTATCACAACTTAAGAGTGAGGCTATGGTGCTATGCATAGCATGGATGGAGTCCGTGCTACGGACAAAAATTTGACTTTTTAAAATCCTAATGGTCGATCCAACCGTTCAATGTGATAACCATATGAATATGTACTTGCAAACTAAATTTTATATTTTTTAGAATTTTTTTACTATTTTTTTAGATAGGTAGAATTTTGATGGTCCAGAATTTTCAGAAAACACTGATTTTTCTACCTATCTAAAAAAATAGTAAAAAAATTCGAAAAAATATAAAATTTAGTTTGCAAGTACATATTCATATGATTATCACATTGAACGGTTGGATCGACCGTTAGAATTTTAAAAAGTCAAATTTTTGGCCGTAGCACGGACCCCATCCGTGCTATGCATAGCACCATAGGCTCACTCACAACTTAATTAATAATATTGTTTTACAAATAATAAGATATAATATAATGTTTATTATTAGTAAAAAAAGTAAAAACATATCAGTTTCAATTTTTTTAATAAATGTCTTGTCGCCATGCATATGAATTGTGTCACATGAAATACGCAGATTTGCATTCAAGCAGAATAGATTATTTTATTGTTCTATGATTTATTCATTCATTCTTTAAAAATTAGCCAAAAAAGAGTGGTACGAAAATATTTCAAAGAAACAGAAAAGGAGATTAGGGGCAGATAAAAGTGCTGATAATTAACAAAAATTATCTTTGAACTCGATAATAGTGAATATTTGATGGGAAAAGAACCAAAATTTTCAGAATAAACATTTACCTGAGGTCTTTTCTGCTTAATTCAATTATTACTTATTGTTAAAGGAAAAAAATCATAGTAATTATAATAATAGATGTAATTAGGTAATAGCTGTAATTAGGTAATAATTGTTCTTTCCTATTTTAGATTTTCTTATTTTAGTACTGTTAATAGAGATATATAGAAATTCCAATTTTCACTTTCATGGTATAAGAGCCCTGATCAAAACCTAGCTGCTGCATTGTTCCGCCAGTGCACTATTATTTCCGCACTATAGCGCTGTACTGTTCCGCCAGCGCACTATTTCGCACTGCAGCGCTGTACTGTTCCACCGCACTATAGCACTGCACTGTTCCGCCGCACTGTAGCACTACGCGGTTACTGTAGCTCCAATCAGCCCAAGCTGTTGTACCCTACTACTTTCAATCTGACTCGCAAGTTGTGCGATCCGATCTGACCACACAAAGAGCTCTCTCACACCGCTCTCTGACTCCAGATTCAAATGGAGATTGATCCAGATTTTAGGTGCTCGAAGAATGTGCAGTGTCATTATTGCAAAGAGTGGGTCACATGAAGTGGGATTGCCTGAAGCACCATGAGGGTTCTCCACTCCCTTCTCGTGCTCAGGTGGCCCTTGTCGATCAATCACCCTGCGAACGCTCCAATTTAGATGAAGTTGCTACAATTGTTTAGCGACTTGAGCAAAAAGGCTTCATTCGTGCCGACATGACCTCTTAGACATAGATTCCGAGGGCTACTTTAGCCCACTCAGATATGATTTCCAACTGTTTTGTAGCGTCAAGACCATCATGGATTGTTGATTCAGGTGATACTTACCATATGTCTGGTAACAAAAGTATACTATCAGGACTTACCACTACCTCACAACCACCTGTCCAAATAGCCAATGGTTCTACCTGTAATATTAAAGGAATTGGTTGTCTTTTATCTTTTTCTGGTTGTCATTTATCTTATTCCGGTTGTCTTTTATTATCTGCTCGTTGATTTTCATCTTCTTTTAATTGTTTTTCATCTTGTACTAATTTTTTTTCATGTTCTATTGTTTCTCTTTCATTTACTAATGGTTGTATTTCATTTTCTTTTAGTTGTCTTTCATATTTTCTTAGTGTTTTTCATTTCTTTCTAGTTATTTTTTATGTTCTACTGGTTGTATTTCATATTTTTCTAGTTGTTTTTCATGTTCTAGTGGTTATCTTTCATGTTATACTAGTTGTATTTATTCTTTTCAGGTTGTCTTTCATCTTCTTTAACTTGTGTTTTGTCTTCTACTAGTTTTTCATTTTGTATTAATTGTCTTTCATGTTTTACTAGTTGTTTTTTATTTACTACGGATTGTCTTTGATTTATTACTAGTTGTACTTCATTTTCTTGTAGTTGTCTTTAATTTTGTACCGGTTGTCTGGTGTCATACTTTTTTAAGGTTCAGTATTTATGCAAATTTTGGAAGTTCCAAACAGCGTGAACCCAGTTTTGCGTGCATCAAACACTAACTTGATAGTTGGAAACTTGGATAAGCCATATATATCGATATCATCCTGGATTACTGCCCCAATTTTTAAAGACCAGCACGCCAAAGGATAAAATCCGTATCTACATTATTAGCTTCTCCACAACAAAAAAATAATCAAAATGTTAGAATTCCGTCTAATGCATGTACGCATTATTGTCTTTGAAATGTTTAATTTGAGTATAAAATTTTAGAAAATCGCTGTACTGCATTGAGTATTTAAGTTAAGGGGATGCATGGTTCATATAAATATATATAATTGAGTGGTTATATTACATAAATAAAGTTCTGCAAAATTAAATGAATAAATGAATAAATATACAAATATTTCTTTCACTAGTTAATATTTTTTTACTAAAAATTCACTACTAGCTAGTCTTCGTCTTACTAAAAATTAACAAATATAGTCTTATGAATCTTGGATAAAAAACATACATCTTTATAAACAATAATAAAGATAAAAAAAAAACATTACCTTTTTATTTTTGTTTGATATATTGAATAGCCAAAATTAATCACTAATAAGTGTTTCGATGCATGAATCAATGAAATAGCGACTAAACCCAATTTTGGAACAATGTACCGCTAACCCAACAAATCAATGGAATAGCGCTTGGCCACGACTCTGTTGATTCAGACCACGACAGCTACATAAGCCGAAACGAGCTCTATGCTGCACTGGCCACACTAGGATTGCATTTCAAAACATGGAAGACGTGGAGAGCCATGAGAAGGTGTGATAAGAACCATAACCATGTCATAGACCAAGGATTGGAGAGGAAGAAGCTGATTGAATATGCTCAGAAACACTGGGGTACTATAGTCACAAATTAATAATTATTAGCAAGGCAGCTGGTGGAGATGTCATATATATGTACAAGTAATTAAATCTATGCATCTTATTTTGGGTGGTTTTATGTTAGCGTCGCTTCTATGTGAGCTGGTCTGTAAATAGGTTTATAAATGGTCTAGTAGTAAGAAGCAAATATTAAACTTCTTGTTTTCATATGTGGTGTAATATATTATTCTGTTGCATGACATGCTTTTTGTAACGGTCACTCAACAAATTAATATATATAACAAGTAGCAAGCATTAATTAAGTAGTTATTAAAATATTCTTGTACTATTGTATTCGTTTTTTTTACTTGAAATTTATTATTTATTTTCTACAAATATGAGTTAGTAATATATCATGTAAATTTTTTTAGTTCTGTTATGCTTATCCAGCTACTGGACTGAGTTGTCTAGTAAAAAGTTTTTGTCTCAATCTTCTAAAGCTAGAAAAGCGAGACAGATGAGCTGCTGAATTATATATGGAATCTGGTACTATTTCAAAGTTCTTATCTAACTAAGATTCTTGCTGAAGTGAGGTTGACGCAGGAGGTGAGTCCAAAATGTGACAGGGTGAGTAATATTTTCCAAATGATATTTAATTTTATAATTATTTAAATATTAAGTAATTTCTTATAATTTTTTCAAATAATTCTAAAATGAAGCAGTGTTTTATAAATGTGGATGCTCTTCTTAGCTAAAAGAACAAGAAGAAAAGTATTCTAAAAGGAAAAATTGTTTAAATGTACTTTTGGAAAAAGTATATCACCTCATATATATTCTTTTGCTAAATATAAGAATTGAACGATCAACATGATCAGTCCAAGGAATATTTTCCTGGAATGGAATTGTTTCTGTGATTGCTAAAAATGTTGAAAACATATTTACAAATTCATTAGTACTTTACGGCTACCAGGTTGATTACTTCAAATTCGATGCTAACAAGTTGGTCATTACTTTTGCCAATTTGTCCAACTAAAAAATAAGAAAATATTTTGTTATTGTTGCTTGGTAATTGTGAGTAACAGCCATAATCAGTGGTTTATTTGAAAATATATTAATATTCTAGGTGTATATTGCAAAGTAGTTATAGGTTTTGATATCTATCTTGAAACGGAGACAGATCGGCTTAGGTTTAATAATATGTCCTCACTTATCTTTCTATCTCTGAATTTGTTTTACAGATCCCCAGGAATATTCTCGGTAAAATGAACTTTTTCTTTCTTTTTTGTGAAATACTACACGGTGGATAGAAACTCACTGTGGATAATTTGCTTCCACAAATATCGGCACTCTTGTTATTCTATCGGGAGCTGCTTGATCTAAATTGGATAATTCAGGATCAGAATGTAAAGTCAATGACATGCTATTTTCAGATGACTTAGATCAGAACAACTGATTGAAATCTTGTCGAGCAAGAGATTCTTGTTTACCAGTTTGAAAATGGGGATGAAAACAGATAGCAAAAGTGCTGCCTGAGCTGAACCCTGTAGTTGAAGAGGATCTTTAAGCTATTTGATCAAGGGACAAATAATATTATGTCATACAACAACACTAAGTAGGAAAAAAAGTCTGACCATGGCTTAACTGAGTTCTACCTATTGAATTCTCATCATGATTCCAAGCCATAGTTGTGTATGAATTTTTAAAAACTAATTTATAGATCTGATACCAATTTAGAGTTTGACAAAGAGGAAGCATTAGTTTTGTTTTAAGAGTTTTCTGAGTAGAATAGATGAGATATTTCGATATTTTGTATATGGAGGCTAGTCAATGTATTTGGTCTGTTGTTAAACGTGAATAGACAAAAATCATATTTTACAAGCATACAACATGGCACTACATTTTCTGGTAAAGGTCACAAATCCATTAAGGTGGTACTAGTGTTACAAGGTAGATAACATACTCTCTAACCAAGCAGATTTTAGTTTTCATACTGAATTTACAATTTCAATTCTTTCTTCCGGAACCCTAGTGACAGCTTGAAATTTCTCAGTTAAGCAATCATATTACTCATCTCCGGGTCAGCAGTGAGCTCAAAACTTTGCTTATTCCAGCTCCGAACCTGTTTGGTGACATCATTCCTGAGGTTGGCCATTTCATGAAGCGTACAGGAACAGATTGCTCTGTTTTGGCACAGAGTAAACCAGAGTAGAGAAAATGAATCAACTCCAACAGGTTGGCCAGTATTAAACAAATTAGTGCTGAACAGACTTGTATTATATTGCAAATATTATTCCAAGAAATCCTACTGATTAATTGGAAAAAACTCACAAAAGCTGACAAAAAATTATGAGAATGTTTTTCGACTCTCAACATTTGGATGCGAAAGATGCGATCCTATTATTTTCATGGCACGGTATCAGCAGTTGCCAGTAAATGTTCAGAGCCCTCCTAATTTGCAACTGGTTTTTATATATCCCCATTTTGGAGCCTCTACGGTCATTTCATGAAGCGTGTGATGTCAAAAGTCATTGAAGCATAGCTTAATTAACCACTGCTTTAATGAAGGACTCGGTACTTTTTACAGCATGTATAGTTACCTCCCATATATCAGTGGTTCGACAGAGGAAAGTGCCTCAGGGATGCTGAACTCATTTCATTGGAAACTATATAGGAACCTCATGTCACTGTCTTATACATAGTACATTTCCACTAGTTTCTCGCTTATAAATAGAGTGATAATTCTTTCGACAATCCACAAACCAAGTACCTTAATATATCCATCTATACTAGCTAGTTAGTAATACTACTGCTCTTAGTATTACGACATGACCATAGAGTGTAGCGATCCGGGCCACCATCCACATCGTCTTTTCCACCACAATCATTTTAAAAGGATGACGCGAGAAGAGTTTGATAAATGGCTTGATGACGTTGATTCAAACAAAGATGGCATGATAAGCCAAAAGGAGCTCTACGCTGCTTTAAAAGTGTTGGGTCTGCACATGAAAACATTGAAATCATGGATAGCCATAAAAGCAGTTGATCGTAACCGTAATAAAGTAATTGATGGAAGTGTTGAGAGAAAATTGCTTGTTGATTACGCTGCAAAGCACTGGGGTATCATAGTCTGTGATAATTTCTAAGAATATCTGCAAACTTCATGTATGTTTCTTGCCGTTGTGTTTCCTTTGGTTTTCCTCTATGTTGTGTGGTGGTATGTGTTTGTGTCTATTGTCTAGTTAGTATTGTTTGCTTTGATGCATGGAGAAGGTTTAAGAGTAATTCAGTCAAAGTTGACCTGCTTTTATAATGGTCAACTAAGTTGAAGAAAATACATCATTGTAAAATAAAATGTATAATTAGTTATATTAAGGTACTTCGGGTCTTTTATTATGTTTACTCCTAGCCCAACTAGCAGCTCTACTACATGTAGATACCAAGCTATCAAATTTGGGCGCCGCAATTTGCTGCAATCCTTTTGCAATTTACGGACCAATTTGCCCCAACTCCGATAAAAAAAAAACAAAGTAAATAGTTATTATCTTCCAAGCATGATCGTAGCTATCTTCCACTACATATTTTAATAAAGTAGGATTTTATTATTTCAATTTAAACACCTCACGTGCCTCTCTTTCTCGGAAATAAATATGTTGTTATGGTACGTACATGTACAGAGATTACATCAAACACAGAGCTAGCGGTGGTCGAAGCCCCTTCTCTCACTATTTCAAATCAGTGAATTTATTCTGGAACTTATTAGATGTACTAATTATCTCTATCAATTCTTTGTTAATCTCTCAAAGTTATGTTTTGAAGTTGCAAATTCTCATACAGGATGATTAAAATTAAATTGTCATATATGATTTTTTTTTAACATCACAGCATGTGCTTGTGCCTTCTATTTTACTTCTTGAAAACATGCATAATTGAATAATCTAAGAAAAATAAAAGAGAGAAGAGAGTAGGGTGCTGAACTGCCATAAGCTAATAATTGAACAACTGGTTAAGCAGCTGCTTTTGTATATATATACCATATCTATTGTCCTTCAAATTAAAAGTGTGCCCATTGCTTCAACAAGATTCATCCAAATACAAAATTGATATCCTTATTAATAGACAACACTGATCTCATCTAAATTCTTTGATATACTTCCTAATAGACTAATAATTGCAATGTGAAAAAAAAAAAAAAACTGTATATATACATTTAGCAAGGTCCAAAATCCCAATTTATGTATGTATCTGCAACAATGTGCTATTACTAATTTACTATAAGATAATCTATTAGCAATTAGCAAAGATGGCCATTATTGTCATACTCTGATTGAGATTGTATCAGTACCAACATGTTGGTTTGTTGTAGGCTGGTTCGCATGAATATAATTCTTGACACATGGAAGGAGCTGGGTGAATCTGAGAGGATCATGTTGGCATATGCTTACTGAAGGAATAAAGAGGCAAACACTCATCAACCGAAAGCAACTGGTGTTTTCTGTACTTCATGCCTGGATAAAATCAATCCATATTTATAAACAAAGCAAGGAGGAATAAAAAAAACGAATTTAATCATTCAACTAGCTAGAACACCTAACTAATAGGAGCACAAGTTCTTATTCCTCTATAGTCACTTATGGCCCTAAAACCTAGCTATTTGTTTCCCCTAATATGAAGTCAACAGTTCCCAATTTACAGCCTATAAATATGAACAAGCTGTCATTTTCCTTGGTACTAACCCAAACATTTCTATAATCTCTTTAACCAGTAAATAAACAAGAGTTTAGGGCAATGGTGCTAAAAGCGTCTCACTCGGGAACTATTGAAAGTTCTCGTACCAGAGGCACCCAGGTACAAAACTCTCCTCTTAATAACCCTAAGCATTCACAGAAGCTAACGAGGGAGCAGTTCAAGCAATGGCTCGACGAAGTCGATATAAACAATGATGGTTACATTAGCTGGAACGAGCTCTATGGTGCATTAAAGGTGCTTGGTCTGAAATGGAAAACATTGAAAGTATGGAGAGCCATGAAAAAGATTGACTTGAACCACAACAAAGTCATAGATATTGGTAAAGAGAGAGATATGCTAGTTGACCATGCAGAAAAGTACTGGGGTATTATACAGACTGATTACTAATCTGGTACTCTATTGGTATTCGGTCTTATATCATGCATTGATGTATGCAAGCATGTATGGTTGATACTTTAGATACTGTACTTTTTATCTTTTGTGAAATGGTTAGTGTCTAATTAATTTAGTGATCCCAGTTTAGGTTTGAAGTTCATGTTGCCAATGTATTATTGTATGGTGAATGAGCAATTATTGTTCAGTCACAACTATATAACAAATATTTGATTTTGTGATTTTACCTTTCTGATAGATAGCATAATAGTGACGCAAATAACTCTTAAAGGGCTGAGGTACTGAACGAACAGAGACTGAATTTGCACAGAATTATATCTCAACTCCATTTTTCATAGAAAAAAAAAAGTATTTTAAGAGAGAATAATTGTCATGTCTAACTATAGAAAGCTGCAGCGTTAAATTACCGTTAATAAAACTCATTTACTTAATTATATTATTAGTATATATCAGTAAAATGAATTATAAAAATTCATTTTACTAGTTTAATAGATAAAAATATAATAGGATAATACTAATTATTTCTTAGGAAAAGGATAATAATAATTTTAGACATATGCAAATATAAAAATACATCTATCCGATCCATACAAATCCATTGACACCCATTAAAACCCATATACATAGCTTTTCAATACAGGAATCCCTCCTTTCCCCTTTTTATTGATTTGGACAAATCTGGTAGGTCCCATTCTTTCCTCTTGTCTCATACGCACAATCGCAGTATCTCCAAATTCTGCGTAATGGATCCTTGAAAAACTTTTTAATTTCAGTCGAATGAGTTTGGCTTATCTTCGATTTCTGCTATAAATTTTATATTCAGGGAAACCATCTTCTATTTATATATAAAAAGCAATTAACGTTGCTCTTCACTCTCGTTTTATACATATGCTGTACTTTTGTTTATAGGTTTTATCACAACTTAATTAATAATATTGTTTTACAAATAATATGATGTAATATAATGTTTATTATTAGTAAAAAAAGTAAAAACATATCAGTTTCAATTTTTTTAATAAATGTCTTGTCGCCATGCATATGAATTGTGTCACATGAAATACGCAGATTTGCATTCAAGCAGAATAGATTTTTTTATTGTTCTAAGATTTATTCATTCATTCTTTAAAAATTAGCCAAGAAAGAGTGGTACGAAAATATTTCAAAGAAACAGAAGAGGAGATTAGGGGCAGATAAAAGTGCTGATAATTTACAAAAATGATCTTTGAACTCGATAATAGTGAATATTTGAGGGGAAAAGAACCAAAATTTTCAGAATAAACATTTACTGGAGGTCTTTTCTGCTTAATTCAATTATTACTTATTGTTAAAGGAAAAAAATCATAGTAATTATAATAATAGATGTAATTAGGTAATAGCTGTAATTAGGTAATAATTGTTCTTTCCTATTTTAGTATTGTTAATAGAGATATATAAAAATTCCTCCACTTTCGTGGTATAAGAGCCCTGAGCAAAACCTAGCCGCTGCATTGTTCCGCCAGTGCACTATTTCGCACTATAGCGCTGTACTATTCCGCCAGCGCACTATTCCGCACTGTAGCGCTGTACTGTTCCATCACGCTGTAGCACTGCATTGTTCCGCCGCACTGTAGCACTGCGCGGTTACTGTAGCTCCGATCAGCCCAAGCTGTTGTACCCTGCTGCTTTCAATCCGACTCGCAAGTTGTGCGATCCGATCTGACCACACAAAGACCGCTCTCTCACACCGCTCTCTGACTCCAGATTCAAATGGAGATTGATCCAGATTTTAGGTGCTCGAAGAATGTGCAGTGTCATTATTGCAAAGAGTGGGGTCACATGAAGTGGGACTGCCCCAAGGGTTCTCCACGCCCTCATGCTCATGTGGTCACTGTCGATCAATCACCCAACGAACACTCCAATTCAAATGAAGTTACTACACTTGTTCACCGACTTGAGCAACTGGGCTTCTCTCGTGCCGACATGACCTCTCAGCCACAGATTTCGAGGGCTACTTTAGCCCACTCAAGTATGACTTCCAACTATTTTATAGCGTCAAGACCATCATGGATTGTTGATTCAGGTGCAACCGACCATATGACTGGTAACAAAAGTATACTATCAGGACTTACCACTACCTCACAACCACCTGTCCAAATAGCCAATGGCTCTACCTGTAATATTGAAGGAATTGGATCCACCCAGATTTCACAAACCATGCCCTTATCATCTGTCTTATATGTCCATTCTTTTCCTGAAAACCTTATGTCTGTAAGCAAAATAACAGAACAACTATACTGCTCAGTTACCTTCACTCCAACTAAATGCACCTTTCAGGAACTGGGGACGAACAGGTTGATTGGTACTGCATATAAGGACAAAGGTCTGTATTGCATGGAGAGCTCACCTCAGCGAGTGGCATACTTGAGTACTAGGAGTGCTAAGGAGGTTCATTATCAGTTGGGGCATCCATCTCTCCAGGTTTTGAAGAAGATACGTCTTGAATTTCAGTCTATCTCAGAATTAGTTTGTGAGTCCTGTATCCAGGGAAAGCATGTTCGTGCTTCCCATCCACCTAGAGTCATTAGTCGGTCTGACAGTATTTTTGCTTTAGTGCATTATGATGTATGGGGTCCTTGTCCAGTTAAATCTATTTCAGATTCTCAATATTTTGTTATTTTTGTGGATGATTTCTTTCGTGCAACTTGGATTTTCATTATTAAATCTAAATAAGAAATCTTTGCAAAATTTTCAGCCTTTTGTTATTTTGTGCAATATACGACTGATAATGGTATCATCCATGAATCATCATGTGCTTATACACCTCAACAAAATAGAGTAGCCGAACGAAAGAACAGACACATTCTTGAGGTGGCTCGTACTATGATGATTCATGGACATGTTCCTCATCGCTTCTGGGCAGATGCGGTTCTAACCGCGTGTTACCTGATAAACCGCATGCCATCTTCTGTGCTTGATGGTGCAATACCATATAGTGTCATGTACCCGTCTGCACTTTTATTCTCTGTTCCACCTAAGATTTTTGGTTGTGTCTGTTATGTGTATGATACCCGACCAGGCCGTACGAAACTTGATCCCAAGTCACTACGATGCATCTTTGTAGGCTATTCAGGGACTCAAAAAGGTTATCGGTGTTATAATCCTACTCTTAGGCGGTATTTTATATCATCTGACCCGTGACATTACATACACATAGCATCTCCCGTAACATGACATATACCTCCTGACCCAACCACTGAATCTGAACCTGATCCTACCACTGAATCTGAACCTGACCCAACCACCAACTCTAAAACTGACCCAACCACTAAATCTGCACAATCCCCTACACGAGCTCCTGATCCTCCATCATCTAGTCCATCAATTCCTGCCTTAAGCCCTCCACCTCATATCTCAGATCACGACCTTCCTATTGTTCTTCGCAAAGGATCACAGACCTGTACCATATATCCCCTCGATCGTTTTTGTACCTATGCAGCCTTATCCACTAATCACCATGCCTTTACTACACGTCTTGACAGTTACTCTGTTCTTAAGAATGTGGCAGAGGCTTTGCAACATCCAGGGTGGTTTAGCGATATGCAAGAGGACATGTCATCTGTGGAAAAATGAGACTTGGGATCTCTGTCCTCTCTCTCCTGGAAAATAAGCAGTTGGTTGCAAGTGGGTCTTCACGGTTAAAGTTCACCCCGATGGGTCCCTTCACCGACTTAAAGCTCTATTGGTTGCCAAAGGTTACTCTCAGTCCTATGGCATTGACTATAATGAGACCTTCTCTCATATTGCCAAGATGGCATTTGTTTCCATATGCATGGCGCTGACTACCACTCGTCACTGGCTACTATACCAACTCGATATCAAGAATGCATTTCTCAATGGCATCCTTTAGGAGGAGGTATATATGACTCAGCCACCTGGTTTTATTGTTTAGGAGGAGTTATCCAAAGTTTGTCGCTTGCGAAAATCCCTGTATGGTCTCAAGCAATCTCCTCACGCTTGGTTTGGTCTATCTCAAGCTCTCAGTCATTTGGCATGACCAGGAGTGCCAATGATCACTCGATTTTCTACAGGTACTTAAAGAGAAAGACTATAGTGCTAGTTACGTATGTGAATGATCTCATAATTACTGGTGATGATGACGATGGGATCTCCGCTTTGAAGAAGTTCTTGAGCGAGCAATTTCAGATTACCGACCTTGGCAAACTCAACTACTTTCTCAGCATTGAGGTATTATGGTCTCGTGGCAAGCTTCTCATCTTTCAGAGGAAATATGTGCTGGATATGCTCTCAGAAAGCGGGCTACTTGGATGCAAACCCGTTAATTTGTCGATGGTCCATGAGAGCAAGCTTATGCCAGAGGATGGAGAGCTACTACATGATCCTGAGAGATATCGAAGACTGGTTGGTAAACTAAATTACTTGATAGTTACTCGGCCTGACATTTCTTATCCAGTGAGTGTTGTGAGTCAGTTCATGTCAGACCCTCGCACTACACATTGGGATGCTACTGTTCGGATCCTCAGGTATCTCAAGGGATCTCCAGAAAAAGAGCTAGTATATTCTGACCAGGGACATGACAGGATAGCAGGCTTCACCGATGCTGATTGGGGAAGGTTGTCCTACCAGTTGGAGGTCCACTACTGGAGTCTGTGTCTTCTTTGGTGGGAACCTTGTTTCCTGGAAGAGTAAGAAACAAACTGTTGTGGCTCGATCCAGTGCAGAGTCAGAATACCGTGCAATGGCAAACACTTCCTGTGAGCTAGTGTGGACGAAGCGTTTGCTCAACGAACTAGGTGTTCACCACGATGGTTTGATGACACTACACTGTGACAACCAAGCAGCAATGCACATTGCCAAGAATCAGGTCTTTCACGAGCGGACCAAACACATTGAGGTAGATTGTCACCTTGTTCGGGATTTTGTCAGAGGCACAACTTCGCACCCTCCATACATCCAACTGAGTCATGTTGGAACAGATCTTCAGCTCGCAGATATCCTAACCAAGCCACTTCAAAAAGCACACATTGATAGTATATGTAACAAGTTGGGCATGTTAGATGTATATGCTCCAACTTGAGGAGGAGTGTTAAAGGAAATAAATCATAGTAATTATAATGATAGCTGTAATTAGGTAATAGTTGTTCTTTCCTATTTTAGATTTTCCTTTGGTCTATATATTTGTACAGTATTAGTATTGTTAATAGAGATATATAGAAATTCCAATTTTCTATTAAGTCTATGAACACTTACCGGTAATGGAGGACTTTTTGGGAAGGTGACTGGTACGGTACAGTTTTTGAGAAGGCAACATGGAAGGCTACCATGTGTCAGGGAAGACAAGTATCACTGGTAAAATTGCTTAACAAAATTGGAGAGAAAAAACTGTAACGGACTGGTACGAATCATTACTGGTACGAAGAGAAAGGCACATGGAGCTGATGATATAATACAAGTCTCCAAATTGAGCAATGAAGGAACCATATACTGTTTTCTTTTGTTTGGCTATGTTTTCATCTTCTATTTTCTTTTTAAGCTCAATTGTCTTGAGCATTTTTCTTTTCAAAATAGTGGATACAAACTCTGTAACCGCAATTATCAATGGAATATGGGCTTGACCCTTATTTTTCCTCAAAAAAAAACTAGTCTATGTGCTTATCCCTGTAAGTTATATTTCAGTCCATAAAAGTTAATATTGCAAAAATATTCCACTAATCTTGGAGGAATATTAGAAGTTCCACTATCGAATCAAAGTTCATCTACTTTTATTGTGAAGCAAAAGTTCTTGCTTTTGTTGAATTAACTTTATGCTACTAACCAAAGACCAGAGAAACATAATTATTAGTATGTTAATCTCAAATTCTCATGCCCCACCACGGGTTACTACTGAAATAATCATCTTGAACCACTGTGTTGATATATTTTTTTGCTTCTGAAACAAAAGGTGCATGCTTGGTCTTGGTCTTATATATTGATGATATTCAGAAAACTGAAGCTACATATAAACTTAACACATTTTTAAAATAGATATAAAGGTATATATTTCATGCGTAGTTTGATGTGTTTTTGCTGGTTTGTAGGGCTCTAGTTACCTGTCATATGTCCAGTAAAGGACCTGGATCTGCTTCTACAAATAGTTATTAGAAGCATCAAATTGTTAAAAAAAGCTGTGTGGCTGCTTAAGCAAAATTATATAGGAAAAAGAAGGTACCCGGAAGAAAAAATGCTTTAAGTGTAGTACTTAGTTGGAACAATGTTGGATCACGAATTTTTTTGCTAAAGATACAAAATCCACTGAAAAAGGACCACGCTTTAGGATTATTCTTGATTGTATGCAGACCTAAAATAATCAAGTTATTTATAATAGATTTCAGTAGAACAAAATGAAGTGTATATATATATATAACTCAGTACAGACAATACTGTTTCTTATTTAATTCTCTTTCTCATATTTTCATTAAATCTCGCTTCTGGTAAAAAGGAGGTCATAGATGTTCCTATCCATTTAGGAAAATAATGACATTTTGTCATCTTACTTGAAGAAACTTGATAAAATAAATTTATTGGTGCAGTCCCAATGAGTTTTTCATACGCTGAGAATTCCCTCAAATATCTATTGTTTGTTCCCAAATTCAATGACCTGTAAAATAATTGATCCAGATCATGTACAAGCTAGAATTTCAAATTTACCACCACGAAAACAGAGTTGAGAACAGAGGAAGAAGCTCTGCCTGATCTGAACTTTCTACTTGAAGAGGAGCTGATTTGTTCAACTAGTGACTAGGTGGAACAGATGTTCCGACAAGGCAATAACGGAGCAACATAATTGATACTTTTTATAATAAATTCATTGCATAAGTACTGATACATTCATATAAATTAGCAGTATCAGACTTCATAAAGTTCAGTTGTAACTTGTAACATTAGTATTTGCTGCATCAAACTAGCTAGTTAGTTGAAAATTTGAATAAGATATATCATCTTGTATCAGATTTGAGAAATTAAGATAAGATGGAATAATGCTGCTCAGGAGGAATCCATGAATAGTACAATATATTCTGGTATTGACACGAGGAATTATATCTGGGACAGGATATTTCCTGCCCCATGTGCACATCCATTCGTTTTATCCAAGTGGATTACTGGCCCAATTTTTAAGGCCAGCACGCCAAAAGATAAAATCCGTATCTAAATGATTAGCTTCTCCACAGAAACAAAAAATAATCTAAATGTTAGAATTGAGTCTAATGTACGCATAATTGTACTTCGAAGGTTTAATTTAAGTATAAAATTTTAGAAAATCGCTATACTGCATTATGTTTTAAACTTAAGGGGATGTTTTATATTAATGTAATTGAGTGGTTATATTAAATAATTAATTAAAGTTTTGCAAAATTAAATGAATTAATATAAAAATATTTCTGTCACTAGTTTATACTTTCTAACAAGAAATTAATTAACAACTATTCTTATTGAACAACTCTTGTATAAAAAATAGATATCTTTTAGAAACAATTAATAATAAAAGTAAAAAAAAACATTAACTATTTATTTTTGTTTAAATGATTTAATAGCCAAAATTGATCACCAAAATTTTCTCTTATAGGGAAAGCATTGCTTAAAATTTTACTATTTAAGCTAAGTTATTGTCTGTGTTTGTCACGTTAAGAAATAACAAGACAGTGATAAGACTTCAAGTAACTTGGCTTGTGCAAATATTTTTTTAATAAGGCTTGTGTAAATTATACATTGCACAAATTTTGCTACCACTATTATATATTATACAACTAGCTCCACCTAGCGGGTGACCTCTCCTATAAATAGCAAACTTATCATCCCATACAATCTGAAAAATATCTCAACTGCTTCAAGCTCTAACAAGTGCAAACTAGAGTTCACTATGGTGTTATTGGCAAGTGACCCAGGACACTACCATCCTACATCATCTAGGGATATCAATACTAAAAGTAACCGAGGAAGCAATCCTTTCCAGAAGATGACTAGAGAGCAATTTGAGAAGTGGCTAGACTCCGTTGATTCAGACCGTGATGGTTACATAAGCCGAAACGACCTTTACGCAGCGCTGGCCTCACTAGGGTTGCATTTCAAAACATGGAAGGCATGGCGAGCCATGAAAAGGTGCGACGAGAACCATAACCATCTCATAGACCCAGGATTGGAGAGGAAGAAGCTGATTGATTATGCTCAGAAACGCTGGGGTATTATAGTCACAAATTAATAATTAGCAAGGCAGCTTGCGCCGGAGTTACGTTAGATGTTAAATATATGTCTACAAGTAAACCTATGCATGTTTAGCTTGTGTGGTATTATGTTAGTGTCGCTTTCTTGTGATCTGGTCTGTAAATAGTAGCAAGAAGCAAATTTTACGCTTCATGTTCGCATGTGGTTTTTCTTACTGTTACTCAACAACTTAATATTATAAAATGAGTGCATTAATTAAGTAGTTATTAAAATCTTGACTTACTGTCTTCGGTATTTGTACTTTAAAATTTATTATATATTTTCTGATTTTATGGGTTAGTAACCATATATTTTTAACTAGTTTTTTTTAAAGTTAGTGACTTTTAAATGCCAACTAATAATTTCATTGATAAAAAAAAAACGAAATTACGACAAGTCAAATGACTTTAATCTTAAATCTACTTTTTTATTCTCAAAAAATCCTCCAAACTACTCTAAATAACTATAGCGTAGAGGCTCAACGCTCCGAGCTCCGACGATACCGTATTTTCGGCTCCGCTCAGCTCCGGTCCCTCTCCTCTCTCTCATTCTCCTCTTTTCTAGAGGCGAGAGAGAGGGGAGGCACTTTGTCGGAAGAAAAATCTAGAAGGGGTGAGAGAGAGACGGACTCAAAGTAGAAGTGTGTTGGGAGAGGAGATGAAGCGGCGGCTGCGCTAGGGTTCGCCCAGTCGTTCCTTTCGTAGAGCGACTTTCTAAATTATATTTTTAACTAGTTATGCTATGCTTATCCAATTACTGGACTGAGTTCTCCAATAAAAGTTTCTGTTTCGATCTCCTAAAGCAAGAAAAGCCAGACAGATGAGCTAGCTGCTGCCTGCTGAATTATATATGGAATCTGATACTATATATTTTAATTAAAGTTCAGATGTTAACTAAGATGAAGTGTGGTTCAAGCAGGAGCTGAGTCACAAAATATGATACGGTGGGGATCGATAAAGACATATATATTTAATAATTATTTAAATCATAAATTTATTCTCACAAGCATATTCTTAATAAATTTTAGTTGTCACATCCGACTCACCGGTAGATTGGAAGATAGCGCCGAAAGTTTTTATTGTGAGAAATATTTAATTAATCTATACTTACAATTTTTTATTTAAAATTGTAAATTTAAGTTTGTACTTGGTGGGTAACTGTTTGAGCACTTGGATTTATACCAAATCTGCACCCAGAATCTGGATCCTTCTTTGTGCAATTGTGTGGTCGTGAGGAGTACTATACGGTATATATTCCTTCATAATTATGACCGATAATTAATTGGCATCTTGACTAAAGACTTGTAGGTGAGTTCCAACTGAAGATAATTAGAGACGATGTTTTGTCACCTTAGCGCTTTAGGTTTTGTTTAATTTCTATAACTTTCTTTTATATCTTGATGCGCTTGTACTTCTTACAATCCTCTTTATCTTCTTGTAATTAAAAGACTATTTTTTGTTAATAAAATTTCTAGTAGGAAAAATATCTATACTTGAAAATGAAAAAATATATATAAAAGCAGACGTGGATGGCTCATATATATTCTGTTTAAGTATAATCACAAACAATGGGGCTAGACTTATCAATTTAAAATAAATATTGTAGTGGTAACAAATTTCATTTTGGCTTTAATTTTAGAAGGGGGTCATTCGGGAAATCACAATGCTTCAACCTCACTTTAGTGAGAATGTTAATAATTAGCTAGCAACTATGAATTAGTATCCGATTCCATATATGATTGAACATTTATGCTTTAAGGAGATCAAGGCGGAAACTTTTACAGGAGACTGATGAAGCCAAAATATATAGTGAAAATTCATATATTTTTTTCCGGAAAATGGCGAAAAGCGAATGCAAAGTAGTCATTTTTCTGATTTATTTATCGCAAACGTATTTTTAGGTCTTTTTGGCAGGTTTTCGAGAAAGTGTCATATTTAGGCGATTTCTGAAGACAACATCAAATCAGGGCATCACATGGAGCATGCAACACCTCACACGAAGTGCACAACATGCGAAATGGCGAAATTTATAGCAAAATCTACTAAGTTAGGAAGTCGTGCGGGTTCACCTATGCCGCACTATCCGTGGACTCAATCTGTGGATTGTTTTGATTCTGATCAAATCTCCACTATTGATGCTATTTTCGGCAGAAATCTTCTAAACATACGAGATTACTTCAGCGGCAAGCTTTCATAGCT
Organism: Carex littledalei; assembly: GCA_011114355.1. Classification (NCBI taxonomy): domain Eukaryota; kingdom Viridiplantae; phylum Streptophyta; class Magnoliopsida; order Poales; family Cyperaceae; genus Carex; species Carex littledalei. Next base: position 15,996,769 of record CM022082.1, read on the forward strand.
ATTTTTGGCTTCATCTGAGCAAACTTGAAGTGCACTCCAAGTTTGCACTACCTCCACTACTTCCACTACTCCATCTCTCATATTAGGAAGGCTATAAATACCCCTCTTGTAATAGGATTTTGGTGTATGTGTTTAATTGTGTTAAGTCCATAGAATAGAGATTAGCAATTCTCATTGTTAGGTTAGATTAGAGAGTTACTTAGAGAGAGAATGATAGTCATCGGAAGCTAAGCATGAGAAGAAGGCATCATTTAAGGAGACAGAGGTTCATCCATTTTCAATTAAGATGTAATTTATGTTCTCTTTATTTTATTCATTTTATTTTGCCATGGCCATGATAATCTAAACTTCTCATCTCTAGGTTGAGGGTTGTACTCGAATTCTTAATTATGTTTTGTTTATGTTGATTTGAGTTTCCTTTATTATTTAAATTCTTTTTATTAAATTCTTGCTTACATAGTTCTGTCTACTATATGTCAGTGACCCTCCACATACCGCAATAGGTGTATGATTTAGTTGCATCCCGGTGTGAGTGAGATAATGCATGTAACGAGGCCTGACAGCGGTTCAAAGACTAGGTTAGAACCCAGTGGGCTCCCTTAGTAGGATAGCGTAAATCATATATTTAGATTATATTAGGAAACACCTAGATTAGGAGGGTCTTTGGGATATTTAATTGTGGAGTATAATAGGAATTCATCAATTGTGTTTGTGTGAGAAAGATAATTGCATATCTAGGATACTTAGAATTGATAGCCTAAAAGCCGATCGCAAGATCGGAAAACCTTTCAAATGACATAAGCAAAAACCCAGTAAACCTGCGGGGTAGTGACAGTACCGCATGAGGGTTACTGTGGGACAATCTATGCAGCATGCGACAGTGACAGTGCCGCATGTGGGGTAGAGAAACGTCAAAATTTATACTTTGCATAATTAAGAAGGAGAGCACCTGATCCCTAGAGAATCTCTATTTAATTGTTTAACACAAACCTTAGCACAGTTAGCGCCACCGCATAAACCTTGAGGGTATTGAACCCTACCTTAAACTATTTTAAACCTATTTCAAAACCCCTCAAGTACCTAGACTAGTGAAAATTGTTAGAAATCCAATACACTATCCCTGTCGATCGACACCCCAATTATACTATACGGTAGGATTATGCGCTTGTGATCTAAACGTAAGTTAAATTAGAGTTAAAGGTATATTAATTTATACTGAAAGTTGTTAGTACAATTTTGGTCCATCAGGGACCTCTGATTTCGCACATACTGTCCCGTTATTGTATTAGGAACTTTTCACGAAATGTTTATCAACACTTTATTTTTATCCTTGACTGCGTAATATTTACAGTTATTAAATCTATGTGCTCATCCTAGCAATAAGTTACATTTGAATCCATAAATGTACTATACTCCAAAATAATTATAATTCCACAAACCTTGCAGGAATATTAAAAGTTCCACTTTGATGTCAAAGTTCCTATACCTTTAACGGGAATTAAAGTAAAAATCTTTGCTTTTGTGGAATTACCTTTATGCTAATGACCCAAGACCAGAGAAACTTTATTATATAGAGTATGTTCATCTCAAATTGTCATGCACCACCACTGGTTACTACCGAAATAATAATCTTGAATTATTGTGTTGATATAAATTTTTGCTTCTGAATCAAAAGTTGCATGCTCATCTTGGTCGACCTATATATTGATCATTTTCAGAAACTGAAGCTACAGATCGATAAACTTGACCCATCTTTAGAAGTAGATAGGAAGGTTGATCGTTCATACTATGTTTGATGCATGTGTCTTAATTTGCCAGTTTGAAGGCTCTAGCGTGTCAATTTGTCTAGTAAAGCACCTGGATCTTCTTCTTCAAATAATTATTTGAAGCAAAAAAAATGTTAAAAAAACTGTGGGGCTGCTTAAGCAAAATAAATAGGAAAAAGAATGAACGTACCCAAAAGAAAAACTGATTTAAGTGTAGTATACTTAGATGGAACAAATGTTGGATCCCAAATTCGTTTGCTAAAGAATAATAAATTCACTTGAAAAGGACCAAACTTTAGGATTATTCTTGATTGTATTCAGACCTAAAATGATCAAGTTATAGTAGAACAAAATGAAGTATATATATAACTCATCACAACAGACATTGTTTATGATTTAGTTCTCTTTCTCATATTTTCATTAAATCGCTTCTGATAAAAAAGGATGTCATAAATTGTGGCTTTCAGTGTTCCTATCCATTTAAGAAAAAAACGACATTTTGTCATCCTATTTGAAGCAATATAAATAAATTAAATCCTACTCTGTGTCTTTCATACGCTGAGAGTTAACTGAAATCTCAAAGTGGACTCAAAGTTGCAAACTACTACAAAGAAACAGAAGAGAAGATTAGGGACCTATAAATGTGATAAACGAAAATTATCATTGAACTTCCTTATATATTGTAAATATGAGGGGGGAAAACACAAATTTCAAGGATAAACATTTACTGGGGAGCTTAACTGCTTAATATGCACTGTTATTAAGTACATGTCCTCATCCTTTGCTATAAGTTACATTTGAGTCCTTATAGTTATATTGCAAATATAATTAAAATTCCACTAACTTAATTTGGAGGAATATTAGAAGTTCCACTATCAAATAAAAGCTCATCTGCTTTTAATTGGAAGTAAAGGTTCTTGCTTTTGTGGGGAATTGTAACTTTATGTTACTGACCCAAGACCAGAAAACTTAATTATAGTATGTTCATCTCAAATTCTCATGCCCCCCCTGCTGGTTACTACTGAAAATATCATCCCAATTTCCTGTGGCCATCAATTTTGCCAAAAATTATTGCATATGAAACTACAGATATAATAAACCATTTTTTAGAAATAGATAGTACTTTGTTGGAAGCATAGAAGGCAAAATCGGCCGTTCCGGGGCGGAATCGGCCGTTCCGGATCGGGATCGGACGGTACCGATCCGATTTCAGGCCGAGTTACGCGGTTAGTGTAGATTTCGTCAAATTTCGGCCGTTCCGGCCTGATTTCAGTCAGATTTCGTCCGTTCCGGACTGATTTCAGTCAGATTTCGTCCATTCCGGCATGATTCCAGTCAGATTTCGTCTGTTCCGGACCAAAATAGACCGATTCCATCAAAACGGCCGAAACACAAATTAAACAAACTCCAAAATTTTTTTGAGCTCTCTGCGTGAATCGAACCCATGCCCTCTAGCTAAGCAACCAAAGTCAACTATCACCACACCATACAACCTTTGTTGTTAAAAAATACAACTCATTTATATATATGAGAATTTCAATTTGTACAAGCTTTAGGCAAAAAAGTCCGATTTTCCGATCCGATTCGGTCGATCCCGACTGATTTTTCCGATCCGGGTCGGGATCGGAGGGTGCCGATCCCGATCCCGATACCGATTTTTCCTTCTATGGTTGGAAGAATGTCCGAACCCCAATTAGTTGGCTAAAGATAAGAAATCCACTTGAAAAAGACCATGCATTAGAATGACTCTTGATTGTATGCAGATATAGTGCTTAAGTCATTTATAACAGATTTCAGCAGGAAAAAAAATGATGTATATATAACTCAAAATAAATTGTTTGTGATTTAATTTCCTTCCTCACAATTTCATGAAATCGCTTCTGATAAAAAGGATATCATAAATAGTGGCTTCCTGTGTTCCTATCTTTTAAGCAAAAAAAAAACAAAGGTTTAAATAGCGTTTATCGCGTCACAGCGGAACGGCTGAAAAAACGGCGCTATGGCCATATAGCGCCGCTATAGAGCGAAATAGCGCGCTATAGCGGCGCTATATGGCCATAGCGTCATAGTTTTTTTTATCCGAAAACGCTATAGAGCCATAGCGCTATTTAGAACATTGCAAAAAAACGACGTTTTGTCATCCTATTTTAAGCAACTTGAATAAATTGATTGGCCTTTTTTAACAAATTCAATGACCTGTACGACAATTGTTCTGGATCATGTACAAGAAGGAATTTTTCGAATTTAGTATCACGAAAACGGACTCCATAACAGAGGAAGAAGAGGAGCTGATTTGTGCAACATAATTGATTTTTTTGTTAATAAATTCATTGCTCAAGTACTGACTCATATAAATTAGCAGTATTATACCATTTAGGATTCAGTATTTGCAGCAATTTTTGGAAGTTCCAAACAAACATGTACCCAATTTTGTCAGCATCAAACTATCCATCTTCTTTGAAACTGTTGAAAATTGATTAAAAGTTGCTATAATCAACATCAGAGGCGTGGGTGCTATAATTAGCAATTTCTATTTTAGTGAAGTCAGTAATTGCATAACGTGCCTCAAATAGCATGAACTGCAGTTCTGGCAGCAGGGTTATTTATGGTAACAGATGCTAAATTTAGATTGTAGTGCAGTTATAGAAAGTGGTGGGTTCTATTATTAGATAGATGCACTTGTTATAAATCTGTAAGCATGTTATGTAATTGAATGCAAGGTGTAAGCAAATACAATTAAGCAGTTTTGAGCAATCAGTTTCTGTTCAGAGCAGTTTTCTGTTTACCAGAATTTTCTGTCAACAGTTCCGCTTTACCAGTATTGCAATACAGAGAGCTAAAACTCTGTTTTTGTACCACCAAGTGTACCAGTTCGTACCAGAAAGGCTGCAGAATATAGCCAAGTTTCCAACATTCTTTGGTATCAGAGCAAGTCAATCAATTGGGCACAAATGGCTGAAACTATGGGCAACACCGTCAACCTGACTCAACCGGCAATTCCACTGTTCAAAGATGGAAATTACGAATTTTGGAGCATCAAGATGAGCACGCTGTTCAAATCACAATGTTTGTGGAATTTAGTAGATAAATGTGCCCCTACTCAAGACCCAAATGCGCAAGAAAACCGGAGGAAGGATGCACTAGCACTGTTTTTCATCCAACAAGCCGTCCGCTATACGATTTTCTCCAAAATTTCTGCAGCAACCACCTTTAAAGAAGCATGGACAACCTTGAAGACAACATTTCAAGGAAGCGCACGAGTTATGGCCATCAAATTGCAAGGCCTTAGTCGAGATATCAAGACTCTGCACATGCAAATAGATGAATCTGTGCAGATTTTTCTATCAAGAGTCACATCCATTGTCAACCAAATTCGCACTTATGGAGACAACATGTTAGAGCAAACTATGGTGGCAAAGGTGCTCAGAAGCATAGCACCAAAATTTGATCACATGATGGCAGAAATTGGAGAATCATATCTTTCAACCTATTCTTTTGTTGAACTAATGGAATCACTGCAGACCCTTGAAGTGCAGTCCAGAACAGAGGAGAAAGGCAATGAAAAGGCGTTCTACAGAAAGGGGGAGTCCCCGCCAGGCAGAGGTGGACGTTGCCATTGCAGATTTGGTGAGTTCCTGTTTCAGCATGGCATAAAGATGTCCAGTGCTTCCACTGCAAAAGATTTGGACATGTGCAAGCTGATTGTTTCCAAAAAAAGAGGGAAGAACAACAAGCATGCTATGCAGAAGAAAAGAAAGAACGACCAACACTTTTCATGGAGTATACAAAAGGTCAAAGGGAAAGATCCACAACCTTTAAAGAAGCAGCAGAAAATGAAAAATGACATCAAGCATTGCAAAAAATACTGTTGGTAGCAGCAAGAACAATGGAGATCAATTGCACAAGTTCAGAAGAACAGAAGGCTGAAATTCTGATCAAGGCGTTGGCATGAGAAAAGTTTGAAGAATTAAGAATCAAACTTGGTATAATCAATTTTGAATTAAGGAGTGTAGAGAATTAATTCAAATTGATTAGAGCATATATGAATCAGTTTTTACCAGCATAAAAACTGCATTGGCTATTTAAGGCGTCGTTTGTTATTTTAAGTATAGTTATTTAAAGAATAGTTGGCATAATGGTTAGTTATTTTTAAGCATGTTGTGTAGTAGGTGTTTATTTTAGAAACTTTGTAGTGCTTTAAATATTGTAGAACTCTTATGTAATTGAGCAAGAGAGAAAGAAAATAAAATTGTTGTCTAATCAAAAATTATTATTCTCTCTTCAATCTTTTGCATAAAAATTATTATTATCTCTTCAATCTTTTACATACTGGCACAAAGTAGTGCAGTATTGCAACTGAGTTTATCCCAACAGAAACTTGGATAAGCCATATAAATTTCATCTTGTATCAGAATTGATAAATTACGATAAGTTGGATAATGCTGCCGACGAGGAATCCATGTATAGGACACTCTGGTATTGACACGAGGATTTATATCAGGGGCTGGATATCTACTGCCCCATGTGCACATCCATTCGTTCTTTCCAAGTGGACTACTGGCTCAATTTTTAAAGGCCAGCACGCCAAAGGATAAAATCCGTATCTACATGATTAGCTTCTCCACAACAAAAAAAGTAATCTATATGTTAGAATTCCATCTATTGTACGCATGATTGTCTTTGAAGGTTCATTTCAAGTATAAAATGTTATTAGAAAATCACTCTCGTTAGTTTATGGGATCGTTCATAGTAATTTAATTAAGGAAGCTGATATGAGTACCCGCAGTTGAGTACCCACATTGTGCCCGTACCTAAACTGTCATAACTGCTTGTGGGGACCACAACCGTTCCAAAACTGTAATTTTGTTTTACAAATATTAATAGTAACATTGTGAAGTCTATAGCTCAAACATGACAAGTATTTATATCTATACAATGAACTACATATATGATATATGAATTTTCCTAAAATAACTGTACCCGCACCTTTTCTTGAAAAGTCCTCGCGTCATACCCGCATTAGGGGACCACTCAAACGGCATGTGGGGACTACTAAAAATTGTCAACAAAAAATGTTGACTACTAATGTTGACCAAAAAATGTTGACTACAAATGTTGACCAAAAAATGTTGACTACATCAGATTTTTCACCTTGAAAATTGACTGTTTCATGTTGTGAAACATCCAATATGGTGTTCAGATCCCAGTCAAACTCTCTAATACCCACATCATCACTTATTGCTTCATTTGCAAGATGCAAATCTTCGTAGAAACGATACAAATTCACCTCATTTAATGCATCACCATTATATTGTATGCATAATTCATCTCCAAAAGACTCATTTAGATCAATATTCATCCTAATATTGAACAATAAAATGCAAAGTATTATCATTTTAACATTTTACATATTACATATGCAAAATATTCATATATGTTATAATTAATGAATATACATGCAATCAAGTATTGACATAAATGTATCCAAGTATTAATACCTGTAATACCAAAATGTACATGATTATTCTGTCAAGTATTAACACTAAAAATGAGAAGTATTTGTATTTGCCAATACATACACATACAACCATATATAACAAAAAGAGCTAGTGTATACATCTATAAAACAAAAAATGTACACCTACAAAAAAATGAATATATTACCTGAAAAAATATTACCATAAATGAATTGATCTAATGCCTACAAAAAGAAGTATTAACACATATATAATGACGTATCAATATCTGTAAAAACAAAATTTTACATTTACACATCACAAACAGATATATTCCCCTACTTATACATCTATAAAGCAAATACAACACCTACAAAAGATGAATATATTACCAGAAAGAAGATCACCAGAGCTGAATTGGTTTAAGACCTGCAAAAAGAAGTATTAACAGAGATATAAGAAAGTATTAATAGCTGTAAACACAAAATTGTACATTTATACATCACAAACAGATATATTCCCCTACTTATTATACACATCAAGTACTTATAACATATAGATCAAGTATTAACATCTCATACAAACAAACTCATACAAAAATCATACGAACTAAACTTATACATTCAATTATGTCAGGAATTAATACAAGATATATCAAGCGATTTCTTAATAAAATGATGAAATTAACACAAAATAGACAATTACATCATCTTCGCAAATCAAATTGTCAGAAACATCTCAAAATCCAGCAAAACTGAAACACAATTGTGTATATGAACTAGAAACGAAACAATCTATCATTATTAATTTACCAGAACAAAAACAAACTCAAAATCAATAAAAATCAAATATTAACCTAGCTGATCACCTCTCAGAATCACCGATTCAGCTTGTGAGAACTGAGAAGAGAGCGTCGTCGCAAAGAGATGATAGATCAACTGAAAAACCACAGGAAATCTCTTCCAGTTTCGAAATCGCCACACAATCACCTCAAAATCGTCGGAAGCTTCGAAAAAGGAAAAAATGGAGAGAAAGGAATATTTGAATTTCAAAATGGAAGGTCCGATATCGTTGTTAGTCGTCATCGGTAGTTAGTGGGGACCACCACGTACCGTTATGGAAGTTAATCGCGACGGGATATCTTGCGGGTACTCAAGTGCGGGGATTAGAATGATTATTCTTTAATGAAATAGTTATATTATATAATAAAATTTGAGTGAGGCTAGCTATATGGTAGTTAGCAAAGAGTCGATCTGAACCGTTCAACATGATATTCATATGAAATATACTTAAGATTATATTTTATATCTTTTAGAATTTTTTTACTATTATTTAAAACAAGTAGAAAATCACCTAATCTAAAAATTGTGGAACATCCAAAAGTAGTGATATTCAACATATCTAAAAAAGTAGCACAAAAATTCTAAAAAAAAAAAAAAATCCGGTCTCCAACTATACTTTAATATGGATACCATGTTAAGTGCTCCAGGTCGAATATTTAAAAATTGAAACAAAGATAAGAATTCATATTACGAGCAGATCCGTGTGTTGCAAAGTACTGCTCTTTACAAAACAAGAAAAAATATAAATATATTTTTTTAATTAGTTAATACATTTTTAAAACAAAATTAACAACCAGTCTTAAAAGTAAAACAAACATCTTTCACAAAAAAAAAAGGTAAAGTAACCATTGTGCGCCTACTTAATTTGTTTTAACAAATATTTAAAATTAATTACTAAATTTTTCTCTTTAATAATATTGTCTATATTGCTTAAAATTTTATTGCCTGTGTTTTTGTCACGTTAAGAAATAACAAGACAGTAGGGGACTTCAAGAAACATAGCTGGTGTACATTAATTATAGAACCACACTAATGTACATTATATAATTATACAACCAACTCCACCTAGCTGGTGACCTGTCCTATAAATAGCAAACTTATCATAGTTTCTTCCCACACAATTCGAAACTTATCTGAAAAATATCTCAACTGCTTCAAGCTCTAACAAGTGCAAACTAGAGTTTACTATGGTGTTATTGGCAAGTGACCCAGGACACTACCATCCTACATCATCTAGGGATATCAATACTAAAAGTAACCAAGGAAGCAATCATTTCCAGAAGATGATTAGAGAGCAATTTGAGAAATGGCTCGACTCTGTTGATTCAAACCATGATGGCTACATAAGCCGGAACGAGCTCTATGCTGCGCTGGCCTCACTAGGAGTGCATTTCAAAACATGGAAGACATGGAGAGCCATGAAAAGGTGCGACAAGAACCATAACCATGTCATAGACCCAGGATTCGAGAGGAAGATGCTGATAGATTATGCTCAGAAACGCTGGGGTATAATAATCACAAATTAATTAGCAAGGTAGCTGACGCCGGAGTTATGTTAGATGTTTAATATATATATATACAAGTAAACCTATGCATGTTTAGTTTGTGTGGTTGTATGTTTATCTGATCTGTAAAAAGGTTTGTGTCTAGTAGCAAGAAGCCATGAGCTTCTTAGAAAGCAGATGTGAAGCAAAGGCAATGCTTTCTATGTGGGAGGTCGCAGGTTCGAAATCCGGAAGGGGCAATCCTTTGGAGATATTTAATAGTTGGATGGCTTCACCTCCAACCTTTACTCAAAAAAAAAAAAAGTAGATGTGAAATAATAGACGTAATTATGTTGTTGACATGCTTTTTGTACCGGTCACTCAACAAAAATATAACAAGTAGTGTGCATTAATTAAGTAGTTAGTAAGATCTTGCCTTATTGTCTTCGGTTTTTCTTCTTGCAAATTTACTGTTTTTCTGCTAATATGAGTGAGTAATCATGTAAATTTGTTAGTTCTCCTATAACTTATCCAGCTACTGGACTGAGGTTACCAATAAAAGTTTCTGTCTCGATCTTGTAAAAGCTAGAAAAGCCAGACAGATGAACTGCTGGTTATATATGAAATCTCATACTATTTCAAATTTCCGATATATGTAAGTAAGATTCTCACTGAAGTGATGTTGAAACAAGAGCGGACGGGTGGGTAACATTTTAAACAAGAAGTTTATTCTTATGATTTGTTTTTTAAAATATATAATAACAAGTTTTTTTAATTGCCACCTGGCTCCCCACTGGGTTGTGAGAAATATTTAATTAATTCATATTTGAATCTTAAGAAATAAAATTGTAGTATTCGTTTGTACTTTGTGTGAAACTGTTGAGCACGTCGATACAAAATCCGAACCGGAGTCAGGATCTTCTTTATGCAATTGTGCGGTTGCGAGTAGAGGTCATTACCCTCTGCTGTACTACGTAGAATATATCCTGCCAAGATTAAATCACTTCGCAGAAACGGAGCCAGATTCGTGTCAGATTAAAACTGATGACTCAGGTCTCATTCTACATGGTCAGGTATTCGGAATTCTTGTGAGTAAAGTGTTGAACTTTAGATCTTACTTTTGCATTAAATCGAAAAACTATCCTGAAAAGTAAAATAAACATTTCTACCCATAAGGCCATAACCTCAATTGTCTTGCATAATCTGTGTTCTCTCAAGAGAAAAAGTGAAAATGGAAAGATTTTACCTTTACTTAATTAAGTAATTGGTGGAATATATCAATTGTGAGTTTTAAACATCAATTGAATTTATCTGAGCTTCATCAGCATGACAGCATCACAATATCATCATTCATCCATATGAATTGTATGGACAACCATATGATGAGCTGGAAAGTTGCTCTTAATTTGCTGCCTAACTACAATGCAGAATCTTTTCTATATGTATATATATATACAGGGCTTGCAATATTATGCAAATAGTATGAGGCGTATACCTTGAGCTTCCTCAAGGTTGTCTCTGTTGTAATGCAGTGTCCAGTTTGGGCTTCCTGATGCTGTAGCCGCGACTCCACATAAAAATTCCCGAGTCGAAATTTTTAGCAGGTTGAGACAAAATTTTGAGAAAATATTTTTTTATAGTTTTTTTGGAAAAAATAATATATAACTAGCTAGAACTATATTTTTGAGAAACTTTTTTAAAATAAAGCATAATTTTATAAAAAATTTAATCTACCCCCGACACTATCTGATCAACTTCGCTCTTGGTTTTTACAACTATATATATTCTCATTCTTCTCGTTCACTTCCTCTTTTTTGAATAATTGGCTGACATGAGATTTTAGTCTCACTGGTTCCTGTTGAGTCCAACTTCAATTAGATGTCATTTAGGTTATTCACAAATTATGTTGTTTTGTAATTAAGGTCTTTTGTTTGTACTTTTTTGTAATTTTGTGTAGTCTATTTAAGAACTCTTTAACCTAATATTGTTAAGAGAGACCAATAGAAAATTGGGTTTGGCCTCCACCTCCTTGTGTCTTGTGCTCTTTGAGAAATCCTAATCCTAACAATTGCTGAGCCAATCAACACGATGGTTCCCGGGTTGAAATAACCATTTTCACTGTCGTGAGGGTGTGCTCTGGGATATAGAGTGTTTCGCGCCAAGCCTCTGTGAGTCGCGTTGCTGATGATCGTGGATAGCGCCAACGCCGACCGCAGGTTGAAGAGTCGCTGATCATGTACAACGCGCCAAGACCAGGTTGGTGTTCTCCTCTCCAGCATTGTAGACCACATCAATTGGCCGGGAGGGATTTTGTATTGTCCATGTAGAATGCGATAACACCCTTCTTCAAGGTGCGCTTGAGCCACGCCAACGCCAATGCCAAGGTACTGAGGCCTTTTGTGCATCGCGCGTGAACCATGCCAAGGAGGTGGCTCTCTCTATTGTGCTCCTCTGTACACTGCAACAATGCACCACAGCACTTCTTTTGTGCATGCGTGTGAGCAGCGCCAACACAGAGCATTTCTCCTATATCCTTATGTGAACCACGGGTTTATTCCTCTACGCTGCTATGATCTGTGCCAAGATCGTGGTTTCGATTTGGTACATTTATTTTTCTGTCTGAATGTTACCAGTAAAATTATTGGAATGGAGGAGGGTAATAGTGATAGCATGATTAAATTGACTTCATCTGGAAGTCTAGAATAGAGGATTTGTTGTAAGGATGTCTATGAACCGGTATTTGGTGTGAAATCAGGGACTATCACTAATGATGCTTGGACCACATTTCTAATTGAAAAACTCATAGAAGGAAAAATTGGCCGTTCTGGAGCGGAATCGGCCATTTTGGATCGGGATCGGACGGTACCGATCCGATTTCAGGCCGAGTTACGCGAATAGTGTAGATTTCATCAATTTTGGCCGTTCCGGCCTGATTTAAGTCAAATTTCGGCCATTCCGGCCTGATTCCAGTTAAATTTCAGCCATTCCGGACTGAAATAGACCGATTTCACCGAAACAGTCAAAATGCAAATTAAACAAACTCCAAAATTTTTTTGAGCTCTTGCGTGAATCGAAAACCATGCCCTCTAGCTAAGTAACCAAACTCAACTACCATCACACCATACAACCTTTGTTGTTGAAAAACACAACTCATTTGTATGTTTGAGAATTTTAATTTGTACAAGCTTCTGACAAAAAAGTCCGATTTTCCGATCCGATTCGGCCGATCCCGACCGATTTTTCCGATCTGAATCGGGATCGGACGGTGCCGATTCCGATCCCGATACCGATTTTTCCTTCTATGGAAAAACTGCTGCTTTGACCAAACAGTGGCTTCATGATTTAGTATGTCATCATGTTTCAACCGAAACCGATACTAAGAAGTTGTAAGAAAATTTTGAAAGTATGTATGAGCGAAAAACAGTTCAAAATAAAGCATTATTCATTCCGAAACTTGTAAACATGAAGTATCAGGAGGGCACATCAGTGAGTGAGCATTTCAGTCTATTTCAGGATTGTCTTCTATTTTATCTTAAAAAAATTTGTTGAATGACAATGCACAAATTTCTATCTCAGCTTGACATCCAACTTTTCTAAAAGAAATTGCTGCCTCATTAGGTTTCCATATTATTGCCGATATAGCTTTTTTTAATTTTGTGGTCTCAAGCATATTCAAGGTTGTAAAATGCGGTTTCTATGCGGTATGCAGAAGGCCACCGCATACCGCATATACGGTATGTACCGCATATACGGTATGCGGCCGCATATGCGGATTTTCATGCGGACTTATATATGCGGGTTTTAAAATGAGAATTGATATATATATAAACAAGTATGCGGTAATATGCGGTGATATGCGGTGATATGCAGTGATATGCTGTGATATGCGGTCAATATGCGGTATATGCGGTATGCGGTATGCGGCCGAATATGCGGAACCGCATATTGGGACTGCATATTGATTTTTCATGCGGTTGCCAACCGCATACGCATATGCGGCCGCATGAACCGCATTTTACAACACTGAGCATATTAAATATTTTTTGGTTGTTTGTGATCTAGCTAGTATGTTCGCTCTTTGAAAATTGATATCAAAACTAGTTTTTGTACGTGGAGAGAGATATTTGAACAATATTTTGCAGGGTTGGTGGTACGAAATATGTGGCAAGGAGACGGGTTTTTAACGAACTGTATGCTGTAATTCTATTTTCATGATTTAGTACATAAAGCAGACCCAGCTTTATCTTAAAAAAAAAATAGATAGAGAGAGTAGTTTTGCATGATTTATCATGCATGTTGTACTTGATTCTTATTATAAGTATTTCCTAAATTATATGAACGATGTTTGTGATATTTTGTTGTATATTGTTAAAATGTATAACATATCAACAACAAAATCTATCTTTATTTTTTTGTTCAAAGAAAAGTTGATAAAAATGTCTTTAGTAATTGTAATAATTAGTATTTTGTTATCTACAATGAGATCTCAGTGAAAATTAATTTTCTTAAAACATTGAATGACTTATTAAGATATTGAGTTTCCAAATTAAAGAAAAAATCTTTCATCAGCCAATTTTCAAATAATATGAATAATCAACAACACATCTTTCAAAATGTTGTTAAACAATCCTAATCGACAAAATTGCTGATTCCGATTCTGAATGACACTTTTCTCCGAGTCCCAAAAAACTATTCAGTTTATCTAATATACTCATTTAAGAGAATCATAATATTTTCAAAAAAGATCAGGCAGTAAGCCATATAAATTGAAGTCTGAAGGACAATATTTCTCATAAGGATATACATTACTTAATTCAAATAGCTTAAATATTAATTTAGTTAATGTGGCTAAGAATATTTTATTAACTATTTTTTTTTATTAATAAATAATTATTAAATTTAGATTTACTTGTATTTTTAATACTAATTATAAAAAATATGAGATCGTTAACCGAAAAATCTACTTGTAATTTGTATTCAAAATTATTTATGATTGTTTTATATTTTTGTTGTTGCTTATAGTTAATGTTTTTATGGAAAACATTGAGATTCAATTCTCATGATATATTTGACAAAACTTTGTCATAAAATTCATCATAAAATTCATCTTAGGCGGTTAGGCCCAACTTGTCTTGTTAAAGAAATAAAAATGATAAATATGACAAAATAGGGTACCATATAAAATACATATGAATAAAAAGATATCACTGTTCTAGTGTTACTTCAAATTAGTGAATGGAACGTAATATGCTAATTATCTTCTTCTTTTTTCAATTCTTATGGTAACCTTCCAAAATTGTGTTTTGAAGTTGTAAATTTCATACAAGAGGATATATAACATGAACTTGTCATATATGAAACAGGTTTAGCATCACAACATGTTCTTGTGCCTTCAATTTTGCTCTTTGAAATCAGGAAAAATTGAATAAAAAATAAAATTAAATCAGAGTAGAGAACAGAGAGGAGAAAAATTAGTGCTGAACTGTCATAAGCCCATAACTGAATAGTAGGTTAAGCAGTTTGTGGAAAAGACGATTAATTTATATCATTGCAATTGCTGATGTGTCGAGCACTGAGCAAGGCATAGTCTTAATCTTTTTTTTCTTTTTTTTGGGTTTTGAATAGCAATATATCTACCATCTTTACCAGCTTCTTTTGTATCCCTGTTATTTGTATCCCGATGTGTACTCTGTTTTGAGTAAATGAATTTTAATTAAACAGATAATACAATTGATCATATCTACTGTCTTTCAAATTAAAATTGTACCCATTGCTTCAATCAGATTGATCCAAACACAAAATTGATATCCTAACATGCATATGTATGTAGACAACACTGTCCTCATCTAAATTTTTTGATATATACACTTACTTAGTTATTAAAAAATATATTAGATCATATTATGAACGTATCAAATTCAAAGTTTTTATATGAGATGATATATATTATGTTTTTAGAAATACATAAATATACATGAATTATGTCACATAGAGTTTTCAAATTTGCATTCATGCAATATGGTTTAACTATAATAAACCCTAGATTAATTTATTGTTCTTTCATTCATTCATTCTTTAATAATGAGCCAAAAAAAAGAGAGTGGTTGCAAAACTACTACAAAGAAACCGAAGAGAAGATTAGGGGCAGCTAACAGTGATATACAAAAGTTATCATTGAACTTGCTTATATATAGTGAATATGAGGGGGAAAAACATAAATTTCAAGGACAAACACTTACTGGGGGCTTGACTGCTTATAATATGCACAGTTAATAAATCTATGTCCTCCTCGCTAGTTATAATTAAGTTACATTTGAGTCCATATAGTTATATTGCAAAAATAATTAAAATTCCACTAACCTTGAGGAATATGAGAAGTTCCACTAGCTATAAAATCAAAGTTCATCTACTTTTAATTAATGGGAAGTAAACTTTTTTGCTTTTTGTAGAATTGTAACTTTATGCTACTTACCCAAGACCAGAGAAATTAATTATTGTATGTTCATCATGCCCCACCACTGGTTACTACTAAAATAATCATCTCGAATTACTGTGTGGTCATAAATGTTGATCTAAATTTTTTCTTCTGAAACTAGAGATGTATGCTTGGTCTTGGTGATATATATCGATCATTATTTTCAGAACCTAAAGCTAGGTTTGATGTGTCTTTGCTGGATTGGAGGGCTCCAGCTAGGTGTCATTTGTACAGTAAAGCACCTGGATCTTCTTCAAATAATTATGGAAAGCAACACACTATTAAAAAAAAAAAACATATTTGGCTTTTAAGGAAATCTGCTTTAAGTGTCTATAGTACTAATTTGGAAGAATATTGGGTCCCAAATTAGTTAGCTAAAGATAAAAAATCCACTTGAAAAAGACCACGCATTGGAATGATTCTTGAATGTATATATAACTCACAACATGTTTGTGATTTAATTCCCTTTCTCACATTTTCATGAGATCAGAAAATAAGGACATTTTTTGTCATCCTATTTGAAGCAACTTGAATTTCCTTTTTTCACGTATTCGATGATGTGCATGATAATTGTTCCGGATCCTGTACAAGCTGGTATTTTTTGAATTTACCAGCATGAAAACGGAGTTCAGAATTCAGAACAGAGGAAGAAGAGGAGCTGATTTGTGCAACATGATTGATATTTTTGTTAATAAATTCATTGCTCAAGTACTAACTCGTACAAATTAGCAGTATTAAACTTGTTAAGGTTCAGTATTTTCTGTAATATTTGTAAGTTCCAATCAAACATGTACCCAATTTTGTCAGCATCAAACTATCTAGCTTGTTGGAAACTTGGATAAGCTTCTTGTATCAGATTTGCGAAATTAAGATAAGATGGAATAATTCTTCCTAGGAGGAATCCAGGTATATATAGAATACACTGGTATGGATACGAGGAATTATATCAGGGGCAGGATAGCTGCTGCCCCATGTGCACATCAATTCGTTTCCTCCAAGTGGATTACTGCCCCAATTTTTAAAGGCCAGCACGCCAAATGATAGAATCCGTATCTAAATGATTAGCTTCTCCACAAAAATAAAAAATTCTAATTGTTAGAATTCTGTCTGATGTACACATAATTGTCTTCGAAGGTTTAATTTATGCGCAATATTTTAGAAAATTACGTGCTCCGCTGCATTGAAGTTTTTATAGGATGGTTCATATTAATGTAATTGAATGGTTATATTAATTATATAATTAGTGTTTTACAAACTTAAGGGAACAAAGATAAAAATATTTCTGTTATAAGTTAATACTTTCTTACTAAAAATTAACAACTAGTCTTGAACCAGTCTTAAATACAAAACAAACATCTTTAAAAAAAATAATAGAAGTAAAATAAACATTATCAATTTATTTTTGTTTGGTTTAATAGCCAAAATTAATTACTAAAATTTTCTCTATTAAATATGTTGTAGCAAGTACTGCTAAAAATATTACTATGTAAGCTAAGTTCTTGGCTGCGTTTGCCATGCACGTTTAGAAATAAACAGACAGAAATGGGACTTCAAGTAACTTAACAGGTGTACATTATACATAGCTCAAAATGTTACTGCCACTAATATATACACATTGTACAACAAGCTCCACCTAGCTGGTGACCTCTCCTATAAATAGCAAACTTATCATCGTTTCTTCTCATACCAGCCAAAACATATATCTCAACTAATACAAGCTCTTATAAATACCAACTAGAGTATACCATGTTGTTACTGTCATATCTCCCAGGACACTACCCTCCAACATCAGCTAGGGATATCAATACTACAAGTAACCAAGGAAACAATCGTTTCAAGAAGATGACGAGAGAGCAGTTTGAGAAGTGGCTCGACTCTGTTGATTCAAACCATGACGGGTATATAAGCCGGAACGAGCTCTATGCCGCACTGGCCTCACTAGGATTGCATTTCAAAACATGGAGGACATGGCGAGCCATGAAAAGGTGCGACAGGAACCATAACCATGCCATAGACCCAGGATTCGAGAGGAAGAAGCTGATCGATTATGCGCAGAAACGCTGGGGTATTATAGTCACAAATTAATTAGCAAAGTAGCTGGCACCGGAGTTATGTTAGATGTTAAATATATATATATATATATATATATACAAGTAAACCTATGCATGTTTAGTTTTGTGTGGTTTTATGTTAGTGTCACTTCTATGTGATCTGGTCTGTAAATAGTAGCAAGAAGCAAATATTAATTAGCTTCTTGTTTGCATATGTGGTGTGCTACGTAATTATGTTGTGGACATGCTTTTGTAAGGGTCACTCAACGAATTAATATAACAAGAAGCGTGCATTAATTAAGTAGTTATTAAAAATCTTGTCTTACTGTCTTCGTTTTTCGATTTGAAAATTTATTGTTTGTTTTCTGCTTATCACTATGAGTTAGTAATTTAGTATAGTCATGTAAATTTCTTAGTTCTCCTATGCTTATCTAGCTACTGGACTGAGTTCTCCAAATAAAAGTTTCTGTTTCAATCTTCTAATAAAGCCAGACAGATGAGATGAGCTGCTAAATTATATATGGAATCTGATACTATTTCAAAGTTCCCAAGTAATTGAGATTCTGACTTAAGTGAGATTGAAGCAGGAGCTGAGCAAGAAAATATGATAGCATAGATAATTTTTTTTTTTAAATGTAAGTTTATAATTATTTGAAAAATAAATATATATTGATATTTTTTCTGAAAAAAATATAATTAATTAAATATATTTTAAAACTCAATTGATTGTCAAGAACCAACCTCTGGTCTTGTAGCAGATCAGGGCATGCAACACCCTTCGTGTAGGAGGCCGTGGGTTTTAAACTCAGATAAGAGGTTTTTTATAAAAATTAAATGAAAGTTGATAGACTAGATCTCAACATTTCTATGCCTAAAAAGACAAATATCTTTTTGTTTACGAGGTTACAAGTTTAAAATTCATATTGAGAGTGCTTTACAAACTTTTAAAATAGAGAATTAGTTTGCCTCTCCTCTTTATCCAAAAAAATTAATTAAGTAGCAATGCATGAAATTCTATCTCAGAGACGGATATTCCACCACCTCCAACATCCCTTCACAAAAGCAATAATGATATGGAGAACCGGATAAACCATCAAATCTCTCCCTCACATTTCTACCCATAGTCTCAATTATTTTGCATAATTTTTTCTTTGATGATATAGTCTATATTCTAAAAGCAAGAGAAAAAGTGAAAAAATAAATATTCGGCCTTTACTTAAATAAGTAATTGATAAAAAAGGGTTTCTCCTTAAAGACAAAATTAACATCGTTAACTAAATAGAAGACAAATATAATTAACAATTCATATAAGAAGACAATAAGAATTCGCAAAAGATGCTAAAAAAAGTAGAAGAAAAAAAAAGGAAAGATATTCAATTATGAGTTATAAATTTGGATTCTTGTTGGTATATTTATTGAAATAGTCTAAATTGCTTATCTCCCATCAAAACACTTAAATCTCTTATTCCCCCATTTTAAATTCCATCGCGAGCTTAAATTTTGAGTTTGAATTTGGACCGTTCAAGCGAAATCCCATTTAATCCGACTCAGATTATGATTAACGGGGTCATTTTAATGTTGTGTGGATTTTCATCGAACGACCTGTATTCAAACTCAAACTTTGAGTTATCTAAGAAGATCCGAATTCGGGTTCAAATTTTATGATCTTGAATGATATTATTGATTATCGGTGTAATCTTAGCTCTTCATAATTACGACTGATAATTAATTGTCAGGTTAATTTAATTAAAGATTTGTAGGTGTGTTCCAACTCGAATGATGTTTATCTTCTAACTTGTAAATGTTGAATTTATTGTCAACCTCGTTGGATTTAATACCAGCATTGAGTATATATGTAATCTAATTATGGATTGGTTACTGTCATATATGGTTATCAATTAAAGTGATCAAATAAGGTAATAGACAATCAATATATTCATTAAGATGTGGTTCATAAATGTGTAAATAATTTAGGTAAAGATCAAATTATTGATGGACTGATTATGAAATTTGCAATCAGAGAATTGTCATTTAAGAGGATTATGTGGGTCACACGGATATCAATGCGGCGGCACGGATTTTGATGTGACAGCACGGTATTTTATACAATCGCACAAAATATTTTTTTCAAGTTGGCAGATAATCAGATAGGTTACTATATATAATGATTAGTCCCCAAGGCACAAGATAACATAGAAACTGACTATACGTTTTTCTTTTTAGAAAAATACAGTTATGTGTGTCTTCTCCTTCTTTTTTCACCATCAAAGAATAGAGAATATAAATCCATTAAAAAATTTGGAGAAGATTTCTCAAGGACCATATCTTGCTGTCTTAGAAGACTTGATCCACGACCATACGATGAAAAGGCGAGAAGGGCTTATTGCCCTTGAAGACTTGTCTCGTACTCACGGAGACGGTTGTTGCTCTAGGTAATAGACAATCAATATATATTCATTAGAATATGGTCCATAAATGTGTAGAATAATTTAGAGAAAGATCAAATCATTGATGGACTGATTCTGAGATTTGCAATTCAGAAGACTATCATTTAAGATGATTGTGTGGGCCACACGGATATCAATACGGCCGCACGGATTTTGATGTGACCACACGGTTTTTGATGCAATCGCACAAAATATCTTTTTCAAGTTAGCAAATAACCAGATAGGTTACTATATATAAGAATTGGTCCCCAAGACACAAGATAACATAGAAAACCACATAAACTGAATATACGTTTTTCTCTTTAGAAAAATACAGCTCTGTGTGTTTTCTCTTATTCTTCCACCATCAAAGAATAGAGAAGAGAAATTCATTAGAAAATTTGGAGAGAATTTCTCAAGGGTCATATATTGCTGTCTTAGAAGACTTGATCCACGACCATACAACGAAAAGACGAGAAGAGTTTCTTTCCATTTAAGACTTGTCTCGTGCTCACGGAGACGGCTGTTGCTCTACCAATGCTTTGGATATTCCATGACAAACGGTATGGAATCAAGTATTATGTTCCGCACTTTTGATTTATGTTTTGGGTCTCTTTGGCATAGGACGGTCCTTAGTTAAGGTGGGGAACTATTTCTCCTTCCCCAAGGTGTAAGTGTTTGACCCCTAAATAAGATGTAATTGTTTGATCTCTAAATAAGACGCAATTATTTGGCCTTTATGATTCCCCAACAGTAAATTTTTTTTGTTGATAAAATTTCTTAATAGGAAAATTCTTGAAAAGAAGAGATGCTAAGAGATCACTAGGGAATTGAACCGCGAGTACCGATTCCTTAAGATCTGATTGAGTGGGATGCTTATCCGCTCTAAAGGAAATGAAAGCAAATGAGAATCTTTCTCGTCTGGAACAAGCCAAGAATACATTTCCAAGAGTAGGGAGCCTTTCTCCAAACAGAGATGTTAGACCGTTCCCCTTTCACTCAGATACGCCTCATCCAAGAAGAACGCTATTTATTCTCCGATCCACTGATATTTCCTTACTTACGAAGTAGATCCAAGAGAAGAGGCGATATATTAGTATTCTAAAATAAATTTATAGCGAACGACTTACTATCAGCATCCACCTTTTGCTTTTTATTTATTAGTAAGATTTAGAAGCCCAACGGCAAAGGAACTAATGCCGTTTCTAGGAAAGACATAGACTGTATGCCCACTTACCGCTCTACCACTTCAATTCATTTGATGTGAAAATGTTGTGGGAGAATAATACTTTCTTAAAAGAAATATTCCTTGGTGCTATTCTTCGTGCTGTAGGCGTCGGTCTCATAATTGTTTTTGCCCCACCAATACATGCATTCCAGCTTAAGCGCCAGATTCGAATAGCTAGTCAAAGAATCAAGCCAAAAAAACAATAGATACAAGGGCGGAGCACTTAATCAGAAATATACCAAGTAATAAAATATATTGTGTTTGGTTTCTATACTCGTATCTTCAAAAAGTAAAAAAATTATGAAAGCAGAGGTATTTATTCAGTTTAAGTATCAATCACAAAAAATGGGCCAAAAATGTTAACTTAAAATAAATATTATAGTTGTCACAGATTTCACGTAGCACTACTACAGAAATGGTCATTGTACACGGCACATTGTATA
Source organism: Carex littledalei (assembly GCA_011114355.1). NCBI lineage: Eukaryota > Viridiplantae > Streptophyta > Magnoliopsida > Poales > Cyperaceae > Carex > Carex littledalei. Next base: position 16,018,940 of record CM022082.1, read on the forward strand.
CGGATTTGACAATTTTATACAAAAACCGTGTGCTATTGTAATTTTTTGGAAGCCCGAAATATCTGTGGGATCTATTACACGGATATTTATTAAAGAATCAGTGAAGAAAGCCTTGAGAGAGCTACACGGACGTTTATCAGGAATTGTAAACGGATTATTGTTTAACTAACAGTGTAGATATCCATGTGAGAGCTACACGGATATTTATGAAGATAACCGTGTAGAAATATGTAAAATGCACACGGATTTTTGTTTAAATAACAGTGTAGAAACCTTTGACAGAGCTACACGGCTGTTCACATAATAATCCGTGGAGAAAGGTTATTGTAGGGTTTTGATTATCGATACACGGTTTTGCCAATTTTATACACTGCACATTGTACACGGTTTTGTTAAGTATAAATCCGTGTAGAAAAGTGTAGGGTTTTGGTATAAAAGGCCTTCTCCTTCCCGCGCCGTATAAAAGGCCTTCTCCTTCCAGCGCCGTTTTGATCAAGTAATTCAACAAACGGAAAGGTTAGAGTTTTTTCAATTCATAGGTAAATTGTAGGTTCTCCTGTATAACCTTAGGAAGAGAGAAAGACCGGTCACTTTACATATCGCTTTTGATCAACTTTGATAATCATTTCACGGTTAATAATTAGAATTTTGATTTAGGTTTATCAATTATGTCAGATCGCTTATCTATCAAGATAAGTCGCTATCTTTGGAGCTCATCTATCAAGACGAGCGATGTGATATAATTGATAACCTACATCCGGACTTCACTTCTGGCATGAATATCTCCTTCATCTCTGGCATGTATTTTCCGTTTCTTCCTCTAATTTTCTGTTACTTATTGTTGCTTACTTACTCATCATTTTTTTTTATTTACAGATTGTGATGAACCTTACGATGGACAGCATGTGATGAATTTCATTTTCTTTTTATTTTCACTATATTTTATTTGACACTTGACAAGAACATGTTTTTTCTTGGTTAGGTTCCAAAGAAATGGGTAAAACTAACTTTCAATAATAAAACATGTTCTTGAAATTAAATCATGTTTTGATCCCAAGTTTTTGGCGGTGTAGAAATGGCATGTGGCAGTGCATTGTTGTTTAATTTCTTACACAAACTCCCTTTGAATAAGATGTGGTTTGCGAAAGAATTTAAACAACAACGTAAGAACACTGCAACATGTCCATTTCTACATCGCCAAAAACTTGGGACTAAAACATAATTTAATTTTCAGAAAATGTTTTATTAGTTGAAAGTTAGTCTGCCCCATTTCTTTGGAACCTAACCAAGATAAAGCATGCTCTTGTAAGGTGTTAAATAAAATATGAATTTATGCATATTAGTAATGTTTTATTAGTGAATTTAGTAATGTTCTTGTAATGTTTTATTAGTGAATTTAGTAATTTTTGTGAATTCTAGTAATGTTCTTGTAAGCATTTTCTTGTAATGTTTTATTAGTGAATTTAGTAATTTTTGTGCTGTAATAGTAAATAAGGAGTTGAATTTATGAATTTTGTAATGCTAAATATGAATTTATGAATTTTGTAATGCTAAGTATAATTTTTGTGCTGTAATTGGAAAACTGGATGACAAAATTATCTGAAAAACTGGGGGGTATCTCAATACTGAACAGATCTGGCTAGCAAAACTGGAGGCTAGCCCAGAAAAAAAAAATCTAAAAAAATATATAGGGCAATCATACACGGATATTTACCTAAAAACCGTGTACAAACGGTAATTGTAGAAATATGCGAAATTCACACGGCTGTTTGTTTAAACATCAGTGTAGAAATCTTTGACAGAGCTACACGGCTGTTTACATAATAATCCGTGGAGAAAGTTATTCTAGGGTTTTGATTATCGATACACGGTTTTGCCAATTTTATACACTGCATATTGTACACGGTTTTGTTAAGTATAAATCCGTGTAGAAAAAAGTGTAGGGTTTTGGTATAAAAGGCCTTCTCCTTCCAGCGCCGTTTTGATCAATTAATAATCTCTCTCTGTATACGAATTGGTCTGATTTCTGCGCACAAGGAGCCCGGATCTGAGATCTTTGAAGTTAATTTGTATTTCTCCTCTCTATCTTGCTAAGGTTAGTCGTGTATATATTTATCTTTTCTTACTCTAATTTTCTGTTACTTGTTATTGCTTATTTAGGTCAATTAGTAATTAATGCATGCATGCTTGATTTGTTGAGATAATGTAAATAATTAGTATATTAAATAGAGTGATGCATGTATAATTGTGCTTTTTTCTAAAAATAGAGTAATGCATGTATAATCAACTAATGCATGTATAATAGAGTAATGCATGTATAATTGTTAGTTTAGTGATGATTAGCTTGATAATTGTGCTTGTTTAGTAATGCATGTACAATAGAGTGATGCATGTATAATTGTGCTTGTTTCTAATAATAGAGTAATGCATGTATAATCAACTAATGCATGTATAATACAGTGATGCATGTATAATAGTTATTTTAGTGATTATTTTACTAATGCATGTATAATTGTGCTTGTTTCTAATAATGTTGTTTTTTGTAGAACCATGTCACATTCAGGTGAGCAACGATGGCTCTTCGCTTTTGGTGCCAGTAGCCAGGGTTTACAGAGGGTAATATGAAGATATACATGTTTTAATAAAGAAAGAGTTGAGTAAAAAGTTGGATGAAGGACCTTGGAAAAAAAGGGAAGAGGTGGGATGAAGGACCTTCAGAGCTGGATGAAGAGCCGAATGAGGAGTCGGGCACAATCTTGTCAGACTGACAAGATTGTGTCCGACTCTTCATTCGGCTCTTCATCCGGCTCAGAAGGTCCTTCATCCACCTCTTCCCTTTTTTCCAAGGTCCTTCATCCAACTTTTTACTTGACTCTTTCTTTATTAAAACATGTATATCTTCATATTACCCTCTGTAAACCCTGGCTACTGGCACCAAATGTAAACCTTAAGTTTATATATGAAATCACTATGGGATCGAGTCTCAGGAAGAAGGATATGTCTACCCAGTATGGATTTGTGTAATATATGCTCAATATGGATTTGTATAATGTTTCAATTTAAATTTTGTAATACTCAATATGGATTTGTATAATTTAGTGTACATGAATTTTTAGTTTACCCTTATTAATTGACCGGTTTGTATGTCATCCACCGATTTTGTGTTTCAAATATAAAGCATGTTCTTGTAATTAAATAAAATATAGAGAATTTAGTAATTTTTTGTGCTGTAATTGTAAATAAGGAGATGAATTTATGAATTTTGTAATTGCTGAACATGGATTTGTAATGCTAAATATGAATTTTGTAATGCTAAGTATAATTTTTGTGCTGTAATTGGAAAACTGGATGTCAAATTATCTGAAAAACTGGGGGTAAACTCAATATTGAATTTTGTAGCAAACTGGCTAGCAAAACTGGAGGCTAGCCCAGAAAAAAATTGTTAATTGAAAAATATATTGGATAACAAACACGGATATTAAACTTAAAACCGTGTCCAAATAGTAATTGTCACGGATATTAGTTGAATATCCGTGTACGAATAGCTACAAGGAATTTTTTTTTTAAATCCGTGTAGAAAAAGACTAGCCCATAAATAAATAAAAAACCCAAAAAATATATAGGACACGAAAACTTTAATTCTATTCATCAATGAACTATAAATTTCCATAATAATTTTTAGCATCCCTAAACAATGGGATTTGCTGCCCGAATTTGCAAAATTAAAAGATAACCTAAACGAAATTAGCTACCATTATACACGGTTCTTAAGTACAAATAGCCGTGTATGATTTGTTAGAGAGCTACACGGATTTCTTAACGAAAGATCCGTGTAAAAAGTAAATGTATACGGTTGTTTCTTGAAAATCCGTGTAGAAACGCATTCTCCTATCTTACATAACCCGGATTTTTATAAATTTTCATAGAAGAGGCTAGCATTATAAACACGGTTCTTAAATACAAATAGCCGTGTATGATTTGTGAGAGCGCTACACGGATTTCTTAACGTAAGATCCGTGTAGAAAAGTCTTTGTAGGGTTTTGGTATAAAAGGCCTTCTCCTTCCAGCGCCGTTTTTTTTTATCAAGTAATTAATACTGTCTCTCTCTCTGTATTGAATGCGCTGATCCGATTTCTGCAAAGGCCAGCAGCTGGTATTTTACTAAGATCTTTGAAGTTTGTATTTTCTCCTCTCTATCTTTCTAAGGTTAGTGTATATATATATATATATATATATATATATATATTTTCCTTTTCTTCCTCTAATTTTATGTTACTTATTTGTACTTATTTAGATCGATCATGTGTAAGTAGTGTATTGTTGTCCAATAACCGACCCCTACTGATGCTTTTAGGTCCTTGCCCGTCCAAAATTAATCCAATAGGGATTAATTTTGGATAGTCTCCATTTTGGGACTGCTCTTTGAATATTGGGTCTCATTTAGGATGTGAACACATATTAGCGGGATTTAATTAGTAATTGAGGAAAGTTAGACGGTATTTTCCCTTAATGCTCCTACGAGTATGTGGTTTTTACGCATACTTGGGGAGTTAAGGGGAAATGCTGCCGAATTTTTCTCAAATACTAATTAAATCTCGCTAATATGTGTTCACATATGGGACCTAATATTCAAAGAGTGGGTTAGGATTGTAAACCGGCCCTTTGTAAGCCTAGAATTTGGTACCAATTTACATGTTGACCATGATTAATTGAAATCATTTTTTTAATTCAATTTACAGATGGATCGAAGTTGGATGTATGAATTGCGACGTGATAGTGAAGAATATTTGGGTCGCGTTGATGAGTTCATAAAATTCGCTGAGAGGTATAGAGTGAAGATGAAGGAAGCCGACATTTTGTGTCCTTGTAGAGATTGTAAAATTTTTTTAAGATTTGGGGACTCCGAAGAAATTAGAGCTCATCTGATTTGTCGTGGATTTAAGAAAAGATATACATGTTGGTTCATGCATGGTGAGGAATTTGGGGAAAGTAGTTGTACCAATAAGAATTCTAACCGTTGTGAAGAGAGCGATGAGAATGTAGAAATTTTGGATAATTTTGAACTTGATTTCAGCGATGATGATTTGAATGTCGAAAATTTTGATAATGTTGAACTTGATCGCAACGACGATGATGAGCTGCAGACGAAAATCGATGAAAATGTAGTACACGAGTATATTGATAATCTGGAGGACATGTTACATGATGTGGAAGATGAAATTACTGATAAAAAAATTATGATAAATTTCAATATTTGTCTAATGAATCCAAAAAGCCGTTGTATCCCGGGTGTACCAAATTTACGAAACTGTCAGCTGTGTTGAAATTATTTAACTTGAAAGCAGAAAAAGGTTGGAGCGATAAGAGTTTCACGTCCTTATTAAAACTTTTAGGAGAAATGCTCCCAGATAACAACGAGTTACCCCGTACAATATATTAGGCGAAAAAATTGATATGTCCAGTGGGTTTGAAGATCGAAAGAATACATGCATGTCCGAATGACTGTGTATTGTACTGTAATGAGTACGAGGCCATGCATGTTTGTCCTAAGTGCGGTGTTTCTCGGTATAAACGTAAGGACCAGGGCACTACTGATTGTGACGACGGCAAAAAGGGCAGGCCTCCGGCTAAGGTGTTGTGGTATTTGCCGATAATACCGAGATTCAAACGGTTATTTGCAAATCCCAAAGATGCGAAGTTATTGCGTTGGCATGAAGAAGGGCGCAAAAAGGACGGTAAACTAAGACACCCGGCTGATTCTCCTCAGTGGAGAAATTTTGATAGACATTTCAAAGATTTTAGTTCCGAGGTAAGAAACCTCAAGATTGTGGTGAGCATAGATGGAATGAGTCCGTTTGAAAGCATGAGCAGTCGGCACAGTACTTGGCCAGTTCTGTTAGCCATCTACAATCTTCCTCATTGGTTGTGCATGAAACGCAGGTATATAATGATGTCATTACTAATCCAAGGACCCAGACAACCCGAAAATGACATAGATGTATATCTCGCACCATTAATCGAGGACCTCCAAAAATTATGGCGTGATGGCGTCTCGGTGTGGGATGCGTACATGAAAGAGACCTTTAACTTGCGGGCCATGGTGTTTTGCACCGTAAATGATTTCCCCGCGTACGGGAACTTGTCGGGTTACACTTGTAAAGGAGCAAAAGCGTGCCCTATTTGTGAAGATCATACGCAGGTGCTGAGGTTGAAGAACTGTCAAAAGAATGTATTTATGGGGCACCGTAGGTTTCTTCCAATTAATCACCCATATCGTAAGAAGAAGAAGGCATTCAACGGGAAAGTTGAGCTTGGAGTGGCCCGTCGTCCATTAGATGGGAAGGGTGTCTTCGAGCGTGTTAATATTTGGAAAAACCGCCGAAGAATATTTGGAAAAAGAAGTCCATATTTTGGGCCCTACCTTACTAGAAATATTTAGAAGTGAGACATTGCATAGATGTCATGCATGTTGAAAAAAATGTCTGCGACAGTTTGACTGGTTTATTATTGAACATTCCGGGGAAGACTAAAGATGGTATCAAAGTTCGAAAAGACATGGTAGAAATGGGAATACGACCCGAGCTTGCACCGCAGGAGAAAGGGAAGCGCACATACCTACCCCCCGCAATGTGCACGATGTCGAAGAAAGAGAAAACAAGCTTTTGTGAATGCCTCCGTAGTATTAAGGTCACATCAGGGTATTCTTCGAATATTAAGAACCTGGTGTCGATGAAGGACCTGAAACTGGTCGGTCTGAAATCTCACGACTGTCATGTTTTATTGACACATATGATTCCTGTTGCAATTCGGGGGGTTTTACCAAAGCCCGTTCGTCAAACCATTACGAAGCTTTGTTTTTTCTTCAATACAATAAATTCCAAAGTGATAGACCCTCTAATACTTGACTCTTTGGAGGTGGAAGTCGTCGCTACTCTTTGCCAACTTGAGATGTATTTTCCGCCATCTTTTTTCGATGTTATGGTTCACCTTGTTGTTCATCTAGTGAGAGAAATCAAGATCTGTGGTCCTGTGTTCATGCGGTATATGTATCCATTCGAGAGATACATGAGAATTTTGAAAAAATACGTAAGGAACCGACATCGACCCGAAGGTAGCATTGTAGAAGAATATTCCACGGAAGAGGTGATTGATTTTTGCACCAACTACATGACCGGTGTCTGTCCTATTGGCGTTCCAAAGTCTCGATATGAGGGAAGGCTCCAGGGAGTCGGGACAATTGGGTTGAAAGCCGTAGTTGCTGATAGAGATGAACTACAGAAGGCGCATTTTTTGGTACTACAGCACATGACAGATGTTGCTCCCTATATAGATGAGCACATGGCAATCCTTCAACAAGAGTACTACACGAGAAATCAGAAGTGGCTTACCAACGAGCATAATCGTTCATTTGTAGGATGGCTGAGAGAAAGGGTGCAGTCACACCCCGATAGGGGGCCCGTAAATGAAATTGTTCGACTGCTGGGTGAAGGACCCCGAATTATTGTTAGAACATTCCAAGGATACGAAATTAACGGATATACATTTTACACTAAAACCCAAAGTGATAAGAGCACGATGCAAAATAGTGGGGTGACGTTGGTGGCGACGTCTCAAGAATTCAGTAGATCCGGAGATTCCCGGCCGGTTTTTGCATCAAAGTCGTATTATGGCGTTATTGAGGAAATTTGGGAGCTCATTTACAGTCCTGACCTCAGCATTCCCTTGTTTCGGTGTCAATGGGTCGAAGACCGGGGTGTTAAAGCTGATAACGACGGGTTCACACTCGTTGATTTTAATAAAGTTGGGTATGTTGATGATCCGTTTATACTCGCCAAGCAAGCAACCCAAGTCTTTTATGTCACTGATCCGAGTGATAATAGGTGGAGCATCGTCCTATCTGGGAAAAGAAGAATTGTTGGGGTACAAAACGTCGTCGACGAAGAAGAGTATGACCAGTTCGACGAAATACCTCCATTTTGTACCGACGTGCAAACTGAGGTAGCCTTAATTGAAGAACAAGACGAAGCAAACTATTTGCGATCCGACCACAATGAAGGAATATGGGCCGAATGTAATGTGAAATCAGCGAAAAAAAAAGAGAAAAAGGAAAAAAAAAAGAGATGTATAATATTTATTTTGTTTAGAAAATAACTTTTTAATTATCTTGTTTGGAAACAACTTTTCAATAATATTCTAGTTAAAATATTTCTATTTCAAAACAACATAAAGGTTTTTACATATTAGTTCACATATTAAATATTAGTAAAATAATATTTCCAGTTAATATATTTCTATTAGGATTTGAAAATTAGTTGAAATATTACATTTCAGTAAAAAAATATTGGCGTTTCAAACATTTCGAGTTGAAATAATACGTAAACTTATTTATTGTCACTAACAAATAATATAAAAAATAACAAGTTAAACCACGCAATGTTGTCAATTACTTCACACACGGCCTTTTATTTAATAATACGTGAGGAGAATAGTAACGTACACGGATTATTAACTAAAATCCACACAAAATGAGGAGAGATACACGGCTTTTTAATGAAGGTCCGTGTATAAAGGTAATCACACACGGATGTTAGAGTAAACGTCCGTGTGTAAAGAGTTTAGGGTTTCATGGGGATGTGAGCTACACGGATTGTTAAAGGTAAAATCCATGTAGATTAATGGAAAAATTTGGTATAAAAGGCAATCTCCTCCCGGCGCCGTTTTGATCAAGTAATTCTGATCAAAAGAAATTAAGAATTACTTGGAAAATAACTTTGTGCTATTCAGATATGGGAAATTGCAATCCTCCAAAAAATCCGTGTATAATCCGACCATGTGGACGAGGTGATAAATGTCCTAACTGCGGGAAGAATGGTCTCAAGACTCACATATATGAAGTATTAAGTGATGTATCCAGTAACTAAGTGATGTATTAAGTGATGTATCCAGTAACTATTCCTATGTTATTAATATATGAAGTATTTTTATTTTTTATTCTCTTGAACTCTATTTTATTTAACCTTTTTTGTGCTATTCACATTTTTGAATATTTACACTTTCCAAATTTGAATTTATGATGCATGTAAATAAGTTAAACAAAGCTTGTCTTAAAAATTTATCAAACTTGGAAAAGTCCATTTGAGGACAGACAAGTATTAGTATTTGGTTTTAAATATTAGTTCAAATATCAAATATTAATAAAAAATATTTATATTTCAAACATTTCTAGCTCAAATATCAAATATTAGTTCAAAATAATACATATAATAATTCATTATCACTTCAAATAATACAAAAAATAAGAAGTAAATTCACTTAATATTTTTAATTACTTTCTGCACGGACTTTTTTTTAATAATACGTGTAGAAGGGTCTTTCTACACGGACGTTCAACGTAAAAGTCCGTGTAGCTCTCCTTCATTCTACACGGTTGTTAGGTTAATATCTGTGTAGAAAGAGGGTTACAATATAATAAATGACTTGGCTCGCGCCGCTTCGAGTCCTTTGCCAATTTCACCTATCTATTTCTCGAAGGCCGAGTACCCTCGTTGCGATTTCTCCAAATGCTCAACCTTCCTCTCCAACTCAGATTGAAGAACTTCTCCCGGGAGGCTACATGTGCCTGTTCTGCCTTCAGAGGAGGGAGAAATCTGAGTTGGGAGAGGAAGGTCGAGCATTTGGAGAAATCGCTTGCTGTGGAGTTGTATTTCTAAAAAGAAAATGATCCCTATGAAGGTTTGGTACAGGAACTCAATGCTCAATTGCAGGTTTTCAAATATCTCGGATGCAAGTTGCAAAGAGTTTAGGGTTTAGATCTCTAGAAGGGTGCTACACGGTCTTTTAAATAAAAGTCCGTGTAGAAAGGGTAAGAGACACGGATGTTAAAATTAAAAAGGGGAGGCAATTAGTGAGAAAGAATAGTTTTTTAATTAGGGATAGATACTTATGTTTGTTGTATATTTTATGTTTTTGTTTTGGTATTAAGTGATGATGTATCCAGTAACTATCCCTATGTTGAAATTAATATATGAAGTATTTTTATTTTTTGTGCTCTTGAACTCTATATTATTTAATTTCCAGTTACAAATTAAAACTTGAGAGTAGGTCCGATGAGCATCGGACCTACTCTGCTTGTGATGGGTTTAATCACCGTCTATTTGCTTTAAAATTTGTGCGGAATCGTTTAAAATTCGTTCGTATCTGTTTCAGTTTCCGTGCACGCATATCTTAAATTACATCGGACGGTCATCATCGTTGAACATGAAAGTAGGTCCGGTAGGCATCGGACCTACTCCCTTCTCTTTAACTGAGCATCTGTGTAGAAATGCAAAGCGAGCTACACGGACGTTTAATTAAAAGTCCGTGTAGAAAGGTATCGTACACGGATATTTAATTAAAAATCCGTGTAAAAAAGGTGAGGGAAAGTGAGGCGGGGAAAAGCCAACCTAGGCGAAAATTTTCGTAAAATTTGTTTTGAATTTTTGGGAGTCCCATCAGGGAGCTAAAGGAGGGAAATTCGAAAAAATTTATCCACAGAGAGGAGAGATAGAAGGGCTTTCATAAACTCAAAGGTGACGTAATATCTGTGGTTATATCCGACCGTCTAATCATTATGATGCACATTTGGTAAAGGATCTTGTGCATCATCTAGAACCAGATCTAAACAGAAATATTATGTTACCTCAGAGAGGGCGGAAAATCTACCCACCACCTCCTAAATGAAGACATCAGGACCGTTCTTCGTTTATCGGACGGTCAACAAAGCTTGATATTTACTAATCACCTAATACATGTACAACAGTACATACGAAAATAATTCAAAAAATATATTTTTATTTTTTTTACATCTTATATGGCCAAATAATACTTATACATATTATTTTTATAAACTTTCATCATTGTATGTCCCTTCAAATTGTAAAAATATTTTTGGACCGTTCATTTTCAAGCGGAAAATCAACGGTCGATCTGCAACGAAATCATTCCATATCTGTTTTAAAATGATCAAGGGAGAACATTGAATGTAACCAACATAAAAGTTTGGAAAATTTATTATGTATGAGGTTTGATCCAGCACGAAGTGTTTGTGGCCATACGATACTTCAATATTCAATGAACTAGATAAATGGGCAAATAAAAATAATTTTTGATCAAACTTTCACGGAAGACAATAAATGCAAGGCTCTTCACAATCTCACAAGGCAAGAGTTTATGTTTCATGAAACATAAACTCTTGCCTTGTGAGATTGTGAAGACGCACAAAAATAGTTAGTCCGTTGATTGATCGGAACCGTTCAAATCAAAGATTACAGCCTTTAATCAAGTGCAGCAAATTTTGATGGAATTTTAACTTCATTTACCCATCCATCAAGCTGTATTATCAAGCTGTATTACCCAAAGTGAGTTCGATGGGCTCTACGACCGTCTGATCTATCTCAAGATCCGATATGCACGTAAATTAAAGATGGCGCGAAAGTTCTGGCGGGAATCAATCGTTATGTACGTATTTTTTAGGGGAGCGCGCAGCTTGGGTCCGATGCCCATCGGACTCAAAGTGGGTTCATGCCAGAACTTTCGCGCCCAGCAGCTTGGGTCCGATGCCCATCTGTTTTACGATTGATTCCCGCCAGAACTTTCGCGCCATCTTTAATTTACGTGCGCACGGATCTTGAGATAGATCGGACGGTGGTAGAGCCCATCGAACTCACTTTGGGTCCAATGGGCATCGGACACAAGCTGCTCTCGTACATAACATATTAAAAGTAGGTCATCATCGTTGAAAAAAAGTTTATCTGATTCGTTCGTATTTGCTTGCGATGGGCTTAATCACCGTCTATTTGCTTTAAAATTCGTGCGGAATCGTTTAAAATTCGATCGTATCTGTTTCAGTTTCTGTGCGCGCATATCTTAAATTACATCGGACAGTCATCATCGTTAGATGCTGAAAGTAGGTCCGGTGGGCATCGGACCTACTCCCTTCTCTTTAACTGAACATCCGTGTAGAAATGCTTGCGAGCTACACGGACGTTTAATTAAAAGTCCGTGTAGAAAGGTATCGTACACGGATATTTAATTAAAAATCCGTGTAAATAGGTTTTTAATTTGCAATTCCCAGAAATTTGCAATTCCCAGAAATTATTCTATGTTAAAGCTAGCTTTTGTAATTATTTTGTAAAGTCCCCATAAATTATTTATTCTTCATATCAGGTAAGTGTGTATTTATGTTTTCAAATCAGATTATTTAGACAGCATTAAGTATTTTACTTAGAATCAAAGTTTTAAATATTAAAGGTTTTTAAGTAATAACCTTTGTAGTGCTTATATATTGTTGCATGTTGTTGTTTTGTGCTGCTAATTCATATCTATAAAAGTATTTATTTAGATAGCATGAAGTATTTAACAAAAACGAAACTGTGTAAAAAAAAAATTGTTGATTAAAGAACAAAATATATTACATAAAAAAGGATCCCCATACATCGTACCAAAAGAAAGGATCCTCATACATGTACCACAAATTTAAAGAAAAACTACAAAATAACTACAAAGCAAACAAAAAAAAAACTTAATTAAACTAGTTAGATGGTGGTGGCTGCCTTGGCACCCTAATCCAAGGGAAGAATGGTCTGGCTGCATTGCCCCTACGTACGTAGGGCTTTGGTGGTGGGTGCCCCCTTGGGCTTCGCCGTGGCACACTTGAGGGGGGCCATGGCCATGTCCTCTTCACGTAGGGAGGAGGCATTTCGAAGCCGGGAGGGACTGCGGGACCTTCGGCAGGGACTTCGAGAGGGACTTCGGGAGGGTTTGAGGGGGGCCGTGGCTCTGGCACATTTGGTGGTGGGTGCCCCCTTGGGCTTCGCCGTGGCACACTTGAGGGGGGCGGTGGCACGGCCATTTGAACATTCCAAATCTCAATGGGGGTTTCTCAGATTATATAGAATTTTGAAGAGTCGTTTCGTCTTCTCCTTAGAAATAATAAAGAGGCAACTTTTCGAATTCCGTCGTGGAATTGTTCAAATTGAACAAAACTTAAATAAATAATCTGATTTTTATACTTTTATAACGGACGTTTAATTACATGTCCGTGTATAATTGTAAAAAGACACGGACGTTTAATTAAAAGGCCGTGTCGAAAGGTATTCGTGCACGAGTGTCGTTGCAATGTCCGAAAAGGTATAGACACGGATGTTAAAATCAAGTCCGTGTCGAAAGGGTCTTTCTACACGGACTTTAGAATTAAAGTCCGTGTAGCTCTCCCTCATTATACACGGTCGTTAAGTTAATATCCGTGTCGAGAGAGTCTTTCTACACGGATTGTTTATAAAAAGTCCGTGTAGATCTTGTACTTCCTCTCTACACGGAGTTTAGATCAAATGTCCGTGTATAAAGGTGTTCCAACACAAATGAATTAAGTGAATTGTCCGTGTAGAACTAGGGTTACAATACATATTACGCGCCTGCTCTTCCAAATTTTTCATAACTTAGCTCGCGCCTTCAATTCTTTTCCAAACATTTCGAAACTTAGCTCGAGTCCTTCTTCCCCACCTCACCTCGATTTCGTCGCCTCTCCTGTCCAACCAACTCTCCGGACCGACAACCTACCTCTTCTTTCTCGGGGAAACGCTCAACACCTCCATTGCGAAAGAAATTTTGGTATAAAAGTTTTGGTATTTACTGGATGTATTTACTGTATTTACTTTGGTATTTACTGAAAAAGTTCTATTTTTTTTTATAGAACCATGTCGATTGAGAATGAGCACGTAGATATGATGGAAGAAGGCGAGCACCAAGCTGCTGCCCAATCAGGTTCGGCCAAAAGGAAAAGAGGTCCGACAATGTGCGCGTCCACGTCCGAGGCAAAGCAACTGGACATTGAGTTCAGTAAAAATGGGTGTGCGAAGGGTCCACGGTCGGCTGAGTACAAAAATTATGCGTGCACCACGGTGAAGCAAAAGGCAGACATCCTGGTAGAGAGATGGGATCACTTTTCGAAAGCCCAAAAGAACGAGTGGTGGAACATTGTGAAGGTGAAGTACCTAACCAGTTAACATCTTTTTTTAATTGTACATGAACTTAAATGCAGTAATTTGGGTGTCAATGCAGGCTCAGTGGAACATCCCGGATGACATCCCAGGGGTGGTAAAGGATAAGACTTTGAAGATAATGAATGAAGCTTGGAAGCAATTCAAAAGCACGCTGAGTACGGATTGGATGGATCAAGGTAAAAGCCCGGTAGGCTACTATACTTGGCTGACTCAAGAGAAGTGGGAGAAGTTTGTGGAGATGAAGAGCACGGACGAGTTCAAGGTATGTAAATTCAGCAAAATTACCTTTTTTCCTTTATCGATTTGAATTATGTTGGTAAATGGTGTCCGAAATAGACACCCTGTTGCTGTTGTTCCAATCATATATAAATGTGAAATGGTGTTTATTTTGAATAACTGAATTAATATGGAGTTGAAATGGTGTTCCACTCACAACTTGTAATTTTTTTGTTTGCTTTTTAATTGGTTTGTTTACTTTTTAATAAATGAAAAATAGTAGCTAGGCTAATTTTTTTACTTAATTTGATGTGTGAAGAAAAAAAGGGAGGAGGGTAGGAGGATCGTTGCAATGAACAAATATCCGCACAAGTTGGGGTCGGGTGGTTACCAGGGTAAAAGGGAGGAGTGGGCTAAAATACTGGAGTTGAACAAAGACATTGACTCACCCGTGGTTATGATCAAAAATACTAGGGCCCAAAATTGGGCGTTGGCAAGGTCCGAGTTAACCACTGACGGGAGGATAGTACTACATCCTACGTTGCGACCCGTGGCTCAGAGAATGGTAAGAGTCGTTCGTTAGAACTATGTGTAATTCAAGCGTGTTAAAAACTTTGTGTACATCACTAATTCTTTTGCTATAACTAATTTTTCTATTCACAGTTGGAGGTGGAGGAGGAGGTCAATTCTGGTGCCCGGTCGGTCGAAAGGCAAGATGACTCCTTGTCCATAGCGCTCGGGAATCCAAAACACCCTGGTCGAGTAAGGGGCGTAGGTGCCTACAGGGGCTGGAAGGACGTATTCAATGGACCAAAACCTCGAAGGAAATCTCGTGCGAAAGTGAACAAAGACGAGATAGTTGCGCAGATACGCAAGGAGGTGAGCGCTGAGTACCAGGCAAAGATGGAGGAGTTGGAAACAAGGTTGCGTGCCGATTTTACAGCTATGGCGCAGCCAGCCGACCAAGCACCTCCCACCCCGACGGGAGTTCGGCGAAGTAGTCAGGCATCCAGGACGTTCGGATACGATTTGGATCATCTAAAGGTAATCACTACTTGTTCGTATTCTAAAGGCAATTACTACTTGTTGGACAATATTTCAATTTAAAAATAACTACTTGCACGAAATTGCAGGACGCCACAGCATGCGAACTCATGCTGTGGCTCGGGAGTAAGCCTCTGATTGTTGCTAAGGGCATGGTACATCCAGCAGCCGAAAAAGTGCACAATGAGCAGCTACTTCCCGGCCATGCCGCCGTACAGATTGACAATGTCGTGGAGGGATGGGAGCGCGTACCTCTTCTTGTCTAAAGACCCGAGAATGGCATGCTCTATGTCGAAGATGCCCGGCTGTCATTCGTGCAATGGCCCAAGAATCAGATTATTTTGGATCAGGTAAGGCATAAATTGTCAAGTTATTTTGTTACATTCAAAGCACTTCCTTTTCAAATACTTGAAAAAGGTAAAAAATTTCGATACAGACAGTAGGAGATGATGGTAGTCGCACGGAGGGCGTGATGTCACCGGTACGGAGGGACGAAGCAGAAGGACCTTCCCAAACAGTTGCTGACCATGCTGCCGGAGCAGCAACTGCTGCTCCGGCAGCAGGGTCAGCAACTGATGCCCAACCAGCAGTTGCTGACCCTACTGCCCAACCAGCAGGCCATGACCCTCCTGTCCAACCAGCAGGACCTCCACCTCGTCTGCTCACCGAGGAAGAATACAAGCTCCTTCCCGAAAAGGATTTGCGGGATCTCCACGACCGCTTGATGGCGGCACCCAAGGACATGACGGAAGTCGTCATACCTGTCCCTCCGGGGATATTTCTACACGACGGCTCGGTTGTACTGCTGCCGTTCACCGACTTCAAGGACTTACTACATGCCTCGGGGTCCGATAAATGGCTCTCCGTGGGGCACATCACCATTTTCCTCATGTTAGTGACCAAAAATTGTTTATATCATGTGTATAGCACTGAAGAATATATTCTAATGTCATATGATAATTTTTCAGGAGGCTAATCAATAGTACTCACTGCAAGGGCAAACCGAACTTGTGTGCTTTTCTGGACCCCAGCGTACTTAGTGCGTCGAACGTAAAAAATGCTCCGAAGGTGGCTACGGATTACCTATGTGGCGCGATGCTCCAAGCTGTTGAGGCGGAGAAGAGATTTCTTCTCTTGCCATACCACCAGATGTTAGTTCTAACCTTGTGATTAAATATATAAATAATTGAAATCACACCATCAAGTCAAGCAAACACGTGTCTCACTATTATATATGCCAAAATATCTGGGTACTGTATGCTAAGATCCTATAATTCTTCTCCTCCCACAGGGGACACTGGTGTTTGATCATCATTGTGCCTTGCCTGAGTGCGGTTTACGTCGTGGATTCTTTGCAGCCCAAAGAAAAGATCGGATTTAGCACGTGCAAAGAAGCAATCTTCCCGTATGTGCAAAAGTAAGCAATAATCTTTCACTATGTTTGATTTTTTCCCAATTATAACAAATTGTGGAATTGCTAATTAGAGTCACTCCATTTTGTAAGGGCTTTTGCTGCATACGTTACACAAGGAGGATTGCGCAGCAAGGACAAGAAAATGAGAAAGAGGTTGACTTGGAGGTGGTGGCCGGTGAGCACAACACAATTCTATAATTTCATATTTTGTTCAAAAAATTATTGTCATTCTAACATAGGCCGCTAAATGTAAATTGTAGAGCCCGCAACAGGAGGCGGATTGGGAATGCGGATATTACATGATGATTTCCATGTTTATCTTTGTCGAAAGAATGCAATTCAAATTTCCAGATGTGGTATGTAATTCATATTAATTGTGCCTATATCATAGCAATTGATATTTTCATATTATGCTTACTTATAATTCTCATTTCATTAAATTAGCAATTGATATTTGCGACTGTCTTGCATCTACCTTTTATTTTTACTAACTAATACCAAATTATAATTGTAGCAACCATCAAAGCAAACCGAGTACAGCAAGGAGCAGATCGACTTTGTAAGGGCTAGCTGGGCAAGATGGTTTCTATCTGAATATTGTTATGCTGACCATGGATTTGTATAACAATTTAGTGTATATATGAATTTAGCAAGCATAATTTAATGTCAAATTATCTGGAAAACTGGCTAGCAAAACAGAATGGTATATGAATTTTGTAGGAAAACTGGCTAGCAAATTAAACTGGAGGCTAGCCCAGAAATGAAAAAAATCAAGAAAAAAAATTGGGACAATTCTACACGGATATTAAACGAAAGCCCGTGTAGAACGAGTTGAGTGAGCAATGATTATTTTATATTTGTCCGTGTATAGTTACGATACCTACACGGATGTGAATTATAAGTCCGTGTCAAAGAAAACGCTACTTTAAACAAAAGCCCGTGTATGTGCACAGAGTGCTACACGGATGCTTTTATATAGTCCGTGTATGGTAGTTCAGAGAACTTCACGGATATGAAACTAAACGTCCGTGTAAAACACAGTAATTCCACACCGTTGTTAAACAAACAACCGTGTAGAAATGAGTACAGATATTCTTTTATACAGTCCGTGTATGATAGTTAAGAATGCTTCACGGATATGAAGTTAAAAGTCCGTGTAGAAAACAATAATTGACACCGTTATTTAACAAAAACCCGTGTGGATCGTTTTCGGTGTCTACACCGATTATTTTATATTTGTCAGTGTACGATAGTTATGACAGGACACGGATATGAAATTAAACGTCCGTGTAGCTAGAGTAATTCGACACGGTTGTTCTGACTAATGTCCGTGTAGAACGAGTTCGGAGATACATGGATTATTTTATTTTTTATTGATTTGTTAAGAGAAGGACATGGATATACAACTAAATGTCCGTGTAGATAAAGTAACTGACACGGACATTTAGTTGCATTGTCCGTGAATAAAGAGTAGTCGTACACGGTCGTTTACGTAATATCCGTTTTGCTCGGTTATATGGAGAGCGCCACAGGCAGGTGTATGTTCACGGCTGTTTATTTGGTAATCCGTGTAGAAAGAGTTAGATATACACGGGTAAATATCCGTGTCTATAGAGGGTACCTTTTATACACCCTCAACTCATACACGGCAGGGAAATCCGTGTTGCTCTTCCGGTAATGTCCGTCTGCAATCTCTTTTTCTGTAGTAGTGTAGGCTTTAATTTTGGAAGGGGGTCATACAGAAAATTACCCTGCTTCAACCTCACTTTAGTGATAGTGTTAATTAACTTCCAAGCTTCAAGCTTTTAGGGAGATCAGATTCCATATATGATTTAACTTAAACTTTCAAGCTTCAAGCTTTTAGTAACTTTCAAGCAACTTTGAATTAGTATCAGATTCCATATATGATTTAACTTTCAAGCTTTTAGGAGATCCAGCCGGAAACTTGCTAATTAGTTTAAATTGTGACTATAATACGCCAGCGTTTCTGAGCATAATCAATCATGCAACTTCTTCCTCTCCATCCCTAGGTCTCTGACGTGCTACTACAGAAAATGGTAATTCTACACTGCACATTGTACACGGTTTTGCCAATTTTATATGAAAACCGTGTACCATAAAAGTTTTTTTGAAAGTCCGAAAAAACTGCTGGAATCATACACTGATATTTATTAAAGATCAGTGTAGAATTATTTGGAAAAAAGGCCGTGTATGATTTATTAGAGAGCTACACGGATTTTTGATAATAAATCCGCGTAGAAAGACAAGAACTGTACACGGTTCTTAAGTATAAATAGCCGTGTATGATTTGTTAGAGAGCTACACAGATTCTTAAGTATAAATCCGTGTAGAAAAGTCTTTGTAGGGTTTTAGTATAAAAGGCCTTCTCCTTTCAGCGCCGTTTTGATCAAGTAATTAATACTCTCTCTCTGTGTATTGAAGGTTGATCTGGTTTCTGCAATTTACGGCCAGCAGCTGGGATCTGAGATCTTTGAAGTTTGTATTTTCTACTCTCTCTCTTTATATTTTCTCCTCTCTATCGCTTGATGGCGGCACCCGAGGGCATGATGGATTTCTTCATCACTGTCCCTCTGGGGATGTTTCTACACGATGGCTCGACTATCGTGCTATCGTTCGAAGACTTCAAGGACTTGTTACATGCCTCGTCATCAGATAAATGGCTCGATGTGGCGCACATCACCATTTTTCTCATGTTAGTGGCCAAAAATTGTTTATATCATGTGTATAGCACTGAAGTATATATTATAATGTAATATGATAATTTTTCAGGAAGCTAGTCCGAAACTGTGGTGAGATGGTCAGAAAGAAGAACTTGTGTGCTTTTGTGGACCCGGCAGACTTAATGCGACGAATCTGAAACATGCTCCGAATGAGTCTATCCAGTACCTGTGTGACGCGATGCACCGTGCTAATGCGGAGAAGAAGAGATTTATTCTCGTGCCATACCACCAGAGGTTACTTCTAACCTTAAGTGAAATATAAATAATTGAAATCACACCATCAAGTCAAGCAAACACTTGTGTCACTATTATATATGCCAAAATATGTCACTATTGTATGCTAAGATACTATAATTCTTCTCCTCCCATAGCCAACACCAGTGTTTGCTCATCCTTGTGCCAACCAAGAATGTGGTTTTCGTCGTGGATTCTGCACAGCCCAAAGAAAAGGTCCCAATTGAATAGTGCAAAGATATTTTCCCTTATGTAAAAAAGTAAGCAATAATAATTCACTTGGTTTGATTTTTTTCCAATTATAACAAATTGTGGAATTGCTAATTAGAGTCACTCCATTTTGTAAGGGCTTTTGCGCAATACATTAAAGATGGAGGATTGCAAAACACGAAGAAGCGCTTCAAAAATAAGTTGAATTGGAGGTGGTGGCTGGTAGCACAACACAATTCTATAATTTCATATTTTGTTCAAAAAATTATTGTCATTCTAACATAGGCCGCTAAATGTAAATTGTAGTGCCCGCAACAGTTGGAGACTTGGGAATGCGGATATTACATGATGATTTTCATGTTTGACTTTGTCGAAAGAATGCAATTCCAATTTCCAAATGCGGTATGTAATTCATATTAATTGTTCCTATATAATAGCAATTGATATTTTTCATATTATGCTTACTTATAATTCTCATTTCATTAATAGCAATTGATATTTGCAACTGTCTTGCATCTACCTTTTCTTGTTACTAACTAATACTGTAACGCCTCTAAATACTGGTATGGTTAAATTTCTACAGAATCCAATTTAGAAAATAATAAAATGAAGTAAATCAGAGATCAGCAATTAATAGGAATAAATACATAGCAGACGGTAAAAATTTAGGAGAAATAACGCTTCAATTTAGCCAAATTATATTAATAGATGTCGTAACCTGTTAAGCAAACTCAAATTGGAAAAGCCCAAATCTAAATTAAGCCCAATTTCCACCCATTTAACCTACCCCTCTCCTCTCTCTTTCCACAGCCAACTCTCCTCTCTTCTTAACTGTAAGCCTCTTTCTCTCTTTCTCTCTTTCTCTCTTTCTCTCTTTCTCTCTTTCTCTCTTTCTTTTTGCCGCCTCCCTTCTCTCCTTGGCTGCCGCCGGCCACAAGCCCAGCCCCACCACACACCCGACAGCCCCCCCTCCTCCCTTGGCCGCCGCTGCTGAACCGAAGAACCAGCCCCACCACACACCCGACAGCCCCCCTCCTCCCTTGGCCGCCGCTGCTGACCCGAAGAACCCCAGCCGAACCCCACCCCCTGCTCTCTCTCTCTACCCCGCCCCCTCCCTCTCCCTTCCCCTTGGCCGGCCGAACCCCCTCTCCCTTCCCTTGGCCGGCCGAACCCCAAAGAACCCTAGACCCGAAACCCATTAACCCTAGACCCGAAATCCTATGAACCAAAACCTAAACCCAATAACCCAATATCCAAACCGAACCCCTTCCCTCTTAAAATCAATCTAATCAGTACAAGAATCAAGGTTATTACCCAATTTAGTTATACCAAATTGAATTAGTAGGAAGAATCGAGGGTGGTGGTTTATTTTGTTAAATTGAATTGTGGGAAATGAATTGAGAGTTATAAGTATTGTGAATTATATATTGGAATTGATGTGGATTAGATACTCGTGCTTGACCTTTAGATGACAATTGCCATAAATACAAATAGAAATTGTGAATAGGGTCATAGGACTAAGTCTTTCTTTTTATGGTTATCATGCGAGATTAAGGGTGTTAAATTGAGTATAAATCCTTTAGATTAAATAGAAATAAGAACCTAATCAAGCGTTTAAAAACTTAGGAGCAAACCGCGAGACTCTAGGAGACGCTGAGAATATGCGAGATCCCGACACACGCTCAAACGAAGTCACTGAGAATACAGGTGCGGGTTCCTGGTCTTTTTACAAATAATACCAAAATACATGGATTGAGGTAAGTAACCCTTTTTCAAAACCTGGTAGATAAACTGCATGTTGTGAATATCGAACATTCGTTTGATTTTGTTTAGAATTGCACGATAGGAATTCTTGATGCATGGAATTGAGTTGACAGGAATTGTGATTGTGAATTGGGAATGGGGAATGTGAATGAATTGTTGTCTTTAAATTAGGGCCGTCCGTGCGAGGCGGCTCAGCATGTGTTTTGAAAATCAGACTGTCCGTGTGTGGCAGACTCCAGAGTGTGAGGTGTGAACAGAACGGGTCGTCCTTGTGTGGCGGTTCGCCGGATGGGTCCCCGCAATGGCCCATCTAGAGTGTGATTGAACGGGTCGTCCTTGTGTGGCGATTCGCCGGATTTCCATGTACGGGCATGGATTTTCAGAGTGTGGAATTTAAAAACCTTAAATGTGAATCAAAAAGGGGCGGGAATGAAAGTTGTTTTAAATGATTGCATATCCGAATTGATAGGAAATTTGGGGGTAATTTTGAAAACTTTACTTTTATGTTATTTGGGGTATTAAATGCATTGATTTGTAAAAACACCCGGGCTGGAACTAAATCCCGCACTGAGAGATAGTTCGAGCTCTCACCGTACCACCTTTTATGTGGGTTCCAGGAAATGAAGAATGAGACATAGAGGAAGGCCGCGAGTGAGGAATTAGCGGAAGTTATTAAAGTAGCTACTATTTGTTTTAATTTACATTTGTATGAACAATATATTGTGTAGACATGGCGGTAACTGTTTGACTAGCCATGTCTGACATATTTTCCCTTTCTATTTGTTTGTGGACCCCATTTATTTTTAATATAGTGGCTTGTTGGTTGTGTTATTGATGATGTATGTGATGTGCTTAACGCCTTGCGTCTGAATGCGCGGCGGGTTGTCCGGGGGTGTGACAACTTAGTTGGTATCAGAGCCAGCACATACAATATCAATAAACTTCCGCTAAGAGAGCGTTAGCAATAGGATGCGGCGTTAGATCATAGACCCAAACTATATGAGCTGAGCGTACCATTAGTAACAAATGTATATAATATTTAGTGACGGATGATGCTTTTGTAGTAACGGTACAACTTATTTTGAAGTATAACAAATATATTTTTTCTTGGAAGATTTAACCAATTTAATTTTGTAGTAGATAAGCAAAATAGATTCTTTTCTTAGATGGCAAATCAATTTAACGGACAGCCCAATTGGCTAAGGACGTTCTCAGCCACCGCAAGAGTCAAGGAAATGGTCGGATGGGTCGACTTGTCCGGAATCACTGCCAATACTGCAATCTCCGTCAATTGTCCTTACTCCGTCATCTCACCACACGTGGTGGAGGCTAGCGGATTCAGGGTGAAGAATACCGGAAGACGCCGTTTCTTCGCAGGGCTCGAACATAGTGTGGAAGAGCAATACTGTCCGGATCTTCATGTGAACACGCAGAATGGAAAATGGCGAGTGGACCCAATCGTGGCAGACACCGGAGCGTATGATATGGTCTTAGGAATGGACTGGCTCAAGGAGCACCACGTGCTGATAGACTGCGCGCACCGCAGCCTAGTGTTCTGGCCGCCCCACGAGCAACCAGTCAGAGCAGAAATGCGGAAAATATCGGGAAATAAGAGCAAGCTCATCGGGGATGTGACAAATACCAAATATAATTGTAGCAAGGATCAAAGCAAGATCATTACACCAAGGAGCAGATCGACGATCTAAGTTGTATGTGGGCAAGGTGGTTTCGATTAGAATTTTGTAATGCTCAACATGGATTTGTATAATTTTGTACAATTTAGTGTATATGAATTTAGCAAGCAAAACTGGATGTCAAATTATCTAGAAAACTGGCTAGCAAAACAGAATCTGGTGTATATGAATTTTGTAAGAAAACTGGCTAGCAAATTAAACTGGAGGCTAGCCCAGAACCAAAAAAAACCAAAAAAAAAAAAAAAGACAATTCTACACGGATATTTAACAAAAGTCCGTGTAGAACGAGTTAAGAGAGCTACACATATTATTTTATATTTGTCCATGTATGATAGTTACGAGAGTTACACGAATATGAAATTAAAAGTCCGTGTAGAAAGAGTAATTCTACATGGATATTTAACCAAAGTCCGTGTAGAACGAGTTAAGAGAGCTACACGAATTATTTTATATTTGTCCGTATATGATAGTTAAGAGAGCTACACGGATATGAAATTAAAAGTCCGTGTAAAAAGAGTAAGCTACACGGATATTAAATTAAAAGTTCGCGTAGAAAGAGTAGTCGTACACGGACGTTTACGTAATATCCGTGTAGCTCGGTAAAACGGATGAGAGCGCCACATGCAGGTGTTTGTACACGGCTGTTTATAAAGTAATCCGTGTAGAAATCGTTATAATTGCACACGGGTAAATATCTGTGTATAATTATTTACCTATTCATACACCCTCAGAGCCTACACGGCAGGAAATCCGTGTAGCTCCTCCAGTTATGTCCGTGTGCAATCTTTTTTTCTGTAGTAGTGGGTTACGGTTCCGGTCACACTTTTTGACAGCTCTCCATGACTTCCATGTTTTGAAATGCAATCCTAGTGTGGCCAGTGCAGCATAGAGCTCATTTCGGCTTATGTAGCCATCACAGTTTGAATCTACAGTGTCTAACCACTGCTCAAATTGCTCTCTCGTCATCTTCTTGAAATGATTGTTTCCCGGAATTTGTTTAGTATTGTTATACCTAGCAAATGTTGGAGGATAGTAGTGTCCCGGGTCATTTACTGATATCACAATTCTAACTCTAGTGGGCACTTGTCAGAGCTTGGAAGACTTTAGAGATTTCTGACTGTTAGAAAAAATGATATATTTCAGTGGAGGGAAGAGAGACAGATTCTGATATTTCTCAACACAAACAATATTTTCTCTTTCTCAAATATATATTATCCTTTTCTTCTCTCTTGCTTTACAACTGAGATATAACCCTATTTATAGCCTTAGACATGACTCTTAAAATTCGTACAGTAATTAAAACAAAACAGAATTTAAAACAATTCAAAACAGAAAACAAAGCAGCACAGTAAATTCTGACCCTTGGTTACTAAAACTGTCATAACTTATTGTAGGGAACTCCAAACGACTTGAAACTTATACCATCAGAAACTAGACTTCAAGACACGTCAAATAGACTCCTCATTTGCCCAGAATGATCTAGAATTGCCCTTTCAAATTCGCTCATTAATCAGCCTCAAAATCTGTCCACTGTGCAGTCACGAATTTAATGGCAAATTAAGTTTATTCATCAACACCCCTCCTTAAACTTAATTCTCTTCTGTCCTTCATGCCGAGTAGACTTCTCATTTTCTCAAATAGTCTTGTGGACAGTGGCTTTGTAAAGATGTCAGCTGCTTGGTCCTCGCTTTTCACATGCACCAGTTCTATCTCCTTTTCCTTCACGTGCTCTCGGATGAAGTGAAACTTCAGGTCAATATGCTTGCTTCTTTCATGATGGACAGGATTCTTTGCCAATTCGATTGCTGATCTACTGTCCAAGTAAATTTTTGTGGCACTCTCTTGAGCAAAATTTAGCTCCTTCAGTAATCTTCTCAACCAGATCACATGACACACACAGCCTCCTGCTGCCACATACTCTGCTTCACACGTAGAGAGTGTCACAACTGGTTGTTTCTTCGACAGCCAAGTGAATGTCGTGTCCCCCAAAAAGAACATGTATCCCGATATACTCTTTCGATCATCCATGTCACCGCACCAATCGCTATCAGAATATCCCACTAGCATGAAATTTTCTGCTTTGGAGTAGAATAACCCAAGGGATTCGGTTCCTCGAATATACCGCAAAATTCTCTTTACCGCTTTCAAATGCATGTAGATCGGCTCCTGCATGAATGGACTTACAACTCCAACGCTATAAGAAATGTCTGGCCTTGTGCATGTGAGATAGCAAAGACTCCCAACTAGACTTCGGTATTTGGTTGCATCTACTCGTTCTCCACCGTCAAACTTAGAAAGCTTCGACCTAGGTTCCATCGGTGTCAATACCGGATTGCAATCCGCCATTTTGTTCCTTTTCAGAATTTCTTTTGCATATGATTCTTGTGACACAAAAATCCCCGTCTTTCCTTGTCTAACCTCCAGACCAAGGAAGTACTTCATCAAACCCAAGTCCGTCATCTCGAACTCCCGAGTCATCACTCTTTTAAATTCCTCTATCATCTCACCATTGTTCCCCATAAAGATGAGGTCATCAACATAAAGAGCAACAAGGAGCAAATTACCTTCATTCTTTTTCATGTATAGTGCATGCTCGTATGGGCATTGAGTAAACCCGTTCTTCTTGAAGTAAGTGTCGATGCGGGTATTCCAAGCTCGAGGTGCTTGTTTCAACCCATAAAGTGCCTTCTTCAATTTCAGCACCTTCTTTTCTTCCCCGATTTTCATGTACCCAGGTGGTTGCTCCACGTACACCTCTTCTTCTAGCACGCCATTCAAAAATGCTGACTTGACATCCATTTGAAAAATTTTCCATTTGAATTGAGCTGCTTGAGCAATGAGAAGGCGAATCGTCTCCATTCTTGTAACCGGGGCAAAGACTTCATCATAGTCTATCCCCGCCTTTTGTCGATAGCCCTTTGCAACTAGCCTTGCCTTGTATCGCTCTATCTCACCTTGAGCGTTCATCTTCTTTTTGTATACCCATTTTACTCCTATGGGCTGACTTCCTTTTGGCAATTCAACTAGCTCCCAAGTTTGGTTTCGCTCGATTGCTTTTATTTCTTCATTCATGGCTGCTTGCCACTTCTCATTTCGTACCGCTTCCTCAAATGTAATTGTTTCGGCATCCGCCAAAAGACAAATTAAATGTACCTCACTTGTCGAATCGTACAAATCTTGCATGCTTCGCATCCTTGGTTGTCTTGGCTCATCTTCATCATCGATTGTTGGTAGATTTGCCGGTGTGTTTGTTGGTGTAGCGGTTGTACCGGTAGATGATTCTTCTTTCTCGAATATCACCTCCGTTGATCTTTCCCAATCCCACGAACTTGACTCGTTTACATGCACATCTCGGCTGACCACTACTTTCTTCTCTATTGGGTCAAACAATTTGAAACCTTTTGTCTTTTCATCATAACCGATAAAGACGTATCTTTTGCTTTTGTCATCGAGCTTGGTCCTTCTTTGATCCGGTACATGCGCGTAGGCCACACTACCAAACACCTTTAGGTGAGACACCGTTGGTTTTTGTTCGCTCCATGCTTCTTGTGGTGTTTGATCTTCCAACTTCACATGAGGGCATCGATTTTGCACATAGACTGCACATAGCACCGCTTCCGCCCAAAATTCCTT
Organism: Carex littledalei; assembly: GCA_011114355.1. Lineage (NCBI taxonomy): Eukaryota > Viridiplantae > Streptophyta > Magnoliopsida > Poales > Cyperaceae > Carex > Carex littledalei. The sequence continues at coordinate 16,045,929 of CM022082.1, forward strand.
CGGCATTTTCTTGCTCTTCATCATCGACCGGACCATGTCGAGAATGGTCCGATTCTTTCTCTCGGCCACACCGTTTTGTTGAGGCGAATATGGTGCAGTCAAGAATCGCTTGATGCCTTGTTCCTCGCAAAAATTCGTGAAGGCGGTTGATGTGTACTCCCCGCCTCTATCTGACCTGACGGCTTTGATGAACATGCCGGTGGTTTTTTCTACCAACACTTTGAACTTCTTGAATGATATAAGAGCTTCAGATTTTTCTTTTAGAAAGTAGACCCACGTTTTCCGAGTGTAGTCATCAATAAATGTAATAAAGTACATTTTTTCACCAAAAGATTTTGGAGTGATCGGTCCACAAATGTCGGTATGTATGAGCTCAAGTGGTTTTTTCGCACGGTATTCTGCCTTTTTCGGAAATGAGGTCCTTGCTTGCTTGCCGAGTAAACATCATTCACAAAACTTGGTGGTGTAGTCCATGTTCGGTAGCCCATGGACCATGTTCTTCTTGGCCAACTCCTTTAGGCCACCGTAATGGAGGTGACCGAACCTTAGATGCCACAATGCTGATTTGTCCTCCATGTAGACTTGTAGACATTTTTCTCGCGCGTTTCGCAAGTTGAGCTTGTACATGTGATTTTTGGCCATTTCGACTCGTGCTACTAAGCGCCCTTGTTTGTCTTTCAATTGTAGTACTCGGTTTTTCATGAATACCGAGTATCCCTTCTCCATGAGTTGCCCCATACTCAAAATATTGCTCTTAAGATCAGGTATGTAATAAACATCCTGGATGGACCCTTCCGTACCACCTTTTTGTAAATAGTGAACCGTACCTTGGCCTTTCACTTGGATCTTTGACGCGTCTCCGAACGACACGTGTCCATCTTCAACCTCTCGCATCTCCTTGAATAAATGCTTGTGCCCGCACATGTGGTTGCTTGCACCGGTGTCGAGGTACCAAACTGTGTCGCTATCGGTATTGATATCGTTGTATGCCATCATGAGAACACCATCTTCTCTTGTCTCATCTTCCGCGACTAGATTCGCGTTTTCTTCTACCTTTTTCTCGGAATAGCACTCCTTTGCATAGTGCCCATACTTACCGCAATTATAGCACTCGACATTTGATTTGCACTCTTTTGCGTAGTGCCCATGCTTGCCACAGTTGTAGCACTCAATATTTGAATGATTTGACCGTCCGCCTCTCCCACGACCACGTCCTCTACCTCGCCAATTTTGTTGGCTTGACTGCCCCTTCTCCTCATTGTATCTACCTCGACCACGGCCTCCACCACCGCGACCATTGCTGCGACCTCCACGGCCGCGCCCTCTACCACGAAAGTTTTGAGTATAGAGTACCTTTTCGTCTTTGATAGACACCTTGGCTTGCAGCGCTTCCTCAAGCGACTCGTTCTTCTTCTTCTTGCGTTGCTCGTGTGCCTCTAGCGACCCAGCGAGATCGTCTATAGTTAGCTCCTCTAGGTCCTTCGACTCTTCTATCGCGCACACGACATTCTCGAAATTGTCGGTTAGCGACCGCAGAATTTTCTCAACAACCCTCGAGTCATTTAGAATTTCACCATTACACTTGAGCTGATTTACCACGGCTTGTACACGCGTGATGTAGTCAGATACAATTTCTGACTCCTTCATCTTCATGCTCTCCAACTCGCCACGAAGAGTTTGGAGACGCACTTGCTTGACTCGGTCGGCTCCTTTGAACACTTTTTCTAAAGTGTTCCATGCTTCCTTGCCAGTTGTCGCGCTCGCTATCTTTTCAAAATCCGACTCGTCAACCGCTTGGAACAACATGTATAGCGTTGTCTTGTCCTTCATTCGCGTTTCTTTCAACGCCTTTACCTGATTCGCCGTCTGAACTGTGTTTGCAGCCGGCTCTTCAAAACCGACTTCGACTACTTCCCATGCGTCTTGGGCCCCGAGTAGTGCTCGCATTTGGATGCTCCAGTTGTTGTAGTTGGCTTTCGTCAATCGTGGCAGTGGCATACCCCCCACCGACATTCTCCCAGAATTTGCCATCGGCTCTGATACCAATTTGTTAGAATATGATATATTTCGGTGGAGGGAAGAGAGACAGATTCTGATATTTCTCAACGCAAACTATATTTTCTCTTTCTCAAAATATATTATCTTTTTCTTGTCTCTTACTTTACAACTGAGATACAACTCTATTTATAGCCTTAGACATGACTCTTAAAATTCGTGTAGTAATTAAAACAAAACAGAATTCAATCAAAACAGACAACAAAGCAGCACAGTAAATTCTGACCCTTGATTAGTAAAACAGCCACAGATTATTATAGAAAACTCCAAACGTCTTGAAATTTGTACCATCAGAAACTAGACTTCAAGACACGTCAAATAGACTCCTCATTTACCCAGAATGATCTAGAATTGCCTTTCAAATTCGCTCATTAATCAGCCTCAAAATCTGTCCACTGTGCAGTAACGAATTTAATGGCAAATTAAGTTTATTCATCAACACTGACTGTTACGGAGAGAAACAGTGTTATGTTGGTTATTTATAGAAGAGGTCATTTATTGAATTTGAGGAAAAGACAGAATATGATGAATAATTAGTTTTATTGCTAGGAGTTGGCTACGGTGCTATGCATAACATGGAGGGCCTCCGTGCTACGGCTCAATATTTAAGTTTTCAAAATCCTAACAGTCGATCCGAACCGTTCAACATAATCTCCATATGAATATGTACTTGCAAACCAAATTTTACATTTTTTAGAATTTTTTTTACTATTTTTTAGATAGGTAGAAAAACACTTGATCTGAATGGTACAGAATTTTCAGATCAAGTGATTTTCTACCTATCTAAAAAAATAGTAAAAAAATTCTAAAAAATGTAAAATTTGGTTTGCAAGTACATATTCATATGGAGATCATATTGAACGGTTTGGATCGACCGTTAGGATTTTGAAAACTCAAATATTGAGCCGTAGCACGGAGACCCTCTATGATATGCATAGCATGCTAATATTCTTATTCTACAAGTTCTCTGTGCATGATTATTTATAGCCTAATCCTACTAGCCGTTTGGGTTGTTTCCTAAATTACAATTGCTGGATACTTTGCCTAATTACACCCTAATTACAAGCTAGGTACCAAGTATAGCTTTGACAGCTGTATCATGGATGCTAGCCTTTATTTGTTCCTACTTACAGCCTATGATGAAATATTCTGAGGCTATCATTCATATTTGTCAAGAAGCTATAGTTAGGCACTGCTAGTGGTATAATTAATGTACAGTAGTGGTTGCTTTATGCAAGTTAGTTGGAGTCGCATTACTGTCTGGTTATATTTTAGTGTGACCAATATGGGCAAAAGCTTAGCTTAATAACTCGGTTATTAGTAATCCTTATGCGTATAAGTTGATGTGTGTATTATACGATATTAATCCGTTAGATCCTTCTTTTTCCTTTTTTATGGGAGAATCTAATCATTAGTACCAATTTTATTAGTAAACTTTATACATAGCTATAAGTTAATGTGTGTATTATACGATAATAATCACTTACATCCTTCCTTTTCCATTTTTTGTTGGAGAATCTAATCAATCAGATACAGATTTTATCCTTGGCAAACCGGCTGGTAAGGTTGGGCCTGTGTTGGGGCAGGAATCTATCATCTGATAATTAATTCCTTGTGCCTAATGATCAGGCTTTTCTATCCATGGATTCCAACTCTTGGACAGCAATATTCCATCCTATCTTAGTTGCCAAAATCTGACTCAGGATGAAATTATGGCTGATATAAAAAAATTATTGACTAATTTGCAAGGTACTACTAAGATGCAAATGGTATATATACTCATGTACTTAACATCATTTATAGTATATATGATGAATCCCTTAGAAATAATATGCTCAAATAAAATCATATCATAACAATTTAAGTAGCACTATTTTTCTTTTATGATACATTTTTAAAAAATTATCAAACTAATAAATTGAAGTTCTAAATGTGCCCTCTAACATTTAAGTATGATATTTTTTTTCTCTCAAAAAAAAGTATGATATTTTTAAATATAAATTAATTATTAGAAACTTTATTGATCATCTATCATAAAGCCATAAAATTTGAACTTTTAAAATTTTTGAATTAATTGATGAAAGGCTAAATATTTGTCGAATTGAGATCCAACCGTTATTGATGTGGCTACTGAATTCTAGACAAGAAAAATCATATAAGCAGTTGTTGCTTTCCCAGCAAATTATAAAGAGGTTGCTTACTAGAGATAGCTTTTCCCCTTTTTTATTGTCATTATTTCTTGCCCTTTGAGCAAAACTGTTTTAACTCTTTCAATAAATAATTATGCAAGTAGCAACAGTTTCAAAACATGAGATAGCCTGATATCCTCAAATGCCTCAAACAGGAATCAGTAATATTTCATGCTCAATTGCCTGGCACTTGACATCCATCTTTGTCTCCAGCTCAACAAAAGTTTCTCCAAACAGAAGTCCCAATTCTTGTTCTACAATTGTATGTCCTTGGAATACAGAACTTTCTAAGAAATATTTCAGTATATATATTAATTCTTTTGTCATCAGATTTTAAACATACTATAATTTTTAAGCTCTATTTTGTAATTTAACTTATAAAGATGATTTTGATTTTCCAAAATAATGTGTTTGTGTATTTTCATTTTCATTAGGTGGAGATAGTGCATGGGAGCAAGAGAAATGGACTTATATATGACATTTTTCACATGATCTGAGATTTCACCAATATAGTGTAATTAATGCATGCCATGGTCACTAAAGTTCAGCATTTAATATACTGACACCCATATTTTATCTTATTGCTTAAAATGCAAATTACAGAACTAACCATCAGATAAACACATTTACCAGGCAATCAACCAACCAACAATACATCCCTAGAAAATGCAAATTTATGAAGCCCCTTCCTATTCACTGAACATATTCACAACTTTCACTTCTTTGCCGGCCGAGTCATCATCCCTATAAAATCATCCATATCGACGTACTGTTTCTGATTCCTGTCGACCACCTTCAACATCTTCTCGCACTCCTTCAGTTCATACGACTCACCTAGCATACTAAAGGTTTGCTGCATATCAACAGCGCTTATTCTCCCGTCTTTGTCCTTGTCAAACACCGAAAACGCATGCCTTATCTCACGGATCATCACCCCGTCCTTGTGCATGTCTAAGAAGCATTCCAGATCAATGGATTTATCTTTCTTCGAACCTACACTCCTGATCATTCGTGCTGCCTCTTCTGCTGCATCTGCCACACCTAGCTTCGTCAGCAGTTCTTTGAGTTCCTTGTGCTTTATCTTCTTATCTGGTCCTGCAATTTTGTAGAACACTCGCTCCATCTCCTTGCGGTCAGGTTCGTAGTTTGGCTCACCAATCAAGTCCGAGAGCTGCCGTTCTCTACTAGGTCTCAGCTTTGTTAGATTGTACTTGAAACTTAGCATGCTCAATTCAGACATCTTTACGTTGTTTTTTTTTCCCTTTTCAGTTCTTAGAGAATGTGTTTTTTTTGTGATACTAGTTTACAATTTCGGCATAGGACAACATATAAAGAGACACAAGTGCTTTGCTTTTAGATGATTTTGAGACAGATTCTTAATGGAGAGAACAGGAATACTCCGAAGAATCTCAAATTGCTTTAATTGAATACAACACAAAAAAGTACAAGACGAAGAAAAGTGAAAGATAATGGGGTTACATCCATGAATAGCAAAGGAATCTCTAGTGTGCTTCACAAGTTAAAAGCACTTTCCTTGAACCTCTCTGTTTCCATCATGTTTTATGTCAAGGTATATATTAGAAGACAAAAAAAAAATTAATACAAAAGATATAAAAGAAAATTGCTCACAAAGTATAATTCTTTCTAAAAAAAAAATTCTTTCTATCAGAAGTAGCAGCCTTGCCTTAGTCAAAAAAGGATTTGTGGAATTATTTTTTCTCTTGTGAGGTTAATCAAACCTATGCAACAAAGTTG